>JAFBJW010000022.1:797653-1397653 GCA_016785235.1 Pseudorhombus dupliciocellatus
GCCGCCCCCCCCCAACAAAGGACCCCCCCCCCCCCCCCGCACCACCACTCTGTTTACAACCACCTTCCACCCACCCAGGGTGATGTGCATCAGCTACGTGAGAAGATTTTTTTTTCCTGCGGTGAACAGCAGTGTATGTGTTTTCCTTCGTCGTCAGACTTAACTGACATTGTGAGCCGTACAGTCAGAACATTAGGAACAACAAGCTGAAACGGTTGAGTGAGGGCAGAGGGATCAGAGCAGCAGCAGCACAATCGACATCCGGCCCAAATCAGAAAACATGTACAGCAGATGACACTGTACATCCTGCTGCTGTGATTCACCAGCAAAGGGACAAACATTCACGCTGCGTGTCGACTCGTTGGACAAACAGTGAGCTGTGTACTGTGTCGACACGCGCGTGTCACACTTTAGTTCTCTCAGGTGATAATGGCGGAGTGACTCACTTTGTGAGTCACTTTGATTTGTTGAAACAACACAGACACTTGGATGATAATTGTACTTCCTGCGGTAGCATACTACATGTGGTAGAATATAGGGCAGCACTGTATCGCTAATTCTTTCAGTACATGTTTCTGTGATGGTTTATTAGTTCAAACAGAAAATGGGGCCACTTCCCCGTGGGTTTATTTTTGTGTTCAAAGACCTCAAACGCTTTGAGAAATGAGCCTTCGCGACACGCCCACATTGAAATCTGCCTCATGCGTTCACGCTCACGCAGCCCTGTAGGCCTTTAACTCGTGACAGTGCAGTAGGTTCTCCGTGCAACAGCAGGTCTCAGCCTGCGGTGAAACGATCCCGACACTGCAGAGAGCCGGGGGAGTTGTTCAGGGTAAGGTAAGCAGCAGCGGTGTTGTGGAAGGGAAATGAACAGGAAATTAGAATATTTGGGTCCCTGCCCTCTCCTGGCTTCTGTCTCGCTGTCACAGTTTTCCCCCTGCCAGCGCTCCGACTGGAGGAATGTCAGGTCCAACCACGCTGGTGCTGATCAACAGATATTATCATCTGTAACCAGGGCCGGCCCTAGGATTTTTGGTGGCCCTAAACAAGATTTTGTACGTGGCCGCAAAACATAGGGCATCCACCATCCACCAAATCACCATACTGATCTGTCTGTCACCAGCATACGCTTGTTAGTCACCGACTTTCGAGAAATAACCAGTTTCTTCACACCTAAAATAAAGCTGAGCATTCCTCAACCCCTTTGATTACAGTCATTAGCCGTCATTAACGGTGGTATGTCCGGATTCTTCTATGAGAATCTTTGTGATTTTTGTGTTGTTTATTATTTTTGGCGTACACAAGGCAACATAAGGCCATAGATCTGAACCTCGTCTGTGTTGACAGCTGTTGCTGGGCTGCATGGATCCTAAAATACTTCGCACAGGAACAACCTGTGAACAGCCTTGAAGCTTTCAGACCATGCACGATTCCTCATCGTTCTGAGACTAGCCCTGATTTCCTTCTCTGTTTCTGTGCAGGGTTTCACCTCAGCGGCACAGTGAGGGAACCCGCCACGTCCTCGGAGCCCGAGCTGGTCTGCAACGTCAGCGTCAGCTTCGACCGGTGCAAAATCACGGCAGTAACGTGCAGCTGCGGCAACAAGGACATCTTCTACTGCGCCCACGTCGTGGCCCTTTCGCTGTACCGAGTGCGGAAGCCCGAGCAGGTCAAGCTGCGCCTGCCCATCTCAGAGACTCTTTTCCAGATGAACAGAGATCAGCTGCAGAAGTTTGTCCAGTACTTGATCACGGTGCATCACACAGAGGTGCTGCCCACGGCACAGAAGCTGGCAGATGAAATATTGTCGCAGAACTCGGAGATCAACCAGGTTCATGGTGAGTGGAGGCTCTGTGTTAATGGATTAACAAGAGCCTGTCTCTGGTTTTGTGGGTATTGTACGCTTTGCTGTATGTAGGAAACTAACCAGTGGAAATCAGGGTCATTTGTTATTGTTGTTGTTTTGCTGCAATAAGTTGCTGACTGACTTCCGTCACTTGTGCAGGAGCTCCCGATCCGACGGCAGGGGCCAGCGTGGACGATGAGAACTGCTGGCATCTGGACGAGGAGCAGGTCCAGGAGCAGGTGAAGCTCTTTCTCTCCCAGGGCGGGTACCATGGCTCGGGAAAGCAGCTCAACTTACTGTTCAGCAAGGTAACGATCCCCACAGCGGATCACGGCGCCTGTTCCTCTGCCCAGCAGGCGTCACATGCGCCTGTGTGGCAGGCGACCTTTACCCACAATCTGAACCCCCCCTTCCTGTTTGTGTAGGTGAGAGAGATGCTGAAGATGAGGGACTCCAATGGAGCCCGCATGTTAACGCTGATCACAGAGCAGTTCATGGGCGACCCCAGACTGGTGCTGTGGAGGCAACAGGGGACCACCATGACTGACAAGTACAGGCAGCTGTGGGATGAACTAGGTATGGTGTGAAAGCACACACACACACACACACACACACTATATAGAAAATACACCACGGTTTGCTGTGGATTTAGAGAGCGCACACTGACGTTTGTCCTTTTCTTTAACCAGTAAATCATTTTATGGTTTAAAGAGGTACAAGTTGTGCACTTGCCTGCAGGCTGATCATTCATACATTCATAATAAAACAGTTGCATTTAATGAAAAATGTTCTTCTTAATAAATGATAAATTAGGCGTCGGATAGAAACTCCACCCTCCCCTCTTCTGATTGTTGCTCTGCATTTCGTCACTCTCGCGACTCCGCTGTTATTCCCTCCTCGTCGTGTCCTTGGTGCCGCCTTAACAAAGAGATGAAGGATATAGCCTCTCTTCTCCTGTCCCCTCCCCCCATTTCTCATTCTCCTTCCCCCAATGCGCTTCTTCCCCACCTCTCTTCCCTGTGTCTTCCCTTTTCTCCCCCTCCTCATCACTTCACCTCCTTTTTTTCACCCCCTCTTCTTCTCCCATTTCATTTTGTCATCTGTCATCCTTTATTTGTCCCTCAACGTTGTGCCTTCATCCTCCAGTCTGTACCCGGCGTCCTCGCGTGCTCAGCCAGCAGTGCAGGTAGCCGCAGCAACAATTACATGGACTCATGGAGAAAATACCAGAACATTAATCAATAGTGAAAGGGAATCATTAGTTGAAGATCCTCGCTGCGTTCTCCAGCTCCACATCTGTTGAACAGAAAGTTGGGATTTAGTGAAAAACAGACGTTTTCAGCAGCGTTTGTTCAGTCGATGGAATCTAAAGTGCCCTGGAGTAATTTAGAGACAAATGGTTTGATCCTCTTTCTACCAAAAGTATTCACTCCCTTTTTATTCATTTGCGAAGTTGACTTGTCAGAACAAGGACAAAAACAAATCACCGAGACTAAGACTAAGACTAAGCATTGTGTTGTGTTGTTCAATATGAATTCTCAGCGTAACACCAGATGAAAACAGACTCCCCCATTTTTGTGCTGAAGTCTGAGAAATAATGTTCCACCAGACTTCATTTCTAATTACATTTATGACTGGTCTGGATTGAAAGGTGGAGAGGCAACACGCAGCAGGCGCTGGATCCAAAGTCACACACAGGGTACACGTGCAACTGAAGAAATAAAAAAAAAAAAAAAAAGAACAGCCTGTAGTGGAATATGAGGATGTTCTAATGGATTGCACAGAACAAAAAAGGCCCCAGCTAGAGTCTCCCAGATAGGACCATGTTCTCACAGATAATACATCTTTATATTTCAGCCTCTTCGTCTTCACATTGTCTAGCTGTGTGTGCGTGCAGAGGAATTATCTTCGTGTACTTTTGTTTGTGTTTGATTGCTCCTGCAGGGACAAAAGGTGTTTTGCAGAAACCAAAATTGGAATAGTATTTTCACACTAATCAATATCACAGTGTTGTTGTTGCTTTGTCTTCACCTGTAAATGTGTGTTTCTGTGCAGGGGCTCTGTGGATGTGCATAGTGTTGAATCCCCACTGTAAACCAGAGCAGAAGGCTTTCTGGCTACGACAGCTTCGCCGGTGGAACAGTGTGGACGTTTGTCCCTTGGAGGATGGTAACCATGGCAGCGAGCTGACCAATCTGACCAACGCTCTGCCCCAGGGCCCCCCCGGCAACCCAGGTGAGATGGCACCTGGCTGAGACCGTTCCTTTCTTCCACTTTTTCTTTCTCCTCCAAACCCTCATCCACGTCCCACCTTTTCCTGTTTTACTGTGGCTCACCCTCCTCTTCTGTTTCTTGTTCTATTAACACCATTGAGTCTACTCTGCCCCCCTCCCCCCTCTCTTTTAATCAAGTCTCCTTCTATCAATCTCGTGCCTAGGAGTCGTATTACCTTTGTAGTGCGGCTAATAGAACTACCCTAATAACACGGTTTTTCTGGCCCGTCTCCCTGAATGTTCCTGCTCTGGAAAAAAATCCAGACACGTTTTCTTTTTTTATTAGTTAATAATAAAGATGTTCCGAATGAGAGGGCAGAGGGCGGGACTCCTGTCGCCCTTCTGTCTGTGACTGCCCTGCCTTTGAGCCGTTCTTCACATTTTCAATTCTGCTAGATCATGATAATCTTGGGAGATTTAGATGATTCTCAGAGACGTACTGGATATGTTTTTTCCATGTTACTGATTATTGATGTTAATTCTGACAAAGACTATAATGATGTCATAAGAAGGTGCGAGTGGCACCAAATCAAAAAATATGTTAAAGTGAAACATGAGAGGAGGAGTTAAAGATACTAATCGCAGTAAAGGGATGTAAATGGTTTTTCAAATACCCAAATAAGCTCCAGAAGCTGTGTGTCTTAGACACTGCAGCCTGCAGGTGTTGACAGACCAGTCGTCAGCCGCCTAACTTGCCCCCCCCAGTCTGTACACCTCAGTGCCACCGTATGTGATTAAAAACTGACCTTTTGTTGCTCGACTGACCCTCAGACTCCCTGACTCGGCCTCACCGGACCGTGTTCACGCGGGCGATCGAGGCCTGCGACCTGCACTGGCAGGACCCCCACCTGCAGCAGATCATCACCGAGGACCACTACACCAACTACTGTTACCATGGCAACACGGACAGCTCCCTGTTCGACGCCCGAGGGTGGCCCCTTTGGCACGGTGAGAGAGCGGGTCCGAGGTCAGACGAGTCGAATCAATAAAACTGAAAATGTCTTGAAACGTCTTTTCTTCTCCCTCCATCCCCGCAGAGCATGTGCCCACCGCCTGCGCCAGAGTCGACGCCCTGAGATCACATGGTTACCCCAAGGAAGCACTCAGACTGGCCATCGCCATCGTCAACACGCTGAGGAGGCAACAGCAGAAGCAGCTGGAGTTCTTCCGCACTCATAAAAAAGGTCAGTTCATTCTCCATCAAGCTTTATTTAACCTTGAAGGCACAGAAACAGTTCTTTGTTACTCCTCCTCAGGTTTCCCTCCTTTTTATTTCTCTCTGTCTTAGCTTTTCTCCATATTCCATATTCTTAATTTGTCAAGCAAAATAACTATAATTCGCTAAAATCATTCACTTGCTATGTGTTCTTAGGCTCTTAAAATATTTTAAGGATATATTCGAATAGAAATGATAGATCCTGAGCAAGGCCTTTTGTGTCCCGAGAAAAACGATGCATGATGTTTTGCATGATACATTTTTGTATTCATGATTTTGGATTTATTTATTATATATTATATATTTCCTAACCTTATGTACATCATGGTACAATACAACTATTAGAAACAATTTTGCCTCAAATAAAATTGACAGATTTAGATTAAAATGCCTCAATTTTAAAGCTCCATAAATACAGAACCATTAACTATGATGAGATAAATAAAAAATCAATAAGTTTGGATTCATAAAACTGTCCTAAATCATTTCTCTCATATTTTCTGTATCTTTTGCTTGAACAAAATCCTACGGACGCATTTGAAGATGAATAAAAATAATCTGCTTGGAATATTAGTATTAAAAAGATCAATTACAATTTCTTCAAATCAAATCTAATCCCTCCCCAGAATCTATGAATAATGCAAATAGTTTTCACGTCACAAGTTCAGCAGCTGGACACAAGATGTCTTCCCTGCAAAGTCTTTTCTCGGTGTTGCAGTGTGACAACTGCAGGTTTCATATTGCGTATTGGACCATGACTTGGCCTCAAGATCAGTGACAATGTCAGAAGATATTGCGGCTACGTCCATGTCTTTGTAATCAGAGGAACTTTCCCCTTCTACTCATGAATGTGAAAAACAGTGAGGGAACAAGACAGCACATTAAAAAGCCAGTGGGCTTGTAATTAAAGTTTGCTTTGTCTCCATTAATATTCTGCGGGTGTTTGTGTTTCACTGAAGAGCTGCTTCATAAAGGCATAACATCAGTTACCAACCTGGAGGGCTGGGTGGGCCACCCTCTGGACCCCATCGGCACACTGTTCAGTACCCTGATGGAGACGGGGCAGGGCATCGAGGATAGAATGCTGCTCGACTTCTCAGGTACACACACACACACACACATACACAGTCAGTGGGCTTGACGTAATGTAGAGGAACAACACTTAAAAACAAAGTAAAAGCATAGAATAGTGAAGGAAATGAAAATGCTAGATTTGTTAGAACTTGTCAGAACTTGAAGGACTAAATTATACCAGCTGTAGTATTAAATATAACCAGGTCATACATCAAATATATAATAACAATGTGTAATGCATGAGTTGGTTATAGCCATTAACTGGTTAACTCATCTATCTCTAGTCCAGTGGCCACAAGTTGACTGCCAGATAACTTTGCCAACAGCTGGCACTGTCAGCTGCAGAAGTGAAAGCTGTACTTAAAGCACAGCACCACGCCACTGTTTGCCGTTGCATTTACTCTGCAGTGGTTGCATGTCCCTGTCTGAGCTGCGGGCCCTTGGGCTGCAATCAGCAAGTGATGACAGAGACGTGCTGATTGGCCGACAGTCGTCCTCCAATAACAGCTCATGAATAAGGAATGCGGCAGGAACAAACACTCCAATTAAAACCTATTAATTATGCAGGGCGCTCGGCTGGCCCAGTCGCACAGCAGACAGGAAGTACACGGGCACATCAGCTCTGCACTCTGTTTCTGTTGTTGAGTAGGGGAAAGTATGGGAAACACTGTGAAGCCTCTGCATGGGGAGTATTCACTTTTCAATTAAAGCTGCTGTTAAAATCTGATGTAAATGTAGCGTGTGTGCGCGCGCACGTGTGTGTATTCGTGTATTCATGCGGGACTGTTGGCCCTCCTGGGATGAACTGTGAGGTCTGCCAAGACATCATTAAGCCATTACCGTCCCCAGGAGAGTACACTGTGAAAAAGGCCCAGTAGGTTGAACAAATAGATCAATAGATCTATCAGCACACTGCTCAGTCCACAGCCCAAAGGGAACATCCTCTGCTTTAAGTCATTGCTCACATTTGGGCACGGAGGCTCTCCCTGAAGCCTTTATTGCATCTTTTTAAGTAGCTTGTTTGGAGTGGAATGAAAAGATATAAAAGAAGAAAAACATGGAACCTAAGAATTTTGAAGTGTTTTATTAAGTCTCCTTAATACCAAAATTAAACAATAAAATGCTGATGTTTTTGGGGAGGCTGAGGAAGATACAAAAACAAAAACTAGTTTTGAACCAGTAACAGATATCTTTGTTCCCCCAAGCTAAACAAGCTATTTCAAAAGGAGGCACAAGGATCTGGATTTGATCAAACTCTACTAAACTCGATCTCAGATTTTCTCTGGAAGTTTCTGTGCTGTCCAAAAAAGATTGAATAAATGGTAGAGTAGTTTTCCAAGCAGCTTAATGAATCCTGGTATGTTACCAACTTGGAACCAGATCTAAAGGGAAAGCCCATCCCGATCTCTCACCCTGCCCCCCCCCCCCCTCTCTGCTTCGCCCCCCCCCCCCCCCCCCCCCCCCCCCTCTCTGCTTCGCCCCCAGGCTCATTTGGACCGGGGAGGATGACGGAGCATTCTGCTTTCCTGGCGCAGCGTTTCCTGGAAGACGGAGAGTCGTTTGTGTCGCTCGCCGTGGAGACGGCGCTGATCGGGCTGGGGCAGCAGAGGGTGATGCCCGACGGACTGTACGCCCAGGAGAAAGTGTGCCGCAACGAAGAGCAGCTGTTGGCCAAGCTCCAGGAAGTCGATTTGGACGACTCGCTGGTTAAAATCTTTCAGAAGCAAGCCATTTTCCTGCTAGAGGGTGAGGAGGCCTCAAGCATTGTGAAGCACCTGTTGAATCTAAAGTCTGTAATGTGATGATTAGCTGCTGTCACATGTGACAATAATTGTGATTACTTCCATTAATGATGATAAATGATCTGCTGTTTATTCTCATAAATAACTATTTTGTTTTTTGACATGAGAAATGTCTGTCATAACTTTGAGGGGACATCTTTAGTCATCTTGTATTTCCACTTCATTTTTATTGTTTGTTGCCTAATTGTTGTTTTTACACAAGATTATTTATGTGTCCTGCTGCCAGAATGACTCAGCACTCTTAATCCGGCTACAAAATTATTAATCCTTCAAAATGTGTTCATGCTAAAAACTGCAATATCTGGAAAAATCATAGATCTATTTGTGAACCACTAAATTTTTTAATTAGGGGCCCAATGGACTTGTGTCCAGGGAGTAAGAGAAGACTTAGCAGGTTTACAGATCACTTATTATTTTATGCTAAAGATGATGTTAAAGTCAATGCTTTTTCTGTATTAGACATTAGAATCTTTTGGAATAATGATAATTCTGGTGCTACAGACAAGGTAGGGCCTACAACCAACACATTTTGCTCTTCTCACTTAAAAAATACATAGTGAGGGCAGATTCATCTTAATGGCTTTTCCAAGGAGCCACAATGTTTTCAACTCCTCTAAGATTCTTGTCTTTTCAAACCTGTTTATTTCTCAATTGCTGAGCGGCTGAGGCAGAAGTTTCCTTTTTTTAACGTGACTAGTGGTGATTGACAGCTGAGTCGTTCTGTTCAAAGCTGTGGACACATCAGGCAGGGAAGCGTCTCGCACACAAGGTTACAGTGCAGTCGCGTATATGAGATGCAGTGCTGCACGCTGAGATCACATTCTTCTCTGCTCGGCCCGAACCGCGTGGACCAAACTGATCTCTGTCTCTGTGCATTGTCCTCCAGCTGGTCCTTACAGTGGTCTGGGAGAATTACTCTACAGAGAGAGCGTGCCCATGCACACCTTTGCCAAGTATCTCTTCACCTCGCTGCTACCTCATGAAGCCGAACTGGCGTACAAAATTGCACTGCGGGCCATGAGGTGAGTCACCCGGACGGAGCGTTTGAATCGGAGAAATAAAGGAAAGGTGACACAGGGAGTTTTGTTCTCCCCTGGCTAAAGTGTGGAAGAGTGAGTCTGCCAGGGGGTGTTATCAGCTGCCACAGACCATAATGCTCCTGGACACAATTAAACCTCCATCGCAAAAAAACACTTGGAAGTACGGTCACAGATTCAACTTCAGCGGCCGCCATCTTGGTGTGGTTAATAGAAACGCTTCGTCGGCGCTCCTCTCTCGAACATGCCCCCTTTTAGATGAATGGATGGAAATCTATCTGAAGGAGGGGGAGGTGGCAGACCCATCTGCGAGAGTGAATAAATATGAGCTGGCTGATTGCTCTTGTTTCCAGGCGGTGGAAAAGCGTCTGATGGCACAGACATGGAGAAATGGAGGCAGATTTAGGAGCTATCTGGGGCACTGTTTAATGACAAAACCCCCTTTTGCTGGAATATTCACTAAATAATTCAACACGGCTGAAAACCAGTTTTATAAAATGTGTGAATAATAAATACATGCTGTTGGTTTCCTCCCTGACCGCCACTGGAAACTTTATTTCCGCCTTTCCCAAATTAGACCCCCTGGATTTTTACATTATTTCTATCTTTGAAGCTACAGACTTGAATCCTAGAAGGAGAAATATTAAACGTCTGGTATCACAGCAGATAGAACAGGAGTGTGGAGGAAAAGCTGTTATTTTTAAACCCCTCCTTATTACGGCCTGAGGCGAAGATCCACCTGAGTTTATTTGTGCCGAGAAAGGGAGGCTATCCATTGATCCTGTTAAAGGAGCATCGCTCTCTAATAACTTCTCTACCTCCATGAAATGCTCGTCCGGGGGAACAGATCAGTTCCTGTGTGATTGCCTTTCTCTTGTCTGTGTCTAATCGAGTTTTCCTCTCCGCCCAGATTGCCGGTCCTGGAGTCCACGGCCCCCTCTGGCGACCTGTCCCGGCCACACCACATAGTGTCGGTGGTGCCCAACCGCTACCCTCGCTGGTTCACGCTCAGCCACATAGAGACCCAACAGTGTGAACTGGCCTCCACCATGCTCACTGCTGCTAAAGGTACAGACACACGTGGAAATGTCTGTTTCCATGGGAAAAGCATTTTGGGTTCCTTTGGAGAATTATTATATTGGATATTAGTCTATTATCAAGCATAATCATAATCTTATACAGTATTTAGGATCTGAATAATACAAGCTTGTGTTTTTTCTTAAATGACTGAAAAACACATTATTCACTTTTAACAAGAATCTGTTAGGATGTGTATTAAAATTTTATTTGAAATTTCTGCCAATAGATCCCTTTCACCTGAATCTGAAGATCTGCTGTTTGTTTGATAACTAAACATGTGTTGGGTTTTAATGACGACCTACGCTGCCTCAGGTTCTCTGTCCTGTTGTAAGGGGACGCTGAGTTCAGCTGCAACATGACACTTCGCCACCAGCTTTCACCAAATTCTACACACTGAACTTTTGAACAGGAAATGTCTCTGTAACGCTCTGTGCAGTGTTCGCTTCCACCATACCCAGAATTAATGTGCGTTATTTATGTGTCCGACCACCCACCTCACGGAACTACACCAACACTCCCTGGGTTGTTCCATTCAGTTTGAATCTGGACTTAATAAAACCGCCACTTCTAAAAATATAAACTCACTTCACAGTTCTTCTGTGACTGGATGTTCTTCTCGCTCTAACATGCCAACTTGTCATGTTACAACATGTTTTATCAAAAACATCATTTTGTTATGGAAGCTTATCTAGAGTTATCCAGACTGTGAGGTGCACCGCAGTTTCATAATCAACCAAAACATTTTTCCACTTCTCATTATCATCATCTTGACACAAGAGGGTCTTCACAGTACTAAGTGCCTTGAGATCATGTGATTTGGACCCAAACAATTGAATTGAATCAGAATCCTCTAATTCAGCGTTGTAGGCTGTTGCTGGATTTAATGTGTGCAACGCCGTTTGTCACTAGTGTGAATCAAGTTATCAACACAAACCCAACATCTCACATCCTTGGCTGTTTGCTGTGTTGCCAGGTGATGCCCGAAAGCTCCAAACGGTGTTAGAGTCCATCCAGAAGAACATCCACTCGTCATCGCACATCTTCAAACTGGCCCAGGATGCCTTCAAAATCGCCACGCTCATGGACAGCCTGCCGGACATCACACTGCTCAAAGTGTCCCTGGAGCTGGGCCTTCAGGTAGAACCCACTAGCACACACCAACAAACCCACTCCATGCCACGTGGACCCCGAGCTGACCCTGTGTGTCTTACAGGTGATGAGAATGACCCTGTCTACCATGAACTGGCGGAGAAGGGAAATGGTGCGATGGCTCGTCACTTGTGCGACTGAAGTCGGTGAGTGTGGTTTAAAACAAGTGGCTGACATGTGAAGTGCTGAGTGCAGAGTCACTTGACACGAACCACGTCTCATCTTATTTTCTAAGCATTTTGTGATTGACATGGGAAACAAGGATAATTTCTGAAATACAAAGTGTAACTACATTGTTGTTTTGAGTTTGATCTTTGGGATTAACACAATTTTCCCAGAATGAAAATTTTATGATTTTAACTTTCATGCTCTACCCAGGAAAATTTCAATATGTTTGTTTATATGTATGAAATCACATTTAAAATAAACTAGTTGGCTAGGGTTGTTGGTGGTTTAAAATAGTGCAGGAAAATACACAGTTTAAAACATTCCTTGTGCTACTGTTGTGTTTTTGGTTAATTACTGCCGGCCAGCTTCTTGAGTTGCTGAATATTTTTCCTTCAACAGCCCCTCATACGCAGCTGCAGGCAAATCTAAAACGGGACAGGCGCACTGTGCCTGGCTCCTGTTTGGGCAGGGGATCAGCAAACGTTGGCAAATGCTGGTTAGAAATTATTTAGACGTGTGTATGTGGAGATGTGAGAGATTTTAGGTCGGCCTTCATAAGACCTTTAGAAGTGGATTTCAGAGGCCTCTCAGCAGGAGGGAAGGAATGACTGGCAGAGTAGTAATTATGGAAGATTGTGGGCTTTGGGCTGATTAAGTGGGCCTTATGTTTGGACTTGAATACTGAAATCCAGCGGCTGATTTCCCTGAAGTGGACAGGAAGTGGGGTCCAGAGGGGAAAACCCTCCTCCCACATGATTTCTTGTGAATGTGGGGGGAGTGACAAGGAGTCCCTGTTTCTGTGAGCGCACTTTGAAAGGATTCATTGAGAACATGCCAGTTGGTGATGTAGAGAGGGGCCCGGCCATATAATGTCACTGCATTAGAAATGGAATATTGAGTTAGAAGGAGAAAGGCCATTGTAAGGCCTGTGACGCAACTTGTTGCAGTGCAAACAATCAAATGATTTCTGAAAGAGGTCTTAGCCTGAACAGAAGCATCCAGAGACGACAACAGAAATATGCTGATTGGATATCATATCAGTTAATCAAGTATCAGGTTTCTACTCATTGGTTAAGTATTCATAGTTGGATTTAATGTTTTGAAGGACTAAAAAGAGCATGGTAACTATGAAGCTATGAAGAGTTTTACGCATTCTTTATTCTCTTGACTGCAGGATTGAAAGGTCACATCTGTAGGGAACAATTCTTTTGGCAGATAATCTACATCCGTTACATGATTTATAATGTTAGGCTATGAAATACTTAGTATTTTGGCAAAATGGTACCAAATGGTAAGCTTGAGAAAACAAGGGGGCTGACAAGTGAGCCTTGGTGTACACCCCAATGCAATTTAAAGTGGGTTGGAGACTCTCAGACAGACTCTCTTTACTATGATGACTCTTTCTTTCTTTCTGCCCAGGTGTGTTTGCATTGGACAGCATCATGCAGAGCTGGTTCACCCTCTTCACCCCCACCGAAGCCACTAGTGTTGTGGCAAGCACAGTCATGTCCAACAGCACCATCCTCCGCCTGCACTTGGACTGCCATCAGCAGGAGAACCTGGCCAACTCTGCCCGCACCCTGGCCCTGCAGTGTGCCATGAAGGACCCCCTGAACTGTGCCCTGTCCGCCCTGACGCTCTGTGAGAAGGACCACATTGCCTTTGAGACAGCCTACCAGATTGTACTGGACGCAGCTGCTACAGGAATGAATTACACACAGCTGTTTACAATAGCACGCTACATGGAGCACCGTGGTTATCCAATGAGAGCGTACAAACTAGCAACCTTAGCCATGACTCACCTGAACCTCAGCTACAACCAAGACACGCACCCGGCCATCAACGACGTGCTGTGGGCGTGTGCGCTCAGTCATTCGCTGGGGAAAAACGAACTGGCAGCCGTCATCCCCCTGGTGGTGAAGAGCGTGAAGTGCGCCACCGTCTTGTCGGACATTTTGCGGCGGTGCACGTTGACGACGCCGGGCATGGTGGCGCTGCACAGTCGCAGGAACTCTGGGAAGCTGATGTCCCTGGACAAGGCCCCGCTCAGGCAGCTACTGGACGCCACTATCGGGGCCTACATCAACACCACGCACTCTCGGCTGACGCACATCAGCCCGCGCCACTACAGCGAGTTCATCGAGTTCCTCAGTAAAGCCAGAGAGACGTTTCTCATGGCACAAGACGGACACATCCAGTTCACCCAGTTTATAGACAACCTGAAACAGATATACAAGGGCAAGAAGAAACTCATGATGCTCGTTCGAGAGAGATTCGGTTGAAAGTGGATCAAAAGACTATTGCCCTTCTTTTTTTTACTTGAGACTCCTTTTTTATCCTCTCTAACTTGAAGTGAAAATCCACTTAGAACAACATTCATATTTGGATTATTTGGGACTACTGCTTCTAATGTGATACTGAACTGAAGGGGTGTAATTATATGCACAAACCATAAATCCATGTAAGGCCATTTAAAAAAAAAAAACGGCAGCCAAAGGAAAAAGTCTCATGCACATTGATTCCAAGGGAACATTTCTATCCCACTCTAATCTCTGCCGGGTCCAAACATGGATGCCACAAACCAAGAATATACATACGAATAACAACAATAAATCAGAATATTAGACAAAATCAAAACAATAAATGCAGTTATGATCAAAAATGATCATTATCACTATTATTATTATTATTACTTACTTGGATATGTCTTGGTGGCATTGAGCATTATATTTCATTATATATCATATTTAAGTAATTTGGATAAAGCTAAATACACAGTAGTAAACAATGACTAGAATCCAGAATCCTTTCTACCTCTCAATAATTCTCCCGTTGGCTGCAGTAAATTCCCTGTTGGACAAGATTTATTTTAACTTTAAATGATCTTTTCCATCAATACACAGGCCTGGAATTAAACTTGTGCATAAATCTGTGTCAGGAACTTTGCCCTGACCGGTTTTCTAAATGTTGCGACTTGGAGTCACTGTGCAGTCTGCCTTCTAACTAATGTGATGATAAACACGAGTTCCTGAAGGCAGATCATTAGACTTCATTCAATTCAAGCTGCACTGAGCGTCGGCCTTAGCATTGACCGGTCCTGGGTCGACTTTGGTGTTGGAGGAAAAATTGGACAGTCCAAGGTGATAGGGTGGAGATATGAAAAATGCTGCAGGGTAAAAAATTCTCTCTGAAAATCGACACGTTGGAAATGGAAGAGGAAAAAAAACCCTGAAAGCAACAGCTGGTATCGATGTGTATAAACCATGAAGTCTCCTGAAGCGAAGAACTGTTCGTCCCTTTTATACGTATGAGAGGAAGAGTTTTACACTGAGTATATACTGTATTGTCTAAGTGGCAAAATGTCCACCTTGCACTCCTCCTGTGTCCCTCTGTTAACATTCACAGCCTCAAAGAGAAAACCAACGGCTTTAAACCAAATGGAGCAACTCCATCTGAAGTATTGAGTACCTCTTTTTAAGGATCCAGCTTTACCCCCACCCCCCAATCCGCGGAAAACTCTGAATCCATGATCGGAATCAAGTCACTGGGTCGATATTCGTTCCTGCCATCTTTAAGCTGATTGTTTTTTGCTTCGCAGCGTTGTCTCAAATGTTCAACATGCTTCGTTTACAGACTCTTTGTTACGGACACACAGCAAACTGTCACAGTGCTCGCTCTTGTGGAAACTTTGCAACTGTCAACATACATTCTCAGGGATTTCTCTTTTAAAAAAAAAAAACAAGACAAAAAAAGAGAACAAAAGCATTTTAATGTCCTGTATATATGAAAGTATATGTCTGAATATTGAAAAAAAAAATGTATATGTTAACTAATTTATGACAGATTATTCTATGTAAGGCACAATACTTGAAGCTGCAGTACTTTTGGTTTTTGAAACAAGAAAAAAAACATATCAGAAGGACTTCAAAACGGTCGCCTTGCATCGCATCAGGGGCTGGTGGAGACGGGAGTACACGCGGACACATGCTGGCAGGCCTGGCTCTGCAGACATGTAATGAACTGCAGAAACCGGCCACTTGAAGACGGGAGGCGGACATTAAAAAAAGTGAATTCTTCCGAATGCGGAAGAGTTTCGAGGCGGCAGACGGGAGAGAAAGTAAGGACTCGCGAGGTCGAGCAGCGGCGCCGTTCACATGCCAACTGCCGCGATACTCCAGTGGGCACGTCTCCTCCTGCAGTGATCCGCTCACTAGCTGCTTTACCCCCAGTGTCCATGCCTCCTCTGCCCACATCTGAACTCTGAGCAGCACAGAAAGATGGAGAAAACTTTAATTTCACAAGTCCTGTGTTTGACAGCTAATTTCCTGTGAACTTTCCTTATAACTTTCCCAAAAATGTCTCTTCATTTGGGTCCATACATTTCAATTTATTTCCAAATAATCCTGAAACCCACCAACTGCTCTGGTAATCGTGGCTAAATTGGAGCCTGAACCATCGAAAATCTGCATAAATGAATACAAGGATTTATATAAAAATAAATTGGAGAGTAATTAATATTTTCAGATTTAATGAAAAATGAATATTTAAGTCCATAATTAACCTAAACACAAGAAACTAAAAAAACAAAATAACGTTTTCAGAACTTTGTCTTGGATATTCCTCTAATATGGAACGATATGGTTCCTTTGAGGAAGAGAAAATAAATGAATACTTTATTATTTGTTAAGGTTAAAACATGTTTGTAAGTAGAACTGCTTATTTGGTTAAAAATAACTGAACAAACGTCAAACATTAAAGACATTTTCTTTAAGTAACTGTAATCATAGCAGCTTCTACAGGTAACAAACCATACTCAGCGTATATATTTCTTGAATTGATGAGGAAGGTTTCCATGAATTTAGCTGTAAAACCCAATAGCTGTGAAATAAAACATTACAGGAAGTCACTCATGGGTTTTGACTGTTCCCCCTTTTCTGTGCGTTTTCTTTTGATTTCCCCTCCTGCTCAAGTGTCGTCATCTCTCTCTAGAATTCCTCACACAGGAACAGCCTTCTTTCTTGCCTTGTCTTAATGCTTTAAAGTAACCAAATGGGAGTTCAAACTACCAAACCTTTTTCATAGGCCAGCCGACGTTTGGTTCCGACGTTGCTTCGTGTCTTTTTTGTTTTCTCAGCTGAACTGTATTCTGTGCTTTAAAAGCTCATGTCATCTGTTTTTCAGTGTCGTCTCTTAGAGGTCTGTTCGCTAGCTCCTTTTGTTTAGAAGCAAATAATACTCCCTTTTATTTATTGCGTTAGGTAAATGATTGTACAACCATGTCGACATGCTCATGAAGCTGAAACTAAGATTTGATACACTGATCGATTTATTTATGTAACTAAATCACTGTTTTATAAACTTGTTATTGAATCAACATTTTGTTTGGATTAAATTAGTTTTTTGACAGCAGCACATGACTGTCGTCTTATTTATTTGAGACGCTCCGTTAGTACTTAGTCCGTTTCAGTTCAGTTAGTTTAGGTTCAGGACTTCCATCACTGCCATTTTGATGAACTGGTTCCCATCATAAGTACAAGTTGTATTTAGGTACCATACGTATGCATTCTGGCAGAGACATTCCATTGTTGAAGTCTGTATGAATCGTCCATATAGATTAGATACTTCCTGCAGAGATAGTTTGGGAATATTAAGCTTTCCTTATCGCCTTCCTATCTGTCGTCAACAAAGAGCAGGGAGCAGGAAGCTCTCTATAAAAGGACGTTCTGTGGAGTGCACAAAGGACCATTAGATGCTCAAAATATGGTCCAAACTAAGGGTCAGTAAAAAGCTTTAAGTGAATTACTGTCGGCCTCTGCAGCCGCATAGAAACTGCCTGCACCTCATTGTCTGTTTCTGCACACACTCAGTCGTTCTTCTGGACTTCAGTGTTTCTACAGATTCACTGACAGGTTCAATTTGAGTTGACATGTTTTTCAAGCGTTAGTAATCACTCATTCAAATTTGGCAAGAAGTTGCGAATGGAATTTGTACATTAGTTTACTTAAACTTTCAAACGTTTAACTTCACATGTAACCAGTAACTCAGTTGAGGTCTCTGGTCAGAAAACAGATTTATCACAACATTTTTACCTCAATTTGAAAGAATTCGCTACAACTGTTTTCAATATTTTAAAATTTGAATTTAGAATATCAGGCCTGTGACCTAATGATGTAGTGAAAGTGCTGACGGTTAAACAGAGCTAATTTACCATTAGATTTATAGTTTCACACTTTATTTTATCGGGACTCTGACTTGTAATGTGCTCAAATTTACAAAACTTTTACAAAATTGTAATTTACAATCTTAAAAAATGATCTAATTATCATTTCTGATGTCAGAAATATAGTTTCTGTCATTATCTAAAATTCCCTTTCCTCTGAACTACAGCCATCTAGTCATTGTTTGTTTTCTTCAGCAGCGGATTGACACACACCCCATCCTCTTCTAAACTATCTGTCGTTCACACACGCACACGCACACACAGACTAAAAATATCATATTGTATCCGTGCACGTCGCCCTGGCTGCCATCGTTGCTACATCAGTCTATGATCTGGATCAAATGCACCAACGTGTCAGTCAGAGTATATCCTGTACCCAGGCAGCAGCTTATTTCTGTAACCTCATCTGTGTAACTGGCACCACAGATAAATCTTATCACCCTTAATCACACATATCCTGTGTGGAGCGACGTGTTCTTCCTCTCCTGCTACCGAACCAGGGAAGCTGTCCGCTCTATATAATCCGTCTGTCATAGGGAGAAAAAGTCTCATGTGTCAGAAATCTGAACTTGAAAGGCTTTAACGCTGACATAACATATACATGAATGTTGCCCGTACAAAATTAAAAACAGGGCCTTGTGTTTCACATGACCTGAAGGCACCTCTAAACGAAGCTGTAAACAGAGTCTGACCCTGGATCAGCCGGGTGGTAGATCACTGCAGAAATACGAGGGTTGCACAAAGCTCCTTGGTGAAGATGACTCCACTGCACCAATCATCCATCACACTCAGGCCTGTCCTTGGAATATATAATGTAATGATAATCTGATCCAGTATGCAAATGGCGGCACAGTGGGACGACTGCAGGGACAACGGTCCGCGTAACCCTCAACTGCTGATCTGCTGCCAGATTACAGCAAACTGGAACAATTGGGTTTGAACACATCGTTTTGTAGACAAATGAATTTAACAGCAGTTTGACCTGCAGGCGGGGCGGGGGGCGGGGCCTGGCTGTGGGATTCACTGTCTGTTGCAGGCGGCTGTGGCTCAGGGGGACGAGCAGTTTGATCCCAGTGTTCCCTGTTCAGTGCGTTACAGCGTCCCGGGGCAGAACATTTCAGCTGCTGTCTTTTCAGCAGCACTGTTTCCAGAAGGTCCTGGGTTCGATTGCCGGGCAGGGCCAGCCAGGCCTGTGTGGAATTTGCATGTTCTCCCCGTGCGTGTGTGGGTTTCCATTTAAATTGCCTGTAGGTGTGAATGATTGTCTGAACTGGAGAGTTCTCCAGGGTGAACCCCGCCTCTTGGCCAGTGACAGCGCGCCCCCCCCCCCCCCCCCCCCCCCCCCCCCCCCCCCCCCCCCCCTGATACGGCGGCCACCGAGACCCACCCCCCCCCCCCCCACGACCCACGACCCACGATGAATCAGTGTTGTTTCGCAAGCACCACTGTGGCACCGGTGGGTCCACGTGAACACGCACGTGCAGGGAAGATGAGCGACGCATCATGTGGGTGTTGGGGGCTACACATATTGTCCATGGCAATATCTGAATTGTTGTTGTAGCCCTGTGGGAGCTGACATTATCCAGTATGTCACTGGCTTTGTGAGAACACTCTCGAGAGTCCTTGTGTTGACTGACTCATATAGAGACACATGGCTAATATTAACAGTGAGTGTATTGTGTGAGTACAGGTGCTTGGTCATCGCACTATGAGTTAAGAAACAAATACACACACAGCCTCACGCTGGGGGTGGGTCATGTTCTCTGACATATGCTTCCAAAGCCCTTTAACTACTAAAGACTTCATGCAACAGCTCTGCTGCAGTGATTCATGTTGTCAAACTTTGGTGAAGATGAAGATAAACATTTTTTGTTTCACAAGAATTTTAATAAGGCCTAACACTTCTACAGTCCAGGAATTCAAGCTTCAAGAGACTTTATTGTCATTATACATGATAACAAACTTTTGTAGAGACTCACAGATTTTTAAAAGAAGGCACACGTCAAATACAGAAGCATGTAAATAATAAGAGTATGAAAAATGTAAACAATGAATACTGACTATTGAATAAGAGAAGAAGTAGTAGAAAAAGTAGCAGCACGAAAGGAGCATTTAAATAACGTGAGAAATATAGTAAAAGTATGACAAATGAGTGACTTGGGTTTAAGAAGTAGCTGCAGGAAAAGAGTATTTAAATAATGAACATATGAGGAATTTAATACACATATAAGAAATGTATGTTATAAAAGCAATGCAGATAATAATCGGCACTAAACTGTAAAATTCATAGGAACTGTGAACGCACATTCTTTTTGAGAAAGAAAAGAGAAATGTCCCATCTTAAACTGTCAAGGAAAGTGATGAAGACCTTCCCGCAACAACATAAAACTTTTAAAATGATCAACCCTCTGAGTGCAGGGGGATTATTTTAATGGAAACATCTGGATCCAGTTCAGTGGAGCAGACACACCTCAGCATCTTCTCCACAGCTGGAACATCATCTCAGTCACACGCCGGGATCATCCACATGCGAAGGAACGTCCTCCCAAACCACTCAAAAGCTTTGGTCTCCATCACGGTGCAACGTGTTTGTGACCTTTTCTTCCAGGATGAAAACACCATCAGTCTCTTTTCTCCCGTCGCTCTTTCATCCGCACCAACGAGACTCCGTGTGGGAGCCGTTTTCACTCCGAGTCCCACGGCTCGTGAGGTAGCAACCCTTCATATTCACAGCTTTAAAGGGAATCCAAAATGTCACAAGCACAAGCAATTGCTGTCCATTAAGTTTTCATAAATGTCAGGGCGAATGAAACAACCAATAGCAATTAGGTATTTCCTGAAAGGCCACCTCTACACAACAAAAGGCTCCTTGCTGATGCACAGAGAGAGAACGTTGTGAAACTGCAACACAATTGGTGCAATGATTTAGAGGCTTTCCATTTCCAAAGCAACTGTATTTATGTACAGCGATTAAAAATTGCTTCGTCTTCTTCGGTTGTTTTTTTTAATGTTTCAGTGTTGAATGAAATTGCTGAAACAATGGCGGTCTATATTGATTGGATTTTTAAAAGTTGCATCAATCACAAACGGTTATTCTCAAGACAGGCCTGACACCAGAGGCCAGCGGTGACGGATCAATCAGAGCCTCACTGGGCCGATGCAAATATCCTGTCTGGTCTCTTAGCAACAGCGAGGGTCCTCTCCGCCTGTTGATTGGCATTAACAAGTGTTGCTCGCACTGAGGCTCTCTGGGCCCAGTATTAAGTCTCATCTCTTCACTGGGAGCCTTTTCAAATGCGAATGCCCCTGGAATGAAAAAAACAAAAAAAAACCCTGAGCCAACATTTGTTTGAACCAGGGCCTGTTAATTGTGCACATTATTGCAATCAGGGCTCAGGTCACACCTCCGAGGATTTACGTGTACGTGTAAGCAGAAATAGCAGCTGCATACGTAGATATAATGCTATGCATATCAGTTCACACACTGCGTGTGCATGATGAGAAGACCCCAACAGAGATGTAAAGGGGTAAAAGATCGTGTCGAGGTTGTAACATGCATGTTTGAAATGTCAGTGTAAAACACAAAGGTGAGTCGCCTCAATAAGGGGGAAAGGTCTTGTTTCTGTGGAAGAAGGATTTTTCTTTCTTAAGATGACCACACGTTGAGATCAAGCCACATCTCACGTTGCTGAGACTCTGACCCTTTCAAGGATTGTTATGACGATGGCGAGATGGTTCTAACTTTAGTGCACGGAGGAGAATGGATGAATGAAAGTGTGTGTGTGTGTGTGAGAGAGAGAGAGAGAAACTGAGGTGTCTGCTCCCAGGTGGATAGTGATAGCTTGTATTGATATTTATGACCAGTGTATCGAATTAAATACTAATTAATACCTCCAGAGTATATACCTGAGTCGCAGTGATCTCACCACATCGTTGCAATTATATGATTAACAGTTTCCATTTGTATTCACTTAGTTAGCAAGGACACAAACCCAGCTTTTAATACAATTAAGAGACAACGCAATTAGCTCCTGAAAAGAAGCAGCCTGAATTTAGCATCAGAAAAGCTCCTCTTGATAACTTCCGACCTCGCTGCAATAATTCCTCGCCTCCCGGTGTGATGTGTACTGCACTCCCCCCGCGAGATTTACGATAAAGAAAAGAAAGAAAGAAAAAAAAGAATTAATACATTCAAGTTAATTTCTATGCCTTTGTTGTAGCAGAAATTTCACCTGAGGGCACCCATTACATTTATACTCTATTAAAGTGTTGAGGCCGGTTAATTAATGTGCTTTACCAGACTCTATCTGCTATCTCAGGCTCAGCGGGCTGTTTAAAGGGTGGTGTTAATGTTTGACCATGTAATTATCTGCTGAGTGCACAGCAGGGTCTGCTGGAGCCTGTTTTTCTGCATGGTCAAATTCTCTTTTATGTTTTTTTTTTTTTTTTTTTTTATTATAAGTCTGGTCCATTTACAGTCAGTGGTACAGGCTGACCTTTGCTTCTGCTACGAACAAATCATTAATAGGTCAGAATGTTTGGCCAGGAAATCAACCAGTTAGTTATTCTGCACTTCACAGAGGGACCAGCGCAGCTATTCCCCTCCAAAGAAAATCATTTTTGGGGGATATAGGTGCGAAAATCATGTGGATGGGAGAGGTAAGGAGAGATTACTCAGGCTGGTTGGAGCTGACAGAAACACAGGGCTCATTAAAGCCCTTTCCCACAATGACATCTGTGGGATCACCTGAGACTCGGGTGCAGCCGTACAGTTTGCCTGCACGTCACAACAAGAGAGGCTCAGCAACCGGACAGTCCACAGCATCCGCAGGCAGGATGGATCACATGTTTTTGTTCACAGCACACGGACACCACCATCAGCCTTATTTTTATCCCGATTTTATTCAATTATTTTTATTTTTTTGCATCTTTTACGTTTTCTGGTGATCTCCTTCAGATAAACTCTGAAACCTGCGGCTGCAGAGACACGGGCTCACCAACACTGGACAGTGTAAGAGCTCCAGTCTGGTCTGATTACTGTGGATTCCTGCTGAGCCAGGGGAAGACAGGGGCACAGTCTGGAGTGAACAGCATTGGATCCTCAGCACTGTGACAACTTCACCTGCTACTTCCTGAGGGTTAACGCTCCAACGTCAGTTCAGTGACCTCCATGGTCACCAGACGTGGATCCAGCAGAGGATCCATGGAACAGGGGGTGGAGCGGGGATTGCCAGTTTAATCCCTGAGCCCGAGCGTCCTTGGACGAGACACCGAACCCCAAGTTGTCCCTGAAGATTATGATAGAGGAAGAGCCGCACATACACACAGACGTACGAACGTGTGCGTCATCGTGACCAACTATCTACCAAGTCATAATACTAACATCCAGTGGGCTCCATCAAGAACTGAGGCTGTTTTGAGCCACCAGGTACTTGCGAAGTGAATATTTAAGAATGCAGTGAAAGTCAGTGGAGGAAGGTGAGACAAGAAACCGTCACAATAATCTACACAGTGGGAGGATTTTTGACATTTGTTATAAATTCCTCGCTCAGAAGACTCCTGCCGTCCTGTCTGCACTGAGCCCCATGTCTGCCTGAGGACAAGCTGTCCGGTATTCTGGCTCGGGCTCCCTGTGTTAGTCAGGAGTTAAGTGTCACCTGCTGCATGTTCCTCCACCTGACTGATGTCATCTCGGCTTGAGAAGCAGGGATGAAACACGGCTTTGGTGTCAGATTGTCAGATGTGGAGGACTGAGGCAGAGGCAGAGGTGACAGGAGGAAGACAAAAGATGAAACTCGGCCTCCTGAGGGATTCAAATCCCCTCAGAACCTTTCAAAGACAGAACTCTCGGCGTAAAAACCTGAGGCCTGCAGCTTCAGAGTTAATGGATATACAGGTATGCGCGTGTCTGCTTAGTTTGACCACTCGCAGACACTCCCACTCACTTATTCCATTTCAAAAGGTAAATGTAGCCCTTTCCTCTGAATTATGCTGACCCGGACCTCGACTGCGCTCCGCGGACCATCCTCTGACACCCGCCGAGGTCCGGCCCCGGCTGAGTGTCTCAGAGAGCACAAAAACAGAGCAGAGGGGCAAATGAGGCACCAGGGGAGAAAGATGAAGCAGGGACCGGATGAAAGGTTGAAGTCAGGCTGGAGCAGGCAGGGAGAATCCAGGAGAAGGCTCCGCTGAATCAGTGCAGTGCGAGGAAGTGAGGAAGACACAGATCGGACAGATGACAGCGTCAGAGGTGTATGTTTTAGTGATGAACCTACGGAGAGCAATCACCTGGATCTGGACCTGAAAATGTAAATGCTGACCGGATAATGGGACAAGATAGAACATCAGGAGATCACCAATACCATTTGGAATATCCTCCGGGGACAACGAAATGTGTGCCAATCCATCCCATCACTGGAGAGGGCTCACACTGCAGCCCCTGCTGGAGAGCACCGGAGCATCAGAACCACCCTTTTCTGTGTGTGTGTGTGCACATCTGTGCATGTTTATGATAATGGCCCATATAATGCATAGTCTGCATTATGTGTGTGTGTGTGTGTGTGTCTGCCTAAATGCACATGAACAAAAGGGGCCATGTGGCTGCAGCAGTGGTGGTAATTGATGAATGGGATGTTTAAAGAGCAGAATATGAATGAAGAAGAGTGGACCCCGAGGGGATGCTCCACACCATTGTAATCAAAGACTTGATAGTGTCCCCACCTTTGACTAATGGTCCCAAAAGGAAGCCTCCTGCCTAGAGGGGGGTGGGGGTAGATAGGTCAGATCTGTTACCTCGGCCTAACCTTAACTGTCACTCATTCTCAGGTGAGATACCAGAGTGTGAATTCAAAAGGAATGAACATTCTATCTGTCCCTTTTTTCACCTTGACTTTTCCACTGCGGATGGGAGGACATCTTTTATTTGTTTGTTTTTACAACAGATATTTTTCATTTAAATCAGCAAAGTAGCTATAGCTATACCATACATCTTATAGTAAGACTACTTTCCACACCTTCATTTTAAGTACTAATATCTAATATCACAGTTCCCTGCAGGAAAAGCCGTAAAAATCCTTCAACTACACTGTATGGGTTTTGTCTGGCCTAGTAATAAGATTTTCCCTTTTTAACCCTGATCCCATTACATATCAGTCCAGTGATCGATTGTACTTTTAGGCCTTTTTCTTGTCTTCACTCCAAGAAACAACTTGCATCGTATAGAGAGACAGAAACAAGAGGTTTTCTCAGCATGCATGAATACTGCACAAAAATACAAATGGCTGGAAAAACAAGGACATTCTGTGAGGGAAACACATGTCTGAACCGCATGACTTCTCCATGGATGAGATGTGCAGCCATCTTTGAGATGTGTTGTTGTCGTGTCAATGGCGTCGCATCGAAATGGTGCCTTGGTTGAACAAAGTGAATGGGTCTCGAGCTATTCAAAGACAGCAAGGGGGAGATTTGTACACAGTATATGATTTGCCAGTTTCAGAAAAATATCAAATCTACTTAAACACAATTATTACAGTCATTATATTCAAAGGTTTTCATGTAAGGATGTAGAACACCCCCCTTCTTCTAAAAGCAAACTGTGACGCCCTGGGTTGGAGGCGGTTCTGGTGCTGTGGCTGTTGATTTATGTGGCTGATGAGAAGCCATTCTTCACAGGCAGGTGGAGGTGGAGGATCTGATGAGCGATGGAGGTGGGAGAGAGCTGGTACTGCACACACACACACACACACACACATATACACACATTATTTGATGATAGTGTACAAAAACACTCTCATTCATACATTATTAGGGCGACTATTACAATGACATTCACGTCGACCTCCAAAGATGCTGTTACATGACAGAGCTTTGATAATAAGCTGCTGTATTCATCTGTAATGCTGTAGCTTACATAAGCTAAGTTTAAATACTAGGAAATCTGGCATATATAATACATTACACTCAATTCTATCATTAAAACTAGGACAATAATCATAAACAAAATTGCAACCCTAATACATTGCACTTTTTAATTTTCTAAAAACTGATAAAGTATACTTAGTAAGGGTAAAACATGAAATATGCCTGAATCTTTATTTTTTTTAATTTCTCTTAATACCTAAAATGATCAGGATTTGCAATAAACCTTTTGTTTTTGTTTATGTCAACAGATTCACTCTCACTCCGTGCATTTGTAAAACATTTCTTCGAATTCTGCAACATCTTGGATCAGATTTTAAATTTGAAATCAAATCAGCAAGCATCCATCTGAAGCAGCTGCTCCATCACTGTGTGTGTGTGTGATTGAGTCGGTGGTGAAGAGTCACAGTCCAGCGCCACACTGTATGTTTGTGTCGGCCAAGTGCCGCATGACTGATTGAGGTCAAACTAGTGTCAGCCAAGTGTTGGACTTTTTCTACTGACCACTGCTTTCAACCGAACTAACACCAACAATCAGCGGGTCTCTACGTGCACTTTTGTTTTTTAGTGCTGACTTCTAAACAACTAAAGAAGGGGGAAAAAAACTATATAAGCACCTTGTAACAGCTCTGCTGACTTTGTGGACAAACCTTCACTACTGTAGGACCATCAGCAGTACATGGGCTCCATCTGTATCATTTATTCTTTTTAATTATTTTCACTGTATTTTATTCTTAGTATATTATTTATTTTTTAATTTTACTTAAAATTTTTTCATATTTATTTTTGTAATATATTTATTAAGAATACTACTTCTGCAATAATATGTAAATATACAATTCCTGCAATCAGTGTTTCATCTGCACCTCAGCCACTTTACCCAGATGTTTATGGCATAACTCTGCTCCATACTTTTTATTATTCAATTTTTCTGTTTCGTGAATGTCTCTGATCTATATAGAGTTTGTTGCTACTGTTGCTACTTGTTTCCTACATGAGTGCAGAGAGTGGGAGTGATATAAACCAAAACAAATAGATAGGGCTGTAATCAGCTCACACCAGGAAGAATGTAAACGCAGCACAGTGACGCAGTGGATATGCTTATTAGCAGATGTGGACGTTGACCGTCCACTGTCCAGCTAGATAGTAAGATCTGACCTCTGCTCTTGTTTGGTGAACACAGCCGCCTGCTCCGATTTGGAAAGGAGGATGAAAAGCGTTGAGCATAAACTAAACTAAAAGCGAAATATTGAGATGATAAACACTGAAGCCACACATTTTGTAATCTTGTTATTCATTGTAGACTACTAACATTTCTACTTACAAAATCACGTTACATGCAATATAAAAAAGACATCTGGAAAATACATTAAGAGGCATAACCCTCAGAAGAACTCACATGTCCACCATGGGAAAACCAGTACACACTCATAAATATCTGTCTGCTAATTATGCTAGAAAATGATAATAAACATCCTGAATCAAAGTTTAGCCATGAAACCGCTTCCTTCCAACATGTTCTCAGTAATGCGTCTGTGACCCAATAGCACTCAAACACACAAAAAATAAACAAAAATACAAAACTACATGTGAGTTATAATACAATAATACTTGAGCTGTACTCAAATAGGTTTTCCCTTGTTTCATTAATAAGTGCAGCTATGTGTATTCAGGTTTAAAGTACGGAATTAAGTAAGTAGGGCTTTCTGGTTAGCTCATATTATATTACATTTATATGCACCGTGTGTGCCCCTTAATTCATGCTGCTGTCTCCGTAGCACAAAGCCACAATATAAACAAGTCTCAACACACAGTGGCTCGGGCACCTTATTCTCTTAAATGTCACAGCAGGGCAGGCTATGAAATATAAAACATCTCTGCCACTCACACACACACACGCTCCCCCTGTTACAAATGTATAGCGTTACTCCAGTATGTGTTCGTGTGGCCTTTTGCCGGCGTCCTCGGAGACGTGGCATTGACAAACCTACGAACAGTAATTGGGCCATTATAACTCCCTGCGATGGTATTGATTCCTCTGTTTTAGGTGCAGCCGGGTAACGGGAGTCTAGACAGAAGGGTTCATGTTGCAGGCAGTGGGGCCTGTGTAGTATTGGATACAGAAATCTTGATGTCGGCCGTGAGTCACGTGCCTTGTTTTGTGTATTTCGGGTCTATTAGACATGATTGAATTTGGCAGTACTTCTCTGCGTTGAGAGCAGGCTCTCCGTGAGCCGCCTTTGTCGGCGTGCAGCAAAGCGAGGCATAAACGAGCAGAGCGAGGAGGACTCCATATGGAAAGGCAAATCATGAAGATGCAGTCCCCTCTTGCCCCAGTCCAATTATCACCAGAGTTAGAACTAATCCCGGCAGCTCAGCGGCGGCGATCAGTTCCAGGCTGCCTCTAAACTTTGAAAATCCCGTCACCTGGAGAGCGGAGAGCAGGGGAGAGAGGGATCTTATCAGAACCTTGCTGCTGATCAAAATCAAATATTACTGAGGCTGGGTTTCCATGGCAATAACATGCTGCCCTCGCCATGACATTTGGGGGTTCAGCTGCGAAGGAGGCGCCCACCTCCCTCCCTCCCTCCCTCCCTCCCTCGTCTGTCTGCCCTCCCGGTCCAAGCGTGAGCTGAATAGACGAGCGAGCGGCCTCTTGACCATCTCTGTCACCTCGTGTGAATCTACAGAGTTGTGTGCGCACGTCCCTCCCGTGGGCTGCCCGCGCACGGCGAGCGGCCTCCCCGTGCGGCAGGATGGCGTGGGTCCACAGAGAAATGCTGAGGCCATCGATTGCTTTCTCCACAGAGGCACAATGTGCAACCCGTGAGCCCACCAAATGTCAATGGATATGAATTGTGCAGGGAACTCTTGATCCGCTTATTCAATATTGTAAAGCTTCGCAAAGGTCACAGTGTGTGGTCGAACAACACGCAGTCATTTCAGCTCGCTAATGTTGCATCTTTCACCTTTATTCCTCATTTGATTTTTAGGTTGTTTACATGAGCAGACCGTGGTTCTAAACTTGCCGTCGGGCCCCTGTTCCAGGTCTCTCCTCCTCTTCCTTCTGCTTCCTGCCAGTCGCCATTTTTAAACTACAGTGGAAGCATTGAGATACACCCTTACAATCCATCACCGTGACCCGCTGCCCCCATCAGGATGCTCCATCAGCTTTTCCATAAATGTAAACTAAGGTTCAGTCTGCCCTGGAAATACAGAAACACACTGACTCTATAAAAGAAAGGTGAGAGGCAAATAGGCATAAAACCCAACAGATGAAGCAACACAGAAACATTTCAGACAACTTCAAAAAAAACTAAAAACAAAGTCCTGAAAATCTGCAAATATCTTGTTTTTAACATTTTGACCACATGGCTCAAATGTTAGCAGGTAGTTGTTAAACACCTGGTGTTTGCTTTGCGCGCCTTCGATTTCCAGTAAACTGACCTCATAAATCATGAAGGGGAGAAGTCCTTGAGCCACGAGCTGTTTCAAACGCGTGTTCACAAGTCGAATGAGTGTGTCTGTTTCTGCAGCTTTGATTTCAGGTGTTCTCTCCAAATTTTTACTCATGTGTTTTTACGGCGTATTGACTTCCAGGGCCAATATACAGAGCACCCCCCCCCCCCCTTTGTCATCCCATGTCTCCGGTTTTAACGCTCCGTCCCACTGCCTTCCCACCTTCTGCCTGCAATATTCATCTGGGAGAGTGCTGCCATGATGAAACACACATTTTAATGCTTACAAGAACACTGCCCCGGGCTCTTTTCACAGCATCAGTCATCTACCATCACATCAGAGCTGCTTCAGAGCGGTGAGGATGTAAGAACGCGCCAGATATATATTTATATTTATACCATATATCCAAACTGGGAATGAAGCGATAACATTTAGGCCGCTCTGCTGGTATTGGTGCAGTGTGCCGATGATCCAGTTTGGACCCTCAGCTCTCCGGTCCTTTGTTTAGTCCGTCGCAGATGTTGCTGCGCATGTGTGCGAGGGATGCGATTTTCACCGTGGTCTGCTGATCTCCTCGCTACATTAGCTCGGGTCATTCCAGTGATTGCTGCCAAAGCTGCCAGTAAACCAAATGAATGTGCGCGGAGGAGGAGGAGGAGGAGGATGGAGAGACACGGCCTGCATATATTTACAGGCCGGAAGCAAAACAGCACAGGGAAGGAAAATGACTCCATCTTTGAAAACTGGGACTGTATGAGAATCACTGAGCATCACGGTGCGTTTAAAGAGCTTAGGGAAGGTGTCTTTGCTTTTATTGTTTGCTTCATATAAAAGATTAGAGAACGAATATAAGGATTCACTTGGTATCCTGTAAACATGAGCATTTCATAGACTAAAATAGCATTACTGAACCTCAGCGGTGGAGAAGCACGTGTTTGACGTTTATTGACAGAAACGTCTTCAAGGTGTCCTAAAGTCTAAAGTCTCCACAGAAACAAACTTGACTGGCTGCTAAAGTTCACAGGGGTTTATGGTTATTAATTAAAGTACTTCTCACACCGTGATTAATAGCATCCTGATAGGCGCAGGACGCGGAGATCAGCTGCTCCAACACTGCTGTAAATCTACACACGGACAGACGCAGTGTTCACAAGCACCTCTGTCGCAAGTACTATCCATCAATCATGAGATGAAGAATGTTTTTTCTTATGAATCTCTTTGAAGAACTTTGTATCCCTCAGCCACGAGCTGTAATTATTGATTTATTACAGTATTTTCAGGACCAACGGCACAGACGTCTGTACAGTGGGAGATTTATCGTAGCCTGTGGCTCTGTTTTGCGAATGCTCTGTGTCAAGGAGGCTGCTTATGCAAGAGAGGAATCCTCTACCCTCCACTTTGTCCACCGTCCTGTAAGTTTTTGGAGAACCAAAACGCATTTCCGCGAGATGAATTATTCCTCGTTCGGGATCCACACTTTGATTTCTCCCTAATCGAACTGAGTTTGGCTGCACAGAAGTTCTCAGGCGCAGAACAACACATGCATTTTTCATAAAAGATGGATCATGGAAAGCAGTTCAGAGCAGGATAGCAGTGACATATTTTGTGCTCAACACACCATGCATATTTCATAACAAAAAATGTTTCTCTCCACCAGCTCTTGTCGATGCGCGGACTCGAGAGGGATCACTAAGAAACGTGAGAAAGTGGGGGTATTCATCTGAGGCTCTCATAGTCACTATTTGTTTTATAGGGGCATTGTGAATTTAAATTGCAGGCATTACAACCACATAGCCAGAAACAACATTGATAATAATAGTTAACTTTTTTTCCTAAACACATCCACAAACTAAAATCAACTAAAAACCATAACCGTCAACGCAAAGTGGTAAAGCTGAAAAACACGAGCACCAGAGAACATATGATATTACAAACAAAAATGACCACCACTATATAGCTATGGAGCAATACTTCAGATGTAATAAAACAACAGAAAAAAACCTTCCATGCCTCCACAGTGCTCCTGTGTTGTCATCCAAGTGTCTGAGATTATTACAGAGGATAAAGAATATGGTTTAAATCACCCTTTTCAAGTCTTTTTTTTATGTGCATTAATTTTTAAAAAAGTGTTAAAATACACTGCTGAAAAAAATCAAAAAGTCCTATTCTGGCGTTGCCTGATCACAGCAGGGTTCTTTCGGTGGCCTCATCACATGAACACATTTACATGAATGGGAGGAGAATTGGTTGTACTGTACAAAACGTGAAATTCCCCCCTGCTGGCAGTGCCACACAATCACTCCCCATCATCCTCCAGCTGTCATGTGCTGCAGTTTGTCACAATCCCCAGCATCCCACTGACTCCCCGGCTGACAGCTCTGGAGCCCACTGAGGGGCATCAAATGCATCGCGAGCACAGCGATGTGTGCCAAATTGAACGGCACACAGTCGTTTGTGAAACATACATTTTCAAATAAAAATTGACAAAGAAATTTAATCTCAATTCGGGGGAGCGGCTGAGGCGTTGTCACGGGAGAAAATTAATTGTTGCCCGCGCGGCAGCGGCGCGTGACAGGTTTTGAATAGGCTGGATAATGGCTTTATCATCTCGCCACGAAACAGTCGCATTGAAATAAGTGACAAGCGGTGCAACAGAAAGGGCACACGCAAGCCTCAGATAACGGACGGGTTGGCTGAGGGGAATCGATGGAATCACATTTACAACGGCGCAAGCGTGATCTGACAAGGCATCAGTTTTCAGCATGTTGACAAGTCTCCATAGGAAAAAAAAAATGATAAGATTTCACAGCTGCCGGAGACAAAAGACTCGAGTAAATTTAGCCCAGTTTATGACCGGGGTGATGGTTGGTGGAGAGGGGATGACTGGGAGTATTGGATTTCTGTGCCACATGACTCTAATGCATCACATTACAGAGCCAGTCCACATAGATTTGGTTCAGAGTGAGTATCAGGTCAGAGAGAAACGCATTAGTCCGGCTCCATCAACTGCCAGGGTCTGCCTTCAGTATCCCTTGCACATTTTAAGGTCTTGTTCACAATTGAGAAAGTCACCTACAGATTAAAGGGATGTATTTATTTATTTATTTATGTATTTATCCACATCTTGTATAACAAAGCGTATTGTACATTAACTTAATAGATGCAGTCGACCACATCCACCAAACCTTTGCTGCCTCTTTCCCTGAGTTCAATCCAAACTGAGTTTTCACTGTACCTATACGGTACTGACTTCCACCTGTATGCATCACATGAACTCCATCAAACAGTTGGGCTGTCAGCAGTGCTCCCAGCCCAACGAGTCTGCAGACCCGTGGCTCTCTTGACACTAAGTCAAAGGCATTTTTAAAAAATGTTTTCCATAAAAATATATGGAAAATATATGAAGATGAACTAGTTATTCAACAGTCACCACTGTTATGTTTTAAATTATTGTTAAATTTACTGCGCTGATCTCTGCTACAAAAAGAAACAAAGGCTCTGCAAGACTAGAGTGTACAGCAATTTTCCAGGTTGCCAATATGACGATTGATGACAACCTCTGCTGTCTCACTGAGCCACTTGATTGCAGCCTTTTTTCTGGACACTTAAATCCTTCTAAATCTTGAAAGGGTTATTTTAATTTGAGCATCTAACGCCCTAAAACCAGTGACCTCTCTGACAGGGGAATGCAAAGTGTTAAAACTGTAGGATTTGGGGCTCTTTCTTGCATTTAACACTTAATTTAAACAGCATTATGGAGCCTGGATCCTAAATGCCTAAGAGCCATCTACAACAAAATACTTGGTGCTTGTTATTATCTGGACCTCATTCCTGGTTCCTGTGACTCTGGAGAGACTCAGGGTTGGTCAGGCTACGAGAGATCAGTTCATGGGACTGTTTACATAACGAGAATCCCCTTTATTAACTTTAATTCCTCCTCTGTCCTCATGCAACCACACATACGGGCTGGCAGACTTTAGTTTCTATCTTGTAAAAGTGCATAAAAAGCGTCAACAGCATTATCACAGTAGGCCAAAGATAACATTTTTCAGCTTTACTACAGGGAGAATGCCACTTAATATTTTAGTAGGTAATCACGCTGCACCCTGTTTCAGGCTTGGAATCAGGCTTATCATGTTACTTTGTCCTAGAAATTGACTACAACCAATACTCGACCAAGTGAAACCTCTAAGGTCCAAATGATTGAAAGAGCTCTGGGAGGAGCCTGTGTGGAGCTGAGTTGGTTCTGTTAAATACCAAAAACCATGAATGCAATGAATTTAAAATGCCATAATAGAAACCATAAATGATTTAATGACCAGTTTCCTTTTCAGAATTTATGTCATTATTGCCCTTTACCTAATGATGGTGTTTCTTTATGACATGTTTGGGTCTCATTGCACCCTCAGTAAGGTTTGTATTTAAAAAATGTCTTTAATGGATAATAAATGAAACAATGACAAGACACACACACAAATCTGCAAAGCATCATTAAAAATAGATTGATTTTACTTTTCTGTCATTGGTGTGACATCATCTGAGCAAAAGGCAAGGCTGGATGAGGAGGCAGGAGCTCCTCAGACCAAAGAAGATCTATCTAATGAGCAGGAAGAAACAATGTGACGTTAATGGTGCATGGCTCATTATTGGAAAAAAAAGAAAAAAGAAAAAGAACAGAACGAGCTAAGGCAGCTTGGTTCGTCTGAGCCAACTGAATAGAACTTGTCAGTCAAAGCATCACAACAACATATTCCTTACATGCCGAGGTATCAAATGGATTCAAAGGGGTAGTTTTGATGTCAGTGGCATCAATCCATGTCGACAGCCAACCTGAAAATACACGAGCGTCTCTGCCTCATTCCTATTCCCCTGGAGTTTCTCTCTCCTGGGCCAAAAGATTCGGCTCAGACATTCCAGAATCAGCCCATGAAAACATAATGAGCAAACACGGCAGTAAAGAAAGCCTGCTCGACGAAGGATTGGGGGATTCTGTGCTGCACACAGTCCCACCACGCACTTCAAAGTAAAGCACCCTAACCCCGGAGAAGTCTCTCTTCCTCTGCTCCTCTCAGCTTTAAATACTGCAGCGGCATCACCCCCTCCTCCTTGCCCTCTTCCTCGTCTCCTTCCTCCTCCTCCTGTTTCTCGCCCTCCAATTAAAGGTCTGAAAGGTCTCTTCCTGGACCAAAAAAACTGTAATGCTGCACAGCTTTTCAGTTTATTTGCAGCATGAATAAAGACACGGCTCTCGTATATGAATTCTAAATGAACTCATTCCACATTCAATTGACCTACACAGTTACACAAGGACATTGTTTAGCTGAGACAATAACCTAGTTTTTTTTATGCATAAAAGAATAGTGCACGAGGTTAACGACAAACATAACTTTCTTTTTTTTTTTTTCATTAAATGACATGAAGAGAAGAGAAACGATGGCTCTAACTGCCAATGAAACCCTGGGGGGACGTTGCAGCTCCAGTGAACAGGACTAAGGGCCCCATCATTGCCAGAAACCATTACCCGCTGACGCCGCTCCGCTGCCACGGCCTCCACCGTGGAAATGAAATCAGTAAAATGGACGGTAATGCGATTGTCTCCTTTGTCCTCAGACCTTTCAGTCCTGATTCTTCAGCACAGGTCCTCTAAATTTGACAGGGATTATTAATTAGCAGTGGAATTGGTGTCATCGCAGGAGATGACATGCGTCGGCCTGATGGGTCATGGTGGAGTCAACAGCACGCTGACTGCAGACATGGCCGACATGTCTCAATACAGCCAGTGGTGGAAGCAGAACTCTCAGATTCTTATTACCTCATTAATACTTGAATAGAATGAAATCTATACTTTTATTAAATATCCAGTTCAATACAGTAGTATATTTCAATATTTTTTTTAAAAATGCAATCAATTTAATATCATTAATTAACAAAAGGCAAAAGGCAACCAAGTGGGGGAATGTATGTTTGTATGTTTGTTTGTTTTTCTGTAGCAAGATTTTGCTAAAAAATAGATTTTCTTGAAACTTAATGAAGGGATGAGATGAGGCAAAAAAAGAACCCAGTCCCATTTGGAGCATATCTGAGGCAGATCCAGAATGATTTTTTTATGAAATTTATAATATGAGATGAGGCTTTCCTGACATTCCCACTGATTTTGCTGGGAATAGTTCATGAATGAAACAAAATCTGTCATCATATTTTGGAAGTAAGGTCTGTTAAAAAGCTATAAACTAAGGTAAACATCAACTGCAACACTTTTAACTGTAACTGTAATTTTTACTCAGTGGTTGTTGCTTTTTGTAGAACATCTGAGTATTTCCCTACTACCACACATAGCCAGTACACACCTGACTACTACTGGACACACTCAATCTGTGCGACACCCACCAGCACCTCTGCTTGTGTTCGGTCAAGATGGCAACTCTAACACGCTGGGCTGATGATAGTGCCTGTACCACAGGTGAGTCATGTTTCAGTTTGTGTAAATTCACACAGTAACACAAGAAGCAAGGCCTTTACAAAGTGAAGCCAAGTGTACGAAAAGGGAATTTTCAAGTCCCAAATCACCTTCAAAAGGATTTTTATATGCAGTGTCTGTGCAGATCATGAATTATCCATGGCTGCAAAATAGATCCCTCGCTGTAGCTGCACTGCATGTTATATTGGTATGTAAAATAATGCGAATGATCCACAGAAATATGTATGAATCCCCGCCTGGGTTCAGTTTGCTATTTTTCACTGCACAAATTAGCCATGGAACATGTTTCCTGAGACAGTCAAATGTCAGAGTTGTTTGGATAAATGAGGAGTTTGCATCTCTTTATAGGAGCGTAATTGCTCTCAAAATGGGATCTCATTATTGATTCATCGTTCTCAAATCGTTTGGACTGCTAAATATCTCAAAATATTGAAAGTGCACTTCAAGGTGACCTCAGCTAATTTGTTTGTTGTGGTTGTCTGAGTCAACTTACTCTCTAGAATCCAGATAGATCTTACTGCTAGATTTAGGAGGATGTTTGGTTGACATGATTTATCAATTATCGAAGTAGTTGCAGCTTAATTATATGTAGATCGACTCATCATTGCTGCTCTAATTCATTGCATTTAGTAGTGACTGTGTTGCATGCTTTAGTGCATGTTCCAGCACCATAATGCACGTCCATTAATCCTCTAGAAACCAAAGCAAACAGAGAAAAGCACTCTCTCAACTCTGACAGGCGAGGCATTGGTTGCTGGGGAAACGGGAGACAGTGATGGCTGACACCTCGGGGACTGGGTGGACTGATGGGCAGCGAGGGGCTGTGTCAGTGTTTGTGGGTCTGTGGAGAGGAAATGTGCTTTGTTAATGAAAGAGAGAGGGGTGGGGGGGGGCAGTGTTAAGTCATTGTAGTGGATGGATGCATCTCACACAGGGGGAGTGACAGCTACAGCTCAGGGCTTCGGGAGGGTGGTGGGTGTGTGGGGATAGCGCTGTGCCAGACGCAGATGTTTCGCTGAGAGCCACTGTGAGCGTGTCTCATTTTATGCCACCACATCTTCAGAGCTCTCGAAGAAGAGCAAGAGATAGATAGTATTTCACTCAGGTCACTTAGTTAATTAAGCTTTAGTTGTAAATGTTGTTGAATTTGTTTTTTTGTCTGCTTGTTTGTTTTTTACGTCTAATTGCTGCGTATCACAGGTTCCAGTCTTCTTTGTTTTTTTGAAAAATGTCTGGCTTTGTTAATAAACACACATGGCCAGGGTTAGCAACAGCAGAGAAGCAACTGGACTCTTATAGTTCGCCTTTAAAGGAAAAAGTGACCTTTTATAACATTTTACAAAGAAAACTTTTATCTGTCCCGGTAGCAGTTAAAAGGTTTCTTTGACGGGGTTAGTTATTTAGGTCTGTCTGTGAGTCTACATTCATATTCATCTGATGAAGAGATTCAGCAACATCTCCTCTAAAAACTCAGCTGGATTAATCTCTCTGCTGGTCTCTGATGCCATCTAGTGTTCAGTAAGAGGTCTGTACACCCGACCAGGTCAGAGCTTTCCTGTACTCTGTTTGCTAAAAAAAAAAAAAAAAAAAAAAAAGAACTTCCTGCGAATGCACACCAGTAGATCAGTATATGCAAATACATTTGCCACTTAGCTCTTAAAAGGGTTGACCTCTGACCCAGTGCATTCTGACACACCCGTTTAAATCTTTGCACTGTTTATACACAGACTTAAACAGACATAACATACATCCTTTATGAACAAAACAATTTTTGACTCACTCATTGTATTTAAAAGCTTCATTATTTAAAAAAAACATCCTAAACACTGGATTTCTCGAATGAATTACAGTTGTTTTGACATTTTACTTTCCATCACATTCAAAACAAAGCTGAATGTGGCTATTTTATGTGTGACAGTAATTTAAGACAAAAAAAAAGTTTCTAGACTCAGCGACTGTAAGTTGGCCACACACATATGTTTCCTAGTTTGAGACAACTTTAAGGATCGAGGATTTCATTCATAGAACATATACCTGATGTACTTAACTCAATATAAAAATGACGTTTGATGTATAGCCTATAGGTTACATTGTATTTCCTATTCATTGTAATCCATGTATGTAATTCAATATAATTTGTCTCATTATTTATATGTTACTGTATCACTGTCAGGTCCATCTGAAGCGGCCCCCTCGTGCGCATGCGCAGACGCTCCCTCCTCTCCCATCGCCGTCAGTGACCTCAGAGTCTGCAGCAGCGCTCGCGCACAACTTGAGGCTCCGTGAGCGCGACCTCAGAGATGGCCTCGATCTTCGGGAAGATCTTCGTGGGTGTTTTCGTGGAAATAAAACGCAGCGACGGTGAGTCGCCTGTTCACACACACACACACACACACACACACACCCCGCTCCCTCCTCCGGCGGGTCCGGATGAGCCGAGCTAGCGTCGCCGCTCACCGCAGTGCGAGCATCGGTGCTAGCTAGCGGCTGCTCCATCCTCCTCTCTGCAGAGAGGAGGATGGAGCAGCCGTAAGAGAGCCAGCTCACGATATGGTCGGTGGCGTGTGAAGCGCCACAGCCTTGAAACCAAGGCGGTGCCAGCCACTGACACGCCGGTTCGGCCGGAGCTACCAGCCGGGCGGGTCCGTCCACCTGTGCGGCTGCCGGTCTCTGACTTGAGGCCAACAAATGTCACCTGTCCGGCCTGGTCTCCCCTCTCGTCCCCTCTCCATCTACCATGGCTCCTGCAGAGGGGGAGACGCAGGCTCCAGACCGCCACTGCCTCCTCCAGCAGTGGCCTGCAGATGATGGAGGGATGGTCGCATGCGTGGGGCCTCTCCCCTCTGACTGCATCCCCTCTTACCGCACTGAACCTCCCCGGATCCTCCCCGTATAGCTGCAGATGGTGTGGTTTTTATCCAATAACTGTCAGACAGTACGTTCAGCAGTGGCGCGGAGCATCATGAGTGACAGGGGAAAGGCATTATCCTCATCCCCTCACATGAGCCACACCCATTATTAGCATCTCGTTTGGTCTTGAAGTTGTAACTGTAACTGGAGACAGGAGGCTTTTCATGGCGTGCAAACGATCCCGGTGGTTCATGGCTCACCGTGTGCCAGTAAACGCTGCTGCAGTTTAAGGCACGTGTCCGATTGGTGCTGATGCTGAGCAGGCCGAGCATCTCTGTACATCCTCTGTGTGTGTGTGTGTGTGTGTGTGTGTGCGCGCGCGTCCCTGCAGGAAGGATACACCAGGCGATGGTCACATCGCTGCACGAAGACAACGACAGCGTGACTGTGGAGTGGATCGAGAATGGGGACACCAAAGGGAAAGAGGTATAGCTGCCACTCACCTGGCTTAGTGTGTGCAGGATTGCTTTGCTCAGGCCTTCGAATGACTTTATGTGAAACAGAAAAACACAGTTTATTGCTTCATAACAGGAAAGATTTCAATTGAGGTTTGACATCATAAAAGTAGAAGGGGCTTTCTAAGACTTCCATACCTTTAACAAGGTTAATAGAAATAAACACTGCCTATGCCTGTTATTTGTCATAGAGATAAGGTTGTGAGATGTTCACAGAAATGTAAAAACAAAAAAGATAATGTTAAAAGTTCTGTGATCTGTCACCTGATGTGAATTCCCTTCAAAGTCGAATGGGTTCTTTGCTGAAACATAAGACATCCTTCCATGTTTCCTGGTAATCTGGTTGGTAGTCTGTGAATAATCCTTCCAGCAAACTCGGATTATAAAGCCTAACCTCAGACAAGCACAGACCCAGCAACAGACATCAAACTCTCTCTACATCCACTGACATATGACACATCACAAAGGCTGCGTTCAATAACACGGACACTGCTTCTGCAGCTTTGTGAGAGCTGTTCCTCCAGCAGCTCTTCTTATTCTCCACTGGTCTCGCGTTTGCTCCTCAGATTGACCTGGAGAGCATCTTCGCTCTGAATCCAGATGTTGTGCCTGATGAGGAGATAGCACAGAGTCCTGAGGTTCCTCTTCCTCCTTCAGGTGTTCCCAAAACCAGCAAAGTCCCCAAGGTGTGACGCTCACTATCAGTCCCCGTTCTTTGTTTGAGTTCATATTATTACAGCTAACACGCTCACGATTATAGTTGCACTCATTAGCTCTGGCACATTAAGTCTAACCTGCTACATCTTACAGCCAATTAGGTTTGAGTCTTTTTGTAGCAATCTATTCATAAATAAATAGATTTGGGGTTTTCACAAGACATTCCTTTATCGGTGTAGTTATTAAAAAAAAGTAATTTTCCCAATTAAATGTTTTGTCCATAGAACATCATAAATAGTGTCTCTGCTCGAAACATTTTTACCAACTGCCACAAAACTGATTTATAGTTCACTGTCTGTTGTCGTCCACTTCTGCTTCCTGTATATACTTCTTTTTCCAGTTGTTCTATTTCTGGAAGAACTTGCGCTCCATCTAAAATGTCTTTGACATAATGAGTTTCAAAGTTTTGAGTTTTATGGCAGGAGGGCCGGGACGTCGAGTCATACTAAATTGTTTTCAGTCAGTAGTGTTTGCATATACTTGTTATCATCAGCTACACAGTTTCTGTCTTTGCCAGAGTGTTCAGACTGGATATCTAGCTTTTGGTGCTTACTATTTCACAAGCATATAGGCATTAGCGTTGGACTGGCCCGTGCAGTGGGACCAGAAAATGATATTTATGCAAACATCCCCTTTCTATCTGTTCAACCTGTTGATTCTCTGAAAGTAGGCTCAGTGCCCACTGTAATATACGACCCCCTTGTAATCGTATGACTGCTTGTAAACAGTGTCTGTAGGATCTGTCTACTTCCAGCTGTGTTTTGATTCGTCTTTTTTATTTTCAGCCCAGACGGGCTACAGCAATACCAAAGCCTGAGAATGCTCCGCGGGAGAACAGAGGTACGTTTGAATGAACCTCACGCACCTGGAAACCGATTTACCCACAATGTGAATGGGAGCTAGAAAATGTGTTTGTCGATATGTAGAGACAAACAGGACAATTGTGCCGTTAATCAACATAGCAAGCTATTGATTTTCATTCATTCTACTCAAACCTCTAATTGAGTCATTGTTTTAACCCACATGTAAAAGTCTGAAACAGCCAAGGATTGGTGTTGTCTTTTAAATGTTTTATAATTTGGGCGGACTGGCCCTTTAACTTGCATCAATGAGAGGTTTTCCTGGACTCTGTGCTCCTCAGCTGCGAATGTGGGAACCACCCGGGCCCGTCCCAGCCAGCACAACCAAGCTGCAGAGCCGCCTCCACCAGCCATCCCCCCCCAGTCTGCACTGAACCTGCTCCAGCAGCAGAACGGTAACCCTGCGCACGCGCAGCACACATCAGAGGAGCGTTTCTCCCAAGTAGCTCCCTTCCAGCGTGTCGGCTGTTGTTTTCTGGAAGAGGGCGTGTTGCCGGGGACAGAGCCAGTGATGTCATGCTCCTCTCACAGCTGTGAGGGCCTCAAAGCCTCTTTCACAGCCCATCTCTGGAGTCCCACTCATACTACAGCACTTGTTCTGGGGCAGTGTGAATTAGCATTAATGTACGCTACCATGGAGTCCTATGAAAGCAAGTGTTGGGGATTCATTGAAGGACATGTCCAAAGGTTGTACTGTGTAGTGTATGAGTAAAGTACACACCTGATATAATTCTGGTCTGAGGATTTGAGTATTTTTATTCCTCTATAAAAAACATAAAAACCCTTGAGTAGAAGGTAAAAAATACTACATGATTTTCTTGGCTGTGTACTTCTTTGACTTAGTCACATGCACCACAAAAATAAGCTTTGTGGGGCTTAAGAAAAAAAGTATTTATGTGAGTATTTTGATTGGATTGTTTCCTGTGTCTCAGCACGCAGGAAATCCAACTGTGTAAAGGAAGTGGAGAAGCTGCAGGAGAAACGAGAGAAGAGGCGGCTTCAGCAGCAAGAGCTGAGAGAGAAGAGAGCACAGGTGAGAGGCAGAGACTCGCAGCCAGTTTTATCGAGCCGAGGTTTCATTACACCCCGAATGCAGAGCTTGAATGAATACATCTTTTAAACGGCATTATCTGGACCACAAGGAGATGTGGCCCTTACTGAAATATTGAAGTACTTAATGGTTAAAAAGCGCTGATTACTTCCTGTTCCCTTTGTTGCCATACCTTTGAACAGTGATCATTAAAACCACTCAAAGGTTCTTCACACAATGAGTCACTTCAGCCATTCACACTCAGCTTCACGTAGTGCTCCTCCTCCTACAATAATAACTTGAATTTATATAGCACGACTTTAAGAGACCCAAGGACTCTTTACATACTTGTGAGGACAAAAGTCTTGTCCAAGGACAACTGAGTCACAGCTGCTTTCATCTGGTTTGTGTTCTGTTGCAGGAGGTGGATGTCAATTTACCAAATTATGAAATAATGTGTATGATCAGAGACTTCAGAGCCAGTCTGGACTACAGGCCCTTAACTACCAACGATCTGGTAAGGCTGCTTTGAAGCTTTGAAGTGTGTTGTTTTGTTGAAAGTTAAGTTAACATATTGTATTTTTTTTTTTTACCACAAATATTTTTGTCTTGTGATTTGCATTTCCTTCTTAACTTTACCAGACTACGAGCTTGCCATATTGTTAACTAACAACACAGACAGTAATGTCAATATTTTCATGTTCAGGTGTGTTACCCAGGGGATAGAAGTAGTAGTACTGTAAACATGAGGCGAGGTACATGCACAAGGTTTCATTACAACAACCTACAGTTTGTAATAGGCCAACAGAGGAGTTTGACATTTAGAGGATTCCCATGGGTTTTTAAGTTACATGTCTGAAAATCATGTATTGCCTTTGTATGTTTATAAAGAGTCATGTTTTTGTTCTTTTTGTTGTTTCAGATCGAGGAGCACAGGATATGCGTGTGCGTACGTGCACGCCCCCTCAACAAAAAAGGTAAGAATTGCCAAACACAGCTCTTTGCTTGGAGGCCCACGTGTGAACACGAGTGACGTGCGTTCGTGTTTCCAGAGCTAACGGGGAAGGATTTGGATGTCATCACCATTCCCAGTAAGGACGTGGTCATGGTCCATGAGCCAAAGCAGAAAGTGGACCTGACCCGCTACCTGGAGAACCAGACGTTCCGATTCGACTATGCCTTTGATGAGAATTCCACCAATGAAATGGTTTACAGGTAATTCTTTTTCTAAACTTTAGAAACGGAACTGAAGCAGCTTTTTTGTTGAAGAAGGCGTTCCTCCGCCCACAGATTCACTGCTCAGCCGCTGGTTGAGACCATTTTTGAGAGGGGGATGGCGACTTGCTTTGCGTATGGACAAACTGGAAGTGGGAAAACACACGTGAGTGCTTTGATTTGAACTTCATTTTATATTTTTTCGTAAACTTGTGCCGTGACTGCGGCTAATTTTTCTCCTTTTCAGACAATGGGAGGAGACTTTTCAGGCAAGAACCAGGACTGTTCAAAAGGAATCTACGCCTTGTCCGGTAAGATTTCCCCTTTTCTTCCATCCTCACTGCTCATTTCTGGATTTGGCTTCGTATTTCAAAGTCTGTTTTTCTCTCCCTGTGCAGCCAGAGACGTTTTTCTCATGCTAAAGAAGCCAAATTACAAGAAGTTGGATCTGCAAGTCTTTGCCACATTCTTTGAGATTTACAGCGGGAAGGCAAGTGTCTATTAATCTGAGCTGAACGTATATATCTCACAGTTGCTGCTGAATTAGTTGTTACACTTAAAACATATATGAACTATTTCATGAGACTGTAGTTTGCAGCTATCCTGATATTTTATTGCATTATATACAGTCGTTTAACTATATTGTTTCTTCTTCTAGATTACATTGAATATTGTATAAATCGCACAAGTGTTTGTGTGTGTTCTTTATTTCCTGTTTTTAAGGTGAATGAGTTTTGTCCTCTTAAAATTATAATAATACAAACACACATAAAATACAGTGATTTAAGGATAAATAGACAAAATGTGTAAGAGAAATTTAAGCATGATTTTAAAGGCATTCATTATCAAAACTAGTATGAGGTCAAATCGGTTTAAGATTTGATTTAAGATGTAACGTAAAGGACTGACTCAGCGTACCGTATTTTCCTGGGTCAGGTTAGTCAGGGTGGGTTAGTCTTCAGCCCGGTACCTGAAACAGAGAATCCAGTGACCAGAGCACAGATGACAGAGATATTTTTACACAAGAGGAGTTGGCAATTACATCAATAGAAATAAAATGCTTATAGCTACTATAAATACTGTCTTATGAATTATTATAATGTTGCTAAACAGGGTAAAATACAGATGTATAATGAGTATTTTCACAGATTTGTGTTTACAGGCTTTCTGTCTGTTGTGCCACAGTAAATGACCTTTGCACTTTTATTGGAAGGTGTTTGACCTACTGAACCGCAAGGCCAAGCTCCGTGTCCTGGAGGACGGGAAGCAGCAGGTGCAGGTGGTGGGTCTGCAGGAGAAGGATGTGAAATGTACGGAGGACGTCCTCAAGCTGATTGAAGTGGGAAACAGCTGCAGGTAAACACTGATTAATGTTGTAGTCATTGCCGGGGAAAACTCTGGACCGGTGGCCACGGCTACACCCTGTGCTGTTTCTCTACGTCTCCTTCAGGACTTCGGGTCAGACCTCAGCCAACGCCCACTCCTCTAGGAGCCACGCTGTGTTTCAGATCATTCTGCGCCGGCGGGGGAAGATGCACGGAAAGTTTTCCCTGATTGACTTGGCCGGGAATGAGAGGGGGGCAGACACCTCCAGCGCCGACCGCCAGACTCGCCTGGAAGGAGCCGAGATCAACAAGAGCCTGCTGGCACTCAAGGTATCAGGGCTCATTCAACTGAAGTTTCTCAGGCAGTAGATAAAAGAGAAGTTGCACCTCTTTTAAATCATGATTTGTGAATATGGGCTTCACAATTAAAATGTGCTTTCATGTATATAGAAGCATGCAGTTTTCAACTCCTTTATAGTTTTATAATTTATTCATTTATTTGTCCACCCACTTGACTTCAGGGAAATTTGGTCTGCGCACTTTTACCAAGAAAAAAAGAACAGATTCTCAGTGTGAGAAGCGGAACCATGAGAATGCACCTGTCATTATGGTGTCTCTGTCTCTGTGCAGGAGTGTATTCGAGCTCTGGGCCGGAACAAACCTCACACTCCCTTCCGAGCCAGCAAGTTAACCCAGGTGCTGAGGGACTCCTTCATCGGGGAAAACTCCAGAACGTGCATGGTAAGAAAACAGCACAGCCACATGTGTCTCTCAACCCTCTGCCGGCCGGAGCGGCACAGATCAGGTTTGAATGAGGCCTGATATATAAGGCTGATCCGGTGTTTCCGTGCACAGATCGCGACCATCTCTCCTGGAATGGCCTCCTGTGAAAACACCCTGAACACGCTGAGATACGCCAACAGGTAAAACAGACACGGGGTCTTAAACACAGCCGGCTCTATTGAAATAAATGAGTCACTCAGGGTTTAAATCAGTCTGAGCGCAGCCAAAGAGCCAAAGAGCTGGGATCAGAACGTGAGGCTGCTGTTACTTGAACCAGCATTTCCTAAAGGTTTGTGAGACAGCTGAAAACAGCTGTGTGAGGACATGGTCAGATGCAAAATGAGGGTCAAAGTTCACTCCCTGTTTTTTCTCACCACTGGGAGCAAGTGTTTGAATCACCCCCTCACAAAGTCGGCAGGTTTGCCTTTGAAATATTTGCGTAGTCATAGACTGCACTTATAAATATGGAATAATGTAGATTTGGTGTAGGTGAAAACCACACAAACTTTAAAAGTTTGGAACAGACTTCATTCATTAAGTAAATACTGTCAAGTTCTATACCTTTGAGTAAGTATTTAATTGTTCTGCTACTTATACGTGCATTTCATGACCGTTCAGAGGCAAACATTAGTGGATTTGTACGTAATACTCTACTAAATCTGCTATTCCTGCTTTTCATCGCACTGTCCTTTCCTGTCTCTTCTCTGTGTTTCCAGGGTGAAGGAGTTTGGAATCAGTCCCTCAGACATTCCCTTCTCCCAGGGCGGGGGTGGAGGTGGCCACTCTGAGCTGTCCCCGACTTATGAGTATAACTTACCACTTTTTCTATCACGTTACGCCATCTCTCATCCCATGGCAATATGACATCACCTGCATTACTGCATAGGAAGTTACGGCGTCATTTACAGTCACAGCACAGGGCTGATTGAGATGCACGCGTGCAGCTCCAGCTCCCGTGAGCTCTTGCGGCGTGTTGCCGTTTTTAACCAGCAGCGACGGTGCATTTTCAGGATGACGGAGCACAAGGCGAAGCCCGCAGCAGTGATGGAGAGCCATCAGGAGGAGCTCGTCAACCAGCTGGAGGTGCTGGACGTGGCCCAGTGGGGAGTCGGCAGCTCTCCACAGAGAGACGACCTGAAGCTGCTCTGCGAACAGAACGTAAGACAGACAGATCATTCAGGTGGATGTCGGCTTAGGTTCGTCTTCAGACACAGTCACTGCAGTTTGACACTGACCCATGAGCAATGAGCAATTTTCTCTCTGCTTAGGTGTGGTGGTGGCATCTTTCCTTTGCTGCCACAGAAGCTAAGAATACTGTTTTTAGTCAAAAGCTGAAATTAATTTAAATGTAATTTAAAGTCAATCAGAAGTCTGAATTTATCAATTTTAGTGCATATCTTCCAAAGCTGAGTTCAATCTTCCACAGAGAGTAACATCAATATGAAAGCATCCACACAGCGTAGAATACTGGGTTGTGTTTTTCAGGAGGAAGAGGTTTCCCCGCAGCTCTTCTGTTTCCATGAAGCCGTGTCTCAGCTGGTGGAGATGGAGGATCAGGTTCTGGAGGGCCACAGGTTCGTCTTCCAGGTACGGTAAAGTCTCCCCAGTCACTGAAATATCCGACATGATAGATCCACATTAAATCATGCGAGTGACCTAAGATTTCCGGTGAGTGTCACATGTTTTTAAACCGTATTTCAGGAGATGATCAGCATTGGAATCATAAAGTGAATCAGAATTTTTTTTCCAAACATATTCCTCTTTATCAGTCGCGTGTCTCCAGTTATTAAGTCTTGACCTCCACAGGACTCCATCCGCTGGCTAGAGGAGGAGAAGGTGCTCCTGGAAATGACCGAGGAGGTGGACTACGATGTCGAAACATATGCAACTCAACTCGAACATATACTGGACCAAAAGATCGACATTCTCGCTGACCTCAGAGGTAAGGTAGAAATAGACATTGTCAAACAATTGAGTTGAGCCTCTGAGATAATTCAATTCAAAACAAGGGTCCTACGGTCCGTCCGAAGGGGAGGAGTTTAACAACACATCTGAGGTGATGGAGGTTGCCATGGGGACAGATGCAGTTAACCAACATACCAACAAAAAGCATGTCAGAAACAAGGCGCCGACAGAAAGCGAGGACCATATGTGATAACCAGTTTAATAAGAACGTTGAGCAACAATTGAAATTAAAACGGCGATTTTAGTAGCGCACACAATCAAAACTTAGTCGCGTTCTTAAAAGACTCTGTTAGCGGCTGTTGCTCTTTCTCATTTATTTTATGTGTATTGTAGACTCAGATTTTCTGGTTCAGAAAGCTGGGGCTCATGGGAAAAACCCACTCCACGCGTTGATAGATTCTCGATCACTTAAAAACCATTCAATCGCTCAGACCAGCAGCCCGACAGAATTAATACTACTTGTGACTGCAGGGGGCGCTGTTGGTTAGTAACAGTTACACAGTTTTTCCCTTGAATGGCACCGGTTCTTTTCAGATATTCCTCAGCCATTGACTCATGTTCCGTGATGTCTTCTCGTCTTTCAGATAAAGTCAAGGCTTTCCGTTGCACACTCCAGGAAGAAGAGCAAGCTAGCAAGCAAATCACCCCCCCGCGGAGGCCTCGAGCACTGTAGACGCCCAGGAAACACCCGATGTTCCACTGTAACGCTGAGGTTATTTTATGACGTGCATTTGGTTCCTCCTTCAACCTCTTGCAGTACTCTGCTGTACAGGCCGCCACCGCTTCCCCTCCTCCATCCGTCCATCAGTAAAACCAGTTTCTGCTCGCCTCCCGTGACGTGTACTCACCGCCCTTCTGTCATGTGCAGTCAAGCACAAAAAAAGATGAACAACTATTTGTTTTAAAACGGAATTTTATAGATTTAAACTTATCTTATCTTCAGCGTGGCCAATTTTATAAACAGCTCTTGCCATTTTGTGCAATATGTGGAGGAGCGACCTCCTGTTCCCTGCGTTTCAGCTCAGGTGTGAACAGCACACGTTTTGTTCGTGCACAGTTAAATGAGCCATCGTCCGTTTGTGTTGATATGGTAAAGGTTTGACTGAGCCAAAAAAAAAAAAAGAAACACAAGACAGACCTTACGTTAGTGTGTTCCACAACATTTGCAACATTAAAGAAATATAACTTACTGTTGCTGCACTTGTTTTCATTTAGCCTGGAAAACTTCATTTAAAGAGTTTCAACTAATTTAAACTGTGTACAGGTGTGATACAGTGGAACACTTTCAATTTGCAAACAACGTAGTACAAGTATATTAATACATTTGGAACAATTGAAATATTACCTATTTGATTTGAAAAAGTGAATGTACTTTAAAACACTGTATATCCAGATTTGTGAATAATTGCCACTGAATATTTTTACACTTTGTGTCTCGCAGACCTTGTGCTCTGACCAATTAGCAAATAACAGGATAAATTGAAAACTTAATCCAAATGTATCCTGTATTTGAATTACTCCCAATGAACTGGTAAACTTTATGGATCCGTGTGGGTGAAATAGACGAGACTGGAGCTGAACCAGTTAGTAATGGTCAGTCACTTCACTCAGTCCAAGACCAGATGTTGACACAACTGTTCTCACCCGTGCTTACTGGTTCCCTGGTCCCCAATTCATTTGAACTATGATTCTTATCGTTAAGACTAAAACAACATGCACGTTAACCTCAGCTCTTTGCTTTAAGGTCAGAGGTCAACCTGGAAACCCAAACATTTATTCAGGTAATAATTTGACCTGTCTGCAAATACCAGCACAGGATTAGTTTAGCATTATAGATAAGAAATATCTAGACAAATTACTGTGGGAACATGTGTATCCTGACAGAAGAGTGTCTCATTCTATATGTCCTCCAGAGCTTCAGCTTATGTCCTGAGAAATCAGACAAACATCTTCAACTCTCTCTCACACACACACACACACACACACACACACACACACACACACACACATACATACCTTTATTCTGCAGTATGTTCTGAGCGGCAAGGGAGGGTGTGTGTGTCTTGTTTATTAATGCCAGATAATGTCACCGCTTGTCTTTTTCAAATGAAAATGTCGACAGTTTCCTCATGTCATACATTTAAAACCGTTCTTTATTTAAACGTACTTGACAAAAAAGCATTAAAACAATAAGAATGAACACGTGATGGTGGGTGAGCCGCTCCCCCGTTACCAGTCTTTATGCTCAGCTAGGCTGAACATCTTCCCCGCAGTCTCATATTGAACTTTCCCTTCAAACTGAGAAATAAAACACTTTGATAAGTGGTAAATATTTATATTTTATTTTTTATCCAAAAGTGGCAATAATTGCAATAATCTCAAATATAACCAGCAGAATGTTTTGGATATATGTTTCATTAAACAGTGAGGATGTAAAGGACGGCATAACTGCTTTCTTATTGTTAGGCATGAAGGTTATATACTTCCAATCGGACTGGATGGCATGCAACAGCTTGTTAAATAGAGCTGCATCAACCGTGGGTTGTTGGTCTTTTGTTTTTTCCCCATGCACCCACCGCGGAGTGAAAAAGCAGCTTCCAGTTCAATTTCAAAGGTTGTGTAAAATACTGCAGTTTAAAAATAGGTACAGTAGGTCCTATAAAACCCTCAGCGGTTGTTGTAAAGAGACAGCAGAGGTCGGCTGTGGCTCGGACACGACTGCGGCTGGAGCGGGTGATTTGGTGCTGCGGCGTGTGATGGTGCGGACTGTGCTCCTGCTGTGACACTGGTTATCTGGAACAATAATAATAATAATAATGATGATAATAATAATAATAATATTGCCTGCTTGGTCTGGTTAAAACTCAGACCTGCCTGTGTCGGTCTGTCGCCTCACTGACCAAATAAAATGCTACATATTTCTCAAATATATTTCACCTGAAATTGTCCTTCGGCAAGAGCGTGAGCTTTAGGGAAATAAATAACTCTCAACCTTATAGGTCCTACATATACATGTTTACACTATGTACACTGACACATACATGGCTCCGGACGGGGAAACATTCAACGCAGTAGCCAAGTGGCTGAAGCGGTGTTACGCTGACCCTGTAGCGGCTCGACACAAAGGTCAACGGCAGCTTATTCTCTATGGGGACAGGGACTCCCATGACCTCGGCCCTCACTTAAAGGCTTTAAAATTCGACTCAAAACTTTCTCTTCTCTTTCAGCTACGGAGAAATTGGTTTTCTTAAATCTATGGGAATGTGATCGCACAGGTTTGTTTCGACCAACATGACTCAATGAACAGAGTCAACATTCACTCACATACTCTGACTGAGAGCAGGTATCTGTGGAGATACCACAGGGACCAGCTACTCGTCTGTTCACCGTTTGGCACATTGACTTTCATTTAGTCGCACACTGACCGAGCGCGCGCACCTGCGCGGAAATCAAAAGGTGTCACAGAGAGGAGCAGCGACATGAGATGGCGACTACGGTACCGTTCCATCGTAAACTAGTGCAAAATAACAACAATGAGGTTACGCAGTTGCTTGACTACAGTATCAGAGAATGATTTTGGCTTCGCAGATCACAGGCGGCGTATGAACAGAAGAGGACAAGAGGGCGGGGACGCGCCACACATTCATGGGTCTAAGGGACAGTTCGTGGCGTCTGTCTTGAGAAGTAGTGATGTGCAAATGGAAACGGGCGGATGGGACATTAAAGGTGGCTCTCGCTACACTGGTCAAGTTTGAGATTGACGTGACAAATAATGCTCACACTGATCCTGTCCTCAAGCTTAGTCCCGGGGGGACAAACACAGTCCAGAGTCCTTCCCTGTGTTTTCTACAGACGTCCTCAATGCAGTGTAAACATTCCTGCATGAAACACAGACGGTGGATTTGCTGCCCATCACGGGAGGATCACTGGAGGAGAAACTGCTCGGTTAACTTCTCTTTACACTGTGGTTAGTTTGTGGTCGAGTTCGCACGAGAACATCCGAAAGGATTTCCACCAAACCTGGCGCAAAGATGTGGGACCTGTCGGGGAAGAGCCTTTTCCAGCTTTGGTGCAGATCCGGAGAGTTTTAGTTGAACCTTCTCCCACATTTCCATTGTTTTCTCAGGGAACAGTTGATAGGCTTGATGAAACAAACGTGCGTGTTCTGAGGGACTGATATCTCGGACCCTGCAACTGAGAGACATGTGACGGCTGTCTCCAGACAGATTTGACTGGACGGAGCACGGGGGGGGGGGGGGGGGGAAAGGGGCGGTTGGGGGGGGGGGGGGGGGGGGGAAATCGGACGGTTTTGTGCACGTTGTGTTTTTGAATCCGAGGTTCGTCCCCTTTAAATGACAACACACAGTTCAGCTCAGTAGACAGAAAGCAACACAATTCATGTTTGAGGACACCAAGGATTTTAGCCCCCCCCCCCTCCCACTTCCACACACTCACCACTGAGAGGATTTTCAGCATCCACGCTGAAGCACTCGTCAGTCCAGTTGGTAGAAACACTAAAAGAAGTCACAGGTCTGACAGTCCTGCCTCTGCCTCCAGCGAGCATCCAGCCTGACGTGACACACAGGGCACGCCAGGGCCGTCTTGTCTGATATTGTGGGGGGGGGGGGCTCAGCAGCAGCACGTGGGGTACTTCAGAGGTATTGCAAGCACATGGTTATATAAAGGGATTGTTGCTGTGGACTGTACAGAGCTCTGCTTGTTGCTTTGATGCTGCATGCCCTTCCTGCTACTTCTGTGGAGTAAGTGTCTGGTTGGACATTAAGGCCTTTGGCGGCCGGAGGCCACACTGAAAAAGACGAGCACTTTGACAGAGTTTTTGGACCGAGACAAGACGCGCTCTCCTCGCTGAAACAACGTACACGCTCTCACAAGTTGAAAGGGCCGGCATGATTTTATCCGTCGCCTTTTGTGGTATCCAGCTCTGCAGGTCACAGACGTCGGTCTCTGCTTTCACAGTGTGCTGCTTCACATGACTTTTGGTGTTTTTTTTAAATTACCTCCAGCAAGAGGACATGTCTCTGTGTGTTTGGAAGGCGGGATTACAGGGAGCTGTTCACTTTCATTGTCTTCAACACTGCGGGAGTGATTTTCAACGTTATTATTTGATTCTCAGAGAATAATTCATCAGCCTTGATAGAAAAAAAAGTCTGGCTTAGAATAACTGAGTGCAAATGTGGTTTCATGAAGTAGGGGAAAAACACTGACAGACTCAAACTCGGTTTTAGTTCATTATTATAACATTATTACTTAATTGTTATTAGTCCAGTTACAGCTGATCGAGTCGAGCCTCCCTTTAAGAGGGTTACACATGTTCAGTTTGGTGAGTTTTGCAGAGGAAGTGATTCACCTATGTGTTTACCAGTTTGTGTCACTACTGAAATGAAGAGTGCTACTCAGACCAGACTAATTCTAGTTTTGTGTCCACCCCACTGAGACGACAGACTCAGCTTTGACTTTAGCGGTGTACATCGCGTTCTCTGCTGCCCTCTAGTGGCCACAACTAATAACGCTTTAAAAACGAATGCGTCCCCTCTGTGGAGTCATTCCACTGAGAATCTGGCAGAGACGGACATCTCACAGCGAAGCTCTCCGTACAGATAAATACCACAACAGGTCAAAGGGAAAATACATACCTCTCCCTTCTTTTTCTCTGTGTGATTGAAACGTGAAGTGTCTCCTTCCACTCCACTGCGCTCGGTTTGCAACGTGTGGAAACGGAGGTGAAAGTCCATGGCTCGTTGCCATGGCTGCCCAAAGCCCTGCTCGACTGTTTGAAGATGAATCGGGGGGCTCTGCGGTTCGTCCTGAGCTCGTGAGTGTGAATGCTTGGGCGTGTGTGTGCGTTCAGGAAGTGGAGAGGGAAAGGGGGGAGGGGGTCCCGTTAAACGAGAATAATTTAAGGCTTACAACATTTCTCTTAATCCTTCCATTGTCATTTTTTCAATGGTTAGTGATGTCTCCTATAAAAAAGTATTACTGTAAAAGAGTCATGCTACAGAATGGTCCTGTGTTTGCTGGATCCCACTTGGCCTGATTAGTCCACTCCTCCTGAACAGATCCCCCCTGTAGCCTCCTCAGTCTCTCCTCACCCTGTCTGCTCCATCCCTCTCCCACCTCTCCCTCCACTTCTCCCCGCTTCCCCAACCTTTGACTCATCCAGAGATCATGGTGGCCCAGGCCTCTGACACCGCAGCCCCTCTCTCGGATCATTTAGGGCCCAGCAACCCTCCGCTGCCCTCCTTGGTGCTCCCGCTGCGGCCCCAGCACCCCGCAGCTATGCTCATGCTTCTCTGGGTTGCCGCCGCGACCCCCCTATCGCGCTCCATCTCGCACTGGCTCAGGGTACGCTCAGTCCGGCCCGGCTGGCTGGGGGAGGCCGAGCCGGCTCCCCCGGGCTGCTGAGAGGAGATGGTGCGAAAGATGTGGTTGCGTTTTCGGAGGAAGTCGCCTCCGGCTGCACCCAGGCCGAAGCTGCTCTTGCGGAGGACCATGCGGGTGCTGGCGGACTTGGCGGGACGAGACCTCTGGTTGTACTCCAGCTGGGACAGGTGGGAGGCGTAGCCGTCCGAGATGAACTGGAAGAAACATGGCCAGTAGGGTTTGGTTTCAGATTCTCTACACACAGCTAGAAAATCACATAACAATAACAATAAAACAGAATTCATTCATTCATTCATTTTCAACCACTTGTCCATCACTGAGTCACAGGGGGCTGGAGCCAATCCCAGCTGTCATTGGGTGAGGGGAGGAACAGGTCTCCAGTCCATCACACATCACACTTTCGGCCCTGCCCGGGAATTGAACCCAGAACCTTAATGCGAGGCAGCAGTGCTAAGCACTGCAGAACTGTGCTGCCCTAAAACAAACATCACATCCTATCAAAAGCAGATTAGAACAAAGTACTCTATGAGTACCCGGGACCCCTAAGATTAATCCTCTGACCCTCTGGAGGGGCTTAATCGAGCAGGAGTAGAACTCCTCCTTCTCAATATTATCACCTGACTCCTATCTGACGTTCCAGCTTCACATTTTATTTGTTGTGGACAAAGGACTCATATATTAATGCTGCTCAGAACACGCGCACTGGATCTGTGTGCAGCATTTTCTCTGTCATAAACTCACTCTCTTGGAGATTCAGTGTGTGTTGCCCAAAGACTGGGGCATCGAGCCACCAACCTCCCGGTTAGTGGACGATCCGTTCTAACAACAATGTGCGCTCACGCTCCCTCTGCCTGCCTGCTGTGTTGCTCTGCGGTAAACGTGAGCACGTGAATGAGGGAAACATTTCACCTGACACTGCTGCTGCATTTTCTTTGTGGGTCTTCCCACGATGTAGATGTGGAACGGAGGCAGGCCCATAGACGTGTACACCGAGATGTCCTTGGTGGAGCCGTAGGCCGCAAAGATCCTCATGTGGGCCTGATCGGAGAGAGGGAGGTCAGCTGTTAGGGACTGCCAGTGATTCATTCTGCCTGATGCCGCCGCCACGCCGCTCTCACCTCGTTGATGAGGGATTTGAGGAAGTTGGCCTTGTGTCGCAGGGGGTCGTGAACCAGGCCGTCGCAGAAGGAGACGATGCCGTGAGGAAAATTGTGCTGAGAGAGCCAGGCCACCACACGCTGCTTCTGCATGTCAGGACGACCCGTTACATACACTATCAAATAGCCCAGGTCCTGCCAGTACCTGGAAAAGATGAAGATTATGACGAGGAAAGGATTCAGTGAAGAGTTCAGGTAGCGCACATGCAATAAATAGCATTTCAAATGAGCTGTTTTTAAAAGGACAGGAGTTCAGTCATACTACGACAGACAGAAATGCTCGGATTTAAGCATTACACAAGCGATAGCTCTTATTTTCAAATTTTGCACATTTTTCTTTTATGTATAGAAACTCTATTTGTATTGTGTTTAATTTTTTTGACTGCCAGGCATTCAGTGGGGACGGCAGAGTCAGAATTTCATTGTACAGGGAACACGTTCTTTTGTACACGCGGCAATAAATACTTTGAATCTAGTATTTATTTTACTCACTGAAATAAGGCAGTAATGAGAGCAAACATAATGGGCATTAATGATCATGAACCATCTGAATAGCAGTGATCAGTTTGACTTATAAAGAAAAAGAACAGGACCCACACTGCTTCCTTGAGGAACTCCATCTGCTACAGATGGACATATTCTCAGAAGATTACTTCATTTTTCATAATAACAATCACAAGAAGCACATTTAATCCAGTGTGCTGTAGAACAGTCGTAGCTATCTATAGATCCTTACCTCACCACATCCACGGCTCCAGCTCGAACCTTTGGGTCGCTGCCCATGATAGACACGCTGGCAGCGAATGACCCGTCAATACTGAACACGACAAACTCTGTCCCCCGGGGTAAAACAGTGAGATAACTGTCTGCAGATGTGTGGTCGCCCCTGGTAGAGAGACATCACAGTGAGGAAGAGAGAGATGGAAAGTTGTTGGATATCAGCGGTCACATCTCCTGGTGGGTCCAGAGAGCATGGATTCATTCATTTGTTGGCCATACATTTTTTTCTACAGATTTCTGATGCCACCACAACCTGCTTTCATGTTTACGGAGCAGCTTGAGATTTAATCCAACCAGTTTTAGTTGCACATAGTAATGTACAGAGCGCGCTAGAGGTGTTTCTATGTCATCACCCTCATGGGCTGCATCTGCCTATTCACTAATTTTGTTGAATTAAGTACATTCAAAAACTAAAGAGAAATAGCTGAAGGTCCGGACCAAACAGGGAAGCTTTGCAAAAGCCAGTACATCACATTTCTTCCCTATTTTGTTGTTAAGTTTTGTTTTGAACAACAACTGAACCACTTGAGATGAATTCAACTGTTAATCCCACGTTCAATAATGAACAGATGATATAAAACAGCCTTTTTTAAACGTGAATAATTCATGATTAACACACCTGACCACCATCTTGACAGGATACACACCAACACCCAGCTTTTTGCCCTCAGGGAGGACATAAGAGACACGTCCACTGCTGTTGGTGAGCTCTGTGTTGAAGTACACCCACTCTCCAGAGGGAGGCTGGGTCATGATGTGGATGTCAATCTGCACGGAAAAGAAAACCAACAAGACGTTTTCAGCACAGCGCCGAAGTGGTGAGTGACCTTAATGGCTGCGGCGCAGACGCCATGACATAACTGGTGGGTTTTATTTCTGGGTCCTCACAGCCGAGTGTGTCGTTACCTTCTCTCCAGTGAGGGTAACCATGTCCAGAGGGCCGTACATGAAACGTCCCGTCACCATCTGGGCTCCGTCCTCCGTGAACACAGCATCGTTAACGCGATGGTTCGCTGTCACGTTCTGAGACGAAGAGGAGGGCAACGGGGTACCCACATTTTTACTTTCATGCATTCATTAATTCTTTTTAAAATATCAGATTTTCACTGACTTTACAACTTTTGTTTCAGATTTTACTGTGGGAGTTAAGTATATGAGGGGGAAACACAAGGTTATTAAAGGGTATAAAATTTTGTAATTCCTCATTGTCCAGAGCATCACACACACACACACACACAGCTCTTACTCTGATCTTAACATGAGTCCTCTTGCGGAGCCACTTCTCACGAGGCTTGGACGGAGTGAATTCAGACACTTCTTTGCCGTCCAGCTCCAAAATACTGGAGTTCTCATGTCTCATCACCTTTCAAGAGAGGGATCAAAGATCAAAGTCAAGTACTTCCAATCACACTGATATTACAGGAAATGGGGGAAATTCATCAGTTTCGTGCCTCCATCTGTTCCAATCCAGGATATTGACTATGTAACCATTGTATCCCTAATATTATGAACATATAAACTGCTGGCACCTGCTGACGGCACTCCAAGTTAGAGGACGCCAAAGTCAGTTAGATTTGACATATTTTGGTCTGAAACATTAATGTCTCAGATCTTGTACATGAGATATTTCACTGGATAACTAAAAAAATTGGACCTCCTTAAAACTGAAATCTCAAGACGCTAATCCCCTTAAAAAAAATACCAACAAAACAAAGTCACTATCATTCATCTACCGAGGAATATTACTGTCCATCCTCCGCCTAGGTGTTAACGCATGTTCTGTTCCCACGTACCTGTCTGAGCAGGAAGGAGACAACGTCTGTAGACTCCCAGTAGGACGCATGGAAGAGATGGGGCAGGGCCACTGTTGGAAACGCTGTCAGGGCGTCGGGACAGTACAGGGCGTAGTCCATCCTCTTCCCGCCCCACCACCGAGAGGCAACTGCAGCAGAGAGAGTGAACAAGGAGGCAAGAGGACAGCAGAGTTTAGGATTCATGACCCCTCTCTCTCTCTCTCTCTCTCTCTCGCTCTCGCTCTTCAGATCTACTCATGTAGAGATGGACAGTTCAGGATCATTAGAAACTGAAGGGAGTAGAAGACCAGCTCAGTTTCACTAGGAGGCACTAGAATAAAAACAAACAGTTGTGAAGAGGTTTCAAACGCACACTTGAGAATATCAGCTCAACCTCCGTGAGAGGTTTTGTTGTCACGAGACTGAGCTGAGGTTTTCGGAAACAGGGCTACTGAGGAAGACTATGCCAGAGAGGGAGAGGAAAAACACTCCGCGAACGAGGACGGGGCCCAGCGTCCATGTCCTCGCACTACAGCTCCCACGATACCTTGCTCTACGTTCTTCAGCACCCTCGGCGACGGAGGGGCCGAGCAGAGGTCTGTGATGGTCGACGTGACATCAGTGAGGTCAAAGGCCACGTCAGAGCTCATTTCAGAGCTAGGGTCCGAGCTCCGCTCAGACTCCACACCGTTAGGCCTCGGGACCGCCTGACGGATTCTGCTGCGCAGCCGACGGCTCGAGCTGCGCTTGGCAAGTTTACTGTAGGGCAGAGGCAGGTGGGACAGCAGACTGGGCCTTTTTGTGAGGCTCACTTTGTGTGCTGAGGGGCGTTCGGGCGGAAGGAAATGAGAGCATCAACATCCGGATATTCACCTTGCAGACCAAAGCTTGGCTTAGACTCGGGAGGTCAGAGGTCAACTTACTGGTGGCGATGTTGGAGGCGGTGTAAGCGTCGGCTAAGCCGGACACCTGGCTGGCTATGCTGGCCTCGCTGGCCCTGCGGTTGCAGCGGAGGTGGGGGACCCCCGGTGAAGTGGACAATGGATACTGGCCGTCGCCAAAATTCTGTGTGGGAAGGGCGTCCACTGCAGAGTCTGAAGAAAAATATTACAGTCATTTATATCCACGGCAAACCAGGATACAGTGAGGAATAAGAAGTGAATTCACTGTCAATAACTTTACCCACTCAGGGGCAATGGAAAGAAGCTATGATTACTACCTTACAAATCATCACCATGTTGATACGGAAATGTACTGAACAATCCACTAATTAATCAATTAGGGGATTTGTCAAGATAAAATTATAAAAAAAATTATTGCAAATTGAATATGTTCAGGTTCTGATATCAGTCAGACAAAACAAGCAAGCCGACAATGTGACTGTGGCTTCTAAGTAATTCTGAGTCTTCATTATCAAACGGAGCCATTACCTAATTACTGAGAAAATAATTTGAAAATGAACAACTATGAGTGCAGAGTCAATTTTCCGTTTGTAAGGCAGCGACAAAGCCGAGTGAAACGCACTCTCTGCGTGGAGCTGTGAGCTTTGCCAGTTGAGAACGGGCACAGGGATGGACGTCTCGCTGACGGTGCTGTCCTGCCAGCGCTGGGGCCCAGTTCCACCAGCGTCCATTAGAAGCTGTGGGTTACTCTGCACAGTCTCCACTAGGAAAACAGATTGAGGAAGAAGAGTTTGCAGACGTGACAGCATTGCAGTGATTCGGTGATGGTGTCAGTGTGTGTGTGTGTGTGGACTCACCCAGGAGAGCCGAGTGGCCGTCACCCAGAGGAAAGCGCTGATAGCGGGGAACACTCAAGGGAGGCAGCAGGTAGAACCTCTTGTCCAGGAGAGGCTCGAGGCGCGAGGCCGAGGGGTCGGCCGGGTGAAACAGGTTGTACACCTGCTGACAGGCTGGACGCAGAGCGGACACTGGACAGCCAAAGACACGGGGAGCGAGGGTGAGCACATTGTCCATTGTGATAAAGAGCACGACTGTGAGTGCTCTGCCTTCAGTCACAAATGTGTCTCTCTCATGGTTTCCTTCTTTTACATTCAGCTCAGAAATATGATATAAAAGCTGCCTGAGACAGAAGGGAACATCAAGGCTGCAAATCACTGACTTCATTTCGTCTGGTACAAGCACAACGATCAGAAAACACAGACTGTAATACTGAATGCATTGATATAATAAGGCCATCACAAACAGGCGAGAATATGTTTGCTCACCGTCCAAAGTGGGCACCACAGTCTTCCTCAGAGCGAGCACCAGCCCCAGAGGAGAGCCGAAGAGGAAGAAGTCGGTCACCTCGAAGTCAAACTTTCCCAGGGAGCCTCCCTCCAACATGGTGCTGTTGCTGGAGCGCCGTGACCCGGGCTCTGCCAGGAGCACGCTGGAGTGAAGGCTGCTCAGAGAGGAGGAGGAGGAGGAGGAGGAGGAGCACACGGTCAGCGTTCAGGGTCACTTTCCTGCCCGTGTAACAGGACAAATATCAAAATTGCACCCAGCTGGTGGTGTTGGTGTCTATTTCCGTATATCTCACCTGGACAGGAAGGCTTGGTGGTGCTTGATGGTGTCCAGCTCGTACGTGGAGGAGTCGCTGCGCTTGCGCGGCAGCTGCTTCTTGGGGTCGTCGGGGCCGGAGCAGCGAGGGATGTCTATGTTGCTGCGGCTGAGATGGCGGCTTCCCTCGAGGGACGGCGAGGACGGAGAGACGCTGTTTATGACGATACCTGGAGAGAGGAGGTCTGTGTCCTGAGAGACGGACGGAGAGAGAAACAGAGAGAAATTTTATATGTATATATATCGCTGTCCACCACTTATATATTTATAGAGAGAGAGAGAGAGAGAGAGATTCATTATCTGGGTATATTGTGTTTCTTTATTTTTAGGAGTGATGTGTTGTGCTGTGAACTGTTGCTCCTAAACGGATGTCTGGACTCACTCGACTCGAGTTTTACAGCCCAACTAGTTTCTTTTATCACACACTCCTCAAACGTTCCTTCACCCACAGCACAGTGTTTGAGGCCCAGGCTGGATTTCGGCAGGTCTACCTGCACGCTGATGGTGCTGCCCCGCCTGCTGCTGTTCTGACTCTCTGACACCGTCACGGAGCTGCTGCACAGAGCATCGAACCCCAGGATGCCGCCGACGCAGTCCCCGATGACGCACACCTGCATGAGGAGACACAGCGGGCGTGTGAAGGAACGCGGCTCCACCTGCACGTGCACCGACAAACCACTGAGGCCCAGTTGTTGAGGAAATGTGACACAGAACGACCGACCTGGCCATTAAAAGACGCCCCTTCTAGAGACTTGATGAAGTCACAATAGACCTGGTTGGCTCGTAAGATGACGGCCGCGACAGCGTCTTGATACTGAGGAGCAGAGGTGGCCAGAAGAGGCAGGGCAGCCAGCGGGATGTGGTCCTGGCTGCTGGAGAGGCAGCCCTCGTCGTAGCTGTAGGGGCTCAGGCTGCAGCACACAGAGGACACAACATCATCCTGTGACGCGCGTTTCACGTCTGCACAGCGGGAGACTACGGGACACCGTTTGAACACTGCTGAATAATCAGGACCATCGCTCACTTGGAGACCAGTGAGAACGCGTCGACACACACAGCGGGGCAGGGCACCATCCGGATGGCGATGCGGCCCAGCGCCGCGGGGTAATGGACCCTCATCACCGTCTCAAAGGCCCCACTCAGCGTGTTTACATCTGCCTGCTTGCTGCTCTGCTCACCTGCACGCGACGACAAAAACACACTGTGCATCAGCCAATCCAAAAACGTGTGAAAAGAAAGAAACAGAATAAAATAGAGAGGCTTTACTGTCAATGTTTACAGGTAGGCATCCAGATTAAGAGGAGCTCTCCATTTGTAAATAACAGAAGAAAAACTAAACATACATAAAAAGTAACTGCAATCAAATTAACTAAAATAAAGTAAGTTGAGGTAACGGAAAAATTAATCTATCAGAACATTTCATTAACTGATTTAAAAATAAACTGTATTCAAATAAATGTAATAGAGAAAAAAACAATTATATGGAGGAATGTATTCTACTGAAAACCTTCAGGCTTACACATCAAAAAGGTCCTGAATTATTACAAAACAATTAACAGTTCATCAACAGGAAATGAATCCTTCCAATTTTAAAAATCTCTTCGACCATGAAGTCAGTGTTCTGGTGTTTCTGACTGTTGAACAAAACATTCCTTTGTCAGTTTTTCACCATTATTTATTAACTGCACTGTTAAAAATGAGACCTGACCAACATTCAAGAAGTTAGTTTAAATTCAGCGAAACCGTCATTAACGGTGAAACAGGACAAAGTTGGCGCTGTACCAGAGCCCGTGTCCAGGATGTTTCCTCCATGCAGGACCAGAATGAGGACGTGGATTTTTGACGGCTGCAGACACTGCTGAGACGTACAATCCTGCAAGTAAGACAAGGGGGGGGGGGGCACAAGGGGGGGGGGGGGGCACGGAGACGGGAAAACCATGGGGAAAATAAACAAACGGAAAGTAGGTTAACAGGGAGTGGGACAATATAGGAGGAGCACAGAGGGGGTGAGCAACATGCAGGGCCAAGAACTACTGCTAAAACAATTAGACAGTTAATTGAGGTTATTCAGGGAGCAAAAACATTCAGCCTGGAACATGTGATTAAACGCTCAGAAGTGGTTCCTGTGGCGAAACTGGGATTTTCATTACTATTTTCTGACAATCTAATCAGAAGGATGAGAGCTCACAATGATTTGAAAAATTGGTGGAAATTGGTGAAAAATTGTATAAAATGATTCCAAACTACGGGACAGCTATTAAATGGACTTTGCGGTGCGACTCTTTCAGCAAATGCCGCTTCCAAGGTCAGGGATGAGCTTCAAAATCCAAACTTTTAAGACGAGTGAATGTTCAATCTCAATCTCATCGGCCAGATAAATCTGAAAACCCTGTCTTCATTCTGTCACCACGCTGAGGAATGCAGGGAGACTTGATCGAATATTTGTCAAGATGACAAAATGCCACACATATCCCAGACTCACAGCATAAATTCAGTTTTTTGTGCCAGATTTATTGAAGTGCAATAATAAATCACCGGAATGTGGCTTTAATGTATCCGGCTCTTCACAGTTGAGATTTTGAAAACATACGAGGCAATACATTTAACTCACAACAGAGTTTAGGGATCAGTTTAATTTTCCTTCAAAGTGAGATGACAGTGGAGCTCAGACAGAGAGCGTAGCTTAGCACAAGGACTCAGGGCAGTAACAGAATCAGAAGCAGCTCCTCTGAAGCTCGGTTAATAGTTCAAAACCTGAAAACACTTCGCCATTAAAGCGAGCGTACCTCTTCCACTTCAAACGCTCTCTTTGACTCGAATATAGAAACGTATTCTAGGATCTATTTCTAAAGCTATTTCTAATTTAGGAGGACTCTGTACAACACCTCCTCACTGGCCACAGAGACTCACATTCAGCCTTCAGGAAACCGGATGGACTGAAGTTCGCGTCTTTTCGAGACACAGCATTTTACAAAAAAGATAAAACACACACCTGAAAACAGACTTACACCCGGAGCGTAAAGCGAGAAAGCCCTTATCTTCTATCCCTGGTGAAAGTGCTGCAGCAGAGAGTGGAACCTGATGCCCCTGCACTGGCAGGATGACTGAAAGCTTATTTAGGAGCCAGGTTCTTATCTACAAGCTATTTAATTAAGAGTGTCGGCGTGAGATGGAAGCGGTACCTCCATGTGCGCCTCCTCGTTACTCATCACGGCGTACTCCCCGCCCGACTCCTGATACAAAGTTTCTGTGGAAAGACAAATGGTTCACGTGTCGCTACCGTGCTCCAGCGTTGGCCACGTTCGACTGAAAACAACCAGGTCGCCCACCTTGTGCTTCGTCCACCTCCACTGTTTCTATCTTGTCCATCAGGTCGTTGGAGCTCCACTTGGTGATCTCCTTGGCGAACATGTCCTCGTTGTCAGAAAAGTCCTCTGCGTGAAACACAAAGAGACTTACAGTGTTGAGCGTTAATGGCAACTTTGGTCAGAAATTTACTGTTGAATCATCATCAGGCTGTTTTCAAGAGGCTGTTTAATCTACATTATATAAACTGTAGTTCTGTTTACCTCAGAAATTGTCCTTTATATTTAAACACTGTATTTGCATAAAGAGGGTCCCCTCTATGGAGGCCACCATGTTTTTTTTTTACATCAGTCCAAACTGGACAAACTAAAAATCGTTTGAGTTTTCATCACAATTTTTTTTCGTGTTTCAGCTGCAATATACAATTTCAATACTAAATGATCCCTCACTAAGGATCTAATTATCTGTTGACAAACTTTATCACGGCTCAACTCAACTTGGGCAATTACCAACAGTATTTGGTTGTCTTCTTTAAATAATGTAGGATTAAGAAGCCTCTGCACACTGAACATTTGATCATAAATATATATTTACAACAGATTATGGAAATCCTACAGATACATATTTGAAACATGATATATTCAAATATATTTTATGACATGATAAAAACACAGCATTTTTAAATTACCCAAAAACTACAGCTGTTTATCATGTATTATGCAGAAAGTGAGGATTTTACCGTGAGCATCAAAGAACTCATCGTCGGTACTGTCCTCTGAGTCCCGTGCGATGCTCTGCATCCTCCACTCTGAAATGCTCTGATGGGACGGACTTCCTGTGCACACACAAAACACAGGTCAACAGGTCAGCCATTAATGTTAAAGGGAGATGGTGACAATTCATAATACACAGAACAACACAAACATGAATACATCAAACAAACACATCTGTTGGTCATGGGAACACATTTTCTAAAAAATACTGTTGCTGATGTTAAGCTACATTAAACAGAGGATCCATTAATTTCTGATATATTTCTCTATTATGATTTGGTGCTAAACAAATAAATAAATGCATACAATAATATGTAATTGTTGGTTTGTTTGTTGCATTACCGCCACCTTATTTTATTTAATACATTTTCTTTACTGGGAGAAAGGAATGGATCAAAGCACGTCTTTGAAAATCACCCAACCCCTCATATGAAAAGTGAACTGGGCCTGGAGATAGCTGATATTGAGGAAAGTTGGAATGCATATAACAATGCATGTGTATGATGTGACCCTAACCTACAGTTTATGATGTTAGCTATAAGCAAAGATCCTGTTCCCGTTCAATTACTGTTGCTCGTGGAATCTTTGCATTAGGCGAGTCCCCCTCACCTCCTCTCTTGGAAGACCTGTTGGAGGACCTAGAGGATGTGGACCACTGCTTGGTGAGCTCCCCTCGGGACTCCAGTGACTCCCCCAGCTTCGCTGCTCCTCCCTCTGCCTCTGCGCTGGCTCTCTCAGCCTCGGCTCCCTGCTGCGGGTCCTGGCTGACAGCGGAGCCGTTGGTCTCCGCTCCCACCTCCTCGCTGAGGCTGTAGTGGGCCATCTTCTTAGCCAGCGCCAGCTGGGTCTCCAGCTCCAGCTGCCTTATGTCCTCGATGGTCAGGCCGTACCACTCGTCCTGCCAGCACCACGCCTGCCGGTGGGCACGCACCATCACTTTACGCAGACCTGGGAGGACGACCACGCAGATTCATCAGCAGGCCGTTTCATTTTTGAAGGGACAAATCATGTTCGCGGAGGCATAAATCATTTAAGTGGATTAACCTTGAAACGTATGAAGTTATGACTGGTGAATGCAGAGCGGATCCTCAGAGTGAGGTACAGAGCGCAGGTTGGTTTTAATGTTTTTCAACACGAATAAACTGTTATGCTGGTTAGCAAATGACACATAGTAACAAATTATACAAGGAGTTAAGTGAGTTGCTCCCCAACAGGCTCTGTCCATGGCAGTGTAACAGCCCATCATGTCCTCTCTTTCTCTCTACTGCTCCCTGCTGCGGTGAGCGTGCGTCGCTATTTCAATTAAAGGCTGCATCCTCCCAACGCTGCATCTAAAGACCGATTGCACCCCAGCAATGCAACTAGACTGTCCCATTAAAAAAAAAATGCAGCTGACAAACGCATCCTCTCTTCGACAGGTGGATCCTTCCCAGCCCAGCCGATCCCAGGACCCATTAAACTTTCTCGCCCTGTCAAACTTCAGCTCTGTTACTAGGCAACAGCCAGAAATGGGCAGGACAAGCTGGTGTCCTCCATCACTGATCATCCTCCTCCGCAGACCAGGCTGTTTCATTTCAGTTCGGCCCTTCACGGTCGGCCCAGCCCGCGAACGCTCCCTTCATCCCAACAATGCGGCCTCTGAACTGAGACACAGCGGGTGTGCGTCAGACTCCTCAGCGAGGCTCCGTCTCGAGATTACATTCAACGTTTCATCCCTCATCCAAGGTGCTTTGTCGCCCTTGTCTTGACAGCACAACAGAGATTTGTATTTTGTAAGCACGCAAAATTTAGACATGACCAAAATGTAATCAACCCATGCACCTTTTAAAACTTTTTGTGGCCACACAATGATATCTATCTTTTCCACCCATGTCACCGGGGGGCTCAGTTAAAAGAACAAACCCAGTGTGGGCAGGGCTGCCTCTGTCGTGTCAAAGGAGATTAAATCCTCATCAATGTCTCCATCCTGATGGACTAAACAAGCACCAGCTGCTTTGAAGACCCTGGACCCCCTCAAGCAATTCATAATCAAAACATCCATCCAGTTATTTTGATATTAGAGACTATTTACAATCATAAAATCCTACTTATCACATGATCACATTTTTTTAAGACCGAAGGCCTTATTTTTCGATTCAGGAATTCAATGCCTTTTAAGGCTTTTCAAGGATCCGGGGGAACCCTGATGAAAGTGGAACTTGCTGAACTGCTCATTAACAAAGCTTGAAAGCATCTGAATTATGCAACCTGCTTTCATTCTAATTTACTAGAATGTTAGTTTTTCCACATAAAAAGCCCGTCTGCATAAAATCTCTTTCAGCTCAATCTTCCACAGTGGACCTTCAGGTGTCACATTTGGAGATGGAGCTGGTGTGGATTGGACCACATAGTGAAGACGGAGCAGCTGCTGCTTCATTAGCGTGAGGGAAGATGCTGTGAGCGAGAAGGCTGGGGCCTGTCAGGGCGTATGAACAGTGTCACATCACAGCAGCGGAAGAGAAACAGCCCGGTACTGGCAGGCAAATGAATCCACAGTGCTGAGCGACCTCAGCAGCTGCCACTTCTCTCCGCTACTGCCTCTCACACACCTCCTACACTTCCTTTCTTTCAGGAATATTTCCCAAAAGTTATTTTTACTTGATAGATTCTTGGCTTCTCCCTGATCCAGTCATTCCTTGCCTGGGATATTTTCAGCCTTCTCTATTGTTCACTGGCTCCCCATCATTATACTGAGGCTTTCTTTGCTATTAATGCTTCCATTCATTTTAATATTTAATATTTCACTCTGTAATTGCATTTTTATGGTGTGCAGTTTTCATCACCCATGTTTTTTTTAATTTAGAAATAAATCAACTGTCCCCATAAAGAAGACAGGTCCCTATCCGACAATACAAGCCCTAAGTGGAGCACACACACACACACACACACGCGCGCGTGTGCACACACACCATACGTACCCACGTCATGTATGAAGCGTTCGATCTTGGACTGCATGCCCCAGTATCTGAACTCCACCTTGCAGAGCTTGTAGGCGCACATGACCGGGTTCTGACCAGGGTCCTGGTTGATCTCCTCGATCCAGTCCTCGGTCAGTGGACCCCGCTTGGTCTTGAACGACTGGTACAGTTTGGGGTCCTCCTCCACCAGGTACTCATGGGGGGCGATGTAGTCCTTCACGATGTCTATGGGGTCTGTGAGGCGACAGGGAATCGTCAAGGAGGCGTCGCCGAAGCAGACGCGAGCAGCAGGTTAGAACGTGACAGATGTCCCGACGTCCTCGCTGGACACCTGCCTCCAGAGGGACGTGTGTGTGTGTTTTATGTAATCACTCCCCGCAGGGAGCAATCTGCACATGCTGCCTGCACCTCTGTCCACTTTTCTATGAAGAGCTCAACATCTAAACTCTGAATTTCTCTGCACCAGGTCCTCTGGACACACACACACACACACACGACACCTGATGCCTGAGGACCACTCAGCAGAACAATGACGAACACTTGCAGTGCGTATGATGGCAGGAGGCAGCGAGGGAGTCCTCTGTGTGCGTGACGATCAGCTTACCTACGGTCCTCTGCCTCTTTTCAGCAGAGGTCAGATTGAAGACGTCCCCTTGGTTCCCAGTATCTGGTTTATAATACGTCTCAATGTCAATAGAGAATTTTTCTACAAAGGGACAGGTGTACCTGGGAACAGAAAAAGATGCTGTTAAGAAGCTGACACACAGAGGATTTGATTTGGTGTATTATTTAGCATATTTTCAATGATTACACAACAAGCTTTTAGTCTCTACATTTATAGATATGATCTTTTAAAAGAAAAACAATGACAAAACACTTAAATCAAAGCATCTGCGTATTGTTCAGATTTAGACAGGAAACAGACAGGAAACAGCGAGTGCCCACAGGTTTCCACAGTATGATGACACGTACAAAAAATGTTGCCGCACATCGTCTTTGCCAACATCATCGTAAAGAGCAGGGACATCTTTGACAGCGGTGTGTGCAGAAAAGTTGAATAGTCAGCATGAATATAAATACATGGCTCTCTCAGCAATATGCTGCTATAAGCAGAAGTTGTTGTTTTTTTTATCAGTCACTAAATGTATGGATCTAGGAGCCACATGGTGAAAACTTTAAAAAATGAATTGTTTTATTTCAAAAATACAAGCCTCTCTGTTCGAGGCGATGCCTTAATATCACTTGATGCACAACATTTTAACTTGGAGCAAAGGTTTTCCAGAGGAAGATTTGAGTGTCTGTATTCTGAAGGTCTGAACATTTTTGCAATAACGTGGTATTTTCCAAATTAAAGTCTGCATGCTGAGTCATTTTGTACCGTCAGAGACTCAGATCGCAGCTGGAACTCATATCAGAAGGAAATTAAAGTACCTAATAACTATTTAATGCGAGTAACCAGTGCCACCGTGAAGATTCATCCCATTCATCCACTTTAAGACCATCTGAAGTTTTTGCTCTTTATCTTTAACTTGAGATCAGCGGCCAGAAGAAGACCAGTCCACTGTCTAGGGCCTCTCACCGGGTTCTTGTGTAGGGGTAGGCGTTCCAGGACTCCTCCTCCACTCGGAGGGCAGCTTGCGGCAGGATGGCACAGAACCAGGACGGGATGTGTTTCCCGATGTGGTAGACTTTGTGCGTGTACTGGCCCGAGCCCCCGGGGCCGTCCTCGTAAGGCTTGTTCTCCAGGATCTCCACGCCACTGCCCTCGCCGCAGCTCTCCTCTCTGCTCTTTTTCTGTGAGGGGGGGGGGGGGGCAGGGGGGGGGGGGGGGGCAGAGGAGTGGGCAGATTCTTCATCATCATCATCATCATCGACACCCTCTTAAAATAATAGCCATTTTTTTTCAGGTTTTTCAGAAGACATAAAAAAACTGAAGCAAAGACTGTATATATGAGAAGATTAGGTTTAAAAAAAAAAAAAAGTCAAAAACTGGCTTGCCATTATTTTAGGAAGGTGACAATATTAAAAATGTTACTTCACTGAAAGTAAAATTATGCAGGTTAATGGCTTCTGTGTTCAATATATCTCTACATTGTATTATTATATTTGCATGTTTGTTTTATGTGTTTTTATATGTTTTCATTAGTGCTGAGCTGATAATAACCATTTTATTATTATCTGAAATAAATATACTTGTAAAGTAAATGAACATAAAGCTGCTAGCACAGGTGACCCTTTACTTCATCTCTAGTTCGTCACCTAGTTAAGTGTGGTTGAGAGGCATCTTAATGTAAAGTAAGGAATGCGTCCTCCCAGTCTTATCGTTTCTTTCTATCACTACTCGAAACCAATGAAAGCCAGGCCAGCCTCACTCAGCACTCCCATCTCTTATTCAGACCAACTTAATGAAAACCACTTCCATCACAGAGCTGCAGGCAGAGTGATGAGGTGGAGGAAATCAAGCTGCCACATAGAAAAGAGCTTTTTTATGATCATATTTCTTTTTTTTTTCCCCATTCTTATGCTCCCCACTCTGAAATCGTCATAATTCCTCCACAGCTCACCCACCCTCTCATTTCCCTTTACTTTCTTTCAATAATCCAAACTCTTCACTTTGACTTTTGGGTTAAGATTCACTTCACAAAGGAGGTAAGAGGCCGCGGTTTCCCCTTCTGCTCAGCCGGGAACATGGTTTCATAAAAGGCAGCATATGGCTCCACTCCACAGAGCCTGGGAGACGATGCCGTGCATTAGGCCTGTTGCTCCACAGGATCTTGGGATTACAGCGTCAGTTTATAAACACACTCCATCACCTCAAGCGGCTCCACGTTTAGCCGCCTGTAATCCACTGCACAGAAAACTGGAGGGGGCATATAGCTGATAAATGATGCTGGTAACAACATTAACCTCTTCCAGCATCTGTACAACATCCATTAAAGTTGTGATTGATAAAGGTGCAACTATATAAAATAATAATTTAGAAATGCATTATCTGATGATGTGCTGCTCTGATTCTAAGCTTTTTATTTATTTATTTCTAAGACCCTTTCCCTTTTGTAAGAACTCAAAAATAAAACACGCCTCAAATGCATAAAAACAGGCCACGCCTTTGTCACATCATATCACGACCATGTGAGTGGATCATAACAATGGAATCTTGATTGTGGAATATTATTTTCCCCAAGTCTGCTTGATAGAGAAAATGCGTACTCATATACTGTACCATCACTAACAATACCTCCTCCAATAATTTACTTTTTAGTAGTTTTTCCTTCAGGGTTAAGGGCAGAGGATGCCACTGAGACTCATTCTGTGTAAATAATGCAAATAATGCTCCTCAATACAATTAAACAACAGCCAACTTGTTCTATCACGTTTATCATCACAAATGCAGAAGGCAGCCTGTGGTTGTGCCACCTCTTTGGAGCCTGAGCCACAAAGGCTGGAGTCTACAGCTGCTGCAGTGATATGAATATCCCAGGATGCTTTGCACAGATAGAATCAATAGACAAAGCTTCTCTGTGAGCTTTCAAACAATGAATAATTTGCCAAGGCTGTGTGAAGATTAGGTCCGATACGAACCAAAACCCACTGAAACAAGAGGCTCCGACAGTGAGCGGAAAGTCTCCCGTCCGCCCAGGATTTCAACTGCAGCAGCCCACAGATCAGAACAAGGGTTGACGGGTTCATTCATACATGAGTTTCAAAATGATGTTGTATGCCTCTGCCAACCAGCGCTGCAGCAGTCGACAATTACTTTTCTGGTCACTGTGACCATTGAGATCTCATCAGTTTATCTTTGAGTCCAAGTTACAACCGGTCGTTATTTGAAATTCCAGAGGACTGTCTCCAGGCGCAAGATCTCTCTCCCACAAGACAAAAAGGAGAAAGCCAGCTCAGTCTCTAAGCTGCTGTACCTGTCTGCTTCCATCCGGCCTTCTCTAGGCTGGCTGGGCTCCTGATCCCTGGGTCTCCAGTTTCTTCCTCTGCATCAGATTTTCAATTTAAACCTTTGTGTGTCTACTGGGCTTCAGTCACCAGTTGACCCTAAATCCCATTTAGAATGAACCCTGGTGCTCAAACATGTAACCAGCTCAATGGCCTGCACCTCGAATGAACAGATGAAACCTTAAACCTCTGTTTGCACGGGCGACTCCTCTCTAACCTGGTTGTGGAGTCGGTGTAGACACTGTCTTCTGGTATGAAACAGATGATTGAAAAGGTATTTCATTTCTTCCGTTGTGATGTGCTGCGGGTCGAGAGCTGCATGATGGGAAATGCAAATCACCGTGATCTTTATTAACAGCAGGAGTGGAGAGCTCGGGGGTCAAGAGCGAGAGCCGAGATTGAACACAGAGCTCTCTCTCTCTCTCTCTCTCTCTCTCTCTCTCTCTCTCTCTCTTCTGAAGACTTTGGGGAGGTGATATCAGTAATGAAGGTCAGAGGAGGCAAACAGCTGGAAAATTGCTGTAATCTAGCAGGTAATGTAATTTAGGTGAGGAGCTGAGGGTCTTAAATTACCCTCCTCGTGTCTGAGCCCCTTCTGCTGCGGCACACGGGCGCTCTGTATTAATGGCACAAATCTCAGAGGCCAAGGCAAAGAGCTCAAGTGTCAATCATACAGCCCTGTCCCCAAGATCCTGATGGACTTTTAGGCTCTTCATGACAGCAACAGGAGTCGGTTTGAATGATTCTCTTCCTTACATTACACCCCCAACAGAATATTTATTATATTATTATTGTTGTAGTGTTAATGTCTATAGTAGCAGTCCTGCAGTGAGCAGTGTTACTGAATCACCTTCAATTCCCCCTCTGCTTCTAAAATCCACACACACACACACACACACACACACCAATACTCTCCATATATAGTCCAACAGACTGTGGCAGAGTCATTCATAAAGTGAATTCTGACTTAATGATGGATGAGGAGTTAAAGTTGGCAAAGTTATTACAACTCCTCCTGTGCGAAAATTTCACAGCAATTTATCAAATGATGATCTACAGATATTTCCCAGTGACAAAACCACCAAGTGTCCGCCTCTTGGTGGAGCTGCTGGAGAAGGGAAGCAACCACCAGAGTCAGTTCAACTGCTAGATAGAGATAGAGAAATGACAGAAAAATGAACGATGAAAAGTCATCCATGCTTGTGTTTGCTTGGCTTGAAAAAAAAACAACAACTGAGGTTTTGTAGAAAACACGCATGTGAATTAATATCGTAGCCCCAGTGAAGAAAGAGAGCAGGTGTGACGAGTCAGTCTCTTTTGTTTGTGTGCAGAGCATTTTATAAACAGACTATGGCGCAAAGAGAAGTTAGAAAAGCTTGTGTTCATCCTACCTGGTTAACCTGCAATGGGTATCTATAACAAAATGTATTTTCTGCTGATATATATATATATATATATAAGGTGTAGTGTAAATATTCATCTGGGTACCAGTGAAAATGTTCTTTCCAAGAAATTCCTGGTGTTTTTCTGTGGTTAGAAAAAAACAGAAATAAAGAGGTATCAAAGTACAGAAGCCTGTGAAGGAAATGTGAATATAGTTCAGTGGCCAAATAAAGTCAGTGGTGAGCTTCAAGCTCTTAAAGAAATCTTAAAAAAAAAAAAAAAAAAAAAAAAATTTAAAAGCATAAAGAAACCTTTGACAGCGCTTTGTCCAATTTGTGGAAAAGGGAGATGAGAGTTTCAGAGGCTGACAAGGAAAGAAAAATGAGCAGGCGAAAATGAAGAAAAACAGGGTTCACGTCCAATGTGAGAAATGCTCCGAGGTTGGGCAGACAGTCTAAGGGCCACGTCGGTGGAATGGTAATGGCTCTGCCTTTGCTGAGGGTCTCATTTCTGCCCGGCCGAGCCAACCCTGAATAATTAATGTGACACCACAAGGTTAGCACAACCCAGTGGTGCACAACTCCCCTCCGCAGGTCCGTGAGCGGCCCAACTCCAACCACATGCATCGGGCTTTAACCTTTAGCTTGCAACAGACAAAATGTGTGTGTGTGTGTGTGTGTGTGTGTTAATTGTGCAGTCCAGTATGGCAACTAACAAAGAAATAAGTACAATTCTTTACTTTCACATGCAAACAAAGGAGAACCAGGCTGCCATTACCAGAGTGGGACATGTGGGGTGCCAGATGTCATCCTTTATCTCTGGTTTGAGGAAATCTCAAAATGACAATGCCGTCGAGTCTGTCCTGTATGTTTTATGTATTTGACATGGTCTGGTTTCACTTTCAGGCACAGTGAAAAAAGGCATTGAGAACGAAGAGTGAAGAATGAAGTCTGTACGCATGATTACCAATGCAGGACTTGGGACAAAGCCCTGCTGAAGAGATGTACATTCCCTCCTGTGTTAGCTCCTTATCGTGATTTAAAAAACAAAAAAAAAACAAAATGTAAAATAATTGTAAAAACAGCTTGGAGGTGTAATTTCTAGTTTGAGTGCCTTTGCTGGGGACTATTTTCAGCAGCGGATGACTCCACAATCGGTGTTGCGCTGAGCATCTGCTGCAGCAGGGGGATGAATGTGGGTTTTTAATAGTTTTTAGACACTCAGTTTGTCACTAACTCATTGGTCCAATGACATGAACAAAAGGTTTAACCTCAGCTTGTGTCACATGTGAATACTGCTGTGAAAACAGAGCTTTGAGAACATTCTCACCTTTAACTGTTCACGTGGAACGGGTGGAATTAACGGAGGAAGGAGTTCAAACACTGGCATGTGCTTTAAGCTCTTCGTGTTACTGTGTCCATCTCGTGTACAGTGCACAGGTCGTGCGTAACCTAACCTGGCACCATGACAAAATGTCGTCATGGTGATGCCGACTGCCCCATCACGTCTTTCCCCTCGTGCTCTCTCTCTCTTTCTCCAACACTCCTTTTCCTCCAATCGCTCTCTCTTTCTCTCTCTCTATTTCCATATCACAAACAAATGATGGCAGCGCCTGCCATGCTGCAGCTGATGTCACCGGTTTCCTTGGCAACCGCGCTCACAGCGGTGACGCTGAGGAGGAGGAGGGGCTCCAGCAGCAGAAGCGCTGTGTGTGTGTGTGTGTGTGTGTGTGTGTGTGAGAAAGAGCTAGAAAGAAGTTCTTCAATTCCACAGGATAATTGATGTTTATTGCACTTTATGTGTTAAAAATTACAACAACAAAAATTAATTTATTTAATATTTAGGTAAACATTTTTTTTTAATTCCTGAAACTAGAAGCCTTCTTTAAACTCTTCCACAGCAGTTCATAAATTTTGCATATAAAAAAACTATGTTGGTTTATGGTGGATGGCAATCATCCCTTTATCATCTGTCTGTGGTGTGTTTGTATGTGTGTGTGTGTGTGTGTGTGTGAGTGTGTGTACATAAAATGAAACACAGTGCTCAGACGTATGGAGCAACATCTGGCCTGCAGAGCAACACCGCCCCTCTGACCCCTCGGCCATGTTCTCCAGCTCTCCTGTTCGTGTGCACGGTGACACCTTGGCCTCCTGAAGTCCTCCGCCCTCACGCACAAGCCTGAGCTACAGACCCACGTCAGCACGTGACCCACACCCGCAGCGACTCAGAACAACACTCGCCAGCATCCACGTGCTGTACCACTAACCACACTCACACCTGAATGAACCTTTGAAGATGGCAGCGAGCCGCGCTCTCACCTCAAGACATTGGGGATCAGACTCCACAGTGAATGGAATTATTCGATGTATAAATACTGCAGTTTGGCAATATTTCTCTTTTAAGTGCGTCATTTAGGATTCATGGGCCGTGTCTAGATGTCTTAAATGTTTATAACGCACTCTCTTGTGTCGTTACTGCAGTGGTGTTCATAAAAGATGTATTGTTAGAAATGAAGTTAGAGCCCTTTGTGGTGACTGTAGCCAGGCTTTAGTCGAGTCTGGAGAAAAAGGGTTTGTAACCGCTGATGTACACACGTAACAAGCAGAAATAGAACCTTGATAATGAAGCTGGATCGCACTCACCTGGATCATGTAGAGCTGAGCGATGCGGTACTCCTCCACGCTCATCGGCATGGGGATACGATACTCCTTGATCAGCATGGTCGTGTGTGTGTGTGTGTGTGTGTGGGGAGTTTAATTGGTCAGACGCTCCTCGCAGTCGCCTTCACTACCCGAGCAGCATGTTCAAACAGCGAGGACGGCAGTCATCGTTGTTCACACCTGAGGGCGAAGGAAAAGAGAGAGTTCAGCTTCTGCGGCTACTCGCGAACCAAAGAAGGAGTTGCCACGTTTGTCTCAAGGATTAAAAAAAAAAAAAAAAAAAAAAAAACCCACCCCACCTCCACGCTCAAGCCGACACGTCACGCGAGTGCCCTCGCAGCCAACCCTCCTACAGATCTGTTACAAGGTAATCCACTGACCTCGCAACATCCCTGAAATCCCCCTGCAACCTAAATCCCAACCCTGCCTATACACACCAACGCAGCCTTACATCCAGCAAAGCTGCTCTGCTGCGGAGGGAAGAACATTTATTCAGTACTCTTACTCATGTATTGCAGCGAGGTAACTGGACATTTAAATCTTTCCACCCTCAACTGTTCACCGCCACAGACGCGTTACCGTTTGGAGCCATATGTGAGTCCACCTGAGGACTTTAAGTCCAGTACCGGCTCTTGTTGGCTCTGTTACTGTCTCACTGAGTGGTGATGGCTGCTGCACCAGAAATGACTCAATGTGAGCAGTGAGGTAAACAACGTAAAGCTGAAAGGAGCTGAATATTTAGGTCTGTAAATATTTTTTTTACTTTAATCTCATAAACTTTCAATTTAAATCTCAAAGTCTGTGATTTATTTTTCTGACCCTAATAAGTATTATTTTTTTATCCCCTGTATATTTTTTTTTCTTCCATTCCTTGCTCTCCCTCTGAGTTAAAAAAAAAAAGATTGAAATGTGATGACAACATCAACACCTATCTCTCCAAATAGCAGTGAGCGAGCCTGCTGTGTGCGAGGCCGTTGTGTTGTTGGTCCATCTGCCGAAACAAACACAGGGATGAGTCTGGGAGGGTCACATGACAAGGACGACTTAATCTTACACAGATTAAGACGGACAGTAAATCTGATGCTGTTTTAACACGAGGCAGGGACCAGGAGGAGCGGAGATGTCAAAAGGCTTGTGTGTGTGTGTGTGTGTGTGTGTGTGTCCATCTGTGCATGATTAGGTTATGCATGTTTGGTCAAGCTGTGCAGCAGTTGAACCTCCGAGGTCATGATGATGCAGCAGCGAACAACAAACAAGAGCAAACAACCTTTCAAAATGTTTAACTATGTTTAACTACACACAACAGCCGTGTGTGTCATCATGTTAATTTCTTTTTAGTGTGAACACAATGAGTGCAACATACTCACTGTACAAAGTACTGGACTAGGTTCAGTTTTGGAAGAATTTACAAGACCTGAACATAAATCGTAGCACTTAACTAAAATCCAAATAATTTCAAAAGCAAAGCACTGGACACCAAAGCAGAGTCCAATCACGTCACACACAAATCCACATCCTGGACTCGAGTTTTACATCCTTTCTTCCTGACTGTTTGTTTCGGATATTTAAAATGTTCAGAAGTGAAAAGGAAAATGGGCGACACATTCACGTGTCACTCCATGTTCCTCCCTGCGTCCTGGCTTGGGTCTAAAGGCGAGCGGGGCTCAGACAGCCAGAGGACAGGGTGGTGCTCAAAGCCGTCACAAATGCAACTGACACACGGGCAGACGGAGCCTGGAGACGGAGATTCTGATTTGTCGTCACCGGCAAAGTGGGCAGTGAGTCAGCAGAGGAACTGAAGAGGTGTGCAGAGGGAATGCACTGATTAGCCAATGAATCAATTAGTCAACGGGAAAAGACAGATTCATCATTTTTAAGCAAACATCACTTTCTTTTTAGTCACAACAAATTTGACACCAATTCAAAAGAGGTGACATTTTAAGGCAGCAATTCTTATAAATTCAAAGATACAAAACATGAAAGGGGTTTCTTAAAAATGTCTTTTGGGCCGGGGTCGTGGTCTATTATATTATATTATAAGCAGCATAGCTTTTCATAAACCATGGTTCATGCATGTGTAGCTAAGTGGGTCCAGTGGAAACGTACAGTAAGCCACAGGTTTGGTTTCAGTACCCATAAATTGGCTGAACATTTGGTTCTGTGAGTAGAGCATTAAAATCCTGGCACACAACCACAGACTTCAATAAAAAATTGGAATAACAGTGAGTACTTTATCAAGTTGTGATGTAATGATTTTCAGCTTCTCAGCATCTTTAATCTCTCTCTCTCGCTCTCTCTCTCTATGGCTCCTTTCCCACCAATTACTTTGAGAGTGTCCACTGCTGGGTTCAAACCTACACAAAGATCGCTTGGGCTTCCAGACCACAGCGCATACATATATCCCATGAGCCTCTGTCCACCTGAATCAAACGAACTGGTGAAGTTTGCCCCTCGTGTGGCTCAACAAGAAATGATGGCGCGAATGGAAAACAATCCCATAAATTCTCCGGGTTCAAACTGAAAGCTTCCTGATTGCACTCAGGACTAAAACTGGCGGTCAGCGTTTGCATCATCACGGAGGGAGAGCGAGCAGGCTGACAGCTGCTGGGAGGCGGCAGAAGGAGAAGCCCACCGCTGAATTGCACCAAATTTGCCACAGAAGCAATCGACTGGTCCTGCAAGCAGCTTGCTCCCCAGGGCCGACTTCCTTCCCAACCCCCCCCCCCCCCCCCCCCCCCCCCCCCCAACAAAAAAAAAAAAACAACAACACATGGTCCAGCCATTCAAATGAAACTCCAACCACGGACAAAAGGCTGCCAGTACAGTAGTTTGGCCTCAGCCAACTCTGGAGGAATTGTGTCTCAGTCATGTTCACTAGTGACGCTCGAGCTGTTTGTAGAAAGATTAGAAAGAGGAAAACATTTGGTTGCTGCTGCTGAGAGGAGGAGCGTTAGCATTGACACGGGTGAAAGAGGAACAAAATAAAATACATCATTAGTCATCATGAAGTGTTCATGTAAGTGATTAAGATTTACTTTGAAGAATTGCAAGTTGGTATAAAAACATAGTTAAGCATAAAGACAAATAAAGTTATTCAAAAAAAAAAGTAATTATAACAACAAGGGAAATGAATGTTTGCCTTAAACAGAAGTAGAAAGTAATTAGCATTACAAATAACATATTAGTAAAAATCTGCATAAAGACATCACTATAAAAGGATGTAAAAAGAAAACAATGCACGCCACAGTGACGTCACTCCGGGAGCCGTCTACATGTGGGCTTTTGTTGCTCCTGCTTTAACGCGAGCTGCTTCGAATTGCTGACGACACTTTGGCACGTTGGCCCGCGAGATGTCATAATCGCGCGCGCACGCGGCCCCACGCACGGCGCGTGTCCCGGTGTAATCTGATGCAGACGCGCCACTGTCTCGTGGATGGAGCGCCTCTGACTCCTCAGCACTTGGACGAGCGACACGAGCCGTGCTGCGCTGACGAGATCCCCTGATGGGATTAGTGTCTTCCCTCGACGACAACCACACCGACAGATTTGAAACTCACCACACATGGTGTTGTGCCATGAATAAATGACGATGCGTATGTTACCCCCCTCAGGTGCGCTCTGTGTCGTTGCGTACTTACGACTGACTTCAATTCAATCCACAGTGGCCGTCTGCCGGGTGAAATAACAACTCAGAGAGAAACAGAGACAGATCCAAACCCTCGGAACCACAGTCACTGCCTCCCAGCATGACCATGAAAGCGCCTAAACGCGGCGGCCCAGCCCGTCCACCGAGCGGGGGGGGCTCGGGGGCCGATGCAGATCCAGGTCCCACAGAGACTCCCGGCATCCTTCCACCCCCATCCCCGTTCTCCGCTCCTTCCTCTGCGGTCAGAGCAAACCACACATGCTCGGCCCCCCAACCCCCCCCCCCCCCCCCCCCCCCCCCCCCCACACACACACCCCGCCTCAGATTGGGAGAGAAGCCTCTCACTGTGAAATAAGAGAAGCTATCGATCCTCTCTCTCTCTCTCTTCCCCCCAAGCCACCTCTCTGCTTGTTTTCCCTTGCCCCCCCCCCCCCCCCCCCCCCCCGCTGTCTCCACCTCCCTGGGACCGTGGAAGCTTTGTTACCATGGAGACGCATGAGGCTGCAGCCTGATTGGCGGGGTTTGTTGTGATGCAGCGAGCTCCGGGAGCTGCCCATCAGATTGATTGCCTTTTTGTTTCGGTGGACATCATTCCCTTAACAACGCTGATCCAGAATCAGCTCTCAACTCGTTCACTGATTTTCAGGGTTTATAGATTTGATTGGGTGCTTTTTGTTTGTTTTAGAAGACATTTGTCCAGCGTTCCCACTGAGGTTTTCAGTAGGTGATTGATTCATCTTGGAATCGATTTATTGCTGCAGTGGTGGCTCATTTGCTTAAAGGGAAGCTGTGAGCAACCTTTTCAAAAGGAATTAAGACTGAGATGGACATGGACCAGGAACTACTGCCTAACGCTGACGTCTCCATTCATCGTTTGGTTCACGCACAAACGCCATCGAGGGGCCAAAGACGACCGGTTCACAAACTTTTCATCCGACAAGAGGCACAAAACCAAGACTCACTTTCACATTCAACAAGCAAAAAAACCATTCAGGGGACACAAACCCTACACGAGACCAACAGGTGCATGATTTCCTTTCAGAGGTCCCCACAGGAGGACCCCCTGTTCAGCACTTAGACATCTATATTAGAATTGTCTTACATCTTCTATTAAACAGCACATGTAGAGAAGATATGACCAGATACCATGACTACAAGCTTACAGTTAATCTAGCTCCCGGCCGTCTTTGACCTGACCGGACTAGTTAAATGTGAACAAACATTGTGTCACTAAACCGGACCAGGATCTTTCCATCAGCCGCAGCCAATTAAGTCTAAAAGAGAACCTGAAGAGCTCACATCCAGGTCAAGGCCCAACAGTCTCCTCAAATTAAATCAAGCTGCTCCCAAATTGCACATTAAATATCGCTCCTCTTAATATGCCGGACCCTAACCCATGATCCCTCAATCATGGAATGAAAATGAAAAATGAAATATGCAACATTAAAAAAGGAGGAAAGAAATTCTGGATCTGCAGGCACTTTATAAAGTATATATAGTGTTCCAGTTACTGCTCCCACTGGATGTTGTACTGCATCTCATATATTACTACACACAAGTGTCTGGTCTGTTCAAAAGACCATTTGATTTATTCTTTCTCAGAAATCTGTGAATCAGAATGTGACGGGGATAAGCGACAGGCCCAAACTGGAGCTCTTCCTGTGAGTGGGACCTGACCACAGCGACACGAACGCTTCTTCCCTTACATCCAGCCGACACGTCTCGGTGGGTTTGTGGTGAAAAATATGCCGGCAGCAGCCAGACATGAGGCGTTCAAGCTGCTGGTTCATCCTTAAGGACAATGTCCACGCAGCAGGAGAAGTGAGCGATTGCTCGGATGAACCCGGGGGCAGATTACAACCAGGCGGCACAAAAGGCAAACCCGCACCACCATTCAGATTTACTGCTGTACCCACGAACGCGGAGCGAGGCTCGGAATGAGAATGAGCCTCCGAGATTGGTGCAGCGGCGGCCGCGCGGTTCATCGCTCTCCTCGCTCTCAGCCTCTGGTTTTATCTGTGTGCTGCAGGGACGCACGAATGAAATGTCTCGTTGATGGGTACTCCGCCCAGCACGCACACACACACACTATCTGAGCATCAGCAGAGCACACACTAACAGAATCAAACCCCTGCTCTCTAAACACCCCAGTCCCACAACACGTGCACATCTGCTGCTATTAAGGCTGTTAATTTGTGATCTTGTCAAACACATCTTTCCTCACCAGACACTCCTGGCACTCGTCGTGCACGGATCAAGCGCAGGTCCGGGCTGCAGCCTCCTGATGGTATTTGTCAGGACGACTCACTGGCAGCTGTGCGGACGGTTCAACACCTACTGGATTATTATTATCATGTTTCACCTCAGTCCAGTTTCCATTTGTAAAAAATCCTCCCCAATCAGCTGATGTCGTGCGATGAGGAGACATCATGAAGTCATATAGTACAGAAATGTCCACCTGTTCCCACAGTACATATCAGGCGCTTCCACGAGCGTCAGTAAAACCAGTCTCAGAAGCTGGTGAGCATAAAACACTGCTTGGATCCCGTCCTCTAGTATTTGCTGTCTCTGCTGAGTAATGATTTGTTTGACCAGCTGAGGAGGTTTGTAGATACAGTGCTGCTCAGAATCCATACTCCTTTGTCTATTCTCTACCTGTGCGACTCCTGAAACCAATAGAAGAGAAAGGATCTCTGGTTGAATTGAGCCCGTCTGAAACAGCAGGTCCAGTGAAAACCAACCAAAAAGGTTGGACACCACTGGTATCGGCTTTTTATGTATTATTTATTTATTTTATTTATTATCCTGAAACTTGAGTATATACGCGTGAACTTCCGCCATAAATGGATGGATTGGACAAATTAACTGCAAGATAACATTTTAACTACTTGTGGCACTTGTGGATTATTTTTTCGCTGATTACATTCATGTTGGAATTTCAATAACTTGCGTGCTTTTACTCACGAGGGATTTGAATGCTTTGCACGACCGGTCAGCCGACAGAAACTGCTCCGAAGCCAGGGGCGTGTGCCGTGTCCGACCTGCAGTCCATCCCCGGCGACGGCTTCCCCTGTGAACGGAACACGGCCGTGAGGAGATTCACTGAGCAGCTGCTAATGTGTTTTTTTTTTTTTTTTTTTTTTTTTTTTTTCCTTCGGCAGGCGCGAACACAGGCGCGAATTCAGAGCAGGGGGAGCTGACACGGCGCCCCGAGAAAGTGCGTGCGGTCTGAAATGTCACACCGATAAACACCGCGTGGTCCACAAGTCGTGCTGCCAAACAAATTTCCTTCTTCAATCAAGGAGAACGAGAGATAAAGCAGGACTTCTACAAAGTAGAATACTACAGGGAATTAAACACTGAAAGGACCCCCCCCCCCCCCCCAGGGAATTAAACACTGAAAGCCCCCCCCCCCCCCCCATCTGCATATTATCTGTGAAATTACTTGGGAGTCTTGTTCCCCTGATGGATGCGAAACGTGTTCATCCACAGCTAATGCGATCACATGACACTGTCAAAACATCACAACACGCAAAAAAAGAGGCGTGGGCGGAGATTGAGAGAGAGCGCGGTTGATGGGAGAGGACAGGCTATTTTTAGCTCGGGGGGGGGGTGAATGGGAGGGGCAATGGGGGGGGGGTCGGCAAGCGGCGTGATGATGCTGGTGATGGTGGTGCTTCTAGCAGGGGTTAGCCGTGATGCATCTCAAATTGCTTCGCTTTCCTGCATTCTGGCAAATGACGGCGATGCATCACTGTCTGCGGAGGGAGGGCGCGGCCTCGGCGAACCAGTGCTCGTGCGCCGTGTTCATCTGGGCCTGAGCTTGGTCCGCACATCCAGCACGGTGTTTGCGTCACTTACCAACGCGGCTCGAACTTTCCCCGCAGCCTCCTCTGATGAAAGAAAGGGCCACTCGCGCCAATTGCATGTACTGTGGAATTCCACAGTTAAACACGTTGAGGCAAATCCCACATATGGACGTAAACGTTGGTCTCCTTGATGCATGAAGTCTGCTACAACCTTCTGCACAAGACAGCGGCTGCCGCCTGCGTTCTCTTTTCACACATTTACAGGCATATAAGTGACTGCATCTCCTCCTTGGGGTTAGAACTTAGTTTTAATTACTTTGTTTACAACGTTTTGCTGCTTGTAGTGAGGAGGAGGCGTCTCCACTACCCATCCATTAATGAATCCCTGCATCCGCCCGTTGAACTGCGGGCTCATGTCTCAGCCGCTATTGTTTGGAAATGGCCATGAAATACCGTGAAGATATTCATGCTCCTCAGGGGGTGAATCATAATCACGTTAAGTGAAAGCTCAGTCAGGAGGACAGCCTCGCTGCACACGCCTCATTGATCACGTGCACACCTCGGGCTCATTCTTGCTTCTCATCCAATCACAGCCAGACACGCCCACCTACAACCAAACACCTGTAAGCTTTTTTAAAAAAAATGCTCTCTCTCGCTCTCATGTCGTTCAGTCAGTTCTGATCCATGACAGAAACTCTACTCTCTCGACTCCCTTACACCGTCCAATCAGAAGCCTTACTGGGACGCCCCATGATCCAGTGCTCCATTCTTCATCGCCACCCCCAGGCATCTAATTCTGAGGAGCACTTCCATGGAGCCCCACTTTCTGCTGGGCTCTGGAATTTTAACTGACCTATTCAAGGATTCAAGGGTTTTATTGTCATTTAGCGAACAATGACATTAAGCAGTTGCAGATGATACAATTCTTGAGTCCCAGGCCTCCATTTAGAAGCACTGTTACACCAGGAGTTAAGAAACAATTGAATATCAAATATAAAACTAAGCAATATAAAGATACATCTAAAAAATATACAAATAAAAATGAAACCGCTTGGTGCTGAAATCACTGGTCATTCTCCAGAGGATGAATCTTAATGACTCGTATGGAGATCCAATATTTCTGTTCAGATGTTTTCCTCACAAACACCCTTCAGAGATATTTATATTCTTTCCTTTCACTTTGCCTTGTGTACCTGATCAGTGCTCCGGAGACCACGTGATGTTGACAGTACCTGGGAGAACAAGTGCAGAGACAGGACTTTTAACTAACAGTGACGCTGTGAGTATCAAGTGAGCTCTGCTTCATCCGTTGCCCTGAATATGTGTGTGCATCTGAATATTTGATGAGGAAACAACGGCTCGCTGCATCCGAACAAAGCCCGGGGAGTGTTAATAAGAGTAAGTGCACCAACGAAGCAAACATGAGCCAAACGTGCCGGCTTAAAATTCTGTCAGCTCCCCCACGACCCCCAAACACAACCTTGGCCTCACATGCCCCCCCCCCCCCCCCCCCCCCCCCCCCCCCCCCCCCCCCCCCCCCCCCCCCCTCCGCTGTTCCTCCCCCCCCCCCCAGCCCCACCCCCTGTGGCCACTTCATGTAGGTATGGATCTATATTTAAAGAGTTCTTGCGAGGGCATCATGTGACTGCCCACTGTAAGTCCTGACAATGTGAGTCTAACTGCAGCAGGGGCATAAAATGATTCAGACCCTCCACAAGTTAGGAGGAAAGCCAATAACTGGCTTCAAGAGAATTAGGAATCTCACTTTCTTAATATGGTTTAAGTGTCTTGGGATGAAAGTGTTTCAGTGAATGACTGGGCAACAAATATGTCACTGTGAGTAATAGATTTTCAAATCTAAAATAAACTGTACAAATAAAAATGAAGCACCTGGCTGTGAAATAATGAAAAAAAAAAAAAATTAATTAATCAAGAAAAATATAAAATAAAAAAAAATAAAATAAAATAATGAAAACTTAACTGTACAATCCCTGAAAAGCTGGATTTGCTTTAAAAAAAAAAATGTAGTAGACACATCGCATGTGTAGAGTTCATCCACCACTTTCCACCACTGGTGTACAAACTGATCAATACGGTGCATTTGTACATGCAAGAGAACCAGAGCCAGGCGCAGGAAGCATCAGACAGGTCGAGAGCTCGATGGTCTATTTGCGGCGCAGTGTTTTGCCCTGACAGGCGGGGGCGGGTGGGTGGGGAGGGGAGTGACAGCGGAGGCGGACAGACAGGCCCTTAATGCACATATCGTTCATTCACATCCAGCGCCACGCACCGCGCCGCGTCTCCTGCAGCCTCCCCCCGCACGGGCCCGACTGTGAAGCCATGATCAGTGGGCTGGAATTCCTCTGTTTACGCTGCTAAAAATAGATTTCACACACTGTGATGACGTGACATCTCGTGACGAGCGCCCCCCCCCCCTCCCAACAGCGTCACCCTCCTCCACATCCCTCTCTCGTCCAGACTGTAGCACCAAACGAGTCATACGGTTATTGGTATGCAACGCTCAGCCCAGGCTGCACGGGGCCGCTCCTCCAATCCTGACTGTCTTTGATTTGGAGAAGGAAGGGGGGGGGGTAAAATATGAATTTTAAGGGATGAGATGAGGGAAGGGAGGGAGAAGAAGAGATGGATGGATAGACAAGACAAAGAGGAGGTAGAGCGAGGGAGCAAGGAAGGAGGGGGAGGCAATCAATAGTATGACTCATTCTTTCTGCGGTGGCTACTTCCTAACAGCATTCATTAAAGCAAACCTAATCATTTTGGCTCGATAATCAAATCCCGTCGGGCTCCATCTTCTTTCACTCCCCACCACACACATTTAAATCATACACGATGAACCTGAAATAGGAGGAAATAGGTCTGGCGCGTTATGCCACGGATGGGATGGTTGTGGGGACTGAGAGGCTGCGTGAGACGTCAGCTACTTAAATGCTTTGAAAAGGAACAAACCATTCGGAGAAGGATGAACAAATACAACAGAGGGGGAAACATCTCCACCGCAACTGCATTAAATGCCAAAAAAGAGGAATATATAGACCACTTGCACGGCAGGTGGAGCCCAAAGAGATGCACCAAATAACAAATATATAAAACATACAAGTTCACATGGAAATATTCATAACAAGAAATAGAAATAAGAACTTTAAGATGAGCCACACCACTAGCAGGACTGGCGGAGTCCAAAGAGATGCTACAAATGAGAATTTACAAAACCAACACACAGGAAATCTGTGTGTTGGGTCCATGCTCAAATAGCTCAACAGCGATACACTGAAATCAAAGTTTGTGCAGACATTCATGCTCCCCAGAGGGTGAGCCCTTCAGAAACTGATGAGGCCCCGGTACATCCTCCAGTCAGACAGTGAAATTTGTTATTCCGAATGAAATCTATTTACCTCTTTGCTCCACACATTCATGTTCCACTCAGGATGGATTGTAACACCTCTGATGGTTCCTTAAGTTTTGGCTAGCGCCACCATCAGGTCAGCTACGTACAAAGAAATCATCATGTGAACAAACTTTCGGCTGAATGGCTGTGAACGCACTGAGGTCTATCAAAATAAAACCACCGTGTACACAAAAACAGTCCATTCATCTCATCTCGTTCTACAGAAGCTTTAGGCTGTTTGTTAATAACCAGCGTGACGACAGAGCTGCAGGTGCAGGCTCTGGGGGAACATTGTTCTCTGTAAAAAGCAGCATTTTCCATTTACAGGGATAAAATAAATGATTACACCTGTCCACATTTTATGGATGATTTATTTTCTGCATCACAGCCTCGGCAGTTTGGATACATACAGTACATGCAGCGAGATTAATATACTGCTGCCTCTCCGCAGAGTGCTGATTATTTAAAGCACTTGAAGTGACAGTCAGGCTGATAAATGCTTTCCAGGTTTCGAGTGTGCTTCCTAGAAAGTTTGGGCTTCACTGCTTCCGTCTAAGTGAGTCAGAAGCTGGCGGTGAGAATGAAACACAACAGCTCCGACGGTGTTTTCACCTTCACGGTCTAAGTATAGACATTGTTAGCACTACGTGGCAAGGACAGGCAGCGGCTTTATACAACGTGGGAGCGAGCGACCAACGCGAGTTTATACGGCCCTTTACAGAAAGAGAAGCCGACTTACAAGGGGAACAACAAAAAAACGTCCAAGCCAAAAAATATGGGATCATTTCTGCATGGACATCATCATCATCTGTGTCCTATGAAGGATTTAGGCAGACATGGACTGCATAATGAAAGGTTGGTCCAGTTTACAGCTGAAACAAAGACGTGTCTGGAGAAATGAAAATTGCAACGTGACCACGACTGTTGTTGTTCTTCTTCTTGTCGCACACTACACGGCATGCATAACATGTCCTCCGTCCTTGAATGCCATTTTCACAAATTCAAAAATACATTCCCTCGCTTTCCGCCCTGGCAACTGTTGAGGGTGTTGTTGTGTTGTCATGCACTCAAGTGAACCATCTGGGTGCTTATAGTGAACTGCATATTGCCACACTTGTTAGTGTGAACACACTTGTGCACTTAAAAATAGCAAGCGTGAGTACGGAAGTACACAAACATGGAGACACGGCTTGTTCACTCAATCAGAATATATTTTCCAAATGTTAAGTTAGATTTGACTCCGTTTACGTTTTCATGGTAAAATTAATATATTTTGGACAATTTACAGCCCAGAGGATTGATCAACATTTACTACAGTGGTGGCGGCATTCTTCCATAACTTCATCTGAGGAATTTAAAGGTGGCCTGTGGAGTTACTGACCACCAGCAGCCCTATGAGCCAATGAGAAGGGCCACAACAGCCATCTGACTGAAATGTACACAATGCACTAATGCAAAAATACAAAAACACATTTTAAGAGGAAGGAAATGAATCTGACATGTTTGGTTTTGTGGAGATCACGGAAACATAACTAGCAAAGCACAACACACAAACACAAACTAGCGAAGTGAATCAGAGCCCATGTTTATTCTCCTGCAGGCTCTGTACGTTATAAGGTCGAGTCCAACAAGGTTAATTCAACCGTGAATTACTGGGCATTGTACAAATACAGTACTGGGTGTGTAATGTACATAAATGAAGCAGTTTGTGGACCCAGCACCTGCTCTGTCATATATATTCACTATCTTTCAATTAAACACACACACACACACACACACACACTTCACAGGGATGGGCACTCACTCACTCATCTTTGTCCATTACTGGATCGCGAGGGGCTGGAGCCAATCCCAGCTGGAGGTGCGGTTCACCCTGGACAAGTCTCCAGTTCAGCCTGACATCAGTTGATGCTAATAATAATAATAATAATCATCATATATCATATATATATATGATAAATGGGACCTAGTTATTTGTGCGAAGCAGAAAGACTGATTTGTGCTCCTGATCAGTTTGTGGTGTTAAACTCTATTTTATCTGATAAACAGCTGAACATTATTATTATTATTATTCACCGTGTCTCAAATCCATATGGTGTGGTAATATACACTGAACCTTGGTCTATTCTGTATGTCGCGGCACCGTCACTTGGTGTGTTGTGGTAAATGACGCCACCTGACAAACTGCCTATTGACAGTCAACAATAATAAATCATGCTGATAATAATAAACATGAGTGAGATTCAATCAGCGGCGGAACACCGTGTCAACAGCCTGCATCAGGGACCCACCTGCGGCTCTTTAGTGTGTGTGCAGTCCCGGTTAATCCACGGAGCTCCACGATGGAAGAGGAGGAGGAGGAGGGTGGATGTTCCTCAGAGCGGATGGTGCTGCTGTTTACACTCAGAGGTGGAGGCTGAGCACCGTGAGTCCCTGTTCTCCTCCACACACAGCGGCCATTCCGCCCGTCAGTCCCGGCGCATTCAGGCGGATGTCGGCACCTCCCCCGGACAGCACCCGGTGAACCTGAGCCTGTCCCCGGTGGACGATGTGGAGGATGAACGCAAGTCGGTGGTTACGACACCTCCGCGCCTCTGCTGCACAACTAAAGGAGGAAGGCGCCCCCTGGTGGAGAACAGCTGCCTGCAGGGGTCGGAAAGAAACTGATGAGGTTTGGCAAAACACTTGGATCAGAGGCGCAGGAGGTGAGGGGATCAGGAAAATTTGCATGACAACAGAGGGACACAGAACTGAAGGAATGCACCACAGAAGAGACCGAAAATCTGAGGCAGAAGATGATGAGAAAAAGTAAGGGCAAAAGAAGAAAAAGAGAAAAGGAGAGATACAGCGATAAGACTGGCAAAAAGTCTGAAGAACCCAGAGAAGATTCAAACTCCACAGTGAAGACCCAGACGGAACCAGGAACCATCTTCATGTGAGACAAAAACTGAAAACAGCCCATCACCCATCCATCAATTAGACCACACCCAACAGGAATAACAAACATACCAGATATATAAAAAAGAAATAAAGGAGCAACACCTCTAACTATTTTACAAAAACTCAATTTATTGAGTTTGAATGACAATATCTTGGCTCCAGTGAAGTCCTTGTAATTGTAGGAAAACAGCATGGCAAAAGGAAGCAGTGCAAGAAACTTCATGCACAAGCGTCGCTAAAGGAGAAACAAGCCAAAGTTTTTTGACAGCGTGTGTGTGTACTGAAAATGTGACTCCTGTAGCTAGCTGTATATATGAAGCAGAAAGCAGTCATGGAAATGAAACAAACAAAAAAGGCAATTAGACTCCTGTAAACAAATATTCCATTTCAAGTTTGGTCATTTGGTCCAAAACAAATCAAGACAAACAAATGAAATATTTTAAGTATAAAAACATAAATACAAATACATTTTGTCTGATGGAAAAACATTAAAAATTTTGCTGAACACAAGAAAAGAAATGCCAGCGATATTTCCCAAGTGGAAGGATGTCTGTGCAGGGAAGTTTAGAATTGCTAACATTTACATTAAAGAATCGGTGTACTATACGTTCCTTTCATAAAACCAAAATTGCAAAAATTAAAATGTACCTGATACAAAAGAAAAAAAAATTATGGTTTGTTGTTTGAGGTTTTGATTTTTTTTTTGCTCAGATCAAACAGGGGCGGGTCACACTGATTTTGATATTTAATTTGTGTGACCTGTAAGTTACTGACTTGGTTTCTGAAGTTCAGCTGATTAAAAAAATTTTAACCTACGTATGGCAAGTAAAATGTATTGTATTATTTTTTTTCTGTGCGACTACAAAAAGTAAATGACTTTACAAATCTGCTTTACTAAAAATAGACTTTTGAAATATCTTTCCAACATATTAAAAAATATCCCAGAGTAATAATTCATACATATAAAAATGGTGCTGGGGAGTTACTGTACAGATGGGGAGGGGTGGGGTGGGTTATGGCACAGAAAAGACCGAAGAACAATCAGTGCTGTGTTAAAACCAAGATACTTGAAAGCATCTCGATGTAAAAAGACAGACATTGCTATATGTTGGCAGAGGAGCGGAGTATGTGGAATCTCTTCAGAGTCATGCGGAGGGATCCCAGCTCACGATTCACTCTCTCCAGGCGATTCTCTAAGGCCACCTGAGGACGAGAGGGAAGCGAAAATTGATTGGCGCTTTTCTTGGCATCATTTTGTTGACCTTTGACCCGATCAGCTTGTCAAGGCTTGCCATATCTTAACATTACACATTTAAAACAAAGGAAAGGTCAGTTTGACATTTAAAGTTGGAATAGGAATTTAATCATTTCTATATATATATAAATAAAAATATCAAGTTCTAATGAAAACCAGGCTGCATGGTGTTATATAAAACATAATCAATATCTGAATTACCTCATCTAACCTGGTCTGTAGACTCACCCTACCGCCTGCTCCAGGCATCCGGCTCAAAGCTGCCTCGATCTACACACAGACACACACACAGGTTAATCATTTATTACAAAAACTAATTACATGATGGCACATGCCTGCAACACTTTCATTGAACTCATTGTATTAGTGTGTGCGTATGTGTAGAAAAGTCCCTATACTCCCAGAGCGAAGGGGAGAGAGGAGGTTGTCGATATGAACGTTCTAAAAATAGAACCAGTGGCATAAAAACAATGGAACCCCTGTTACATAAGAGATGAGGTGAGGATTAGGAGCCTGTGAGACACAGATGAAAGTCCCTCCACACTGAGCCACTGCACAGCCCTTTTAGTTAACTTCCTCGGCTTGGTTAAAAACAACACACGGATAAGCACATGTCCTGGCTGAAAGAGAAGACGCTCACCTGAAGCTTCTCTTGCGTCAGCTCGTCAAAAAGTTTCTCGGCCTCTACCAGCGAGCTGAGTTTGTCCACGAGCGGCACTGAGTCCTCACAGGAGTCCCGCAGGTCGGACCCACCACAGGCCCCCTGCTCCTCCCAGCCCAGCTGGGAGTTTCCATTAGGAGGGTTCATGCTGCCAGACGGATCTGGCTGTCGAAGGTCTGAGAGAGAGAGAGAGAGAGAGGTGATCAATACCTCTCTCACAAGCAGAGATACATCCATCCATTTCCAAACTGGAAAAATCTTTCAGTGTAATTCAGAAGACCATCACCCGCCTCAACAACAAATGTGAATTATCATTATAGTCCCAGGGCCACTTAATGCCTTCACTGTATTCTAAATGGTTACATTTCATTACCAAATCATTATATTATTATTTCACCAAAAAACAATTAGCAGCGTCAGGCTAATTCAGTTTTGAATACATTACCATCTGTTCTGTCCGCGGAGGTAAACTGGAGTCTCTGTCTGGGACTGCTGCTGTGGAATGAATGACGTCTCTGCTCAACTTGGCCATTAAACCTGTAGATGACACGCCATATCATGACACGCCTTATCTACCTTAACAAATGTAATGGTTCCTCTTCTGTGTTTTGGGCTTGTTGGACAGACTATATATGAACAGATATTAATGTGAAATATTATGCTCCGAATGGATAAAATTGCAAACCTGCCTTTCTTTGTGTTTATTTATGCTCGTTCATTGAGCCTTTTACAGAAATTGCAACACAAACAAATATTATGTCCTGAGTGGATTTTTTGTAAGATATCTAGGTAATATATCTCGGCTAACATTTGTCATTAAATACTGATATTGGGTTTGGTGACCACTGAGGTAGAGCATGTCTACTAACCATCCACTGCTCTCTCATTCCTGCTTGAACAAGAGGATGACCCACAGATGGCTGGTTGTGTGAGAGCGATGTGTGAGTAAATAAGAGCTCATATATGGATGTGTGTTCTGTGGTGAGCCTGGAGTGGATATTAACACTAGAGCTCTGTATAGACCATTTACCATTGAACAAGACCCACCAGCATCTCTTAAAGTGGTAATAATAATCTGTAAATGAGTATTTGTTCAAACTGAAATTTTAATTCACCTGTTGTGTCGGTGTTGCTCTCTTGGCATCATGTGACCAAAAGCTGTTGAGTAGTTCTCGGAGGGGCAGCGTTTAGGGCTGGACTTGGCAGACAGCAGCTGGAGTAAAGTTTCTCTCTTTGCTAGAGGGAGGAGGGAAGCAAACCTCTATAAACCATCATTAGAATAAGAACAACTTTCTGGACAGTTAATAGAGATCCAGTCAAAAGTTTTTCCTTTTGTTGTTTTGTGGTGTGCATGCAGTGTCACACAAAATCAAAATAGAATGGCTTAAGGTCCCATCAAATATGTAACACTCAAACCTTCACATACTCCGTCTCAGTATTTTCCCTAAACACTTGAGCTGTTGTCACATACATTTGCAGAGAAGTAAGTTGAAAGTAAGGTGAAAGGACTGGGTGTACAGTACATACTGGGTGTAGTTGGAGGTATAGTTCTCTGTGCTGGAGGAGGCAGGGAGGAGGATCGGTGGCCCTCTGGAGACAGACTCCTCTGAGCCCTCAGCAGAGCTTTTGCTCTTTCTGCTCCACCGTTCCTTCCTGCTGCTCCTCCTCCCTCAGCTTCAACCACAGCTGCTCCAGGTTTCGCCACTTCTCTGTCTGCCTGAAGCCCAACTAGGTCCTGAATGGGCTCTTTGTGTCGCCGCTCAACAAAACCTACGGTGGCCCTCTGACTTCCAACCCCTGCAGAGACAAAGGACAAACAAAAACGAGCAAATTACAGTTGTGCATGCTTCAACCCAAAAGTCATAGTTTTATCACCTTGAAAGGAACTACTGCAATACTCGATGAGAGGATTAGCCTAAACAGTAGACATAGTCAGAGTCTTGTTCAGATGCAGATGAAACATACAGTAATTATGCATAATATCTGCATTTTAATAAATAATACTATTCTGTAAAGAGCCTGTTTTCAAAATACATCAACTTTTTTTGTAAGGTCTGACTATCTAAATACCTATTTGCTCCGACACATCTGTTAAAGTTTTCCTGGACATTATTAAATTGAGACATAGAGCTGTGGTTTGTGGTCATTCAGGGTCAAGTGGACAAATTTGAAATTGAATGTTGTGAGAGTGGCAGCGCCTCTTACAGGGGGCGCGGCTCTGTGTGGCTCTGGTCTCCTCCAGCTCTATCAGGGCCCTCATCATGGGCGTCAGGGCACAGGAGGATGTTTGCATCCAGCTGGTCTCCTGCTGCCTCTGCTCCTGGTGTCTGGTCTGAGGCAGAGACTGCTCACACTCTGGGGGAGATCCACACCTGCAGAACAGATCACAATAAATCACTTAGGATCTTTACCAACATTCACACATAAGACACAGCTATGACAGAAACTTGCCTCCAGCTGCCATCCACTGAGGGGCTGTCCACTGAGCTACCAGGTCCAGATGATTGGTCATTTAATGTGAATGCCGACTTCTTATTAATAATTGATTCGTTAGTTTGAGAGATCTGGGATTTTCTGCAAGGGGACTTTCTACAGGTGATGTTTGGTTCTGCATTGCTTTTACTGGGTGAGAGCAGCAGGTCTGGATGGTGGTAAAGGCTGTGGAAACATCAAGAGAGAATATTAATAACTGGGATGGCAATAAGTAGGCTGCAGAACTCCACCAAGTCTGACAAAGACTTTATGCGTGACACTACCATTGCATCACATAGTCTTGTGGTGGGAGCTGTGTATTGCTCATTAGTTTTTCATTTGTAAATGTCTGAGCTTGAAGTTCTAGAAGTTCTGATGCCGAAGAGGTAATATTCAAATTCTGTGAATTATGGTGTTTTTCAGTTGAAGATATAAAAGCCCTCACCCAGCCCCAGAAGGTTGCGCATTTGAGTGAGATGCATAGCGGACCCTGGACTGGTTCTCATGCTCCAGCTGCTTCACCTGAGACTCCAGTTTGGAGATTAATCTGAGGGGACAGGCAGAATACAAAGTATGAGAAGACAAGTGAACCTTTCACAAAACACATAAAAGATAACAGCTTTCCAAAATTCTAATACCTTGTTCTGCTCTCAGAATGATGGGATGCCTGGAGGGGGCATCTAGTCACTTTGACTTTCCCAATTTATGAGACTTTTCAGGCTGATGTCTAAACTCTGACTCAACACAAGAGAACTGGCTAAAATGCTCATAAAACGCTGTCCTATGTCAACCTGTCATTTGTTTTCACACACAATTAACAGATAAGTCAGCTTGAACAGTGTAGTCACTAAAGGTAAGAGTAACTTCTTAGGCGTCTGGATCTCTCCAGCATTTGTAGCCATGGCTGCCAGACTGCCTTCCCTCTGCATGAGTTGTCTCACTGATAAAGCTTTCCTTTGACAAACATCAACTGATGTTCTGTTCTGCTGTTGCTTGCTATCCGTCCATAAATTCGCTGAATCGCCTTTGAACATTTCATCAATGCTGGGTTTTGGTGCTGCCTCGGTTTAAAGCTGATAGAGCTGATACTGCAAAGGAAATTCACTGTGCAGTATTTGCAAGGGCAAAGACACCATCATTAGACTCTATTGATAAAATCTCTTCTCTCTATCTCAAATGTCAACTCCACTGCATTCCTTTTTTCACAAAATTGACTGAGCTAATGACCATCTGACAATTAGAGACCTACTGATATATAAACCCATACTGCAGCATTATTTAAAAACATTCAACACTAGATCTGCTCAGGACCCTTTGAATTTTAACTGACACATTGGAACAAGAATGGGAAACAGCTAAAGGCCTTACAGATTATATATTGTGAGACCATTACAACTACTGAGCCATGGTTTTAGTCACAGTCATAAACTGATGCACAGGCTATAACACAGAATGCATAGAATTCATACAAAAACGTCATACAAATTGTCAGTTGATGTTGTATTGAGGTCTAGCTGCTCACCTTTTCAGATCAGATATCTGATCATTGGCATCAACAAGCTTGTTCTCTGCTGACACAATCTTGATCTGTGGAGAGAAAAATGTTTTAAAGGTGAGGAAAGATATTTGTTCTACAAATGGTTTAATTAAATATTAAAATAATTACACTAAACCCTGTACATTGTTTGTACATGTACATTATTCCAGTAACATTAAGCTATTACCTTTGCTCCCTCGTGGTCCTTGGTCAGAGAGTCATATTCTCTAAGCAGCTGCGGAAACAAAACAGAAAATCCAAGGATGTTACACATTAAATAAGTAGCCCACTCAATCACATAACTAGAGTATTATCTGTTATTAAAGTTGGGCTATGATTATGGTATGAAGGCATATGACTTTCATTTGGGTCATACCAAGATTTTTGTCATATAAAGAACAAACTATTGCATGTGTTGCAAATTATGTCAGACTGTTTGTGCTGGCTAAGGAGAGAGGAGAGATTAGTCTGACTGAAATCTTCATTTATACACATGAAAAATATTGAGCAGTGTGTGAAACATTTTACTTCTGAGCAGCACTGTTAGAATAGAGTTAACAAAGGCTCTTGCCATTTAGCATTGTAACTATTTAATTAATTCTAAAATTACTCTCTCCAGTGATTCATATCGATATAGACTGAATTAGAAAAATAAGATTGGCAAAAATCGTACGCAGACACAAATTAGATCATGGATCAACTGCTCCATAGCAATCAGCCATAAAGCATTTCTGCTTGGAAGAAATATTAATTATAAAACGCAAAGAATTTCAGGAAATTAATTTCTCATTTCAAGCTTTAGATAATGGAGTTAAACGTCTATCTTGTGGTGATTATGCATAGTAAATGTTGATCTTTGTACAATGCGTCCCACAGCCCAGCCAGACTCACATCCTGCAGCATGTTGTACTCTCTAGCCCTCCTGGCTTCCTTCTCGTCTGCCTCTCTGCGGGACTTCTGTGCTGCCTCCTCCAGCTGCTGTACACGAGACTTCAAATGTTCCGCCATAGCCTCCTTCTCTTTGACTGAGCATTTACTTTCTTCTAGTCGCTGCTGCAGAGATTTCACGGCAGCAACCGCGACAGCATACCGTTCCGGCCATTCTGCCTGAAAACAAGAAGTTACATTTTTAAAAATAAACAAACAAAAGTGTTGAGGAAAAGACATCTAATATATAGGGGAATCAAAAAAATACATGAATTGGATTGTATTACAACCAAAATATGGTGATATGTTCACATCTATTTTCAATTTATTTCTAGGGAAATATGTGTAGATTGAACACTGTCAGCATCCACGTGAATGTTACGGGAGCGTTTTCATCTAATGAAAATGGAAAAAAAAGGAAAAAGTATGAAAATGTTAATTTATTATACCATTTTTTTCTCCAGCAAGCTGTTTGTTTCCTCTAGTTCTTTAATACGACTGATGGCCTCAGCCAGAGCTTTCTCTAGATGCTTGCACCTGTAGACAAACAAACATCAGATCAATCACAAGTTCTGAATATCCTGAAGGATTAATTGATGTATTTAAGAGTGTGATTAATGCTCATTTATATTAGACTAAACATCAACAAACATCATACTTCACACAGAAAAAATGGGAAAATATTTAAAAGTCTGCATTTATAGGTCAGCATTCAAACATGTGAATTAGGTTTCCTTTTTTTGATATTGTCATTTATGTTGTATAATTTGTAGCTTGTATATTTTATATTTTGTACATCAACGGATATATACATCAGGGTTAAAAGAATAAACACAATACAATAAACATAAGTAATTGATATACTGTATACAGCGAACACAAACCTCTCTGTGAGTGCCTGGTTGCTCTTTTCTAAATCCTGGGGTAGATCTCGGAGTTTGAGTTTGTCTCTCAGGACTTGGATCTCAGACTCATAATATGCTTTCAGATCAGCCACGTGTCGAGAGTGCTTCTCTCTCAGGTTCTGTCGCAGACTGAGGTGAAGACAAGCGGAATAAAACATCTGATTCAGCCTGATGAAGCCTGATGACAGCAACACCTACAAAAATTAACAACATTCCAGTGTGCTACACTCACAGAGAAAGGACAACAGGATCCTCTAGTGATGAAAGTCTCTCCATGTGTGGACTGGCTGCAGGCCTCAGATTAGCACCAAGGGCAGAACTGGGCTTCAGGGTGCTGGTGTGGGTGTGGCTGGCCTCTTCCTCACTGGCTAAAGGAGCACTGGCCCTGCGTTGCTGGTTGGTCTTATCCTGGGAGGTAGACAGGACTGCCTGGGATGCGTTTCCCCACGTGTTTTGGATTTTGGAGCAAGGAGGTCCGGCCACTGAAACACTGGAGGATTCAGAGATACAGTCTGCGTCTCCAGGGTTGGGGCTACACTCCACCATGCTGTCAGGGGACACAGGGGTCCGGACTCTGGGGTTGATGTGGGGCTGAGCGGCAAAGGAAGGGCTGCTGAAATGAGATGGCGAAGTGAAGCCGGATGTGCATTCTGACTGTCGTGTGTTCACTGCTGGATCCAACTTCAAAACCTGAACAGTAAAGAGAGAGTTTTATAGTAGTTTTATGGTACTGTATAGTACTGTATATAGTGCAGTATAGAGGGTCAGCTGAGGACTACTATGTCCCTCCCACATGATGTGCCCTTGTTTCAAAACACCATTTTAGAAATAAAAGCTAATCTTCATCAACACAAGTAGTGTGGATGTAGACTAACCCCATTTGATTCTTTCTTTTAAATTTAGATAAGATCAGCAAGTTATCAGACCGGTTTTTTTTATCTGATAAGCAAAATAATCTTCCCATTTCCTTGAATTCATTTTTAACTGTTTTTTTCTTGCACAATTTTCTGGTGCATTACTCCTGATGCTGAGGACTAATTACAACACAGATGTATGAGCCATGTGAAATACCTGTGGTGACAAAGGACAGGAGACAACAGAACCTTCCCCGTCTGAATGTTTACAGTCTGTTCTTTGCTTGTTCTGATAGATCTCTCTGAGAGACAGCCCTCGCTCCTGAGGTGGAGTCTACAAGAAACACAGGAGATAAATAAAACAGGGGAAAAAGCAGCTGCATTAAATAGCTTCAATGAAAAAGAAAGGGATTGTGGGACATTGCTTCGTAAGGCTTAGGGTGCGCGCAGAAAGTCCAAATAATCTCCTTCCCAGCCCATTATTCCTTGAACCCAATAGAACGTGTCCTGCGCTCAAGGAAAGATGTGAAGGAGAAGCAGTAAGACGAACCACTGTGCAGAGAAATCCAATTCCCTTTATACTAACACTTCATGAGAAGAGGTGCTTTCAATTTTCACAGAGGGAACATTACAGCTTTACCATCCCACAGGAATAACAACAAAACAGACACAATTGAAAATGATACTAAAACAAACAGGACTGAGGTATAGTAGATATAATACTGTGGGGAATATCCATGGAAAATGTTATGTTATGTTATGTTATATAAATGGAGGGAAACATTTATTGCATCAATTCCACAAAATATATTATGTTTCTGTATATTATATTTACTTGAGTATCTCATGGTGAAACTCTGAGGTTGCATCACTTTAAATGTTGTTGCCGCAGCATTTTCTTCTTTTCTTTCATTACGGATGGTGCGATGTTTCCAGTGCTACACGGATTACAAGCTCCTTTTCTTATCACCTGTGTCTTTTTTCCCCACAGCTGGTTCTGAAGCAAAGTCCACTTTTCAAAAACACCTTCAGTGGTTTTGTACTTACAAGATCCATGGATGCCTCCTGCAGAAGGAGGTAAGCGCTGCTTTCAAAGCTGTCGGGTAACGGCCAATAAAGGTCACTCTCATGCAGACGCCAGTAAGTGAGGCCTACGAAACAAAGGCAAATACACTGTGAAATCATTTTTCTTCTACCTTAACCAAACAAACACCCACAATGAATGAATGGGTGGATGGGTGATAGTTTTAGAACAACAATTTCTCCGAATGTAAATGAGATCCACTTCAGATTTTTTTTTAAAAAGCATAACATTTGTGCCTTTTGTGTGTTTTTACTCAGTTTCCTAGCTTTGTTAACATTAAGGCTTGCAATTAAAGTATATCAATGAAATAAGAAATGAAAGTAGGATATTTGGAGATGTTATATAATCAATAACTGAAGCTCTGTTGATGATAAATAAATGACGACTGATGAACATAAATAACAAAGACAATCACATTTGAGGCTTTAAATAAGTGAGTGTTTCCTCTTGCAGCTACAACAGTGCCATCCTACTGTCAGTTGTTGTAATTGCATTAAGACGTTTGAAATACTGCTAAATCCTGTGTTGTTTGTTATATCGCAGCCACGTCGTCAATGCTGTCATTACGCTGTCAAAGCCTTGTTGCTCTGTGTTTTGTCTGAATCAGTGAATTGTCACCTGATGCTTCAGACATCAGGCTGTCGCTCCTCCTCAGGGGAAAAGTGCTGGACGACGGCCCAGTCGGTGGATGCTGAAACCCAATAGAGATAAGTGGATTAAACTCTGCAGCGAGATTGTTATAAGGACAAGCACAACAGACATATGCACCAAAAATAAACACACCACAGTTGCAGGGCAGTGATGTGCATCTAATGTTCAGTTTTATATAATCTTATCTCTGCTAGAGGGGCAGCTGTTAGCACTTGCTGTACCTGGTCCTGGGAGTCGGTGCTCTCCAGGGGGTTTTGTTTGTTGGCTTCTCTGGAGCTGCATGGCTGCTCCTGGTTCTGTGGCATTTGGCACGAAGCTTGTCCTGCTTTGCTTTTCTTGGGCCTGAGTTTGTGTCTCTGGGCCCAGGAGGTCAAAGAATGGCTGGTGCTGCAAACAGAGCAGGTCAGTGTCAATAAGATGCTGCAAGATTCACAAAGATAAAATGTATTTATTTATTAAATCCACCACGGTGTCGCACACTCATACTAGCCACGGTAAGAAAGATAACCTTTAAATAAGTTAGGATCAGACATACTCAGAGGTTCTTGGCCGGTAGACTAATTCATTAGCTTCCTCAACTCCAAGATGCTTCTCATGAGGAAAATCCTGCTGGCAGCTCATCGCAGTTGTCTCTGGGGTTTCCTGGAAGTTAGCGGACCAGTGACGCTTCTCCCTTCCTTGACTGCCATCCTCCTCTTCCCCTGGAGACCCGGCAGGTTCCAGACATTGTTCCCAAGCAGACAGAGTCCCGTATCCACTGCTGAGCATTGTAGTGGCCCGCTCCTCCCCCTGGTTAGCGGTTTCTGATCTGTGCAGAGGAGGTGATGGGGAGCTAAAAGGAGTATGGGACGGAGCTGCCAGTCTGTCATTGTCCCTGGGCACGTTTCTGGTGACAGAGTGGTCACTGGTGAGGATGGGGAAAATGTATTCCTTTGTATCAGTAGTAGTTTTGGTCACTAGAGTTGGCGAGAGCTCTGTTTGCGGATGGACGGTGGCCTGGCGGTTCTGGAGCTGGACCAGAGCCTTAATTTCATCCTGAATCAACTGAGAAAAGAATAGCATGTCATTTTTTTACTGGATGAACAAATAGCATGCAGTAGTTGATTAATGGGACATGACAGAAGAAACGCTAACCTGTATTTGGCACTGGTATTGTTCCTGCTGTGCGAGTATCTGCTCTTGGTATTGCTTCTCAACCAGCTGAAATAGATGCAGCCACCGGCCCTGTTGCAAGAAACAGCAGAAACCAAGAGTCACTTACCACCACAGATACGTGTATACACTGTCAATATATACTGACATTCAATGTTTGCCTTTAACAGGGTCTTCACCTTTATGGGGCAAGGGTTACAGATTACACAGTAGCCATTTGATTTCACTGAAGGGCGTTTCACTTCTCTGCTGCGCTGGGGGTTATCTGCAATGTGTACCTACCATTAACCATTAAGGTTCACGTCTTGTGTTTTGTGCATTTACTTCATTTTAAAGTCAGCAAGTAGTTGATTTGATAAATGAGTAAAGTCATCATTCACTCACACATGCTTGTACCCAAATGTAAAAAGAAACAATTAAAGCTAAGTAATCTAGACAGTGGATGAGATTTCTTTTACTCTCTGCACCATTACGGTGACAGTGTTTCTGTGGCAGCTGTGGCTTTGAAGGAAGAGCAGGTCCTCCACTGATCGGAAACACTATGGTTTACCATAAACAGTAGCGCTGCGTGAATGTGTGTATGAATGATTCGCGGGTGTTAAAACTAGAAAAGCACTCTATAAATTCAGCTCATTTTCAATTTGGTTTCTGCTTACACGACATTTTTACACGACACAAATAAGCTGACGAGAGAAAGCCACCAGAAGGTGACAGTGACTGAGAGTGGGACTGAAAGTGGTGTGCATTTAAAATACAATTTTAACTTTCCAATTATGCGCCTGCACTGTGTATGTATTTGGTCAGAGGGATGCAGCCGTGCTTCTGATACAAATCCCCATCAGAGAGTAGAGGGAGAGAAGTAATATATAAAGAATAGGGGTGTAATTTACATGAGACGATTTAATAATCAGGAAAGAACATGCTTTCCTCTGGTGTTTCAACTGAAACTGCAAGGCCTGATGAAATACATGAGAGAATGCCAAGGCCTCAGAGTTGTCCGTTTCCAACAAATCACGTCGTGTGTCTGAGTAGATCAGCTGCACCGTGGTAGTGTGTGGGCTGAGCGGGGAGGTGTCGGTCTGTCTTACTGTCAGGTGTGATCTGCACAAAAAAATAAAAGTGACAGCCCAGAAATGAGGTTGCCAGCTGCCATAGCAGCTAACCCCCAGCTTCATCGCTTATCGCCTCGTTTGCACATTTTAACTCGTGCATTTCAGGCTCTGAGCTATCTTCCTACCTCACAATCCTTCCAGATCTCAGGGTCTGTCTCTCCACTGCTCTGGATCTCTTGGACCAAAGCCCTAAGGGTCTCGAGGGAGCTTGGGTTGATGAATGGGAGGTTCTTCCCTTGTTCGAATGCTTCCTTTGTGCTCAGACACAGACTCCTGCAACAAAGTGATTTATTACGATCAAATCACATGCCCCAGTTAGGTATTGTAATGCATGATAAACCTTACGAATCATGTTTTAGCTCGTCAGTTTCAATGTCAGGATGGATACAGCTGAGGAGCTTTCTTGAGGTTGTTATTTGAAAAACATCTGTTTAACAAAATTCCACAACTAAACAAGAGTTTATGATAGTCATATGGCGTGTCCCATGACTCTACATTATATTAAATTCAGTCTGTTTCCTGTGAAGTTCAGGAGAATTCATTAAACAAAAGCAAAAGCAACTCCGTCCTTAATTCATGAGCGCATAGCTGCTTGTTTTAGTAATCTGCAGTTATTGGGGGGTTTCAATACAAAATAGAAGTTGTAGATTTTTGACATGAGTCCAGACCAGACAAACAGGTTCTCTGTCATGTGCAACATGAAATTCTAACACGAGACATCACTTAATTCTACACACTCTTCTATTAAATAGTTGTAGCCCCACTGGTCATAGTGTCACATTTTAATTTTGCACAGCGAACCCATTCTTCTAATAAAAAAATGAGTGCATCTTCATCTACTGCACCTGATCTTGTTGCATGCTGGTGTAATGAACACAGGTCTGCGCTCCACAGTGCCTCCTGTAGTTTGGGAGGCCGAGTGTCTGTCCTCTGAGACGGCCAGGCCCGAGGCCGATGTCCCCTCGGAGGACAACAAAGAGGTCTCGCTCTCCTTCCCCCCATCCCCATCAGCACCGACATGGCAATGGCTCAAAGCCCCTGAGCTGGACACATCCTCAGAGATACTGTCATCTGTGGACATGTTTATGGGTCCATGCAGGGGGGGACAGTCTGACAGCTAGAAACAAAGAGGGGGAAAACAAGAGACACTCAGCATCAGTAAAGTTGGACAGTCGGTGGATGTGTGCTGCACTGAAATACAAAATTTTATTTTCATTTTTGATGATATAAATGAATGACTGAATGACTGTACTTTATTTCCTTTTCAAGCTACTTTATCAATCTCTCATTTTAAATTAAAAGCTGCTTTTCAGATTCAGAACATGAGGAACTTTCAAAACATGATGCATAAAATATATGACCCAGCACTGTATACAAATTGAGCTTCAACCATTACATTCATTCAACATTTTTAAAAATGTATCACCAACTATTTTGACAATCAATCAATCGACTGAGCTCTATTTCATGCACACACAAAACTAATATTTCAGATTGTTAAAACTAAAATGTGCGGAATAAAAGAATGTGTCATGCTGTACTGTGAGGAACCTGTGTACTTACATACAGTACGTATACCCAAACCTGGACAGAATACTCCAGTATGAGTGTGTTTAAAATACAGTGTCAGATTTGTGAAACATGTCAGTGAGTGACAGAGAATGTAATACCATCCAGACCACATCACAACAGGTCCAGTCTTTATCTAGACTTGCAGAACCTGGCCTAGATCGAAAGTTTATTTGTGAACCTTTTATTCCACTGGTGATGCACATCAGAGAATGAATGCAGCCTTACATACGACAGTCATATCCGGTTTAAAGTTCAACACTGAACGGCAAGAAAACATAAACACCACCGCATTCCCACATTTCATCTGATGTGTCAATGATGCACATTAGGATCCACCTCTCCGTCCTCTGTCTGCACCATGTGTTTTAAATGACAGCTCACAGTCCAGCCTGTGATGAACTTAGCCAGCATGAATGCAATCGGTGTCTACACACGTAGCACGTTAGTTCTTCCGCTATTTGGACTATTTCATATCTGCAGGTGCTTTAGCCGGGGAGCCCGGGGTAGTTCCTCAGTCAGTCACCCAGCTAACCTGACAGCCACGACTCGTAGCCCATACGGTTCGTTAGCTCGCTAGCTAAGTTGAGCTAAGTTGGTGTATTACAGATTTGTGAGCGCAGCGTCGGCAGCGCGCGCGGACCGGAAACACACATGAGAACAAACGTTGCATGGCAGAAGCCGGAGACAGAGGGAGCCTGCGGACAAGAACAGCCACCTACCCGTTTACTTGTAGCATCCTTTCATCCATTTCTCTGCGGGCGGACACGTTAGCTAGCTGCTCGCTGGTTGGACACTGCACTGCAGAGCTCTCCGGCCGCTGTGGCGTTTACAGCCCTCGCGGCTATTGGCCAGAGCCTGATTAAAATCCAGAGCTGCGATTGGCCGTCACTTTCACCGCAGGTTTCTATTGGTCGTTTAGGGAAAGGGGCGTGCGCAAAAGTTGGGGCAGAGGAGACGCTGCGTTCAAAACAAATGGCTTCAAAATAAAATGTTGAGGGAAACAAGAGGAGTGACATAGGCTGGTGTGTCAGGAAATACTGGATCAGGTTCACACAAAGCTCCTGAGGGGAAGTGAAACCGTCTCCTCTGAACTTCGGTGACGTGGTGTTTGACTTCCCGTTTCACGATTCACGTTCTATTTTTGATAAAGAAACATACACCACAAAGTGCCCATACATGACAAGATATAAATCATGGAGAACACGAGAAAGAGTGATATGTAAGAAATTAATTAGAAAGCCAAAACAGAGAGAAAAATAAAAACTAAAAACTATTTTTATTCAGAGATAGTGCTCAAAGAGAGGAGCGTTGGTGTGGGGGGGGAAAAAAACTCCCCCCATCTAATTAAGACCAGAGCACCCAGATGTTCAGAAATTCACAGACCTGACTTATATTCTTATCCTGTGCAATGTGAGAGGAAGATAAGTATTAAAAAATATAAACCTTATAAATAAGTCAGTAAGATTCATCATTGTGCTTGCAGGCTAATGATCAAGTGCTTACTTAATCCCTTGACTAAGTTGCCTGTGCACAATGATACCCCTTCACTCTCACCGTAATGTGTCACTGACCTCGACAAGCAGCTTTCATGAAGAAAGTTTTTCACATGATCCATGTCCATGGGGCAAAGAGAACAATCCTTGCACTTGTCCTTGCATCTGATTTTGCAACCACTTACTTTTGAGTATTGAATTTTCAGAGAGAATAATGCAGAGCTGCAACACAATGAATCACTTTGACAACTATATTGAAAATACAATTTATTACACTGAGTAATAAATACATACAAAGATGCAAGTAACAGCATTTTCCTTTTTTTTAATACCAAAACCAACCTCAACACGAATGAACCAATGCATTTGGCACATCTCTGCCCCTCACTCACTTGGCCACGTGTGTTATAGGGGTCTGAAAAACAGACCAAACACTATCAAAAAGAAGTCTTCATCTACCCCTGTACAAGCCATGCACTGTCTACAAATTAACCAGGGGCCCTTTCGCATGCATAATTGTTTAAAATTCCTTTCTTTAAAAATTGAGTCAAAACTAATATCCCCAAAGTGGGGCATAAAAACACATGATTCCCTCCATGATTTCAATTCCAATAATCCACATGTAATTAAAATGATCCTCCACAACCATCAGGAGTCATGACTTGTTTTACTGTTTTTTTCCTCCTCTTTAGGAGCTTGCTTTCCCAACCTTTCTTCATTTACTTCCTCCTTTCAAAGGAAATGCCATGCAAGTTATTTATTGTTTTCATGAGACACACACTGTTGGTTCTTTTCGCAGGCACGGCTGTGTGTTCGTAGCTAGGACCTGGCGTTCCTCTCCGTCTCGGCCAAGCATTCACGCACCAGCCCTCTGGCGTGGATAATTCCTACAAAGACAACCCAAAGACACTTCAGATGAACAAACGCCATAAGTGACATAAAGCTGGGCAATGTTTACACTAATCCAGGTTTGCGCTGACCTCTTTTCAGTCTCTCCATTGCACTCTTACTTCCAGCATATGTGGGCCTGATCTCCTTCCCAAGCTCTTCGATGATGCCCAGCAGCTCTGCATATTTGTTCTGAGGCACTTGGCTGCCAGTGGAGCCCTGGAGTGGAAGCAAACAGTGCAAGAACAGACAGATCAGCCTTAACTGGCGACCAAATAAAAATATACAAGACACATACATGGGGTCCATTAAGTATACAGGGCTACAGCCAAACAGGTTTACATGTTGTATATGTTTTTTATCATTCTATTTTTTGTTTGTTTTGTTTTTTTTGTCTGTACTTACACATCATGCTGCTCACTTGTGCCTTAAGATAAATTATGTTTTCTGAATCTGAATGTGAAATGTACCTGTGAGAATCCCAGGGATGGAGGCCCGTAGTCACTCAGGAGAGGCCTGTACGACTGCAACGTGGCCAGGTTGGCTGCTGACGGAGACTGGAGGTTTCCAACTGTTGACAGATCAGCATTGTAAAATTCAACATTTTCCTTTGTGACATTAATTCAGGCTTAACAATTACAGAAAACCACAGAGACGGAAAATGACACGCAATCACTGATTCTTGATCTTCAGTCTGCTGGTATGTTAACTGCAGCACACAGTGAAGAGTGTGGATCTGGCTGAATGAGCCTCAGTAAAAAATATCTGTTTCAACGATAAGATGGCCAGTGACAAAAAGGTCCTTGGAGCCTGACTGAATCACTGAACTGACCGATCAGTCTCAGGCAGATGGGGTCAGAGCAGAAGGCCAAGGGAACCTCTTTCTAAAGTCTGGCTATAGAAAGACTAAAAATCAACTACAACATCTCCACCTGAACCACAGGAAAGACACACAGGACAAAGGTGACACCAAATAAATATGACCTAAACCATCAAAAAAAAAACAAAAAAAAAGCAACCTACAAAGACAAAAGATGACAAAACAAACCTGACCCTAACCACAATCGGAACTAAATAAACAAAAATCCACGGAAACAAAACACGGGAAAACACACAGAGACACAGAAAACAGAGATTATCAGAATAAATAAACAAAAAAAGGTTCCGGATCACACCTCACGAGACAGAAAACAACTAAAAGAACAGAAAATAGCCAGGGAAAGAGGGGTCATCACCGATTTAGACACAATGACCCACATAGAGTACAAAGAGATTCCCCACACAGGGGCATGGGATGACTGAGAGGGACCATCGATCCCCAGGAAAGTGTCAGGAACAACCACACAGACACGAAACAACTGCAAGGAAACGCGAGTCCATCACATAAAGACCGAGAAGACGAGTCTGTGGATGCCTGATCCTTCATGCTGGGGCACAGGGGCTGTTCACACGTCGGTGCCCTGTGGTCTGTGGTCTCACGATCCACCCGCAGCCCGGTGCGCCACGCTTAAATTCCTAACGCAATATTTCTCTACTTTGTCCCTTTGTCCTCCAGTGATGGAGGTGAACCGAAGCACAGCGCGTTTTTGTCTCTTCTTAGCCTTTTCTCTTCCATTCGCGCTGCTCCCCTGCTGCTTTGTTCCCCCCCTTGCAGTGCGCGCCCTCCGCCGGCAGGTGTCCTCGAAGAGTCGGGAAAAGGCTCAGAGGCAGATCGATCGGCAGCTCCGACCGAGGAGCATCATGGAGGAAGCGGAACGACGCTGCCTCAGCGAGACACTACCGACACATTTCTGTCACCGCGGAACAACGGCAGCCGCCCGGCGGGACCGCGACCCCGGACGACGGAGAAGCACACCGCACGAACCGCCGCTTCCTCGCCTCGCATCCCGGCCACGTTTCTCCGCCGGCCGATCCCGCGGATGGCGCTCTTTTACATTAGTAATAATGGCGGATATGAATTAGCCTAGCTCCCAGGATCTGACCCTACATATATAACTGGACAAAAACTACAGACACGGTCTTTCTCCAGGTATTCTCCGAGACCCCGAATTTAACACACGGTTTAACCGACGGATCCTCGGGTTTTCCGCCACGTTTTCTCCTTACCCTGGTTCCCAGAAGTTCCCGGAATGTGCTGATGGACGTTGGGTTTATAAGACATTCCCAGAGACATTGTAAATTAAAGAAATAAAAATGACCCGAAATTCAGTGAAGCGTCTGTCTCTCACTTTTTGTTTACAACAGCGGCACCGGCAAATATGGCCGTCACTTTATATTGACACCCACTGTGCTTTGGAACACTGCAACTGTACCGCTGCGGCTGGCCGAGGAAAGTGGCTTTAAAAGATCCATTTTGCACAAAAAAAAAAAAACTCATTTTGCCACGAAGGAGCGGAGGAGTCCACGCACGTTTAACGCACGTTTCCCTCGCAGCGGGACCAGGAAGACAACTTTAAAGAGCACTTTGAAACTCTTTTTTTTTTTGTTTGTTTTTTTTTTTTTTTTTTACAGAAATCCTCTTTTTTCACGAACGTGTGTGAGGACATGGGAAGAGTTTTCTCACATTTCTCACAAGTCACGCAAAAGCAAAATAAAAAAACACAAAGTCGAGGTTTGAGAAGTCGCAAAGCAAACCCAGAGTGGGAATATTAAATGTAAAGTGTAGATGAATAGAGATGTGTGTGTGTTTTAGTGAGGTGGAGTTAAACGCTTTTGTTTGTAGATACCTGTCTTTGTTTGTGGGGCCGCGTCCATCGCTTCCTCCACTCATCTATATAAATAACAGCGAAATAAAAAAAAAAAAAAAAAGGTCCCAGGTCAGTGAGTGGAAGGATCCACTTTTTTATGGAGGCACGTGGCCGTGGATCGGCTGCCCGGTTCGAATAAGACCCGGGTGGAGAAGCGGCAGCTCTTTAAACGTGTCCCCTCAGATCGGGCCCCCTCTGCAGGGCCGCGTGGTCGAACAAACAAGAACAAGCTCCGGCCCCCCCAGTCCTGGTAGCCCCCCCCCCCCCACCGGGTCATGACCCCGGGGCCCCTGATTGGGGGTTGGGGCAGTGTTTGTACTTTTACTCCAAACACAATGAGGATTTCGGTTTTGTTTTTGATTTAATGACCCGTCACGGTATAACTCAATAAATACATTACCATTTTGGTTAATACATATTGTGCTATTTTGACTATCTTTTTAATGCTATTTACTTGCGACTTTGCAGATTAAATTGAAAACCACAAATATCACACAGCAATTAAATTGTGATTATCTAGATTGAGAAAGTAGTACAAATGGTCTAAATTAGCCCCTCATTTACTATATAATAGAAGATAAAAGGGCATTTTGCATAATAATAACTTGTTTGTACAAAGGTAAAATAATCCATACTCAATCACTTGAGATCTAGTATTTTTTTCCACCATTGAAGAGGTGATTATTTTAAATAAATAGTCTGAATGGCAAATGCATGGATATGCTGATTTTAAAAAGGCCCACACCCAAAACAAGGTTTGACTTTGATGATTATGACCTCAAGTTTGACTTGTGACGCGTTGCAGCCAAGGTAACGTAATGCGCTTGATAATGATGTTCAAATAACTGCCATGGATTAAAAATGCACAATATGGACCTCTAAAAAGTATCATTGTAGAGTTATACAGCCAATTTCTACACTGTGGAATAAAGACCCGAGTATTTCTCCATTCCTGATGATGGGCAACAGTAATAAATTAGGATTTAGCAAACTAAATTTTGTCAAATAATCATAGGATATTACAGATTAAACCTGCAGCAGAAATAAAGTAAAGGACATTAGCTGCACCTCAGACCGCAAAAAAACAACACATGCACAGTACTGCATGAGTACTAATAGGACCAACATTTCCCCCTTTACATGGAAAAAACAGAATAGTGAGTAATACATGTATATGACCATGATAGACAGTACTATGAGGTAGAAGTATACAGAGCTTTATTGAGCATCGCACTCATTCATGTACAGGTAATGTTGAATTTTTGTACAACTCTTGTCAGTAGTGCAACTCGTGCAAAAGAGGAGGAAAAAAAACCCAAACTATTCAAGTGTTTCAACATCAGAGTATCCAATGGGCCTTGACATTTTTCAGCATCCAAAACCAATGTTAGCACATCATGAGGCCATGTACAGAACACCGAGAGACAAAGTAAAAACATGAGTTGTTTGCTTGGATATATATTTATGTATAGGTGGACTCTCACGTTATAGGGAGCAGAGCCTGTGTTTGCATTGAGGTCTCTGCCAATACTGTCCAACAGTTGAGATGTGCCGCACCCAGAAATTTAATTTGGATCATTTTACAAATTATACAAAATGCACATCGGTATAATACAAAGACCTCCTCCTTCCTTTTTCCATTCATCAGAGAAAAACAGGAAATATACACACTTAATTTAAGATTAACTAACCCACAGGTAAAGGATGTGTCCGAGCATATACTGTGACAGAGAACCTCTTCTGAGGACAGCTCACATATCCAGACTTTGGTCTGTCCCTTCCAGTGCAGACAGAGCAGAATGCAACATAGGAATGAAGAGGCGAAGATGAGCACTACTGAACAGAAGCAATCTGATTCTAATTACAACTGGGTCTGAGAAAGCAGCGGGGGCTTTTGGGAACTTGTAGTGTGATGAGAACGAGCTGAAGACAGACAGAGCCGCACAGTAACATCACTGAGTGTAGAGGGATCCGTTGAGTTATAGTCATGCATTTCAGATACGCCGTAAAATCTAAGATTTTCTTTGCTTTTATTTTTGAGGGTCTTTGTGTATGTTGAACCCCTGAGAGGATTTCAATTTAAAATAATAAATAAAGCAAAGGTAGAAGAAGAAGAAGCAACATCTGAACAGAGCACAGTGATAGCTCTGGAACCCGTTTGAAAATCCAAAAAGTGGTGGGTCTGTGTCAAGGACATGCATTTCACAGTTGGCAGAATTTCTTGGCTGTTGCACAGTATTTGTTTCTCTTCTTGGAATTCCAACTTGTCCAGCCACTTATCACCAACACCAGACCAGATACAAGCTGACAGAGGCAAGTCAAGGTGAAGACCAAAGGTGTTCTTTTGTATTTTTTAAACAACCTGGAAACACTGTTTTAATGTATTCAGATAAGAAAGCACAAATCTTAACTTCCTCCTTAAAGGCTAATATAAGCAGCATATAAACATTTAAGAAATGACTGGTGGCAGATGTATGTGTGGTGATGAATACCCATAAGTGGATACTTGTGTTAACCTAAATAATAAATTTGTAATAAAATAAATGCCATCTTCATCAGAGAAAAAATATCTAATGTTTGATTTTGATGGTTAAAAACATCCTTTAACATCCATAACTACGTTATGGCACAAATCTGAATTTGTGTTTGATTTCTGGTTATAATAAATGGGAGATTCAATCTTGTAGACATGAAAAACATTTCAGGGGAATCATGTTCTTCTGTGTTCCTGCACTATAAATAAAAATAAACCAAAAGCTGACATGAAAACAAATCTTTCCTTGTTAGTGCTCTGTAAAGGTGCCTGACGGCCGCGGCTGTTTGACATGACACAATGCACGTCTGACAAACTCCTGGCTGCTGTAGACAAAGGGGAACAAAGTCTTGAAAATGGAAGAGAAGGAACTGAGGAATTTTTTTTTTCATTATCCAACAAAAATATATACAGGAAAACAAACTAGTTTGTGACATTTTGGTCTTTGTCTCGTGAGCAAATAGAAGAGCTACAGAGCAGCAAAAGAAGGGAACACGCCTGGTCTTTAAGCAGTTAACTAGACTAAATGTCTAAACCACTTCTACTTCAAAAGAACAAAAACCTCATCTACATGAGTAATGACACATGTTATGATGAACTAGCAGTTCTCAACATATATAATCATAGCATAGTGATTTAGCATCAAATGCCACATTTCATGAAGAACCAAAGTTGTCAGACATAGCGGCCTTTGTCTCTTACACCTTTGGTCTCAACCAAGAAAGAAATGTTGCTTCATACCAGGTCATCTGGACCAAACAGCTCAGCGCATGTGTGAGGAGTGAATAACAGCCACAGGCCAACATGCCCTTTAGGTTCAAACTCTGTCTGGATCAATATATCACAAATCTTTTCACTCTGAATGTCAGAGGACAATTTATCACCTGTTAAATCTCTGGGTGAAAACAAGAGTCTCTAGAGATTAAAAAAAACAACAAAAAAATTAAACCAAAAAAAAAAGCCCCTGAAATCTTTTCTCTGTACAACCCCACAGCTCTGTGCCACACCTCTGACCCTCAGAGAAACTGGGAAAGTGAGGGAGGGGGTGCGAGGGTGCAGAACAAGGAACAGCAGTCCTGGAGCCTGCAGTGCAGAGACAGACATGAACGGAGCCGGATCCCATCACTGTGGGACGTGGACTCGAGGGGTGGCGATATGATTGACGCCCGTGAAGACGCGTGGTGTCCACCCCAAACTATGTGTTGGGTGCGTGACTCAGACTCTGAGGATGGAGCTGCTGCCTCTTCTGCTGCTCCTGCACAGCGAGCTGCTGGCACTGGTCCGATGTCGACAGCTTGTTTATTAATGGAGACACACAGTTTGCTGGAATAATCAGCCCTGGAAATGAAACACAGGGTAAAGAATTAACCGAGAGCCTACGTACAGTACGCAGCGAATGCGAAAGGGACACTTCCACATTTTGATTTATAGGCAGTTTCAGTTTGTGGCTGAGAGTGTGATGAGAACATTATCGCAAGCCTCATGCCTGCACAGCAAATATCACACTGGCAATCACAAAGACTCCAAGAAGTCAGAGCCCCGGCCAAGAAACAGACTGCCTCACGACACACCTTAGAATTTTGCGTTTTCCCACAGAATAAACACGCAGGCTATATGCCGAGCTAAGCTAATTGGCTGCTGGCTGGAAGTTCAGATGTGACTGTTGTGTCCATCTTCAGTTGGAACAAACCACTTAAGAGAAGAAATTAACTTATGGATGCAAATTCATGAGCAGAGAATGTAAGATACGCACAATAACAAATCTAAAGCATATGACAGTGGAAGAAAACCAAAGTCTGTGTGGCATCCTCCCCCCTGAATAACCCTGAGTAACCTTAATAGATTTCCTAAAACAGTGATGAATGGATGGGGCTCACAGGGGACAAAGAGGATTGAGTTAGAAGTCCTTCAACTCACCAACTATCCTCTGTCCATCTTCAGTTCTGAGGCGAACAATCTGCACCTTTACATTTGTTCCACTGACGGGGGTTAGTACTTCCTCCAGCTCGTTCCACACACTGAGCACGGAGCCGCACAGAACAAAGTACGTCCTACACCGGAGACCAACTTCACACTGCAGACCCACTGATGCCTTCTTACAGTTACCCCGCCTGTGGACAGAATAAAACACACGAGAGACTCTCAACCATAGCCAGAGAGATGCCAATCATTTTTATGTTACCAGACCAACAGAAAAGCCTAAATTAAAGCAGTGGTTTAAAAAGGGCAAAATTATATTTGTCCAAAATATTAATATTTTAATTTGAGGGCACCACTTTCATCCAATCGTTTATTATTGTTATTATTGACCAACTGAGAATTTCTTGCTGCTTTCACATACCAGTATGCATGAGAGCAGATTTGTGCAGACGACTTGTACTGGTCTGTCCAGTGCTGCTTGGCATCCTCTGACAACACCTAACACACACAGAGAGAGAGAAAAAAAAAAAGTAAGTGCTGATTCATCATATAATTACCTTCTCTTAAAACAAATAAAGGATGTTGTGTAACCTTTTTAAACTTCTTCTTGATGTCTGTGTACGTCTCCAGTTTGAGTTGTCGTCCGGTGTTTGGCCTGAAAACCAGGAACAACCTTTTCTTACTGTTCACCTCTTTGACCAGTATGGCCGTTTTCTTGTTGTTCCTCATCTGAAAATGAAAGACAAGTATTTAGAAAAAAGGGCCACTCCACAGATCTTACACATGTGGATCCGGTTACTAGTGCTGGTTTAATTTTGAGCACATGAAGTCATTTGTTAAATGACTTCTTTGTTTCCAGGAGAAATTTCAAGCCAGAAAAATATTGATTTCAGCTTCTGCTTCAGACAAGTCTATGACAAGCTCTGCAATGAGAAATGGGGAAGTCAGGTTTGAAGGATCTGAATATACCAATCAGGTAGAGTTTATTGAAAGGTGCTGCAGACCTTATGGATTCTGGACTCCAGTATTTTTGAGTGTGACTTATGGAAGTCTCTGCATCATCAAATGTATTCATCCTTTCTAACCCTACCTTTCAAGTATGAGATGTGCAAACCTCCAAAAAGAAAAGAATCAGGAAATACCATCACTGTGCAAACCATTGTTGACTGAGTTACATAAATGAATGCAAAGCATCACTGAGTCTCTGAAAGTAACAAGGAAATTTGCAAATTATGATCTCAAAGTCTGAGATTAGAATTAAACTATTGATTAGTTGTTTGATAGATTATTTGTATAAAACATTTTTACTAACAAAATAAAACAAATTTAAATTTAGTGTTGCCATCATTAGAAATTTGCTTCATAGTAGGATAAGCCCAGATGCAGCAGATCATTTGAAAACTAGTTGATCCAGGTTTGCTGAGGACATTCCAGAGGTGTGGTATCATGCATGCCGACTTATTCATTATGACTAACTCAGTTTGATAGAAGGCCATCAATGAACATAATGACGTTTATCATTGCATTTCCAGCCAAATCACAATGTCTGCTTGCAGTAGCAGATACTATCATAAATAATTTCACATTAAAAAAGTCAAATATCTCACATCCATTTACAATATGAGACCTTGAGTTCTTTTCCTACCTGTACATAGAATCCATCATCTGGACCACTCTGATCCGCCCAGGCGTGTGTGGCTTCTTCCCACGACATCCCCCTCTCCACGCTCACCTGTAAAGAGGCCCACAGGCATTAACTCAGGTAAAGTGCAGAGAGCATGATGATGATGCATAAATGAACGTACAGTGAAGAGTTCCACGTGTCCTGATGTGGTGTAGCCTGGTGTGAGGAATTTCTTGCAGTCGACCTTCTTCACCTTCTCATCGCCAGATCCCAGATCTAATAGAAGAAATGTGGAGATTCAGGACTTTATAGGATTGACAGATTCAGAATTTTACTACTACACTGATTTCACAAAAGAAAACACTTTTCTGTCTCAGATTTACTCAAGTGTTTTCACTGTTTAATGATCAAGTGATAATAAGTACAATGACTTACCAAGAATGCCCATGTCATATCTGCCATTCTTCTTGGCTTCCTGAATGACTGCTGCGAGTGTGTCAGAAAAGTACTGGAACAAGGCGTTCTGCTGCTGGACTTCCATGCCCAAAATACGATTCAGGAACTTGCCGATGTTGTTGTAGTCTGTCAGTCACAGAGCATTTGCATCAGATTTCCAGAGTTCCAAACTATGTTTTTAACAAGAATAGCTGTAACACTACCTTAACGTCCATTTCAAGAAACTCCATTGTGATAGAGTATACATATATAATCACCTTTGTCCAGTGACAGGGTGCCAGATCTGTCCTCCACATTTATGAGTCCCACACCTATTAGTCCACCTTGAATTTCTACAGAAGCAAAATGTTATTACTGATCACAGAAAAACCCCATTTCCAATCAATATGCTATACACAACAGAAAAGAAATTCCCTCCCTGCCTTGTGTGCAGCAGCATGACTCATACCTTTGAAGAAATCCCCTTTAAAGTCAGCGGGTGGAGACACCAATGGAGAGTCCAGTTTCACAATTGACTTCATCACAATTTCCAGAGCGTTTCTGCCATACTGTAGCAAATACAAACGCGAGTGAGCCACTGGGAAATAAAGACAACTACAGAACCGTCCCTAAAAAAAAAAAAGACTAAAGCTTGATGTACTTACTTTGTTGTCAAAATTGAATCTGCTGAGATCCCGGGTTTCTGTCGCTCTTCTGTCTCCGTGAGTCAGAGCACCCTGTTGGAAAGGATCCCCACAAACAGAGAAAAAGTTAAGTATAAATGATATCTTAAGTACATATTCACCATAAATTCAAATTTAAAAAAAAAAAAAAAAAAAAAAAACCTGCTCACCAGGCTTTCAAGTCTTTTGGCAACAATGGATGCAAATCTCTGCTCCCCTGCAAGCTCTGATATGAGGAAGACATATTCTGGAGCTGTAACCTGGTTTGACCTGTGAGTTCTCCCTGTGGTCAAACATTGGGGAAAAAAAAAAAAAAAAAGGTTAGTACACTTTAAAATCATGCTACCATCTATCTATCCATCCATTACACAGAAGTAGTAGTCCAGCGGATCCTGGGGTATCGACTGACCGAACTGCTGTATAGCTCTGTCTGCACTCCATGGAAGCTCTAGTGTCATGTGGACTCTCCGCCGCTGATTCTTCACTCGACGATCAGCCTGCAAGGAAATACCTGAGCTGGCAGCTTCCGAGATGATGGATATGTTCTGGTTAGGAAGAGAAAACAACTATAAATACTTTTCACACCAAAGGGAGAATTATCACACATTTGTGTAACTTGCTAATTCCTTTGTCAGCAGTGTCGACTTTCAGATCCCTCGGCATAACCAGAGAAACGGGTAGAGAGAGCGAGCCTGCATGGAAATTCTGAATAAGTGAAGCAAACTGGTGCTTTCACATCTATTCTGTTTGGTGGAGTTCCAATTTAATTTAAGCATTCGCCTGTTTAGTTCAGTTCATTTGGGTGGACATGAACTTTTGAAATGGACTGGACCATAGTATGTCTATAAAGATGAGTGACATGCTTCCTCCAACGCTGCCATATCAGCACATGTGAAGCTTCTCTGTGCAGTGATGACTGGTCAATGGAACTGTGTTATGATGTTCCCACAGGCATCCCCCAAGTGCATTTAGACAATCATCACTATTCCAGCATCAAATAGCTAATTAAAATCTAAAATTAACACCAGACTATACATCAATGTGATAAGAACCAACTTACTTTTTAATTTTCTGAGTGTTACTGCTGCAATTTCAGCACCACTAACAAACTACTAATGATAAGCCACCTGCATGTATTGTTATTAACCATGGTAACATGTGCCTGTTGCCATGTGGGGGTTTTAGAGAGTGAGTAGGCACTCATGTGTAAAGCCTGTGTGCAACATACTGCAGTCGTTCTAAATTGAAAAAGTGACAGTGACAAGAGGCCTCTTCACCTTTGTAATTATTTAAATTGGATTAAGGTGAAATCTCAAGAAATAATAATAATAATAATAATAATAATAACACAAGCTAATTTCTTGGTGACATCACAAAACAAAGTTCAGTGAAGTGAAAGGTCAGAATTTCATAATGACCCATCGAACACTGGCAAACTATTGTGGAATAATCTAAACGGTTCAGAGCAAATGACAGTTGGAGATTAAATAAAACCCATTCCCACCTTCTCCCCATCCATGAACCTCTGCTTCTCTGTAAGGTTGAGGATTTCCACTGGGACATCCAGCTCAGAGCGAGACTCGTAGCTGATGCTGCCGTCATCATTACTGACCACGCGGCCTTTTCGTCCAGTCATCTGACGCGTGGGGGAAAGGAAATGAAAGTTAGCTAAACCACAGACTCAACTTAAAGTTCAAAATAACCTACAATCCAGAACCAGGCGTATATACCTCAGCAACATTCTCAGGTCCACCAAGTTCATCTATCAGCTCATCCAGAGTGTTGGGAGGTAGAAACTCTGCCAGCTCCTCAAGCTCGTCCAGCAGATCTTTCTTCATTTTCTGGGCATGTTCCACTGCGTCCTGACTTGTTAGGCAGGTATCCTGACTCTCTGCTTTGACTTAGGAACAAGCAAAACAAGATATTCAGTCATTCTAAGAGGGCTTTATGATAGAGAGCTGTATTTGTACTTTGCTTTGTGATGATGTGCTTACCTGTGGCAGGGGCTCTAGGGATGCTAACGGAGGCAGTGAAAGCAGGCCTGGTGGAGCCTAGCCCGGAGGCTAACAAGGCACTTTGAATGGAGTCTGGATCGATACTCTTCTTCCTCTTTTTCTTCTTTTTCTCTTTCCCCTTCTTTGGTTCTTTTCTGATGAGCCATGGATCTACACAAAGGCAGGCAGAAAGGTTCCCTATGAGCACTGAATAAAATGCCTTTATTAGACATCCACCATTTCTATTTGTCTCACCGTCTTCGTCGTCATTATCAGACTCGTCTCTAAATGGGTTGAAATCATCGTCTTCATCTGCTGAGCTGACTGATTTGAAGCTGTCGTCGCTGTCTTTACCGGATTCTTTTTCAGAATCCTCGGACTGGCTCTCCTCCGAGCTGGTACCCGACAGCCCGCCGTGCTTGCGATGCCTCTTCTTCTGCTGCTGCTTCTTGACCTCTGAACCTGGGGAGATGACATGAGAGTGAGGAAAATGTGACCTACAATATCAAGAAGAGGCCAAATTTTTTTCTTTGTTTTGAGGACTTTGTCAAAAGACTGGTTCAGTTGGAATCAGCTGGTTGACATTAGCTTTTTATGTCTATTACCTTTTCTTTTCTTGCCCTTCTGTTCAGGTTCTGCTTTAGTGTCAGTGGGAGAGGGGGTCTTCTTAGCTGAGAGGTCGATGCCTAACAGGCTGTAAAGCTTCTGTCTGTCTGGAGCTGGGAAGTGCTTCTCAATCAAGGACTGCAGCACTCCTCTGCAACAAAAACATTGCGGTCAATCAATCGTTTCTCCTGGTAAGACTGGGGAAAATCAGGTGTGGTCCGTACTTTGCCGTCGACACAAAGTCATTGAGTTCTCCTCCTCCTTCCTCCAAGGCCTCCAGTGTTCTCGCTTCACCAGTAGACTGGAGACCAATCACCACACACTACAGAGGAAACAGCTGGTTGGTATTTTTATGCAATTTAAGCATCACTGACTTTCACTAATCACTGTTACACTAAAAAATAGTTTTTAAGCAAACCAGTTCTTATAGTAAGAATTGTGCTGGCCCAAGGTCCATGACATGTTGAACTGTAACTTCCCCACTTCAGGTGTTGCCTAACCTTTCCATTTTGCACCTCCTCTCTGGCAAGTTGCACCACTCTGCGCACTTTGGATGCGATGCAGAGGTACTTGAAGAATCGCTGGTGAGCAGACCAGAACTGGCCCCACATGGACTTCCGCATGCGTTGTTCTGCATCCATCAGATTGGCAGCCTGCTGGAACTTCTCTCGCGCACTCACCCACTAAGGGAAAGAGGGAAAAACAAATCAAATCATTTAACCAAACACAAGCACAAAGAGAATTAATATATTCATTCAGACTATTTCTAGTAACATTTTGATTTGCTTACCAGCCTCACAGATTTGTTGTACATGTTGATGTATTTCTGAGCCAGGGGAACCTCCTCAATCTTGAAAGTCACACCTGTAAAACTCAACTGCCGTGCAATGTACATCCCCCTCAGCTTCATGTCCATAGCTACTATCTCCATGGCACCAACGCCTCTGAAATTCAGAGAAAAGCACAACACCAGACAGGTTAGCAAGCGAACACTCGTCAACTGTGAAGCCTTTTTCTTTTCAATAAGTGAGATAAACTGACCTCCGCTCAACGGCTTGGATAAAGTTGCCAAACTCTCTGAAGGGTGTTTTGTGGCCCCAGATGCCCAGTCGATTCATGTAGGCCATGTTTCGGGGTTCCGAGGCACCTCGTGAGAAAAGAAGCACACTTTTATGACACTGACCTTCCTCAGCCAAGGTTGAGAAGCTAAGGGTTGCATGAAACAGATAACACACTACTAACCTGTAGCACTTGCATACACAACCCGAGCCTTGGGGAGTTTGTTCTGCAGTTCCAACACTGCAAGGCCAGTTTTTGTAGGTTTGGATGATCCAATTGGACACACATTTTTGGCTTTGTGACACTCGTCATAGACAATCTAGAAATTATTGTTTAGGGAAAAAAATATCTGCATTTCTGAGAAGATGTCATAAAAATGATCTAACGCAATTTGTTTCATGTTTGCATATATAAAAAACAACTATGGAATCAAAACTTCAGACACTTCACTTCTTGCCTCTAAGGCGTTAATGAAAGGATACGACTCCATCAAAGTCCTCCCCACACCAGTGGAGGAGCTGCTGAAATCTGGTCTTGTATTTGCCTCCTGATTGACTCTCTCCTATCAAGGACGAGTATGTGGCAAAGATCACACCTTTCTTCACACTCCCGTTGTGTTTTGAGGAGATTTTGCCGTATTTGAACTGTAAATAAAGAAATGCAATTGAGTCAGCCTGTGAAATAAATTTGCAAGGAAACACCTTGACTTTGTTCAAGTACAGCATCTTACCTTGTTCAGTGAGTGGACCTGAATGTTTTTTGCTCCAATATCCCTCAAGTCCCGCTCAGCATCGTACTTCAGGTCATTTGAGACACTGAACCTAAAAAAAAAAAAAAAAAAAAAAAAGATGGTAAACAGGTATGCTACTCTTGTCACAAGAAGTTTGCTTTTAATTGCAATATAAAGGTTTGTCAATCGCAATGAAAGACAATGGCAGTATTTACCAAAGTGATCTTTTCCGTCCAAGCAGGTAATTCTCATAGATGATCCCTGCAATGGTGCGACCTTTCCCAACACCAGCTCCATCACCAATCAAATAGGCAGCTCGATCACCATTAGGGAGGAATGTCTCGTGTTGCTGTGTGTAAGACAAACAGTACAAGTATTCAGTTACAGGTGCTGTCCACAGTACAACGGGTAAAGCAAGTAAATCCCTCGAGGGGGGTATTCTAAATACAACTTGGCATTAAAAAGGAAATAATGACAATTTAACGTTAAAGTATTTGACTGACAGAAATACATTAAGCAAAATAATCAAAGGCTTCTTTCTTTCATTTTGCTTCATTTAGCTTTATTCTGCTTTTTAAACCACATTTCATCATGGTTGTTCATGAACACTGCTCACCTGAGCTGCATATGTGATGGCTTCAAGCTGCAGAGCGGACAGGCAGCCGCGATCGATGACTTCTTCTGGGATGGACAGTCTGTACCACACCTCCGGGGGGTTGACACTCGACAAAGAACTGGTCTCCACCACAGGATCGGGATGTCTCAAGCCAATTTTCACTACGTTGACAAACAGTGGATCAGTACACACATGGCATATGTGTTTCAAACTCAACCAACAGTGCAGGATGTGGCCCAGCAAAGCAAACATTATATTTCTGTGCATGGCTTTGTTTAAGTTTTCTGCACCATAACAGTGTTTTTTTTTTTAATAAAAAAAAAATGTACGCTCCACAACAACTATGCTTACATTTCATTGGCATGTACTCTGCATAAGTTTCTGCATGACCCAACTCATCTTCCTCTTCCTCCTCAGGCTCATCTTCTTCTCTCATCCCTGGGTGTTTCTGAACATAGATCTCACAATGTTAGTCTGCTTTCAAGGATTTCCTAAACTCACCATGAATACTACGGTTCCTTTCTAAAGGACTATTAGAAAAAACACTCACCTGAGATTGTGAAAAGTTGTGCATTTTAATGTCATCACTCGTCCAGATCCTGGCAGGATCACGACCCATCATTTCCTTCTTGATTCCATTGTTAATTTCACCTTAAACAGCAGAGATGAGGAACATTACAGATGAATGACACTCACCTCCAGTCATATTTATGTCATATTTATTCAGACATTTTTTTTCACATGGCAATAACAACCATCCATCACAACCTACTTATGCCTTTAAATAACTTACTTGGACCGGTGGCCGATGCTACTGGTGGAGCAATATCAGGTGGGGGCTTGAGTTTCATCAGCTCCATCAGGCTGTTGCCCTTTGGGCCGGTGTTCTTCACATGACCGGTCCTAAGCAGGTCTTTCAACTGAATCTGCTAAGAAAAGGGAAAAAAATTAGATAAGACAGGAGGCGTGTATTTTGCGGTGATGCTCCATCGATGCACCATTTTTTTTTCTTATCACAATGTTGAATCTTGGTTCAATAAACATACCTGATCTCGGTTAGAAGGCACGACTCTGGACACTGAAGGATTAACAGTTGTGGGCGAGGGGGTGGATGACCCTCGCAGGGCTGAATTAGCGACATGGACCACCTTGGTGACGGTTATCGTGTGTTTGATTGGGTTTGAAACTGATTGCTTGGTCACAGTAGCTCCGAGCGATGGCAACTGATTCAGCTGATTTAAGACAAACGTGGTGGTTGATGGCTGAGGTTTGTGCTGTTGGAGACGTGAGACAGAGGTACGTTTCATTTTGAAATACACCCCAATACAATAGCAGCAGCATTCAATTATTAATAAAGGGAACAACATGTTGTGTAATCTCACCCTGATAGTAACCACAGGGACTGAAGTTTGAGGCTCTGCTCGGACAGCTTCCACTGCCTCTGTCCCAGCTCCCACATCCAGGGCACTAATGGAGATAGACTGGAAGAGATCCGGTAATTACAGTATTATGTTTTTATAACTTGTAAGAAAAATGTCACAATTCCACAAAAGTTACAAAGACTTACTTGCTGGGTTGTAGAGGGCTGCGCAACATCCTGAGTATCAACATCAAATAGGCCGATATCATTTGGGCAAATGCCACTCTCACTTAGAGCAGCGAGAAGTAAATCCTGTCCAGGATCCATCTGGAAGACAAATGTAACAGTACAAATACATTCCTGACAAATGATCATATATTTCAAATATGCCCTCCCACCCCAAGATATTTAAAGCAATTGTATGTTCCATTTTCTGCCTTTGTGAGAGAACATTGTAGCTCTTTCTAAACAGGCCATTTCACAATGGATTGAAATTAATGGGAAGTATCCTGCATAATAAAAAAGTGAAGGCCTGTAAACTTCTGAACATAACATAAACCACTGCTGAATTAAAAATAACTCTTAGACCTGATGTGTCAATTAGAAATAAATATTTTCCCATCAGAGGAGAGGTTAACAATCATTCTGCAGGTATTTCCAAAATAGACTTTGACTTCTGGGTTTAACATGCGGTTGCACTGCCCTTTGTCTAAATTAAGTTGCTTTGTACACTTTCTTTTAAATATTAACAAATGAGCTTGTCTCTGCCTGAGCTACAGGATGAACACATTTCTTACAATACATTCCAATTACCTCGATGGACTCCAACAAATAGTTTATTATCTGTTGTGTTGCTTGTGTACTTGTGTGTTTAAACCGGGGTCTGACAGAAACTGCATCTCAATCCCATCAATGTCCTGTACATGTGGCAGAGAATGGCAATTTTATTAGCTTCCATTGATTAAAACAAGGTTTATTTGAAAAGTGGTGTTTATAACAAAGTCTTCATCAAATTATTTTTTAACATGTTATTTCACATGCAGTAGTTTTCAGCGATGAAAATTTGAGACTGCACTGCAAAGGCAATATTTCGGGTTCTGACCTGTTCTTCAGACAACAACATTTATAATATCACCTTGAGCTCTGGGAATTGCAGTTTCTCAACTTTTAGATGCAATATTGACAAAATGATTAATCGGGACAATGAGCACATCAAGTGAGAATGAAAAAATAATGTTAAGCTACACTTAAAATATTTCACGACATATGTTTTCCAATGCAAGATGACATGCTTACAAAAGGATTCAATAGAATTATGTGACCAAAAATAAACATGCATTTTACCCAAAACTCACAAGTGATATTAGTTTAGCTTGAACATTTACCAACAGAAAATTCCTCAGCACCGATATTCACTAAATAGCCAGATAAAGCAACCAAATACAATAATTAAAGATTTACTGAAAATCGAAATTACCGTTTTATGTATTCCTTTAGTTTAACTGTAAACTGTGTTGAACATCAACACAGAGTAAAAATACAGCTGCATTTTATCACAGTTTGTTGACAAACCTATAAGAATACAAAGAAAATAAGCGGTATATCAATCGATGCTGAAAATAATACTATTTGCAGCCTAAGACACAGACACATCCAGAGACCCACATGTATCGCACACGTGTGAGGCTCAAACCGGCAATTTACTGTAAATGAAAAAAAGCCCTACTTCAGAAAGAAAACAAGCCGCTGGTACTTTGTTTCCCATTCATTGCACAACTACCAAACTGTTTGAGTCATATTAACACACAAGTCTCACGCATCTGCCTTTAATGTGCGAGAGGCAGCGCATGCAGAGAAAAGTAGTGAAAGCGAAACTTTAACAAAATGTGAACACTGACCCAAGACCCCCCCCCTCACTGAGCCTGAGACTAGCGATGGGAGAATGCGATTTCTCTATCAATCATTGAGGGGTTTACACACCAGCTCTGCTCCGCGTCCCGATCCAAAGTGACCCAAAACAAGACACGTGTTTGCAATGCCCTCGACTTCCTGATCCGTCTGACTCAACACAGCCCACCCCCGCCTCCTCGGGCTCTGGCTGTGCCTCGGCCGGTTAATAATTACAAACAAACAGGATCCAACTCTGCAGTGTCACCGTAACGACCATTCGACCCGCTGGCTCGGTTACGACTCATATGCAGAAGGGACCGAGAGTCAAGTGTGTCACGGCAGCTTATAAGTGGCCCGGTTTAGCTCAGGGTGACACGGGTTAGCAATGTTAGCAGCGCTGTTAGCTCGAGGACACTCGGGCTGTGAGGAGAGGAGACAGAGGAGTCAGACATGCACGAGCTAACGTTGCCGGATCTTCACCTGCAGCCCCGAGCAGCGAAATGACTCCACGGAGAACAAACAGACGCCTTATGAGTCACGGATGTCAGCAGCTCCCTGTAGCCGCTGGTAGCCCCCTCACACACGGTGACATTACGCACTCCCGACCCGGTGTTCCCAACTTTGTCTCCAGCACCGCTGCGCGTCAGCGGGCATGTACGCTGACAGCAAATCGCCCAAGTTTGTGGTTAGCTAAGTCCACCCGCCACCGCCTGGATCTGAACTAACGATGCAGGTTAGCGAGCAGCTCCAGCGCCCAGCTCCGGTTATAAAAGCACCACAGCGGGACTCACGGTGTCCTCCACGGGTCCGTCTCACGGCAGCTGTCGGCCAGCTCACACGGTTGTTGTTGTTGTTTTTGCTGCTGCAGCTGCTGCTCTCGCGCAGTGTCATCGCCGTAGCTAGCTAACGTTAGCAACCAGACGCGCTAGCACCGCTGCAGTTTGCGCCTGAAATCGAAAACAACCGGAGTGTTAACCGGCCCCCGGGTGTCACAACATGGCGGCGAGCTGCCGTGCTAAGCGGCGGACGTATCCTGCTGGTGTCACACGCACGGTCGCCTGCGGCGGTGGCGAGGTTACCTGACTGTCGGTTGGACGGTCTGTCGGTCGGCGGGTTGTTGTCCTCTCCGCTCCGCCGCGCTCACGCCATCTTTTTATCAAATGCTCGGCCGCATGCGGGTCACGTGACGCGCGGTTCCACAGCGGCCGTCTTCTCCCGCAGGCTCCGCGCCCGGCGTCGCTGAGAACGGGCCACGGAGGGGCCGCGGGTCCTCCCTCCACCACACCGGAGCGTCCGAAGAGACAGATTTGTCATTTTCTAAAACGATAACGCAAACGACAAACATAGCAGAGTCACCGAGCTAACGCGACGTCACGTGACCATGACAGGACTGCGTCGGAAGTGACGCTGACAGATTCTTCTTCTTCTGCGTCCTCTTCCTCCGCCGCCGCCGCTCCTCATCAATAACACGAACACTGGAGCAAAGCGAGGGGTAGCACGTGGTGAAATAAACAATTACTGGAACAGACTCAAAGCTGGAAGAGCCTTGCTTCGAATGTTAAAGCTCTCTTTAATTGTTTTATTGACTTTTACATAGTTCGTATAGTGTTAATATATGCATATTTTACTTAGCTTTGTATATGTTCTATGGTGAAAAATATTGTTTTATTTGATGAAGTAGATGGTATAGACCCACTGCTTGAGCGTGTGCTACCAATATTTAATTACACTATAGTACTGTATTACACCACTACTGTTATGATTATATTGTAATTCATTCTGCATACTGTAATCTGGCAGTTCAAATGATCTTTTCCTTCACGAATACACCAGCTGTTACAGACATCTGTGCAGGATTATTATTCATTTTATTATAAAAGCCTTTTTTGAAATAAAAAAAAAAAAATCCATGGTTCCACAAATACAGTCTGCAGTTTGGGATCAATAAAGTACACCATTAAGTTTCTGAACACAGACCCATTTGGCCTGCAGGGATCTTTATACTGTATCATACGGTAGGGTTGCTGTCTTTAATTCAAACTTGTAATTCGTAAGGATTCCCACCTCGTGCTCTGTGCGGTTCACATCAGAACTCCACAGTATGTAAAATCTTCAAAATGGGGGTTGATGGGCGATGCCTTATATGCACTACCTCCGTCGGCCAGCAGAGGACGACATCACCCCGTCTCTTCCCTTTACATTTCCATGTAGAAAAATGGCGGAGCAGAGCTGCGGAGGCTGCATCGGCTGAGCTGCTTCTAACACTGTCCACGGGCACTCAGTCGTCGCGGACGGGGCCCATCGTGTCTGGGGGGCACTGCTGCAGGAGCGGGGCGAGGTCGATCTCCGAACTGGCCGAGGTTTTCATTTATTGTTTTGGCCCGAAGGGAAGACGCTGGAGCCGAGTGAGGAGCCACGAAAACAAGTCATGAACGGGGTAAGTTTGCTCGCCAGGGCATCACCGCCGTGACAGGCGGCGGCGAAGAGGCTCGAACCGGAGCCGTGGAATAAGTTCTTCATCCGGAGTGAGCCCGCCGAGTCCAGCAGCAGGGACACGGCAGGGGACCGGCTGTGTCCACAGCCACAGGGTGGACTGGAAGTTCGTGTAGTTTCCTGACGAGCCTTATTGTGGGGCAGTGCCTGGCTAACATTAGCCTGTGGGGGTCTGTGACATGTGCCGCCTGAGGACGTGCTGAAAACACAAGATTCGAACAGAAGATGCTCGATCAAAGTCACCGGCTGGTCTCTGCAGGAGGGGCTCATGTTAACAGACGTGTGTTTATGTGGGGTTTAATTCGGCCAGTAGAGGCAGAGCCAGCAGGCCTGGCTGGATTTAAAGGTCCTGTGTGTAAGGGTTGGGTGAGAGGGATCTATTGGCACAATCGAATTTTAAAAAGCCTACTGTCAGTGTCTGAATAGTTGTTTTGTTTTGCCCTACAATGAGCATTTTATTTTGAAATACTTTTATATTTAAACCAGGAGCTGGCCTTCTCTATGCAGGGCACCATGTTGTTTTTACAGTAGCCCAGACAGAACAAATTAAATATCTTCAGAGTTTTGAAGCTACCACAGGTTCTGGGAGGGGAGGAGAGCTGAGGGCTGCTCAGCTGATACATGACACTGAACCACCAGACTGGAAATGAAAAGGGGCTGATGGGAGAGTGGGTGTGGAGCCAGCATGGTCCCCTCTTCAGGGCCCCTCCCACACCACTGGTGGAGAATACTTGAAGTACATGCAAACATGATTGCATATATACATGCATGTGTATGTATGTAGAGATTTTGTCCTACAATTTTACAGTTTCACTTGGTTAAAGTGTTTGGTCCCTCCCTCTCTTATTTGAATTTTTTGGATCTTTGAAATGTCTTTCCTTAGCTTTGTAAACATGTAATTTGATTTAAAATTACATGGATGCCAGTGCATATGATTTTCAAATAAATCTCACTTTGAGTGTAGACGATAAGGAGACAGCCTGTCTCAGTCTAGAGGCGGGTGGTGGTGTAAAATTCTTGCGTATGATAAGCGAAAGCTTATATAATAGTGAGAGACAAAGTGCATCTTGTATTTAAAATGACCAACAACCAGTGAGTATTGATCAGAAATGGTGACAGAGCAAACCTGTAAATGATGGGACTTCTCTTTTAACGTCCAGCAAAAAGTGAAAAAGCACATTTCCCAGCATGCTTCACTCAAATGCTGAGTGCATAGCTGAGCTGTACAAATGTTTGTGCCTGTGGATTTTGAGCTAAGTGTGTGTGTGTGTGTTTTATTTGTCTCTTTGTATTCACAGGATATTGTTTGCAATTCACTTACTGTCTTAAACCACACCAAGTCGACATCACCGGGTCAGGATGGAAAGAGGATCAAGCTGACACAGGAAGGGAGGGGCCCTCCAGTAATCACACAGCAAAATGAAGCTCTGTGGCAGGGCGACGGTAAGTGTTTCTGCTGCAGCTCTAACAGCCCCATCTCCGGCAGAGGAGACAGACTTTACTGTGAGGCCGCTCATAGTTTATTTTTATATTCCAGCCGCTTATGTAACACTAGGGAGGAAGAGAAAACTAGAAACGCATGATGGACAAACATCTTGCTCCAATGCACTCTTTCCTCATTCCTCCCAGACCAGAGAACAAACACCATCACTACGCCAAAGGACTCAAAGAGCCAGTGTTCACCCTGCTGGACAGATGAACAACCGTCACCTCCGCAGCTCTACTGCCCTCAGGCCTGCCTTCGCTCCTCCGCCGAGCCCCCCCTGCCTCTCAGTAACAGCCTGTGTCACACACTCCTCCTCACTGGCAACAGCGGCGCGCTCCACAGCCACAAGAGGAGAGATGTCCGCCCCAAGGTCGGGGGAAAGAAAGCACCTCGGCGAATGTACGTAGGCCAAAGTACTGATGCTGGTTACGTCCTGCAGCATTGCACGATGAAAAGCAAAACGTCTTTGCAAAACTACTTGACCCATATTTGATCTTTCGTTGATGATGGGACATGAAGTGAGCCCTCTTGTCTTATCTGCCGACCCATTTGCTTTGTCTACTACAGCACAGCTGGAAAAAACTCCCAAAACCGAAAAGTAACCGACTACTATCCTATAAGACGAAGCTCGAGAAAGAGTATAATGGTTTTAAAGGTGAGCTGAACTTTCTTTGTTATCCAGTCCCATAACATATTTGCATGAACTGGAGTAGATGGTGAATTGGCTCTTACCCTAAATCCAGATGATTTCTTCTTCTCTTTAATCAATGATTGGATGCTCATGGCACAATCTATCATGGTTCAGCTGTGACCTGTGCAGCGTCCTGATAGCCCAGCTGTGTGTGTGTGTGTCTTTGGCATGTGGCTGTTTTCCAGTAATGCCATCTCCGTGTTCATTTTGCCAGTGTGAACAGAAGCAGCTCATAGACGATCTCATCACAAAAGGAATAGAGGAAGGAATGGAGGTACACTAACTTTTCTGCTGGGGTTTGTTACACGTTCACCGCAAAGCTCGATGATGCACGTTGAATTGAGTCCCGACTGTCTCCCTTCAGAATAACTTGTCGTGGTCCTGCACGACACCAAAGGCAAGCCACGTTGCAGCATGAATGTATCTGAGGTTAACACGTAATGACACAGGCACAATGCCAGTAAGTGAGCTAAAAGAGGACACATGCTGGGTCTGAAACTGGAACAGTATCTTTTCATTCAACCCTGACATTTAGTTTGTGGATACGTCCGAGTATTTGCAGTAAACATTTCCAGCTGAGTCAGCAGCGGTGTCTCCCGTGCGAAGGCAAAACTCTGGACACTTTCCAGAGTTCATGTCATGAAATCAGAATCAGTCTGCTCACATTAGCTTTAATCCTGATTTCTATAGTTAGGCACCTATAATAACCCCTGTATTTCATTATAAATAAATCCAAGATGAGTTTGGTAGCCTAGCAGGACTCTCAGTGCTCCTCGTGCGTCTGCCCTGACGGTAACCCTCTCCCACTGGTCATCAGGTGCAGCATATAGAAGGAAAGGGGAGGGCAGTGTTTGCCACTCGTTGCTTCCAGAAAGGCGAGTACGTGGTCGAGTACCACGGGGACCTGCTGCAGATCACCGACGCCAAGAAGAGGGAGGCCGAGTACGCTCAGAACCCTGCCACTGGCTGCTACATGTACTACTTCCAGTACCTCTGCAAAACATACTGGTATGCAAGCTAAAGTATTACTAGCTCTGCTGATTCACAGTTAAATACTGAAACTATCACCTGGCAAAGTCATACGTCCAAAGATTGATCTATCTCATATATATTTTGGCTGAATCTTCAATATTGTTTTTCATATTGATGAGTGGCTGCATTGGATTGGAAGCACTGGTGATAGTGGTTAGTCTTTCTGCCAAACCGAGGCTAACGCTGTGTGTGTTTGGCCTCCGCAGTGTGGATGCCACGAAAGAGTCCGGTCGAATGGGCCGCTTGATAAACCACAGCAAAAGCGGAAACTGCCAAACCAAACTCCACGACATCAACGGCGTCCCTCACCTCATCCTCGTGGCCTCTCGAGACATCGACGAGGGCGAGGAGCTGCTCTACGACTACGGAGACCGCAGTAAAGCCTCTATCGCAGCTCACCCGTGGCTCAAGTACTGATTGAGGGGACTTCCAAAAACAAAAGGGAAACATACAGTAACGCTTGTGTTTCTCGTTCGCTAGTGTACAAAATGCCTTAGAAACAGAATGTGTGCCCTGTCTGTTCCAAGACGAAGGGAGCTGGTTGGGTTCAGTAGCTGTTAATGGGGCTGGAGGGTCGATCGGGTACTCATCATGTTTCGATTGGTCCATCTGCCGTGTCAGAGGACGTGTAGTTTTATTTATATATGTATATGAGGCATTCTAGTTGTTTTGCAGCACATTTATTTTGTACATTTTTGTATTTCCTATAGACCAATGCTTCTACAGCATGCAGGTGGTAGTTGATGCTCTGCATTTTTATACTGCGTTTTTCTTAATTAGTGGTAAGATACTTAGCAATACTTCTATTTATGGCCCCAGAACTCTTTGGAATCAGCAGGAATTATGGGATGCAAACAACAAAGCCTTTTTTTTTTTTTTTTTTTTAAGACATTCTGTGGAATATAATTTCAGCCATTAAAAATCACACAACCTTCCACTGTTTAGAGGGAGTGTAATAGTTCACCACACCCACGGTCCAGGAGTACAACAAAACAATTTGCCTCTTAATTCAAGTGCTATACTTTTAAAGTGTGAAGTTGCAGTGTTCAACAAACAGTTCTCAGGCCCTGTTCGAATCTTTTAATATTTTAGCTGTCAATTTGAATTCAGTGCTCAAATAATGGAGGTGACTGCAGACAGTTTTATATATTTGCTTCTTTAATAATAGTATAATTTCACTTGCATCGGAATTCTTTACCTGGTGACCTTCTCGATAAAACCACAACGTGTAGATATATTTATTTCCGTGGGTGATTTCAAGGGTAGGTTCGAGTGTGTGGGAAGTGTGTTTTTGTAAAATTTTCAATTTAATTCCCTGGGTATTTTCTTTTATTAATCTAAAATTCACTGTATGACTGCGATGCTGTAAAGGAATTGACCTTGTCACAATGAATTATGGGAACAAGGAACAACAAAGCTGACCAACAATCTAATGCAGCTCACCCACAATTTCTTACTTTACCAAGCTAATGACCCTTTGTGCTAATGTAGCTGTACATTTATTATTGAGGTTGTAGTGTGCAAACATCTTGAGACTCCATTAGACTGAGAACGTTGTGTTCCCCCTCCTTTAGAAAGAAGAGGATAGAAGAACATAATAAATAGTTGAATTATCACTGTGTCAAATATAAATTCTCTCATCTAATTGTAGAATTTATGGCTGATTGCTGTTTCCAGATCTAAAAAAACATTGACATTGAGCTAAAGTGGCTTTGTCTCTTACTGTTCTGAGCACAGGAGATTCTTTAGATTCTTTGGAATTTAACTTTCTGTGTCATGGGAAAAGTGGCGCCCCCCCCCCCCCCCATGTCCAATGTTTTATATAAAAGCAAACAGCCCAAAGTATCCGCAGGGAAAACACATGGAAGCAGTTTTTCAAAAGCAAAAGCTTAATAATATGTCATCATGCAGACCTGATGCACTGGTGCACTCCCTCCACAGAACATAGAATCTGAAACCTGATTATGTTTTATTTACTACCTGAACTGCCAACAGGTCATTTTTTGTTGTACTTAATATATTATTACTTTTCAAATACCAGAAGGTCCACAAGTTCACCCACTCATTGTTTTATCCTTAACCAGAAAACCCACTTGACTTTTCTTTTTCTCACTATTTTGGCTTGAAAACCATTGATCACTGATCATTCTATCAGAAGATAATTGTTGTCCATCAACTAATTGCTTTAACCCGAATAATACAGAGTTGGTATTTTACCTGGTCTCGTCACGTATCATGTTACCACAGAGATTTCTCGCAGCTGTGATCCTTACTCATAAAAGGAAGCAGCAGAAACCTCTGTTCGCTCAAGGATACGATGGATGAGATTTGCAAATGTTCTGATGCTGTCAGGAAATCAAATGAAACCAGTCAGGGTGTGTGAGGCTGAGGCTCAATAAACCACCGGGTGTGTATGTGTTCATCGTGAAGGAACATGTCAGCCAGTGCGCGAGTGTATAATGGTTTTTAGAACAGACGGGGAAGGAATCAATGAATTGCTGGTTGTTGTCTTTTCACGGGACATTTACAGAAAGTCCAACAATAACTTGAATATCAACAGACTTCATTCAAAATGTGTCATTATTGAGTCATTATTTGAACTGATTGGCTAATGGCATTAATGGCATTTCTTCTGTCTCCCAGTGAAATGTCTCTCCGGACAAACATCTCCACGTCCTCTAGCAGGGTAACTCATGAACTCCTCCACTAGTGTTTTCCTTGGTGAATAGTTTAATGTAATTATTTTGTGGGATCCGAGGGCTCTGTCTTATACGGAATAGTTGCACTTATTTGCATCCTTGCCAGAGAGTAGTTGAGAATGATTTAATTTCACTATTTATTTGTCTTTTGTTGCAGCTATCTTAATGTGACGCGGGACCTGACCAAACGATATGATTTCATGTTTCCATGCCATTCAAACCCTAGCAGCATCACCAGTGTTAAAACAAGTAGCCCATGTGAGATAGAGGTTTTAAGAACAACCGTGTGTGTAGAACATCAACATCCATTTCCTCCTTCCCGTACACTCCCCACCTGTGAGCTCTACAGTAGCATTGTGTTTAAAGTGTGAAATGTTTTCATATGAGCCTTTCTTAAACAAATATCTTCTGGGTTGTTTCATGTTTTTTTTTTTTTTTTTTTTTTTTAATGTAGAACTAATGCAATAATACCTGAGGGAAAGAACTGAACTGTTGGCCATTTTAGGACATAATAAATCTTTGCTGTTGTAGCGTTGAATAAATCTTAATGCTGGGGTTTAGGCATCGATGAATAAAGATGTATTATGCAAGTAACTGGAGTGGACACCTGCTTTGTTCATGAATTCAAACCAGTTGTATTTAACGAGTGTAGGAACATTTGTTTACTTCATGAAATGTGAGAGGGAGAAAAGTGCCATTGTAATAGCTGGCAGCAGAGCAACTGATTAAACCAGATACAGGTCAGGAGTCCCAACAGAGATGAATCTGTTCCATAAGAACGGGGGCTGCTGTGAGAAAAGGGAAGAACTACCCAGTACTGGTATGGCTTGTGTAATAAAGTTACTGGAAGGTGAAAAATAATAGCTGACGGGTGAATCTTCACCTGTGTCGATCTGGCTTTACCTTTTGGTTTCTTTCCTTTCAAGACGTCACGTCACTGCAGGTGCTTCCTTCACTTTAATGAGATCAGAGGAAAAAGAGGAAACAGCTGTGTTGGATGAGACACCTTCCATTTACAAAATAATAGTGTAAATGTGACTTTGCACTCCAGCTCTATTATCTTTGTTTCTGAGTTTTTTCTGATGCCCTTCACTTCTCAGCAACATCCTTCAAATAAATAAGTGAAGAGGTAAAGAGTCATACTGTCAAGCTAAAATGGAAGATTCCTTTAATCTCCTTCAATCTTTTACTTCAAATTCCTTTAATGTATAACCTAATGCTCAGCAAAGTAAATCCTTTGATTTACTTTTGAAAATCCAGTGGGCTCTGGGAATTGTTGAACCCTTTTCGAGTTAGGGGAGAAGAAATAACTTGACAGTAAAAAAACGCCACCATTGGGCAACCCCAGGACGCGGAGATCTAGAATCAGGAGACCAAAGCTGCAGGCCAACGACCAAAGCAGAATCCCAGGATCCTGAAGATCAAACTCAAGCAACTCAAGCCTTTCATCATGGCTGAAGAGATGTCGATTGACCAGCTCAGGGTGATGAGAAGGGTTCCTTCCGCATTACTGGCCTCATCCTGTCCTGCTCTGGTATCCAGCTTGTTCGATTTAAAGACGAACCCGGACACACCCCAGGATCCACAGTGACTCATCCTCAGGTCCGGGCTGAGGGTGCAGAGGGGAGATGCTGCTGATACTCGTGACGCTCCTCGGCTGTGTCCTTGCAGCGGACACTTGTCTGCAGTGTGAGAGCAGGGTCCGAACCCTGCATGAAAACTTAGTCCTGTTGGCTCGCTCTGTGGCCGACCAGATTGAAATGACAAAGATTTCTGACCACGCCTATGTGACCTACAGAGAGACCAGCAGAGAGCGCAAAGGAATCATTGATTTCAACACGCTGTACAGAGCCAGCACTGAGTACCAGAGTGAATTTGATCACTTCTTGGACACCAAGCACTCTGGAACCTGGACATTTGAAGCCATTCAGATCATGGAGAAGGGCAGGAAGATCTTGGAGAAACACTTGGACGCCTTCATCCGCGATGGTAATCGCCACGAATAACAATGTGCGGCGTGCGCAGAAGGCAAGGCACGTTATATAAAGAGAAAGACGTGTTTCAGATTCAGATCCTTTGTTTTTCCCCCTCCCTCAGGATTGTGCCCCAACATGTGTGGCCTCCTCAGACGAAGGGTAATGGATTGCTTCACTTGCCGCTACAAGCTACACGTCTGCATCTCTCCCTCTGGCCAGCAGGAGTGTGGTGAGCACCCAGTGCAGGCCGAGGAGGGAGGCCAGGCAATGTTGGACTGTTTCCTCCCATGGCATCGTCTTCTGTTGGGAAAACCAAAGTATCACTACACCTGGGCTCCGGGAGAGCCAAAAACTGAACAGCTGAACGAGACTGACTTCAAAGGGCTGGTAGTGACAGATCAGTCGTTCGTCATCTTAAATCAGCTGCGCGTGGAGGAACAGGGGACATATCGATGCTCGCTGCAGGGAAACGATGGGACCGTCTTCTATCAAGTCACTTTCCTGCTTACTGTCGTACCTTCACCTGACGAGCCTCTCCGACCCCATGCCACTCTGCCCACGCTGCCTGCCTGGTACCAACCCTCCCAGAGAGAGAACCTGATGGTGGCACTCATCGCCACGGTTACTGCTCTGAGTCTGGCAGCAAGTGTATGCCACATAGTCCTCATTGGGGTGATGATGAGGCGACGGAGGATTGACAGAGGAGGAAGACGGAGTGGAAGAATCACACAAAGCACAACGTGACGACAATACTACACACGCGCACACACACACACACTTGGTTTTACTCACTTCACGTTATACATTTCGCTCTGTGGGTGAATACATTTCCCAAGTAGAAGTGTGAAGTCATGTTTCTGAAGGAGGTGGAACTGAGAATACAAGTTGTCTATGTATACTTAATAAAGAATGACACCCCCCCCCCCCAAAAAAAAAAAAAAAAAAAGTACAGTTCTGTGTGGTTAGAGGAACGAGAAATGCATCTGCAAAGATTCCTTTGGCGGGACAGCCCAGACGAAGACATAAGTGAGTCAATATTGGGGACAAACCTGCCAAAGCGATGTTTAACCGTTAAAAACACGAGGCGCTGAGAGCATAGCTCATTCAGAATCAGCAAATCAGAAAAAGCAAAGTCAAAGTTGTTACCTGTTATATATTAAATTCATTTCACTTCTCAAATCAAGAGGATGTGTCATTTGGCCAAATCATGAAATACAAATATGATGTTTAAAACACAGAGGAAGTGAAATTGATAGAAGGATAAAATCCTCCACGTGTGTGTGTGTGTGTGTGTGTGTTCAGTGATGATGAGGAGGGAATCATATGACTTCATCTCCCACATTCCATCTAATTTTATTATGAGTTCAAGCAACTAACAAATAAAAAACAGGCAAAGACTTAATTACTGACACGTATGAATAAAAGCCAGTTTATTTAATAAAGCACATCCATTAATTATATCTTTAAATATCCCTCTGAATTGGGTTCATAGAAGACCCAGGATCAGCAGTTTGGAAAATGTTGACAAGTATTTCCCTTTAAATTAAGTCTCATTGATTCAATTCTCCAGATCCCTTTGACTTCCAGATATAGTCTGAACATAATGCTCCTGCATCAAGCAGCCTTAATTCACTGAGTAAAATAAGTTAACACTCATCGACAGGATCATTTTGTAGCCTCATTATGGTTTTCTCATTGTTTGACATTCTCTTATTCCGCCACACTGGGTGACAAGAGATGAAGACTAAGTGCCACTTGTATTAAAATACAGCCGATCACACACCAGCTTTTCATAGAAGCATCAAACCTCCTTTTCCATTTACAAAATAATAATGTAAATCTGACTTTGCACTCCAGCTCTATTATCTTTGTTTCTGAGTTTTTCTGATGCCCTTCACTTCTCAGCAACATCCTTCAAAAAAATAAGTGAAGAGGTAAAGAGTCATACTGTCAAGCTAAAATGGAAGATTCCTTTAATCTCCTTCAATCTTTTCCTTCAAATTCCTTTAATGTATAACCAAATGCTCAGCAAAGTAAATCCTTTGATTCAAAGCGATGTTTAACCCTTAAAAACATGAGGCGCCCAGAGCATAGCTCATTCGGAATCAACTCACAGTGAGACAGTGGAGAGAAGACTGCCGGATCCCCAGAGCGACTAACAGTTTTTTACCTACTACTACCCACTACCTACAACTACAACTGCGACTGCGACTGCGACTTGCAACCAGCAACCAACTCAAGGACCAATCGGACTCGCTATCCAGCCATGCACCTACCTGGACCCATCTCGGGGTCCATCCGGACCTGTCTGACAGACTTCCAAAAGAAGACTGTCAAAAGGACCACTTGAAGGACTATTGGCATAACCGACTAACTAAAATAAATAGTAAAGAATCTTCCATCTGCCTTTTCATTGGGGGAGTAAAATCCAGTGGGCTCTGGGAATTGTTGAACCCTTTTCGAGTCAGGGGAGAAGAAATAACTTGACACATCCTGACAGTTCTGCTTATGTAAAATGTAATTATAACATGCCCTGGAGGGACTAAACACTGAGAGGAATCACAGCCATCTAAAGTCTAATGTCAGTAAGCTGCAGGATTTCTTCTTTGCTTTACCACCACAGAGGGAGAGGAAGCCAGCTCTGGTTGAGCTGCAGTGACAGTGGGTTTGCATATGTGCACGAGGAGCCGTGGCATTTTTGGCACTGTGCGTCATTGTTAGAATCCACACATCTATTGCTCTCACGGCTCTGACGTTAGTGTTCATGTCATCGCTGTGAGTGAGAGATACGCGCACACTTGATAATTATGGAAGCCCATTAATGCCAGAAAGAGAAACACATTCACGAATTATTGTAAGAAAAAAAAGAAAAGCAAAGATGACTTAGATTCAAATGGCAAAATTATGTGATAGTAATTCATTTTGAATTGTAAGCTTGAAATGAAATGCCTTAAAAATGAAACAAGGAAATCAATCAAACTATTGGTCATTACTATTATTATTTTCATTTTTATGTAAAGTCCCTTTAGATAATGCATATTATCATTTGGTGCCATACAACTAAATTGAATTGTTATATTATTAATAATTAAAATAGACCTGAAGAAAATGTACAATAATGCACTACATTAGACAGAACTCTGAGATGTGTCACCTTGAACAAACAAGATGATGACACAATGACTTCACTTCAGATGATGCTCACACTGACCATTCTAACACACTTAATCAATATTTTTAAATAAATATGAGGTCAAAACTGCCAAAGCTCACTGAATTACTACTGAGTCTAAAGGCTTGACCCTTGTCTTGATTAAATCATGAGATATTATGACAAAAACTATAATGACTGTAATGAAACATAATGGCATAATGGAGTTAAAATTAATTAAGACATAACAAGGATTGTTATTCCAAAGTCTTCACAAAAACAGAAAGGAATGGCAGAATGGGCTTCCATTATTACATTATGTTGAATGCTGACACTACATTATAAATGTGATTATTGTGTTTTGTTTGTTTTTCTGAGGACAGCTTTTAAAGTTCTTTGCAACATTTTATAACCAGGCCCTGCGTTTTTCTTAACTAGCGGAGCTGCATATTGAGAATGCTGGTGACAGAGCTGCACAAACAAGAAAAGGAATTATAAATTTATAACTGGGACACAAAAGTGTTGCTCTCATCTCTCGAGAGAAGAGAGAGAGAGAGTCAAAAGCCACATGATTTATTTTCTTTGTAGGTTTACATTTTGTTTGGCTGGGTATTATAACTGTAATTGAAGAAACCAAGCCTTGAGAAATTCTCTCCATTTTGTGAATCTGGAGTTGTGTTTTTAGACAGAACATTTATTGCACACTTGTGTGTCCCTAACCTTTATCTCTGTGGAAATCTCCACCCACAGTTTCCTGTGGACTTTCAACAACACAACAACTTTCTATTTTCCATCCCACAACTTGAGTTTTCTTCCATCATCTCACTCTGTAAAAACCTTCAAAACACTTCCCGGGGGTCTACTCCCCATCACTGAGATACATAATTCTCCTCAATTTAAATAAACGTTTTTAGAGGAATTTATTTTTCACTCTTCCGTCGTTCCTCTCACCTCATGGACACAAGATTTCATCTGCAGCGTGCGTCACTAGTGGCGTTCGGCTTTGAGTGATGAACGTGGAGTGTGAAGAGTCTGGGTGTCCCCATTGAGTCCTGTGTGCAGTGACTACATGTGCTGTAACGCCTCCTGGGCTTCTTCTGTGTAAACCTCGTCCTTCCTCGCCCATGAGCCGAAGCTGTCGTCAAACTGTGCGTTCCGCTGCGAAGTCCGCTGCTTGTCACGGGAGAAGAAACTAAACCTGCGACAGTGGACAGAGGACAGAGGACAGAGGACAGAGGTGAAGGCTTAAAAGAAGCATGGATGGTAGAGAGATGTCCGCACCATTCGCAGTGACCGGCAGTTTTATGTGAAGCAGAGTTAGATTTATGGCCAACCACCACTATGATGCAGTTCAGACAACAAACGTTTCAACAGCCACATGTTTCATTCTTTTTAAGGAAGTGTAAGACACACACAGCTCTGTCATCTGCACCCAAACTTGCCATGTGTGTTTAAAGGCCTGTTAAAGGCGCTCAGTTACTGAAGTCCACTTTTACAGTTACACTGAAGGTAGCATTACTGCAGGCCACAGGCAATGCACAGGTAAAAATAATTTAACAATGCACACATAATTGGATGGATATATATATATGTATATATATATATATATATATATATATATATATCCTTGTCTTTTTACAGTAACTATAATAACATGTGCAGCAAATTATGCAATTATAGTTTATGTTCTCCCCAGAACAATTGCAGGTAACACGTATTAGTTGCATTATCAGTGGAACGCATTAGAGCTGACCTGTGTGGTTCGGTTGTTGCTGTCTACACGGGGTTTGATGCCATACATCTCTAATTTGTTATTATTATGATTATTAAACATGAATAACTGTATTATTTCTGTCAGTGTAAAGTGCAGGTGCAGAGGTGAACAGCGAGGGGTCAGCGGAGGTAAAGACAAGTCGGCTACACATTTATTCTGACTGGCTGATGTCTATGATCCCAGTTGACGGTGATAATCAGACAGCCCCGCGATCAGCCAATCAGAATGCGGCAGAGGTGGCACATGCAGAGGGGCGGGGCTGTTAGCAGAGAAAAGCAGAGGACTCTGGAAGCCAACCAAATGTATAGAGTCATACAAGCGATACGAGGCGTCTGATTGGCTGTAAAGTGGGGTCATCTGGGATCAAACCAGCCGCTACCATCGGCATAATGGCCGTGAAGATCCTGTCACACACACACACACACACAAACAGGAAGAGATACACAGAGAGGGGGAGGGGGCGAACAGGGGAAGACTAGATCAACCTTTGACCTCTGTGGGATGTGTGTGACATTAGAAACAGTTACGAGATTCTATTTTATAGAACTTTCTACCACACCTCGTGATGTACTGTTCCAGTAAGTTTATTTTACTTTTATCTGCTCTCACCTGTTACTATTATTATAATGGGTGGTTATTAAAGTTGAGTATTTTAAAGTTGGGTTATTATTTTTTTTTTACTTGTGTTTTATGACTATTTTATTTGTGAAGCGCTAAAAAAATTCTTTGTATTTTTTTCTTGACGAATGTTTCTGATCTGAACGGCATGTTGGGCTGCAGGACACACTGGGGCTCTTCACTAGGAGTTTCACTCAGTTTCACCGCCGTGTTCTCTCCGGTTTATTTTTACAGGTCCAACAAACGCAGGATGTGGGTCTGTGCTTTTGTGAGAGAGTGGCTTCCAGATGAAAATGGCTGAACGTTTTTTTCAGCGGAAACACAAATCAGTCTTGGCGGTCAGACTGAACACGTGGAGCTGATGGGTGATGACATCATGTTCAGCTGCTGTCACCACTTACCTCAGAATGAAGTAATCCTGTATAACCCACAGTAATACTTTAGCAGGCAGTATCCCATGTACTTTTTAAGCATTAACATGTTGGCAGTCTGGAGCAGAGCCACAGTATAGGTGCGTCTGACCAGGTCATTTGTATTTATAAAGCTTTCATCTAGTCTTGATGTCAAAGCCTCACATCACCCATTCACTCCGAGGTTCATACAGGGTATCTAGCGGAAGCACTCAAACTCAATCCGGCAAAACGTTTCTCTGCGTGTGTTTGTGTGTGATGTCATGTGAGCACCGCATACAGGCGTTTGATTCCAGACTCTGGCTGGGCAGAAGATCTGGAGCGAGTCCTCAGTTCTGGCGAGGGAGACGGAGAGGGAGTAACAGTCTCATCTGCTGTCTCGTCGCTGCGAAGACAGGGCGTCACAACCATCATCCACATGCAAAGACTGGTTTGGTTCATGAACATGCCAACACATACAATAATGCTGCTGTTGGTGTACGAGGGACATCCATGACATCAAGAGAATTTAAAACTAATTCAAATCAATATCAACTTGTGTTTGTTGCCTGTACCACTGAAAGAATGATTACATAATTTCACAAATCTGCACTCTAAAGTGATCTACTCTATTAGAGAATATTATTAATACATTTCTGATAACAAGAAGAAAGCTGTGAAAGATGGAAAAAATATTTTTAAGCAAAACTAATAAGCTCCACTTCATAATTCCCGTGCTAAGAAATGTCCTCAGGTACCTTCTGTAATAAGCCAGCTCCTCCTGCAGCAGAAAAACTTTGGCTTTGAGCTCATTCCTCTCGTGCAGGACGTCCCTCAGCTCCTGCAGCGTGAACCGGGGCCGGTTGGGGTCCTGGGGGTCCAGGCCCCCCAGCTCGTCTTCGCACAGCGCCTCCTGCCAAGAGAGAAACGCATCACGCGGCGGAAACACAGCCTGTCAGAGGGAAGCAAGGAGGCCAGGGAGGAAGGGAGGATACCTTGGTAAAATATTGGAACACAGCAGGCATGTCCTCATCGCACATCGCCTCCTGGTGGCAAACGTTGAACTCTAAGTCAGACCTTGAGCCTTGTTCCAATAAAGTTTAGTTTGAACTTCCCTCCAGCCTCCACTGTTTCTTTTCAACTCAGCACAACCGAGACAGACACCCCACGCAGCTCACTGAGGTCACTCATGCACTGAGCGCATCAACACTGTTCCTCTTATTAATCTGTATTCTCCACACAAAGTGCAAGTGAAACCACATTCAGATCCTTTCCTGTTCATCACACTGTCACTGGAAGAGGGCTTTAAGGACACTGCAGCAACTGCAGCTTCAGGACTGTCACTGTGTTGGATGAACAGAGCTCTGGTAAAGGATTTAAAAACCGCTTCATGGCGTGTTTGTCACAAACCAAACCCTCAGCTTTTCTTTAAATTAAATCTATGACATCTGCAACAGCCTGACCAAACTGCACAATATATGTCTTTGTCCGACTGCAACATGAGAACATGACAAGAGACTGGCAAACCGTAAAAATGCAGATCTCTGGAATTACAGAGAGGAAGGCAGGAGTCATTCTAGTCTGTTTAGATTCAGATAGAAGTAACAGAGATACTGGGTGTGTAATGAAACAGTTCACTCCATAAATTGTGCAGCTAATGAGACAAAGCGTCTTAATTTCAGTTCTTTACAGTCCTGGTACTGTCAGTGTTACACGAGTGGGGATCTTCATGTGCAGCTCTGGGCATGGTCTATATTTAGGAAGGGATATCGGTACAAATAGTCTCACTTGGTTTGATGAGAAACCAAAAATCCCACGGACACTCTGTTAGCTCGCTCAAACAAAACACCCATGCACTTCTCAGGGGGTTGCACAAATGTTAGTCCACTACCTAGAGTCAGGACAATCACACCAGCTCTGGTTTGCAAGCCAGCACTTCTGCATTACCCAGAGCAACACCGCCTCCTCCTCCTCCCCCTCCTCCTCCTCCATCTCCTCGTCCCCGTCCTCGTGTCCCTCTGGGCTGAGGGAACCGGGCAGGGACAGCGGGGCAGGGTCAACCCCGCCACACACAAACTCAGAGAGGTCAGGTCTCTGTGACCGGCCAGCAGCAGCTTTGCCATGCTGCTGGAGCAAAATACAGATTATTACCTGTTTTCTGACCTTATTGGGAAGAGTGTGTCTCTTTAATGGAAAAAAGATGATGCTGAGATAGTCTGGTGATTCATGCTCATTCATTCACCATTGACCTAAATGTATTGTTTTCATGTTGGTTTGAAAATGGGAACATCAACAGCTTCTTGGCATTTCTGTTTTCACTGAATATGACTGAGCAGTGAAGCTGAATTAATAATTCTATTTTAAGTCCTTCTTGCTTAAAGGAGTAGTTGTACATCTTTGGAGAGACACTTTTGTTTTATGAGTCAGCACCTTCATTCGTAGGTCGGTGCACGTCAGGATACGTTACCTCTGCAGGGGAAGGGGGCTGAGGTTCGGATTCCTCAGGATTCTGAGCAGGAAGCTCTCCTCCAAGTCGCTCCCTTAAGCGCGTCACTTCCTGCCGCAGGGCGCCGACCTCCTGGCCCCGGGCCTGAGCGCCGGCCTCCAGCTCCACCTTCTGCTCGATGAGCGCCTTCCCCTGAGCTTCCACCACGGAGATTTTATGACGCAGGTCATGGTTGATCTTCATGAGGCGAGACTGCTGCTGCTGGAGCTGCGGAAACCCGGGCGGACAGAAACAATGAGGACTGAATGAGAGATATTTGGACACGCAGCAAAGGGTCAGGCCGGAATCAAGCCTGCCGTCGCTGTGGGGAGGACTCGGGACAACACAGTACAGCGTCTACACATGTTCTGCAGAAGGGCTAACACACATATTTTCCACTGTGGGTGAGTGTGATGGGGCTGAACAGTTGGTTATAAAGCAGAAGTATCTACTCCCACCCCTGACAACAACGAGCACAGCTTCCACAGGATGAAGGAAGTGGCCTTTCCTGACTAAGATATACCACAGACTGGAATAAAAATGCGCTCAGCTTCATTTACTGTGAGTGTGCCCGTGATACAAGTGCAACAACCTGAATAAAAAATGTAAATAAACAGGTGCAGTGGTTTGCTACCCCCCACCCCACCACAACCTAGTAATGGACAAGTGGTTGAAGATGAATGAATGAATCATCTCTTTATATCTTTGATGATGATCTACTAAAAATGTAAGACGCTAATTTAGGCTGTTCATGATGTGCAGCGAGCAATAACACCCTCTTCCATCCATTCTGCCGACAGTGTGAACGCACCATTACCAGCAAAACCCAAGTTTTTTCCTGCTGTGACACTCGTTCTTGCAAAATGTTGCGGTTGCTGTTTGTTTAGCGTTTGCTTGGCTGAGGCCTTTGTCACACTTTGTTGTGTGTTGTGACTGCGCTGTTGCCGACTGATCTAATGCTAATAATAGCAGCTTGCGTGTTGTTGTGACTCACTGCTGGGCTGGGCTCCGTCCAGACCTCTGCTGCTTTGCATGCGGCTGACATGGCACAGATATCAACTCTGAAATCGACTGAAATCACAGTGCGCAGGCAAAGTCTCCTCATGCTGCTTAGAGGAGAAAGAGGGAGGAGCCATTCATCTTACTGCTTCTATGTCCTCGTTTTTCAGCGTGAGCTCACGGTCCTTTGCTCGAATCTCGTCCCTCTGCTTGTCCACCACTTCTTTAAGCTTCTTCATCACCTGCCTCTCTCTCTCCGTCATGCCTGGAACGCACAGACAGGACGTGTTATTTTGTTTCAACAGTTAATCAGAAAAATGTTTAATTGTGCGTGTGTGAGAGAGTGTATGTGTGTGTGTGTGTGTGTGTGTGTGTGTGTGAGAGAGAGAGAGAGAGAGCGCGCGCAGGTGTGCTGGTACACTGAGGCTGTTCTTTCCTCAGCGTTTCTGGGTGACTGTGGCCTCTGTGTGAAACCACGGAAGAGACTGGCCCGCAGTCAGACACAGAGAAGGCTCCTTTGTGTATGTGTGTGAAGGCACATAGCCAAGGTTTCTAATAGAGCTGTGCACTGGCCATATAGCCAAATACATTACACTACCTAGTATATTTTACATTTCTTAGATTTCAAAATATTTAAATACAGTGTGTATTTCATGCATCACCAGAAGACCACCACAAGATACAAAGAAAAAAAAAAAAACTGTCATTTGAGACACTGAACAGCTGGTGGCCCTGATTCTCCGGTCAGTGCCTTTGAAGAAGACACGACAGGGTGACGTAATTAAAGAGCTCATGTTTCATGTTTCAGTCAGTTTTGTACAGTAACTATTTGTTTAAAGAGGAAGAGCAGGTTTATAAAGTTTGGTGTTTGGGAAGCCCGTGCTTGTTTCATTCATGCGAGGGAAAAATCATTTATTACACTAAACATTTCCATTTACTAAATGTTCACCAATACGTTTCGTAACCGGAACACAAACAACATTTATGAAGCAACTCTATCCAATTTCCTGTATGTATTGTAATGTCACTTTGCCACCATTGAACATCTACAAACAACTGGATGTTTTCTTACATTATATTTGTCATTTTAATTTTTGGGGGGGAAATATTTGTAGCTGCAGAAATATAAATTACAAACCAAACTTTTTTATTAGATTATCAAATTATATTTATTAAATTCTCCTTGTACCATAAAAGATGCCCTTTTCTTTCTGTGTGTGTGTGTGTTCTGAGCGCACGTCCTCACCCTCCTGCCTCTGCAGGTCCTCCTCACTCATGGGGTCTTTGATGGACATGTTGGTGAGCAGGGATTTGTTCTCCTCCTGCAGCTGAGCGATCTGGGTGAGCAGATCCTGAGCTTCTCCTCTCCACACATCCTCCACCAGCTCCAGCTCCTGCACACACACACACAGTGTGAAGCACATGATTAGACCCATATTGTCCCACTGTGACATGAGGACACTTCAATAAGCAAATTCTCATCACAGCCCGTGGGATGTCACCCAAGCTCAGACTGCCAGTAATTCTCATTCTGTATTCCTTGTTTTCAGATTATCATAACTCATCCGTACACTTTATGTGCTGTTAGCTGCATTCAAACTGCAACATGTTACTATAGCAACATGGATCTATAAACAACTGTGTCTGATGGCTACTATGAACCAAGCTGAGATGTCTCAATGATTAGTAATGAATCATATCAGCGTTGCTGAGTGCCATCATGAGGTTTATTTTTTATTTTTTTAAGAAAATACCTCAACATCAACCAGTGGATTTTGATTTCTATTTAATTTGATGTTGAGAACTTGATCCTCTCACTTTTGATAGAGCGCCATCATCTGGTCAAAAACACCTGCCCAAACTAACAATATTCCCAGCAGCCTCAGCTGTACAGTTTTTAATTGGGGGAGAAATTATGGGACAGAATATTGTCATGAGCAGTGGATTGATATTATTTCTACAAAATAAGAACCATTGAACATTTGCTGAAGCTGCAATAGGCTTTCTGTTATCGATAGATGTCAGTCAATTCACCTGACACCGCAGAGAACATAAAAAAAAAACATTTTAATTTAACTTCTGTTGTTGTAATGAGCCATTCTCTCAAATCTGAAAATGCAAGAATTGAGGATTTACCGAGATATTAGAGGAATTATATATTTGAATCATGAATTCCAAATATTATACTAATATAGTGAGAATTCATGTAGAAAATAATACACAGGTTAATGGTTAATGAAAGACAGCTGCAGTATTCTCTGTCTGGTGCTGCATCTGAGAATCTCCAATCAATAAATGCAAAAACTGAACAATGTGCAGTGTCCAGGAGAAAACTGCGCAGACTGATAATATTCCCTGAGTCAGTCAGAAACTGCCCTCACCGACAGAAACCTCCTCAGCATCCCGGTCATGAGACACAGTTAATGAGTGAACCGGTGACTGCGTTCACTGTGGCTCAGTCACCGTCACAAGAATCTGACATGGCCATTTTTATAGCAGTGAGCCGACCGGCTCGTGAAAATGTTCTGCTACATTACAGTTCTGCCCCACCAAATAAATCACTATTCAGTAAATACTGAAGGTATTTGACAAGATACGATTGAGATTTACACAGACTACACAACTATTACTGTACTTCTATTATTTCAAAAAAACATTTCAACTCAGGACTTTGACTTGTAATGAAGTGTTTGTACGTGTGGTGCAGGTTATTCTACTTGTAGTGGGGGTTATGAAATATGTTATATTTATTTCTATATAAATGTAATATTTTACTGAGATATTGATATTGTTACAAATAATGGAGCTTGATACAGTGTAATTTATAGAAGTAATGGGGCAGTAGTGTTTCAGTGGTATTCATAGTGATAACTGAGTGTGATATTGCAGGATATTGGTATCTTCATTAGTAATGGGGTATAGCATTAATAAAGTACACATTTCTACAGTATCTTACAGTGTGTTATTAGTACTTTTCCAACAATCTGTTCGCTCCCTCCAGCTGTTGAATCACTGTCAAGAGAGGAAAACAGAGGAAAACTCTTTCCAACGCACTCATCTGAAACCGCGATGACCGGAGCCCTGCCCGCACCTTTTTGTGCCTCCGGTCCTTCTCCTGCCGGTCCAGCCTCTCCAGCCGCAGCCTGTCCAGCTCCAGCCGCAGCTCCTCGGTCTCCGGGCTGATGCTGCTCCGGCTCACCATCACCTCCAGGATCTCCAGCACACGCACCACTTTGGGCATGAGCCTGGACAGAGCCTCGCAGCCGTACTGGTCTATGATGCGCTCGAACTCTTGGCCCACCACGGCGGCGATGTCGTACACGTCCATGACCGTGAGGTCAGCCACATTCTTCTCCAGGGCCGACCCGGGCTCCTCCATGGCGGGACACTTCGGCCCTCCCCGGCTTCCTCTGCTCTGGCGCTGCCGCAAACTTCCTCCCTCTGGAAGAACAAGCCGCCAACTTCCCCTGGGTCCCCCCGCTCGACAAACAAACGCACCGTGAAGAACCGCAACACACTTCCACTACCGCCCGGCCATTACTGCCGCCTGGGCCCGGGTTCCGGTGTCATTTATTGGGGTTAAATATCGTCCGCGTCCCATCGCTGCCCTCACTGCGCTGCCCCTACTCCTCCAAAATAAACTCGCTTCCGCCTGCACCTTTCACAATAAAAGGGCAGCACTGAAGGTCCAGTGTGTAAGATTAAGGTCAGCGAGATTTAATGGCACAAATTGTATCTATAATAATCCTGGCGATGTTTTAACTGATGTGTTTCATCTAAATTGTTCAAGGAAATGGTTTCGCTCAACCTAGGCTGCCATGTTTTTTACAGCAGCCCGGACTGGACAAACTAAACACTGAGCCAAACATGTACAAAGCCAGGGCCGTACAGAGGATTCAGGGGCTTGGATTATTAATAAGACACATTTTATAAATATTATATAAGCATAAGTCTGAAAAGTGCAGGGGCCCAGAGAGCTTCTGTATTCGCATGTGTCGTTATGTCTTGCGATTAAACCTGAACTCCACACTCCACACAAAAACAATGCTTGAATTGGTTTGAATAGTGGTTCTCAGAGATTCATCTGATCGAGGTTGCATTAGTGTTCTGGATTTTTTAAAGATTAGCATCATATACCTGTCAATTTGAGTGGCTCAATCCCCGCTTTTATTGTGAAGGGAGAGATGTAGGATGCCCTTACCTCTTGCAGCTTGACACACGCTCCAGCTCTGAGCCTTTGGGAGCCAGTGGTCACTGCCATGGCGGTGAGGCTGCAGTTTGTTGTGCGCATGACAGAGAAATAACAGACAGATGAGGTCGCTGTGAGAAGTTATTCCATCAACTGGATGCCTCAGTGGAGCACAGACAAGCTCTGAATCACAGTTGTAATATTATTCAGTGAGACTCACAATTTGTTTCATAAATCCTATATTAACTGTTCATGGGTGTGAGAATCCTTTGATTTCTTACATTAACTGTTTGTCCTTGCCTAAAATACCACCTTCCAAATTTTTAAACTAATTTAACCAATCAAGAAAAGATTTTGGGTTTAACAATTGTGTGAATATTAAACAGTTTATGATTACAAATGTGGAATGTGGAATGTGGAATATTATAATGTTTAACAAAATGTATTGTGTCAGAAGATACCTGTATTTCTACTTCTTCTTTCTACTACTTCTTATGTGCATTTCACTTAGGTTGAGTGATTTTTGTTTTAAACTTTAATTTGAATCCATGTAAAGTGAAACCCTGATGCATCTGTCTCATCATAGCTGTGTAGATAAGCCCTTGAACCACACACTCAGGAATGCACTTCTTCTTGTTTAGTGGAACGTTTATCACAGGGACATCATGTGGTCATGACACACCACACTGCAAAAGGAAACTAATCATATAAAAAAAAAAAAAAACGGCTGCTGAACTCATGCTTACAGTGATATAAGGATCTTGGTAAGTTTGTTCAGTATCTATTAGACAGGTACAACAGTAAATGGAGACGTTGGTTTGTGAAGGACTTCCACTTTTACTTTGATGTGCAACATCAATTATTAAGAGAATATAAGTGTCACTATGATCACAGACATTTCAGCATTTCCTGTAAAGCACAGAGTCAAAGCCAGAGTGAGAATGAAGTTAAATGTCACGCTTCCTCAGGACTGGCCTGTTCCCGTTTCACCTCGTTTGAACTGTAATTGGAAAAGAAACAGACAACAAATCATCTCCTCACGTTATTCATAGATTCCAACATATGAGCCTCGGGAGGACGAGCGGCAGCACTTACTGCGTTCTTCAGCAGGTTTCCAGATTTGATGAAGATATTTGGCCTCCTCGAGGACGCTTTGGGGGCCTCAGGGTTGTTCTGTGGGGTCGTCTGAGCCTGAGCAGCTGGTGGAGGTGGCGTGTGCGACGAGGGCTGTGACAGGTTTGCTGTAAAAGGTTGACTTGGGATGTAAGGCTGAGACGGCATGAAGGTGTGAGACGGTGTGTATGTTTGAGACGGCGTGTATGTTTGAGACGGCGTGTATGTTTGAGACGGCATGAAGGTTTGAGACGGCGTGTATGTTTGAGACGGCGTGAAGGTTTGAGATGGCGTGAAGGTTTGAGATGGCGTAAAGGTTTGAGACGGCGTGAAGGTTTGAGATGGCGTGAAGGTTTGAGACGGTGTGAAGGTTTGGGACGGTGTGTAAGTGTTTGTTGGAGTATTATCCTGAGGCAGAGAGAAGGGCTGACTTTGACTCGGGCCGAATGGGTTGCTTCCAGCGAAGCTCTGAGTGTTCAGGTAAGGCTGCGTTTGTGAAAAGGACGATGGCAGCGCCGTGGAGTCGAGTAGAGTCGGTGGCGGCGGCGGCGGGAACTGATCGGATGCCTCCTGGTCGTCGTCAGCGGTGCCAGAGGGCCCGAGCTCGTAGTGCCTCTTCCTCAGCTCCCCCAGGCGGACCCGCTCCTGCTCCAGCTGGCTCTCCAGCTGCAGCACCTTCACCTGAGACATGCAGGAAGCAGAACGCCCTCATTAACCTCAGGGTTACCGTCACAAGGAGATGAACAAAACGAGACGGAACACCACCTCACCTGAGCCTCCATTTCTTCCTTCTTCAGCTTGATCAGAGACATGCCGGAGAAGTCCATCATACCTGGAAACACATCCGAGATCAGGCTGCTATCAAATATATAAAAAAGCGAATTTCATCCAATCCCCAGGATGAATTGTTTGCAGGACTACAAAGGTTCATCTACTTCCTTCTCTCACCTTTGTCGGAGATCTGCTGCTGACCGTGCTTGGTGGACGAGACGACCACGGCAGCCATGTCGTTCACGTGTCGAGAGGCCTGCTGCAGCGTGCTCAGCTTCTTGTTGTTACGGTCAGCTTTCACCTGAAATGATGTGTAGAAATATTCAATAAAGCTTTTCGTTCAATGTGTTATTTCTAACCTAAACTAGTGCAGTCTGGGCCGATTCACACAGTTCTAACTCTCAGATTTCCATCTACCGCAACAGTGGAGCGAGTGGAGGCTCATCTGGAGGGGAATTTCACACGCGGACGTCACAGCACGAAATAATTCTCAACGCTTCATAATCAATTACAGTCAATAATCCACAGAGGTTCATGGGAACATTTTTTTCTCAATGATACTACCTCTAAACTGGAGTCAGGCCGAATGGGGAGTGACGACTGTGTTCTGTGCCTTATCTGGAGTCATAAGGGAAACAGTTAGATTACGCCGGCAGTGGGAGAATACAGACTGTGGGTGAGCCAAGACAGTAGAGATGGAGCTAGTTTTAAAAATGATGACAGTGAGAGGAAAGATGGAGCTCTTCTCTTATCTATGCTTTGATTTTAACTGACAATAAACACAAGTTTAAAAGAGCAATAAATAATAAAAGCAGGCCGTGTTCAAACCTGGTATTAATAATAATAATAATGATAAAACGTTGTCGATATAGCACTTGAAAAAGCACTCTGACAGCAAAAGAAGAAAGTAAATATTAGAGAAATAAAGATGTTAGACAACCACATTTAGGTGGCTGGAAACCAGACTGTGTTCAGTTGAACACATTCAAGCAGTAATAAGACAATAAAAGTAAATGCAAGTTAAATAAAATGGGGAAAATAATACAAAAAAACAGATCATGTGAAAGCAAGCAGAAGAAAAATTACTTCATTTCATGAAGTCCCTGATCAGGTCTGATTGGGCCCAAATGTGGCCTCAGAGCTCAGGTCACATTCATTCATAACAGTAGATCAGCACACTGACTTAATTTTGCAGTAGAGCACTTAGTTCTCTCATCACTGTCCTAAACAAACGAACAAACCCCACCAGGATCTGCTCATATGAACGGTGTCCCACACCAGTTGGTTGTGGACAGTTACACAAGCGTCTGAGGCGGTGACACTCCAGCTTTGACTGTACCTTTGAGGCAGCGACCAGCTGGGCGGTGCTGGCGGCGATCTCGTGTGAGCAGGCGATGAGCTCCTCGTATGTCCCAGTTTCCCCCACAACCCGGTCAGCTGAGTCTCTGAAGGGCAGAGAGGTGAGCACGCGCACGGACAAGCACGTCGTTCAGCAGCGGCCTAATACAACTCATAATGAGCCCAACGGTGTCTGGTACTCACAGCAGCTGTGTGGCGCCCCAGCCCACGGCCTTGGATGCAGAGATGAGTCCCTCGGTCCAGCGAGAGTTTTTGGCATAAAAGTCTGTAACTGATGCTGCTCCCTGTGGGAAGAGAGATGACAGATTTGTGATGATGTTTTACAGCAAGCAGTGTTTCCTTTAATAACAACGATAACCTTCAAATGGTCACACCAGCCAAGGACTGGGAAAAAAATACAGCATGGACAATAAGGTGTCAGTTCATTTATTATTTATATCGCACTATTCCTACTGTAAACTCCTCATCATTACAACCTTTTGAATTTAACAAGGTCAAATCCATGACACAGTCCAGTGACACCTTCCTTTCTCCTCCACTTGCTTTTATCACATTCATCTGTGGTGCATCAAAAACTTTTTTAATCTTTCTTGTATTAGCAGGTATAATAAAGTAGGAATAAATATGAGTTTAGCCGCTACAGGGGACAGGTGTGGATCTTACCCTGCCTCCTTCCACTATGTCCTTCTGTAAATCAGTAGAGGCCATCACCAGCATGTGAACAGCCTGCAGCAGAGAGACAGCACAGCAGAAGAAATGAACATGAAGCGGAATCTGAATCACCAGTAAATAGAAACACATCCAAGAGTAGAAACTGGTTCCTTACCTTCATCAGGTCAGAGCAGGATCCCAGGATACTGCGAGGAAACACGAGGAAAAACATTAGGAATAAACACAAGACAAGGCAAACCGTGAATAAACAGCCCGGCTCTAAAGTCTTCATCGTACCCCTGGTTGACCTCCAGCTTAACACCAGTGGTGTCCCTCTTTGCCTGGTTCATTATCTCCTGCGAAGCAGAAGCGTAAACAGAAATGTTAGCTATCGCTCAACGTTCCAGGAGTTTTTCGAGTTTGCATTCGTCCTTGCATCCATCCGCAGCACGGCCTCCTCGATGGCAGTGGAGGTCGCGATCATCTCTCTGTCCACCATGTTTCCCAGCTCTTCTTTCAGCACATCCTGCCCCTTTGGACGCAGCTCCTGCACAAGAGATGAGGAGATGGAGGCGAGCTGTTTGTGATAACTTGGAACTAGTGTTACCCACTGGTGCAGTGCATCATTTATGCTCTGGTCTGGGTGGTTACACTCCGCCTTTGTTTGAGTGACAGGATGCTAAAATATTGGTTGGGCGACAGTCTGTGGAAAGATCAGTTCTGACCCACCTGTCCTAAAGCGAGGATGCGCTGGACAGCGTAGCGTACGGCAGAGGGGTCAGCTCTCCGTAAACTGGCCTGGAACTTCAGATCCTTCAGAAACTGAAGGCAGTTATTGGCACAGTCCCGGCAGCCGTCGGTTAAACCTGCACGAGACACAGGACGCAGGAGCTTAATGTTTGGACGTATTTGCAGTTAGCGTGAATCCATAGCAGCTCCAGTAGTGTGGACGTGTGTCTCACGGTCGGCTTGGTCGGTGGGGGCAGAGTGCGACGTCGCGGCTCCGTTGACGATGGTGTCGGCGGCGAGGTGGGAGAACTGCGTGACCGCCCTCAACAAACCGCTGGCATCTAAGAAACAACACAGGAGCCTGAGCTGAGCCGGTCGTCCGAGGTAAACGCAACACGCCTGCGGCCGCTCACTCACCGCTCGTGTTTCCCAGGTAGACCGCGTGGCTCTGCTGCATCTTGTCGATGGAGGCCAGAGTGATTTCAGCACGGTTCACCAAGTAATCTGTAAACCAGAGCGAGAACGGGTTCCAGAAATGGAGCTGAAGAGCAACACCACAAGCGAACAACTAGATACAGAGGTCAAAGGTGATGGTTTACCTTCGCCTTCCTAATTTAACCCACGCAAGAAGAATAAATTAAATAAATAAAGACAGAAGTCACTTTACTGTGGGCATGGGAAATTTTGAAAGAAGAAACAGAGATGTCAGATTTCTTAGATCGACAAAGATAGAAAAGATAAAGAAGATCAACTTTTTGATTATTGAAAAATGAATCCACAGGTTGCTGACGTCATATCCTGTGTCAACGGGATTATCTGGGGGGAGGAATTTCAACGCGTCCTACCGGGGGAGCTGATGCAGCGGACGTGAATGGGGTCGTCCAGTTTGGCCACAGCGTCCAGTATGATGCCCTCGGCCTCCACCACAGCACACTGCAGCAGACAGAACTGCTCGTCCTGCAGCTTCTGGGTCAGCTCCCCCTCACGACAGGCCTGCTGCTGTAACTGGGCGTGCAAGCCGCCCAGCTCCATGCTGCTGCGCTGCCGCTCCTGCTCCATGGAGCTCTGCTGGAGCTGAGCCTGCTGCCTGAGGGAGGTCAGCTGAGCCTCCTGCTCCCTCGCCGAGCGGAGCAGCCCGTCTCTCTCCGCCTGCAGGCCCGCCACCGTGCTGCTCAGCTGGGAGCCACTCTGGGGAACGGAACCAGCAGAGGTGAGTTACTGCCAGTGCTCCGTTTCAAGAGGCTCCGGGCGTGATGACGTGCAGATGAACGTTACTGGTACCATTTCTTTGCTCATCAGGGCGTTGTTCGCACGGGTCAGCTCCGCTCGCGTCGAGTCCAGCTCTCGCCTCAACCTGTCGATCTCCAGCTTCTGCTCCGCATTGATGGCCAGCTGTGGAAAACACGTATCACTCAGACTGAGGACAGAGCGTTGGGGTTGGTGGGAGTGTCGCCTGCTCTTTCTTGTTTTTTCCAGGACTACCAACGCTAGCTTTAAACTGGAAGGATGAGCCAAAGGTCGAACACAGAATTAACCCGAAACTATTTTGATAATTAATGAATCAATCAATTCTTTCTGAAAAATCCAAGAGTTGGAATCCGGCAGAGTTGGAACAAATACGTAGATAGAAATCAATTTAAAATCCAATGTGCATCAATGGGCAGGAGCCTGGACATGACTCTAAAAGAAATGAGGACCCTGGATCAGAGGAGACGTGACAGGAGCGGCTTGTTGCTGGAATCAAAAGAACAGTTCCAGGTCTAACTGGTAGGCAATCAAATGGATTTCAATGGGAGGTGGAGGTGTTGCTAAAATGCAGCATTGCTTTGTCTCGGGTAAAACGGAATCGTCGTGTGTACCTGTTGCTGCAGCTGAGCTCTCAGCGCCTCCAGCTCTCTGTTGGCGCGCTCCCTCTCCACGTCCTGGGAGCCCTGCTGCTGCTGCGCCTGCTGTCTCAGGGAGGAGAGCTCGGCGTCCCTCTCCCTGGCCGAACGGAGCAGCGCGTCCCGCTCCGCCTGCAGCGCGGCCAGGCTGCTGCTCGCGTGAGATCCCTCCTGCGCAAAGCGACGGCGTAAATACCGCGTATGCGGAGGAACGTCGGGCCTGAGGCCGAGACGATGTAATCACAGAGCAAACAAGCAGTAACGTGCACGAGAGAGTGTATCAGAGATGTCCATGAATCTGTTGCTTGAACAGCTTCATAATTGGTACAAATAACTGCTTTTCAAAGTCACTTTTTGTTTAATGTATATTAAATATTTCACACAAAGTAACAGATTCCCTAAAAAATCATGATCGAAAATACTATTCTAAAGAAGTCAATAAGATATTATGCTCACTTTTATTTCTGCAGTGTATTATATAGGTGTTTTTTTCTATTTCACCTAATGGGACAACTGTGAGTGTGTTTTCTGCCCGGTCTCACCATCTCTTTATTCTGCAGGGTGCTGCGAAGCAGCGCCATCTCCGCCCGCTGCTCCAGCAGCTCCTTGTTGAGGCGCTCGGCCTCCTGCTGCTGCTGACTCACCTGTGTGGGAGAGGAGTCACCGGCTCAGCATTCATTCATCATCATCAACAGATGATCTCGGTATAAGCGGAGCTCTCAGGGGTCTCACCGCATTTCTTTTCTCCAGCCGTAGAATTTCCAGCTCACTTTCTAGCTGCTTCTTCGCTCTCAGTAAATCCTCCTGCTCGTGTTTTGTACCGGACAGGGCCTTCACTGTCTCCGTGTTCTGCATGTGAAAACATCGACGGTGAAAGGTCTGTGGGTGTTCCCATCCGACTGTGAGTTACTGCGACCGCTCCTCTCAGTGATGGTTTACCTTCTTCATCAAGTCAGCGTGACTGGTCACCAGCTCGGCGTGTCTCTCTTTGAGCTGACAGAACCGAACCTCGGCCGCCTGAGCTCGGCCTGTGCGGACAGGACGGGGTGTTTCAGTCGTGTTCGGCTACCTTCACACTCTCCTTCAACTGCTGACTCACCGTCCGCCTCCTTCAGTCCGATCTGAGCCCCCACGTTGGCGACGTTGCTGCACCGCAGGGCCTCCACTTCCATCCGCAGGTTTTCGTTTTCCACCAGGGCCATCTGCTTGTGGGTGCGCTGCTCCTCCACCTCGGCCTCCAGAAGATTCACCTGAGCCTTCAGCTCGGTCACACACTTCTGAGCCTGCGGACAGCAGGTAAAAACAAAGACCTGAGGCAGGGTGGTGGAGGGAGAGCGACGTGAATGGGAAAAACACATGGTATGAAATAGGAGCATGTTCAGGAAGCCTTTGTGCCAAAATGCTGCGATCTCAAGTTTTTATTCATCTGTGAGAAATAACTTACTCTTGAGGTATGTCCATAAATAACACAATGGGGAAATCGCCTCTCTTAATGTAAAGCTTTAAATATATACATACATATATATATTCCAAAGCTAATTTCATGGCAATGTTATGCTTGTGTGACTTACCTCGCTCCTGATGAGCTGCAGCTCTGGTTTCAGCACCTCCAGCTCCCTCCTCATGCTCTCGCTCTCCGTCTCTCTCTGCTCCAGAGACGCGTCGGGTGATGCCATTTGGCTGAGCAAATAGTACTGTCATGAGAAAAGAGGACTCCATGTTATCCAGACTGCCAGAGAGTGGAGAACACAATCACAACTTTCCCTTCCTGTAAAATCTATCACCTGTGGCATCTGTGGCGACTCTCTAAACTCCCGCTGCGGCTCCCCCTCCCCGTCCTCTGGCCGCTCCTCGCCGGGCATCACCACCACCGGCTTCTTGTACTCGGCGAAGGCGGCAGCTCGGAGGAAGTTTGGCGGCGACTGCAGGGTCATGACGAACAAAACACACGGACGTGATTGACATTCACATAAATCACATTCATGTTAACACAGAAAGTCCCAAACCTGTCACTTACGTCTGGGAGATCTGGGATCTGGATGATTCTTTTAAAGAACTCCATTTCCCTGGCTCTGTCAAAGAACTGGGTGAGGCTGTGGAAGTAAATACAGATCTGGTTAGAGAAAAATATGCAGAGTAATACTAACATTTCGGAACTTGACAAGGGGGATTCAACCAGATTTTTCTGATTTGTGTTTTAAACATAGCAACACGTTTATTAGGTCAGACTACACATCCCACATCTGGCCCAGATGTTGTGTGGAATGGTGGCACTTGGCCCCTGGTGCCAAAGTCCTAAAGGTGGCCTAAATGGCTTTGGGCAATGTAATGACAAATTTACAAATATATTCACTGATTACCTACCTTGTAAAAAGATCACGGAACCGCTCTCGGTGTCCAAGAAGAGCATCTGGGGTGATGCCTGTGAAGCAAAAGACAGGATGAGTCACGCAGCAAGATCTGTGTGTGTGTGTGTGTGTGTGTGTGTGTGTGTGTCACTCACGGCTGTGGAGTTTAAACATCAGCAGCACAGAGAAGTGGTAGAGGAAGCTGCAGTCCAGTATGAGCGGTATCAGAGGAGTCAGCCTGCAGCTTCCAGCTGGAGTCGTAGATTTGGCGCCGTTGGTGTCGAGCTGACGCAGAACTTTCGACAAGGCAAACATGGCGGACAATTTAATAAATTATCGATAATAGATGTATAACTACAGCATTAGATCATTTTGCTAACTATATAATGATAACAATCATAGAATTAATTAATTATTAACTTGATTATCTCTGCTATGATCCACTGTGGATCACAGCAACTTTGTATTATGCTGCCAATGAAAACACAACACAACAATCCTCCAATTCAAAACATCTCCTACAAACGAGAGCATTCAGCTGTTTTGTCTGTTGTTTGACAGTAATAAAACAAATTCAGGAATTTTACAGTTTTTATTTCAAATAATTCATAAGGCTTTTTTAAGATAAGATGAGGGTTATGGACAAACCTGTCTCAGCCATCTTGAGTCCAGCCTCCATGTAATCCAACAGCTCCTGTGTCATATCCAACCTACAGCATGATAAACCACATATTCAACAGGAAATCACAATTTGAGTGGCAGCTGCTCAATAACGAGTGAGCGAGGGAGTCGAACGTACACTTTGTTCATGTCACTTCCTGCTTCCTTCTCCAGAGTGTCATCGCTGGCCTCCAGGTTGCCTGGAATCACCTTGTGCTGCGGAGGACGAGGTGTTTGTCTTCAAACCAACTCTCATTATCTATATTCTCTCACGCACCAGGAGATACACCAATAGAAAAGTGTTACCTTTGCGTGAAACTCTATTTTCTGGCAGAGGAATTTGGCTGACAGGGCGACAATGTGGCCGTATCGATCGTGCAAGTTTCCCTGGAGAGAATAAGGATTTATTAGATTGGTAGAGATTTTAAAAAAGAGGGAAAAAGTCAGAGAGCTCACAGGAGAGAGCAGATGAAAGACAGGCTGCATTCTTACAACATTAATAATGATACAGAAATCCTATCAGCGGGATATTCATATGGAGGTATGGTTTGAATTCTGTCCCGCGGTGTCCACTCACCCAGAGGACGCCCATGTCTTTCACGTTGCGGCAGTATCGGTGAGAATCTCGAACAGCCTGTTTCGGATCAGACAGACGTGAGATTAGCCATCAGCAGGTGGAGGTGAATCGTCACGGCGCTGAAGAATTTGAACTTGCGTTTCTGTGTCCGTCCCGGAGCAGTTTGTGCAGCAGATAGCAGAACTTCCAGCTGATCATGGAGTTACTGGACAGAGGCAAGTTCAGGGTGTAGGACCAGAAGGTGGAGGCTCCTCCCTCCTTGTGACTCCCCATGATGATGTCTTCACAGCAGTTAAGGGAAAAATAGCACATGGGGAACACTAGGTCTTCAGAGGTCAGCAGGTCATCCACCGCTGTGATCCAGATGGAAATATCTCACTATGGACAGCCATGACATTCTATAGAGTTGTTCATGATCCCAGAGGATGAATCCCTCTGCTCTTTAGGCCACACTCTCTTTTATAACAGGCAGGCCCTTCGGAGGATAGCTGCTGTATTGCCCTCAGGCCACAGTTACAGGGCACCTCTAACTTCATTTCACGACACTATTGAATGGTCAACGAAATCAGGGTGAGATTTACTCACAACACCAAGTCGAAATAAAAGCCAGTTTGCGTGATGTTTGAAAGGATACTGCGCACATATTTCTCTTTGGGCGGCGTTTCAGCCGAGGTGAGAGTTTTGCTGATGCTGTGAAGCTGAAAGAAACGAAATGGAAATCAGACACAAGTCAAGGTGAAGCCCGGGGACATGTCCGAGAAATAAGCGACAGAGCTGGGGCGTGAGGTCTGTAATCACAGGCAGATTTAATCCCTTTGTTGACTTTATCTTTCAAAGTCAAATTATCGTCACATTTTCACTGTCAACAAAACTAGAAAACCTTAATTGGAATCTGGAAGGATAAAGCTAAATCGCACATTTGCGCCATTAATAGAAACTCAACGACTCACCTGTTGTTTCCCAAACTGCTCCTTCTCCGCAGCCAAAGCCTTTTCCGTCTTGTTGTCGCTTTTATTCTTCGGTTTGCTCATCCTGCTCACTGACCTCCACAAAAACGACTGAAGTCAGATGGTCCCAGTCCAGGTTTCAGCTCATTAAGCCCTTTAAAGGAGAAGTGCGTCACATCTAAAGCGTCCCTCCTCCAAATGTCCTCAGAAGTTCCTCTCAATGTTTCCCTGGTTCAGCTGTTTCTTCTGTGCGTAAAAGCGCACCAGCCTCTTAGAAAATGCCGAACAGTGCGCGCTCTGTGATGCGTGTCATACAAAGTGCGACGGTCAGTCTGGGAAATGTCCACAATCAATAGTTTTTGCTTTAAAATCTTTTATGAAGAAGTCACGAGGCGATGGCTGAGGCACAGTGGATAACTACAGACATCTCCAGTGAGTCACCGGAGCAATCTGCAGGCAGTGAAACTGGAAAGACAATACAGGGACACACCACCCAACAGCCCTGTAGGACTGGTTTCACATCTCACCTGCTTCACACACAGCAGCCTTCAACGACTTTAAGCAGGATTTAAAAAATACAAAATGCCTGTATGTAAGAAATAACACATTTGGAAAAAAAAAAAAACATTCACTGGGATCCACAAAAAGAAATAATAAAAAATAACATTATAATATTTTGTTTTACACACTATATTTTTATCAGTTCATCAGTTTTCCTGAGAGCAGCACGGTTCATAGTGAGCCTGTTGAAAGTAGTAATACTGATTGTTTTTTTTTTTTTTCGACTCCAGTGCTTTAAAGTTCATGATGTCACTGTAGTGAGTGGTGAGGTTTCCATTAAAAAAAAAAGGAATCTGCTCTTCAGTCCATGTCGATCCATCCACAGGGCTGGCTGGTGCCGTGTCGTGGGCAGGCTCTGGGTGGAGTTTCAGCTGCCTGTGAGAAGACAAAAAGATAGAGCCGTTGTGTCTTTGGAACACGCCCAAACTGAATGGAGGAACACTTTTTTTTTCTTTTTTTTTTTAAATGGTAAATGTGTTTTTTTAAAGAGCTTTTCCAGTCGAGAGGCTCAATGGTGCTGGTGAAACTCCTCTACCTTGTGAAGCTGGGTTGTAGAGTGCTGCTGGTGGAGAAGATGCTGGGGTGACTGGCACATGTGGGCGTTAGAGGGGTCAGTGGTCCTGCAGCTCAGGGCAGGGCCAGCGCTGTGCGCTGGGCCGTGGGCCCTGAAGCTGCCGTGCACGGCCTCGTCCACCAGCCGCTGCCGCAGGGAACACAAGGCCGTCAGAAATATTCTCTAGCGTTCTCCTGTATATTGTGCTTCAGTTTCAAAGCAGTGAAAGCGACAGCGCTAAAGATAAACAGATATCTGAATTAACACTTCTCTGACAAACAGCACATTTTGATCATTTTAAAAACGAGAGAATCTGTGAGCGTTTGTGTTGTTTTAAATGATATCTGTATAGAAAGAAAAGACCAAATATTATTTTCCATTCTTTCAAATAAATCTAAATCACACCGACTGTCAGTGCTCAGATCTTACGTCGGTCACATGCGCTGTGAGGACCCCCAGCTGGTCGCTCGCTGTGCGACAGGCTCCTGGCAAAGTGGACGTATCAGGCACGTGCCCCGAGTTCTTTCCTCTGATGGATGAAGGGGATTGGCAGAGCCGGCACGTGCACGTCAACTCCTCCTGGCTGGGACACAAACAGAGAGAGTAGCTTGTGAAAGTTTTTAGGTGTTTATGTTTTACATTTGCTCATTGGGCTTTTTTCTTTCAAGTCTTTCAACTGGCAAGACAGCCCTGTTTGGCTCAGTGCAGAAGAAGAGCCTGACGAAAGGACGAGGGGCTAAATCGGCTCAGTAAGACGAGGTGTAGGATATCAGGTGAAAATGTTAGTTTTGGGAGAGGAGTTGCTTTTCAAATGTAGATGTCGAACCCACAGTTTGGCGTCCTGGGTTCAGGCCGCGCTGCTGTTGGGTGTTCAACTCCTGGACTGTTGTTGTGGGGTTAAAGGTCAGATTAGAGGGTGTCATTGTTTCATCACTGGTTTCAGTGGAATGTCAGCTCTGTCTGCTTCAGCTGGTCCATGTTTCCTTGTTGTAACAATAGGGTCTGTGTCATCATCTGTTTTGTGCTCTGGCGTTTGTTCTCATTGTTGTGTTTTTCTCCCTCAGTGTTCACTGGTTCTAACTCACTGACAAACATATGACCGTAGTTCAATCTCTTGAACAAACCCACGCTGTGTCTCGTGCGTTTTCTCTCCTAGTTATGCTATTCCAGTGCACTGTTCACCTGCCCGCTAACCGCTGGCTGGTTTTCTCCCGCAGTGTTTCCCGGGCACTTTCCAGGTTTAACTGCAGCAGCTGCATGTCATTCCTCTGATTCTCACACACCTGGAACACACACAACATATGTTTTTACTGTTAAAACTAACTGCTCATAGCACTGTCAGTGTTGTCTTCATAGAATACTTAAAGGGCCACAAATACATTGAAAGAGTTAATGGCTGCAGAAGTTGTATAGTAACTTACTGCTGAAGCCTGGAAAATCAAACATATATATAGAACAGAAAATAATTAAAGAAAATACTAAACACAAATTGTAGAACCATGAAAAATCCAATGTGAATACTGGCTGCTTATCAGTATATTGTGCAGTTTTATATGTACTGGACCTGAACCTGACCCACACTCGCAAAGGTGAAGACACTACAAGAGCACACTCAGGTATGCAGCCAAACCAGAAACACGCCTCGACACTGAGGATGACAACAGAGTCGGGTGGAGGAACGAGGAAGAGCTCGTCTCCTCAGTAGTGTCTCAACAGCATAAACGCACAGCATACTGTGTGTACCGTGCTTCTGCACCGTACCTGTCGTAGGCAGCGGAGCTCCGACATGGTGCGGTCCTGTTTGGAGCGAGACAGCTCCAGCAGCTCGTCTTTCCAGCTGTCGCCCTCTCCTGGTGAAAAAAAACAACGAACAATCAATTAATCATCCGAGCCTTTCGTGAAGAATATCATGCCAGAGGATGTCTGAGGAATAACTGCAATCAATACATATCACTACAGTATATGTATATATATATATATTTCATAATGAGTCATTCCTACCGTTTCATTTCTTTTTAATCTACAAAAAGCGTCAGACCTTCAGGTGTCCTAAAAAGATAACGCTGATGATACAAACTTTACTGACTGAATGGATTTTGCACAGTGGAATGTACCTGACAGAGCCAGGTCTCTGTGAAGCAGCTGGAGCTCCTGTTTGAGACGAATGATCTCCTCCCTCTGAGTGCTGCTCTGTGATATCTGCTGCTGCAGCTCCTCTGCAACCACGCGACGCGACACAGGGGAGAAGACATGCAGAGACTCAATCACCAGTCACTGAGAGGACGAGACCATTCATAGAACAAGACATTTGAAGACATCAACCTGGGCTCTGAGAAGAAATGGTCCTTTTTAAAGTGAAACAAAGTGGCCTTACAAAGAGAGAGAGAGAGTGAGAACCCATTTTATTTTAGACCTAATCAGGGGTGTAATTGTGGGCATGTCTCGCTTTGATTGTTTGCTCATGTACCTTTAAGGTGTGTGACCTCATGTCTCGCTTCTCTGTAGCGCCGCTTGTTTTCCTCTGAGTCTCTCAGGAGCCTGGTTTCCCGTGACCTACTCTCGCCGAGCGACGCCTCCAGGTCTCGTAGGCGCCCTGTCAGATCAAGTACGTGACTGGAGGACTCGGCCACATCTTTATCCTGATGGACGACAGAAATATTCCGCAGACCCAAATTAACGGCAACAGTCATCTTCAAAAATACACACAACGACATCTTTTTCGTGTTACCTTCAGTTTGAGCATGGAACTCAGCTCCTCCTCCCTGACCTGCAGAGAGCCGACTTGAGTGGACAGAGCCATGAGCGTGGAGCTGAGACTTTGGTTCTTCTCCTTAAAGACACCAGAGACACAGAATGAGAATTTAGAAGTCGAACTGCTTCTGGGTATAAAATGTATTAACTTAAAAACACTCAAATACAAAGCAATTAATATTCAGCACCCCTCCTGTGAACAAGAGGAGTCATCACACAGACCTCAAAGTCTTGACATCTGAGGCTGATGTGCTGCTGTTTCTGTTCGACCTCAGACAGCTGCTGCTGCGCTGCACTGAGCTCCTTCTGGACCTCGCTCTCTCTGGTTTCCACCGCCCGCACCCGCTTAGTCAGGACCCTGATCACCTCATTACGCTTCTGCAGTTCATCTGCACAAATAAAAAGAAACGAGAGAGCAGGAATAAATTTGAATTAAGTTATGTCTTTTTGATTACTGTGGAGCTGTCCTGAGCAGTAGGGTAGAAAAGAGAGAGAGAGAATAGAAAGAGAGGGAGGGCACCAGGACATATTATATTATTATATACATTTTTTCTTGATAATAATATATAAACTATGAAACATACTTTAGTCTGAGGATTTTTCTATTATTTGTGATAGGAAATGTTGGACTGAATAAGAATGAATCTCTGACAAATCAATCATTCAAGAGAATAATCAAAAGATATATAAGTTATGAAACATTCTTTACCATCCAAACGGGAACACCTCTGCTCCAAGGCCAGCACCCTCTGGCGGTCTTGTTCCCAGATGTGAAGCTGCTGATGGTGGGAGGCGGCCATCGTGTTCAGCTCCCTGTCCCGGTCCCTCAGCTCTGCCATCAGCAGCTGCAGCTCCCTCCTCTGCCTCTGGATGGTGGAGCGACTCAGGTCGTTCACAGGAGACTTTTGATAACGGACACAGAGGAACGGACAATGACAGCATCATAATCACATGATGGACAAATTATACATACTACATTTGTCAATTTGTTAACTGGTTGACGGAAATCTCATCAGAATCACAGTCTCTCAATATCTGAGTGTCAGCTGCAAAATAAGTTCTAGTAATCTAGAACTGGTGCTGTTGTTGATATTTCTACCCACAAATACAAGATCATTTTAAAAAATCAGTGCAGATGGACATTCAACAGTTTACAGTCCAGACCTATCTCACCTCAGGGTCCAGAGAGTTGTGGGGACAGGGGCCGTCTGCTGGAATAGGAGGAGTCCTCTCTGTCCAGCGTTTTGCTGTGTCCTCCATCCTGAGGCTGGTCAAGGCAGAGTTTTGCCTGACAGCCAGTGTGGCACCACCACTGTTCTGAAAATGACAGATCCAGGATTTTCTTTCAAATTTCTTTCAAAAGTTCTTGGGCCCATAAACACCTGCACACATCAATCAAATTAATTGAAAACTTCTTTCTGACAATACAACACCTCAGCTGCAGAGGGCTGCAGGATTCAGTCCATCCTGTGATTATTATTCTATTTAGGGTAAATCACAGGAATGTTGTACTGGTTCACGTTGTTGATCAGTATTTTTGACTGGTTGAAAGAACATATTTTACCACATGCTGAGAAGAGTTAGCTAAAGGTTTACGTTTTAGTATTTGAGTGTAAAAGGAAAACTATAAACTGTATATAACTATTAAAAAAGTTTCCATCAACATGACACTGACCTTTTTCACAGGGGTGCTGTGCCAAGGCTCAGCTGAGGGCTCTGAAACACAGCGACACGGTTAGAAGACTAACGATCAATCAGTAATGTGTGTGTGTGTGTGTGTGTGTGTGTGTTTACCATGAGGAGGAGAACAGGGGAAACAAACTGATGCTCCCCCACAGGCTCTTCCATCTGAGGGGGGACTTCTTCGCCCTTCGTCCTTCTTATCCATGTTCCGTCCCGTCCATTTTTTATCAACACGCTCAGATATCGTTGTTTAATTCTTAGAATAGGATTAAAAACCGCACACGGCTAAGTGACGTTAGCTTCTCGGAGTTTTAACTAACTTCTCAACGTAGACAGCTTAAGAGCCGAAACGAGGAAAGGGCAACTACGTCATAAGTAAGGGACTACTGCGTCATCAAAATGACTTGTTTTCTCCTTTCATTTATGTTAACTGGAATCACAATATAAGATGATTGAGATAATATTGTAACCAAAGGCTTACATTTAATTTATTTTTTCTAGATACATTGCCATCATTAGTCAAAGTTAATAAAATTCTCACTTCCGGTCGTTTGTCTGAACCTTGAAAAACTCAGTCCAGGACAGGATGCCGCCAGTTTTTCAAAAGTAAAAGCTCCAGGAACAAATCGCACAGTTCTGTGAGCTATCGCCATTCGTCCTGTATAACAAAATCAATACTTATGAGTTATAAGTCTGCAACCTTTGCCCTTCGTTTCAGTTTTGCTCATGAGATAGATAAAGTCTTTCTAATTACAGCTATTTTTAACGATCAATATAGTCACTAATTGCATCTCTTATTATCCTAAAAAAAAAAATAATTAGTATCATTGGTCTATGAAATTGTTAGAAGTACACCTCTGCATAACATTGTATCCTTATTAACATAAAAGAAAAGAAAAAAGAAAAAGAAAGAAATATAGACCAACATACAACAAAGAATAACTTTATCAACATTGTTTTTTAGTCGGCAACAGAAAAGATTTAAAGTGCATTAATTTACCTGAAATTAAAAAAAAAAAATCTTATTTAAACCATAAACATTTTTGCGCGCCCCACTATTTGAGAAGGGCTGATTTAAGATAAGAGGCAGATATATGTTCTATTCCTCTCTGTCACGCTTCCCACTATTGAAATAGAAGAGTGAAATGTCTTTCCGCGGCACACGGGGGCGCTGTCGCACCTGAGCGCAGCGAATCAGCCGCCTCGACAACTCAAACAAGAGTGGCAACTAGGCGTGCTCAAAGTACGCCAACTAAACCTCAATCAATGACAATGATTTTCTGAAGTCACGCTGAGGCTAACGATGCGAACGGACCCACGGAGGAGACAACAGTTTTAGAATATATTTTGCGGGGTATGTAGCTCGACGTTTCTCGCGTCTTGATCCAGTCCCCGGGCAGCAGAGCCTTTCCCAGTCAGCGGTGCGTTAGCTCAGCTAGCATGCTAAGCTAAAGCCGACTAACGGTGACAGCTGGGTGACTCGGTGTTACCTGATGAATGAAACCTCTCAAATGGAACCGTGTGTGTTTGTGCTCCAGCGAGGCATCGCGCACTCTGTCTACACGACTAAAAATACTCACGAAGGCAGGGTGGTTCAAACCGCAGCGATGAAATAATCTGGCTACAGGATCTGTTTAAAAACAGCCCGCATGTGTTAGCCAGCTGAAGCTAGTCGTGGCTGGAGGCTGTCTAACTTGCTATTCACGGGTTTACGGAAGTAAGGAGTGAAACGAATACCCGTCAAAACGACAGGTTTCGGGAGTTTTCCGATGCTCTGCTGTTGCTGCTCGTGCACCTCGCTGCTAAACATACAAACAGCGTTAGCAGTGCATGCTAGCATGATGAAATAATTGCAGAAGTAGAGTCATGTCTGCAATCACGCACCAGAAAACAGGTTGTGGTTCAAGCTTTTATCCTGATTTTATTTGATAACGCCTCACTGTGTCATTGATTTAGTTTGACTACTCATGACAAGCACATTTCTTCAATGTGGCCGCTGAGATAATATTTAATCAGAAATGGCCAAATTTAATCTATTCGTTAAATCAATTTAGTCTGCAGTTATTACTATAATAAGTTAATCATCTCGATCAAAGAATACCACCTGTATGTTGGCTTCAGCATCTCAAATGTGCCCTCTGTAGATTTTTGGACCAGAGATTTTTTTTTTGCAGATTTTCCATGTTTGTTTTGAAGTTGTACAAATTTAAGAAATGTAAACCACTTATCTGCATACATGTTCTATACCTTAATTGTATCTCTCTATTTTCTCTTTGTTCAGATAATTTATGATGGCTACTACTGAGATGGAATCAGGTTCTTCAGAGAGCAAATCAGAGCATGGGACAGTAGATCCTGATTCAAAATTCCCACTCAAAGTTCTTTATTGTGGAGGTACAGTACTGAGTTTTTATCTTTTATTAGTTTAAACAATCTGTTTTTTTTCTAAATGTGATGGACCTTTTTTCTCTTTTCACAGTGTGCTCTCTGCCTTCAGAGGTAAACCATTTTGGTATTGTGTTCTGGTTGTATTGTCAATTGTGCTGTTGTTTGAGGTCTATCTGAATACACGGTTCTGTCTGCAGTACTGCGAGTACATGCCAGAGCCAGCCAAATGTAGACAGTGGCTTGAGAAGAACTTTCCAGATATATTTGCCAGGATGACTGTTGGTAAGTAATAGATGAGTTTGTCTTCAGTTTAGTTAACATTGTTTACTATAAACCACTATAAGAGTTTACTACTATGTGTTTATAACGTTATCTTCAAGTTATTCATATGGTAACATGAATACAAAGCTTAAATGCCATCATTGTGGTTATTTTCTTGTGCCACAATGACATGGCTTAAAGAATTGAAAGTACAGATCAATGTCTCAGCATTCCTATTCATAAATGTAGAACTATATAAATGACAATTCAAGCTTACGCTACAAACTATAACGCAGTATTCTCAATGCAGCTGCAGTTATGTGATTCAAATTCTTCGTAGGAATTAAATGTAACTGCCTCTTTAGTTATCATGGCTCCCAATGCTGTTCTCTGTGGAAGTAGTTTTTGTGGAGATGTATCCTGCACCCACTAAACACTGATATTGTTTTAGGGCTGTATATACATATACTGAAAAATAAATTTATCTCTGAAGGTTTTTATTGAGGTCAATTGAGAAAGGGGTAGAAACTGGGTACGGTTGCGCACAAGTCATTCACTAGTTATTCAGTCTGCTGTGTATAGTATTGACAGAGTAGTAGTCATTGAAAAGGTAAGATGTGTTTTTGTGGGGTAGGTTTTAATCTTCCATTTTACTTCTGTGCCACTGGCCCTGCAGTGAACACCCCCAAGCAGGAACCCGGCACTGGAGAGGCTCCCCCTGCAGGCGAGGAGGAGGAGAAAAAGAAACAAAAGAGAGGTAACTCAAAAAACAATAAATAAAAAAATAGTGGTGCAACACAGACAACAGGATATTAGGAAGACTCACTCCAGTGGCAGTGGAGCACCACCTCGCCTATCATGGGACTATATGGGAGAGAAATAAATGGTTTGTGACAGTGTTAATAAACCAAAGCAGGAGGCTGAAACAGATCTTGAAGACTAGATCTATTCTTCTGTTCTCTCCTATATCTGCTTTAATCCTGTTTTACTCTCTTTAGGTGGAAGAGGTCAGATCAAACAGAAAAAGAAGACTCTGCCTCAGAAAGTTACGATAGCAAAAATCCCAAGAGCCAAGAAGAAATATGTCACACGGGTGTGTGGTCTGGCAACATTCGGTGAGACTCTTGTGTTTTATTAGTTGTGATGTTTGTTTGTTTTTTTAATTGCCTGTGTGTTGTTACTTTATTCTGAACATGAATCCTGTGTTGACTCTTGCAGACATTGAACTCAAAGAGGCTCAGCGATTCTTTGCCCAAAAATTCTCTTGTGGTGCCTCAGTTACAGCCGAGGATGAAATTATCATTCAGGGAGATTTTACAGATGACATAATCGACGTCATTCAAGAGAAGTGGCCTGAGGTGAGTTGTCTTACAATTTTAGTAACAGTATGATCGTGGAAAAAAAATTTTCTGCAGGTTTGATCCTCTGTATACCTGCACTGTTGTGCTCAGACACCTTAGATGATCTGCATTAGGAGAGCAGGGACTTGACTGGATTTCTGAGAGAAATTTGGATCTATCCTCAACTTTTTTCTCCACAGTTTGAACATTGTTTGATTATAAAATAATTTTTATTACAGGTACCAAACACTGGCTCTTCAGTCAAACAAATCAAATGAGCTAAATGCCACCACAGAAACAAATGCTGGATGCTCTAAGATGGAAAGCATAAACCAATGATAGAGATGTGTTAGAGCCGGCTCCAGGTTTTCTTGGACTTTGTTCAAGTGATGTGGTTTATTAATAAGTTGGCTCTGACTGATTTTTGTTTTCAGTGCTTTTTATTGAGGGTCACATTTCATCCTGTTACCTTTTACAACATTTAAAGGAGCAGTGTGCAGGATTTAGGAGGATTCACTGTCAGAAATTGAATAAAAATATTCATATAGATGTTTTCATTAGTCTCCAATCCCCTTACACCAATAATTGTTTTATTTTACTGACTGTTTAATTAGCCCTTATATCTTTATGTGGACCTGTTTTTCTTAGTTCATCATGTTGCACCTTAAGGCCAAGACACCTGGGGTATCCAGTTGGTTGCAATTTGCGACTTCACCGCTAGATGGCTCTAAATCCTTCATTCTGAACTGTTTGACTTGTTTGTTTCCCGCTTAACATTTGAAAATGCTTCTTTGAAATCAAACACTGAATTGCAGTCTCTTTGTTGCAGGTGGATGATGACAGCATTGATGATCTGGGTGAAGTCAAGAAGTGAAGACCAAATATGCACTTTGAAAAATGGATGTGACCTGTAACAGCGACAACCTGGCCAAATGTACACATTAAGTCATTTTATACCTCTTTTATTTACTGTACATAAAAAGCTGCGGACTTGGCCACTCACTTGGCATTTTTTTAGTTAATAGCCACTTTCTCTCGTTTGCCAAAGGTGTGGTCTGGCGTGACTTCCTCCCCAAATGTTCTTCACTCAAGCAACTATAGGCTAATAAATTTCAGTCTCCCTCACCTCTACTTTTCACGTCTTCTTTCCAAACTCATTATGTTTCTCAGTGTGTGATGGTTTCGTACAGCCTTGGGATGTTAAATACTTTGTGGTTGTGGCGTTGTAGCCACTTGCTTTTCCTCAGCCACAGGGCACTTGTTTTTCTTTGATCCCATGAGTGTACCTATTCTGCTGCAAAATAGTTTTATAATGAGGGCACAATCCCCAGACGGCTAATATTTACAACTGCTGCTGTGCTCCTTTGCGTCAGTATCACTTCCCCAAAGATAACACACGTTGCACAGATGTTCGTTTCGCTCTGGAATTAAGATGTTTGTCTGAGAATCATTTGCATGAATGCAAACACGATTCCCTACTAAAGATGTCACCTGGTACCTGTATCAGTGTTGACACTATAAAGAGCAGCAGGTTGGTGTTGTGTTTCACTGGTCATTTCGGCAATGAACGTCACGCTGGAGGTGAAGTGCTGTGCCTTCGAGGCTCCCCTCCTCGACCGGGTTTTGCCTCCGATTCTGATCCTGGAGTTCATGTTTGGACTCATGGGGAACTTTGTCGCGCTGTGGATGTTCATCTTTCACATGGACACGTGGAAGCCCAACGCTGTGTATCTGACTCACCTGGCCGTCGCTGACTCCATCGTGCTGTTCTGCCTGCCTTTCAGAGCAGACTACTACAGGCGTGGAAAGAACTGGCTGTACGGCGACATCCCGTGTCGGATCCTGCTGTTTCTGCTGGCAGCCAACCGTGCAGCGGGGATCTTCTTCCTCACTGCAGTGGCTGTTGATCGATACTTCAAGATCGTTCACCCTTTGAATCAGATCAACCGAATGGGCCTGGGCTATGCTCTCTGGGTCTCTCTGGGGATCTGGAGTCTGATATTTCTTGCAACAGGTTACCTTCTCGCAGATAAGCACTTCTTCTACAACAACAACCGAACACAGTGTGAGAGTTTCAACATATGCATGGGCTACAGCCCGCTCTCCACCTGGCACAATACTTTCTACGTTATCCAGTTCTTCCTGCCGACCGCCATCGTCGCCTTCTGCACCATCAGAATCACTTGGCAGCTGAGAAACAGGACGCTGGACAAAAAGGGGAAAATCAAGCGAGCTGTTCAGTTCGTGTTGGCCGTGGCACTGATCTTTATCACGTGTTTCTTCCCCAGCACTGTGTCCCGTATCGCTGTGTGGATCCTCAAGGTGTGGTATGATGAGTGCAAATATTTTGAGGAAGCCAACCTGGCGTTCTACACGTCGGTGTGTTTCACGTACTTCAACAGCGTCCTCAACCCTGTGGTGTATTACTTCTCGAGCCCAGCCTTTAGTGGCACCTTCGAGAAGATCCTGAACAAACTGCTGAGACGGAGTCACGGTAAAGAGCAGACCGATTCTACTGAGAATGAAATTTCCTCCATTGAAGGTCGAAGGCTGTGATGCTAGGTGCTGTTGTGTTCCCTTCTTACACCTCAGGGAATGTCATCAGCTTTTAAGAACAGAAAAACAAAACACAAATAAATCTTAAAAACAATATTTTAATGATGTTAAGTGAGAGATATTCTGTTGCATCTTGTCTGAATTAAGATACTTTGCATAATACCTTCCTTTTTCACTTCCACTGTAAACAGCAAAGCCTGGCTTCCTCTTCCAGGAAAATAATATTTACTGTAGAATTCAGTTGAAGAGCCAGAGCCCTTCAGTGAAACATCAGTAAACTTGCAGAACACATATTCCACAGGTTTATTTGTGAATCAGTGATGAGTGGGTATACTGTAAAACGTTGCTACATAAAGGCAAATATTATCAGTCTGCACATTTTATGCAGACTGAATTAAGAAATGTGTATATCATAATGAATATAGACATGGTGGAGAGAAACTGAGGCATCGTTTAAACGGGAACATTTTGTCCTCTGGTGAATGTCTCTTCCAAACTCATCTTTGAATGTATTTAGCCTACACTTACAGTGGATGTTGTTTCTTCCATTTTATCTACCTAGTCTTTTCAGTGGCTCATTAATGACTAAAAAAAGTATAATAATACAACTCAAAATGCACATTTTGATATGTCTGCTATGGAAAAATAAATATTTTCTTCTTAGTTATTATGTATATTTTTAATGTAGCTGATATCCACTCACATTGTTTAAAATGTTTTTGTGCGTTCAGTTTGATTTATAAGATAAATACATCTTAAAATAGAAAACAGTTAATGTACACTTTTTTACAACTTGATATCAGAAGCTTTCATCGGGTTTGAATGGTTTCTGAATGACCTCTGTAAGAAATCAACCATAGATTTTTTAGTGAAAGGCTTACTATGGGACACAGGACCTGGGTCCTGCAAAACCCTTGAGCATTCCTCACGTTTTTGGTCAAACAACAAATGTCTATAAAGAAAGAAGTCTCAAGCAAATATCAAGGGGTGCAGAATTACTGCCTCATCATAAAGAAAAAGAATCCAAAACAACTGTAAATACATGCAAAATAATAAATACATATGCAAATCAAATATAAAGAGACCCACATGAACACAAAAAACAGCCAATAAATTAAGTTAAGTCGTTTTGTCACTTTGGTTTCTTGACAAGGACTTTTTACAAATCTTTTTTCACAGGGGTCTCTATAATGGCCACCATGAACGAGAAGGACTGGCCAAAACGAGGAAAAGCTCAAACACAGGTTTTGGTTGAATTAGTTCAAAAATAAAGATATGAACGCATCACGAATCAAATCAGGGATGATGGTTGGGATGTCCGCGCTCGTGTTTCAGGTCCTGAAGGCAGCATCAGCGCCCAGGCTGACGTCATGTTGTCGGGCTGGGGAGCCGAGCAGTTCGGCGAAGCGGAGCCACGACATCCCGCCCTGAGAGCCAGCTCACCGACATAAACACCAGGTGAGCCTCCGCAGGGATCCGTCTGCTTTTATTCGGCTTTACCGTCGCCTCAACTTGGCGCCAGGCTCCTGGGCGCCAACCCCCACTTCGTTCTGCTTTGCTAATCTGGAGCTAGCTAGCTGTGTGTTGTCCAGCAGCAGCGACACTGACCGAGAGTAAAGTTCTGTCGGGCTCACAGCTCCGGGAGGAGCCGCCTCACATCATGTGTGCTCGCTGTGAGCTGACACTCAGTGCGCGGGGTGGGCAGGGAAAGTGTTCCCAGCAAAGTTATTCCACTGGCTCCAGGGATGCAGCGTGGGTGGGGAGAGAAAAGCGCCCAGGCATCAACACCACGGGCCCCGGGCTCTGCCGTGCGTCTGCCCGCTGCAGCAGCGGCGGCTCGTGGTGGTGTCGTTGTGGTTGTTTGTATGGAGGTTGTTGTATTTATTCTTGTGTCAGTGGAGGGAGGATAGCAAGCGGTGACAGCGTGAGGAGCCGCAGGATGAGGGCTGACAGCGCAGGGTGTGCTTGTTGTTTTGGTGTGGCTGCACCGGTTGGGCGGGGCGGGCTCTCAGGTAACATAACACGCCGAAGAGCGGCCAGGGCCGCTGCCATCGACTGCCCCTGGTGCCCAGAGCCCTGGGGACCCATAGGAGTGAGTCAGTTTGGACTGAATTGTTTTTGATAAATTGCAAATTGATTTAAAATCTGTTGCATGGGTGTTGTTTGTGCAGAGAAATCTGTGTCCATAACTAAATCACTCTTTCAAGTGGATTTAAATTAAAGTGAGATTCATCCCCCAAAATGGTGAGGTTACAATATAATTCAAAACTATCACAACTACCAAACAGTCAGGTCTGAGATGCTGGTAGTGGAGAATTGCATTTGTCTTATCATATGTCTGGTGTTATCAAAGGAAAGTGACTAATGAGCTGAAACAGTTGTCAATTGTCTCTTTGTTGTTACTCTGCACAGTCTTTGTTATGTCTACCTATGATTTTGATTATATTGAACACACAGTTGTTGGTAAATTAAACATAAAGTCAGCGTTGACCTAGTTGCAGTTAATGTGAATCATCTGCCCCGTGAGTAAAACAGCAGCACAGTCAAAGTGGTGTCCACCTCCTGCAGACCTGCAGGGGCAAAACATCATAGTGTGTGAGGTCAAAAATCAGTCCCTCTTAATTTGATAAGTGCAGCATACAGTTAATGAAAAGGCATTTATCCTCCTGGCTCCTCCTAGAGCAGGGACATAGAGTGAAAGTACACGTGACGTGCGGGCAGCTTTGCCGGCATGATCATTTATAGCTCGGAAATAAACACTGTGCAATATGACTTATGTGAGGTGTTGAGGACGGTCCAGAGCTCAGTTGCTAAGCAGTGGACCAACTCCCACTGAGATACTGTTGTGTTTATTGAGCGGCGACAGGACAGATAAAAAGGAGACGCCTGCCTGGGAGGATTTTATGGTTTCATGTTTTGCAACAGTCAACATTATGTTACACATTACAGTGAAGTTGAGTGCACATTGTTCTGACAACTGGTCAACAGGAAAAATGAGTAATGAGTGTCTAAGTGACATCGCCACAATGTGCTGATTGAAATTTGTGACAGATATAAAATAAAAAATGCAGACTAAGGTGCCATTTTCTCATTTCTCATCAACTCATCATCAAGAAAATGATGGTCCTCACAAAAATACATTAGTTACTGTTGCGTTAGTCTGCAAGTGGTTGACAACAATACTTGTGTTAAGGTTAGCAGGATGCAACATTAACTGGTCTTGGTGTGGTTACGGTGCTGACTGCATTATTTGTATTTTTTCTCAGTTTGTGTCATGCTCCCACACCAGCTGTGATCTTTGTGTTCACTGACATTTTTTTGCATTTGAAATGACTGAGTGGACTGTGTTGCTTGTTTCAGCTCTCTTCCCTCATACTGGGACTGTGTGGGGTGGTGGGGAAGGCCTAGTCCTCCACCTTGTTCAGGCCAGACCCCCACACACCTCTCCCATCTGCATTCATGGACAAACAAAGTGCCATGACTACACCAGGCAAGGTCAGCGGACTCAAACCGCCCAGTAAAATAGTCCGTCCATCAGGGGTACCAACGAGGACGTCTCCGTCCTCAGGTAAGACCCAAACAGTTCTTCCAACAATTAACCTTTAAATATATGAATGGCAACATTTGTGCCGGCAGTGACAAGACTTTTTATTTCCATAATAAAATTATTAAGTGTAGATTATCTTTGTATGACAGTGGAAACACCCACATCTTTGTCCACAGAGATGCCAATAATGAAAAATTAAAAAGTGTGGTGGAGATTTTAATAAATTCATATACGATTGTATATTGTATAAATGAGGCTCATCAAAGGGACATTGTGATTTCAGGTACTCCAAAGCCAGTTCCTCCTGAGAAGTCCCCTGGGAGTGTGACCTCCCCAACTGCAGATGGAAGTGGTGACTTCCAGTTAGGGGAGAGGGTCTGGGTCAATGGCAACAAGCCCGGCTGTGTGCAGTTTATTGGGGGCACGCAGTTCGCTCCTGGGCAGTGGGCGGGCATCGTGCTGGACGAGCCGATCGGGAAGAATGACGGCTCGGTGGCAGGGGTCCGGTACTTCCAGTGTGAGGATGGGAGGGGGATATTCACGCGGCCTTCAAAGCTGTCCAGGACCGCGCTGCCGGAGAAGGAGGAAAACGGGGGCCAGCCCAACCCAGCACAAGCAGCCTCCGCAACAACTCAGCCTGCAACTGTTGGCTCTACCTCAACTGGTAACATCTCTCAAAAGTACTTCTGAGTTATTCTTGTTTTCTTATACCACATCAACATAGGGAATATGTTATCTTTGCTCAGCTCAGGGCACCGGCATCAGGACAAGTGGCGTGCTTAACCGAATAATCACATCCAGCGAGTCGGTGTCGAACCTCTCAGACACAGAATCCATGAAGAAGAACAGAAGGGAGCTGAGGCTGTTGGACCGTGTGCTGGTAAGTCGTCGGCACAGTTTGGTTTTGAGGCGAGTTAATAATCATACAGAAGTCGCCTTAAGCTGCTGATTCACCACAAGTGTGTGGGCATGTTGATGATGTCACACAACACACAAAAAAGTGGAAAAATAAAAATAAGATACAAATATCTGAGGATGAAAATGCAACACCGATGAAATGTCTAACAACCTCTCTGAGATAAGAGCTTGTTGCTGTAAGCAAGAACATGTAATCCCTGCAGCAGAATTGTGTTGCATCCTGCTTTGGCGTGCTGCACCAACACTCTGGAGATCTCTCTGTTGTTATGAAGACGTCTGAGCTGAGAGTTTCCTGCTGCGTCGTTCAGAGAAAGCCTAGACGCAGATTGTGCAGCTATCCTGTGGAGTTCATTCCTGAAAATGGATTTGCATTCATTCAGTTATCATGCAAAGACAAGAAGTGCTCCAGGAAGCAGTTTTTTTTAATGAAACAAACCACAATTTAAAAAATATTGTCTTGTTTCTAAAGCAGAGACTGATACAGGTTGGTAAGTAATTAAAAAGTTTATTTCTCAACAAACCGGCTGCTAGAACACCAGGCACAGCAAGAGTGCTGAGAAGGTAGAAGACAAACTCTGCCCTGAAGACACATGTTGGCAAACAGCAAGGCCAGAGGATTACCTGAGCAGAACATTCACAAGGTACACACGCTCAAGAGCAGCTACCGAGTTAGACGCAATAATCTGTCAGTGGAGTGGAGACCAGGGTTTTATGGCCAGGTTTATGAGCTGATTGGAAGCGTGCCTCGTCTCCTGCAGGAGTAGGCAGCCATGCCCCCTACCACACACGTGCCCTGCAGGAGGAATAACAAAAAGGGGAGGAGAGAGGGGAAACACTGGAATTAGCAATCAGTCTGGTGGCAACAGTATAAACAATCTCCCCATGTTCTCAATATATGAAGTTGGATTCATCAGGTTCTCATCCCAATGTATGGTAAACCTGTTATATCAACGTTCAATGAGCTTCATATACGTAATAACGTGCTAAATCAAACATTATTTTTATAAAACATTTTCATGTGTAGGTGGGTGGTACAAAGGCAGGAGTGGTGCGGTTTCTGGGAGAGACAGACTTTGCCAAGGGAGAATGGTGTGGAGTCGAATTAGACGAGCCACTTGGCAAGAATGATGGAGCTGTAGCGGGGACCAGGTAAAGAGCATTGACACATGTATTACACCTGCTTTACTTCAGTAACCTGTAATAACCAGCTGTCACTAGTCCTGTCAACAGGTTTTCACTGTGTGTGGTTGCCTCTCAGGTACTTTCAGTGCATGCCGAGGTTTGGCTTGTTTGCCCCGGTCCACAAGGTGACGCGTATTGGCTTCCCCTGCACAACGCCTACCAAGGCGAAGAGCTCACGAAGGAAGTCTGCGCTTCTCAAGAGGAGTCCCAGCGCCTCCTCCATCAGCTCGCTCAGCTCCGCCACCTCGTCAATCAGCGGCAAACCCAGCCGAGCAGGGCTGGTAAGATGCACAAGATGTTGTTGGCTTTACGCAGACAGGCTCTGCAGCTCATCTCCACACTCTTTGCTTCGCTGGTGAATGTGGCTGTGAAGTATATTGTGGTTATTTCCTGTTACAAATTTGAGTTTCAACTGTCTGACTGGAGGATTAAGTCATGTGAAACCAAAGTCAGTGTTTACCTTACCACAACCAAATGCTGTTGTTGTCTCAGCCTGACCACAAGAGGAAGGGAACCCTGTTTGCTAGTGGCTCCACAAGCCTTACATGTGCTAAAAAAACATTTAAAATGCCAGTTAAATAAATTCAGGTGCACATTTGTATAATTCATAAGCATAAAGCGAACAAATAGTAGCTAAAAGTAGTTTCAGGCACATGATTACACACTGGTGCCTCGTTGTGTGTGATGTTTCGAATTGGTGCAGACAAAAAAAAACATCAAGAGATTTGTTATCAGTACCACTGCAAGGACATTTTCCTTCTAGCTTTAGGCAAAGCTGTGGCTGTAGGAAATGCCCATGGAAAACAAAATGAGATAACATTCGGTGCATGGTAATAAATGTAAATGTATGCTGCGATGTTTCAGCTGACGGAGACGTCTGCTCGGTATGCCCGGAAGATTTCTGGCACCACGGCCCTGCAGGAGGCGCTGAAGGAGAAGCAGCAGCACATCGAACAGCTGCTGGCAGAGAGAGACGTTGAGAGGTGCGAAGTGGCAAAGGCGACCAGCCACGCAGGAGAGGTGCAGCAGGAGCTGACGCTCCTGAAGAAAGGGAGGGATCAGGTGAGAACAGGACTTGAGGGTAAACACTGAGGAAATGTCACTTTCTTATTTTAGTTAGCTGGTTATAAGTAGTTCTTAGTATTTGTTAAATTATATTTTACCCACACCTATTTAGTTACTTCCCAGTTAGACAACACCTTTGTTATTAAGAATGAAACCTTTCCTTTTTATAACTAAATATCCAATCAAATTGAAAAACACAAAGTATATGACACAAAATTTAATAAGAACGTGGGATGAAGAATGGGATGACGTCTCTTGGGTGTGTGCCGAGTCAGCTGCTATTACCCACAGCACCCTTTTAACACACTATATGTCAAGCGTTGTGTTTCTGTCAGTATTCAGTGTTCACACACGTTTAAAGAATCACATATTTAAGATGACGCAACGATGCCTCTAATTGACAGATGCTCAAATCTTAATTTGTCACAGTCAAAGCTGCATTGTGCTTGCGGATGTTTCAGTATGCCATAGAGATGGAGGAAAAGCTGGATCAGCTGCGCTCGCTGGTGGAAGCAGCAGATCGAGACAAAGTGGAGCTGCTCAACCAGCTGGAGGAGGAGAAAAGGTGGGAGGTCTCTGTTCACAGAGTGCAATGTGAGGGCTGAGGGCAGATACAGCAGACAACCAAGACTCTGCTTATTATAGTTTTCAACAACATCGTAAAATTACATTTTTATTTTTAGTGATTGATTTTTAGTGACATCTTTAGGAAGCCACTGTAAGATGATATATAATAGAATAAAATAATAAAATAATAATAATAGAACCATCCCAAGGTTCCACAGCTTATTAATGCAAGTTTCACGCACCTCTTTCACTTCCCATTTAATAATTCAATAAACACATCTATTGGAATCTAATATTTATGATGCAGTTTTATTATTGTTCCTGTTTGACAGAAAAGTGGAGGATCTGCAGTTTCGTGTGGAAGAGGTTTGCATTACCAAAGGAGACCTGGAGGTATCTGTCTGTCTGTTATTGCAATTTTGCAGTAATCCTATACTGTTACATGAGTGTACTTCCTCTTTCTGCTCTGCGTGCATTTTTTTTTTTTTTCTGTTCAAAGGTCAACAAACTTTTAAATGAACACCTTCACAAACGTTGTCAAATAAGTTGATGACTAATTTTGTGTTACCTAATCCATTCACTTCTTTATAAATTCTTCTTCGGGTCATGAGTTTTGACCCTTGTGTTTGTATTTGCTCTGTTCTTATTTTAAAGCACAGTTAAGTGATTTCAAAATGGTAAAATATTGATCTAAGTTACTGCTTCTTCTTTAAAAAGGAAATGAAGACTGAATCAGTTCTTCCTGCGCTCTTTGAATCATTCATTTCGTTTCTTCTTAAGACCTGCCTGTCTTCCTGCTCCTTTCATTTATTCATTCATGCTTAACTCACTCACCCTTCCACTCAGATATTTCTACTGGTATATAACTATCCTTTCATCATCTCCTCATCCATATGCCTCTTCTTGAAAGCTGTCTTTCTCTCGCCTTGTCTTGAGTCTTCTTTTGCACTTCTAGCCTTCCCTTCTTTATCTGCTTCTTTTTCACTCTTGTGAGGGCTGACACCAGATTAGTCTCCTTCAGGTGCCACTATAAGAGAAATAAATATATCTGAAGAAGACGAGATAATCAAAACAGATAATTGCTGATGTTCCACTGGGCAGGATAAGCACAACTGATGTAACTGAACAGATTGGAGTGCTTTCTTATCAACTCACTGCTCGTTTCTCTCGTCTTGCCTGGCATGTCAGTGTTGCATTGGTTTGTTCTCCTCTTCCTGCTCTCTCTTACTAACAGACGCAGACCAGGCTGGAGCATGCCCACATAAAGGAGCTTGAGCAGAGCCTGCTCTTTGAAAAGACCAAAGCTGAAAAACTCCAGAGGGATTTAGAGGACACTAGGGTAATGCTGGCTGTCCCAGTCCCCCCACAGGACTGACTGATGTGATTTTGGTTATGTTAAAGCAACCACAGTGCAAACATTATGTAAACTGTCCTATTTATATGAAAGTGCCTCCAACGTAGCCTCATCCAACTAGCTGTGGCATAGTGACGCCTAAAGCTCATTGGCCTTGTGCTTTTCCAATAACCCCGGGCCATATTCCTGAAAATGATGCATGTGTGCATGAAAGTCCTATTAAAGGATCCATTTTGGAAATGCCTGTGCTTTGACATTGTTGGACTTAAAGGATAAGGCTGGCGTCATTTCCTCTGCAGCACATCCCATGAAAAGACCAACAATGTGTCACGACTTTCTTTGAGCGTTCCAACTTCTCTGCCCCGTCCGCTGCACTCAGCCCCAAACTCAGTAGCAAAGATTTGAAACTCAGAAAATGCCTCTCAAATGTATTGGGTTATTTCTTTCAAATCACAAACAGGAAGAAACGCTCATTTGTTGGAGACTCTTTTCAATTGCAGGTTAATCCCAAATTTGGTGCTCTGGTGAAAATCAGGACAGTGCATACATGTGTTACCAGTAAAAACAACAGTGTGTGGTTATGATGATATTTCCTATGGTTTATAAATGCATAGATTTAATTTAGAAAGCATAGATATACTTTCATACTCCCTTCTCCAGTGACTTCCAGTACTTTGGTAAGTGCACATTTAGAATCATGGTCAACCACAGGCTTGTCTTATCACTCCAATACTGTGTGTTTTTGATCTTGACTAATCTAAGAATATAAAATGTGTAATGAATGTAGATGGTTGCATGTCATTTTGACTCTGTGGCACTGCTCTCTCACGTTGCAATAAAAATCCAGGTCAGCTTCTCCTGGATCCTGTTCACATCCATGCCTCCTCTCTGCACGTTCTGCTGCAGGTGGCCACTGTGTCTGAGCGCTCCAGGATCATGGAGCTGGAGAGGGAGGTGGCAGATCTCCAGCTCAGGCTCCAGGCGTCCCAGCAGAAGGAGGATGCTGCTTCTCTGTCCCAGCAACAGATTAGCAGCCTCAAGGCCCAGGCACAGTCTCAAGAGAAAAGGGTTTGTGGGGAAACGTTGGGAAATAGGCATATGTCCTTGTTAAGTGTCTTGTGACACGGTGCAAATACATTATTCATAGATATCAATGTGTGTGTACTGTATCTGCGATATGTTTCCTCAACAGATCAGTGAGCTGAGCGTCGACCTGGAGAGCAAACAGAAAGAGCTGCAGTCTGTGCAGCAGGACAAGTGCTCTCTGGAGCAGCAGCTGAGCAGCATGGTGAGTAAAAACAAACAAATATATCGCTTCCCTCATAAACGCAGGAGAACAATACAGTGACAAAGAGTGCTCCAGTGACTTTTTCATTTGATTGTGTTTTTTTTTAAGCAAGTAATGAAAAATAAGTGGGCAGTGTGGTGATGCAGTGGTTTGCACTGCTGCCTCACAGTGAGAAGGTCCAGGGCCTAGTAGTAGTCAGGGCCTTTCTGTGTGGAGTGTGCACGTTTGTGCATGCATGTCAGGTTCATTGGTCAATCTAAATTGCCCATTGCCCATGCCAGCTTTGCGATGAAAAATAAGAAAAGAAGAAATTGTCCAAACTTGCCGAGGGATGCAGTTTCTTCAGTGCTCAAACCCCCCATGTCTGTCCATGTTTCCATTGCGTGCTAATGTGCGACAGACACAAAATTAACGTCTGGGATTTCAGTGTTATCTGAGCTGCTGCATTGTTCATACCTAAAATGCAATCTCTCGATAAAGTCCAGACCCAATTGCGGAAACATTCTTCAGAGTTTATGGAAATGCATGTCTGTTACTGAAGATTCTTTCACTGTGAAGTATTTTGCTCATGGGCATGGAGAGAATGGCCTCGTTAGGAGAGTTATTTCATCCACAAACTTTACATGTTCTCTGGATTGGCTTATTACTGCCCGCTTAGCTCAAGGTACAAGAATGTTGCCATGTAAGTGATTATCTTGTAGTCAAGCTGATGTTTCTCCATTTCAGAGACAAACGCTCGAGATAGCGGAGGAGGAAAACAAGAGGACAGCAAAGACCATGCAAGGTAAACAGAGAGCAAAGTCTGCCAGCCTTATGCTCATTAAGTAGAAGTCGACATATTTCTGTTTTTAAGATTGTTGTTACAGTTGCTGACCTTCTGCTTTCTTTCAGAAATGGAGCAGAGTGTGGAGCAGTGGAAGAAAGACTGTCAGACCCTGAAAGAGGAGAGCAAGTGTAGAGAGAAAGAGCTGAAGGTCCAGCTGACACAGGTAGGAGTGATGTTGAGGAAAATCACTCATGTACAGTTACTCATGTGCTGTACTTTGAGGTACTTGGTCTTAGCTTGAGTATTGCCCTTACTTGTAACTTAACACATTTTCCTTTAGTAATTATTTGTCAACTGTAACTTCAGATTTTGGATTTTACGTGAAATTCCACAGTGGCTTGAACAAACCAAAATATGCTACATTATGTAAAATTCAACCAGATGCTTTTATGCTTGTGACCTTTAACAGGAAAGCAGCCTCTCCTCTTTTAGATTCCGATGTGTTAGTCTCAACAAAGAGACCTTCCCCTCAAGACATTAAATTCTCCGTCTCTAAATATAATATGTGCATTAAAACCTCATAACTGCAATTCATTGTGAGCGGCCTGTAAAAGAGTATTTATTTGTTTTTCTACAGCAGCATGTTGCAAGTTTTTGGTTTATGTCTTGCAATAATCTTCTGGTATAACAGCTCAGTACACTATACTGGTACAACAACACTCAAACATGCTGACCTCATGTCACCAGTCTTCTTAGTGTTTTTTGTTTCTGTACGGGCAGTGCACAGAAAAGAGCCCCAGAGCTAAACCTGCTTCTGTTCTGGCCCCTCACGGCAGCTTGAGTTATGCTGTACGTAGACCATGAATCAGTGTGTTGGCATTTGCAGACTCCCTTCTAGGTAGCTCAGTATGAGAATCTGCAAAATTATTGTTAGCAGTCAGTGAATGGAAATGGAAAAGTGATTGCCCTGATTTTACTAATTGGAGACTTTTTTTTGGGTCTATTAATGTTTGTAGCTCTCAAGAATTCTTTCTCGTAGATCCGACTTTCTCCCCAGGCTAGCTCAGTGTTGTTAAGACATTTCTTACAGACATTCCCATGTGGATTAAATAATACAGCCACTTTTCCTTTATTTTATTATAGCTTTACAGAGTCATTTAGCTGTGGATACAGATCAAAACTTAATAGAATGAAAGCATTGTATGGATAATCAAGTTTGCAGAATCATTCATTCATGTGAGATGAAGTGGAGGGATCCCTAAGATGTTTTGTATTGCTTCTCAGGGGCTTAGATGTCAAACACACATCTGCCATTTCAGATGAGGCGAAATATTGACTGTTGGTCAAAAAAATAAATTGGAAATGGTTTGTGATCATCTACCAAGATGACATTGCATCAAATAAAAAAAAAACAAAACAAAACAAAGAAGTTAAAAATGTAACTTAGGGACGCTGAACTCTTGCTTATGTAAAGAAAATACAGGAACACTGTGCTTCAACACATTTAGTATTTCCAGTAGGCAGTGTATCTGCATGTCAGATATCTTAACAACAGAAAGAGGCTCTTTACCATCACGTAGGCTCAATATAGGTTATAACCTTTAATTTGAACAGACATGCCCGGCATCCGCTCTTAATACGTGTCCTGTGCTTTTATACGAACGCAGCCACTAGAGTCTACTTTTATAAAAAGTGTTTTGTTCTGTTTCCTTACTGGGTGCAAACGTGAAACTGAACAATCTTGAGACTCAGCGAAGAGCCTTGTTTCTTTTTTTAGCCACAATTTATTTGACCTCTGACCTTTGTGGTTATAAATGGAATTCTGTTTCTTGAGAGCTAATGTTTCACATTTTGACTTTGGCTTGGATTTGAGAGTGATTCTGAGGATCTGTACATTTGTCCACACTTGTAAGTTGATGTCTGAAATTCCCATAATGCGGCTTAGCTGTCTGGCTGCCAAAGAGATTTATCACCGCTGCTTCAATCAATATTTAATGATAACAACTGATCACATTAATTATTTGCGATTATAGTGATGAACTGCCTCGTTTCATTTTTACTGCAGTTTTCATATTTTGATTCACTTTCACTGATCTCATTAGCATCAGATTGAGCAGCTGTGTTCGGACACATTTATAGACAGTAGTGAACATAGTGGACCATAGAGAACCTGTATTCTGCCTAATCTGTAAATACGCCTGTCAGGTTTCTTCTAGATCTCAGGAATTTGTCTTGTTACCAGAGCAAAAATAAATTAACAAACTTTTCTGCATCTTCCACAGGCCACTGAGAAATCAGAGAGGATGTCGCTGTCACTTGAGCAGATGACTGATGAGAATAAGATGCTGGAGACAGAGGTGAGTCCTTGGCTTTACATTTACCTTGTTGTCTTCTGAAGAAGCTGTAGCTTTTTTCCTGTGTTCGCAAAGCAAAGCCATTAAGTTTTCATAAAGAGACATTAGGGCAATGCTGACAACGTCATGACTCTGGCTCTCAGTGTCTTTCTAACTCACGCCCATTTGCCTGCTCAGCGTTCTGTACACACTCAGACAAGCAAGTCACAGGTTAAACTGCGCGATCAATTTTTAATGCGACAAGAAAAAAGTATTTTCAGTTGGGGAGTGGACGATTCGTCTGGCAAATGTTACGTTATACCAAGTTACAAGCGGGTTCTGCAGGGTGAACCAAGTTCTACCCAACAGATTTCTTATCACAAAATAATAAAGTTACCTCATCACATCCTCCTTAGCCAGACATGCTATTGTGCAGCATATTCTGCTGCGGTATAACATTCAAAACTTGTTTAAAAACCAAATATGACTCTCCTCACAGCCGTGTGTAAACTGCTCCATTGAGCAGAGAATGCTTGAAGAACGTGTGCATGTGTTACTTTGTGTGTCCACAGCCCTGTGAAAAGAGTTGCACATGCACACAGACAAGTTTAGCATCTGAAGCCTGCAGGGTTTTTGTGGCGGATTCGCATCAGCAATCCCACACTGACTGCATGTGACGGTGTCCCAGTCCCAGTCCTCGCATTAAATCAGCCACGCATGGAGTGCTGCAGTCTGCCTCCCTCTCTCTGTCTCTTCCTTCTTAGCCTGCACGTTATTCCTGCCCCTCCTTGAAACTGCTGTCCACCTGCAGCCCCCTCATTTGCTCTGTGGCTCCCTGGTGCCTCCCTGCTCCTCTGTTGTACGTTGATCTCCTTTGACAGCAGCTGCCCGTGTGCTCCAGATGGCCGGCCTCATTACTGCGAGTGAAACGGATAGGAGATTAGTGGAGGAACTTGGGACTGAACATAAACATGCTTTCTGTTTGGAAGTGTTGATATCTCACCCCCTGACATAAACCTTCATCACTGTTTTAAGTACTGCAGCTGAACTCTCCTGCTGTTGCTGACTTTAAATATTTTAAGTGTGGCACAATATATAACTATACAGTGTAACTAAACTTAACTTTAGTGGTGACAAGACGATCTTCCCCAAACCAGAAAGTTAGTGAGTTGATTCCCAGCTCCTACGTGCATGCCCATTTCCATTGACAAAATATGGAAGCCGTGCTGGATGATGTGGAATAGAGAAAGTGCTGCACATGAATTCCTTTAGTATAGAATTTATGAACTGTTTGCCTTAGAGTCCTTTCAGCCATCAAATGTCAATGTGGTTAATGAGCATCATTATGACTGGTCAAGAATATGCACAATAACTACATAAATACTAACTCAGTACCACTGAAATCATATTAAATCATAAATAATCATGCATACAGACAAAACCTTACAGTGTCCTATACCAGTTCTCATTGTCTTCACCAGTGGAATTTGCTCTGTTGTAATTGTAAATGAAAGAGGAATGTTTCTATGTGAATGAATTATTTATCAATACATATAATACATATTAACATATATATAAAAATGTTATGAGATATTTCATATCGTATGAAGTTCATCGTTAAATGAGATAAAGAAGATAAAGAAGGTTAACAGGTAGTGTGATGTGATATCTATTTAATATTTGTCAGTTTGGAATTTTAACTGTGAACCTGTAAAGGCAACAGTCTTTTAAACGGACATGGTTCAAAACCATCAGTGAGTACAAGTTATTAACAGATGCAGCTAAAAGGAGCAAACAGGATTTAAAGGCAGGAACAAACAAACTGGGAAATGGATTTAAATCCCCTTGCATCTAGAAAGCAGAAAGAATAATGTAATTAATGACAAATGTGCAGCTCGAACAGAATGAGCACATGCATGCACACATGCATGCACGCATCATTGTAGAGCAATTATTCAGCAGGACGCTGCTGCTGCATCTGCCTCCACTCTTCACTTACCAATGACGTAGGAACTTGTGATGTAATCCTGCACATGTCAGAGAGAGCTGCTGTGTGTGTGTGTGTGTGTGTATGCGTGCGTGCATGGAGCGTGGTTACATATATTGATGTGAGGTCCACTTTGAGCAACAACCTACAGAGGGAAGACATTTTGGCTGGTTCTCACTTTCTGAACCACTTAAAATATAGGGTTATAGGGTGAAATCTTGGTCTTGGCATGTAGTTGTGATGGTTAAGGGGTTAGGTTGGCCATTATGTCAGTGAGTGACCCCACTAAGATAAATATATGTGTATACTTTTTATTGTAACTTTCGGACCTGATCCAGCATAAACATTGACCTTGACAGGACCAAGCCAGATCTTAATGAGGCGGACTTTCTGAGGTCCTATATAGGGTCTGAGGTGAATTGTGGTGAAGTAGGGAGTTGGAGACCTTAAGTTTTGTAAGGCTGTCTGTGATTAAATGAAAGTAAATGCAGTCCTAACAGGAACAGCTTTGTGATGATGATGATGGATTTCTTCATGTCTGCCATAAAATGTAATTGGGTGCTGGACAAGTTTTCATTTCCATTTAATTACCCAGGCGATTGTGAGAATGTTGAGTAGTTGCAGTTTTACGGTGTGAATGGCTTGTTGGATTGATCTGACCTCTCAATATGAAAGCGAGGCAGATTCTTCTATCGGAGCAGCTGTGTGTTCTTCATGAATGGAAGGTGAAGCGGGAAAGGCGTCTGTGCATCATCCAGCGTCGGAGAGTGAGGAATCAAGTGGTGGGGGCGAGTCAGGGAGGGGCTTATTCAGGCTTACATAAGTGCTCTGTTTCTCTCACCCGACTGCGAGCGAGAGGCAGGCTGCTCAGGCAACGCGCTCTCCATTTGCCTCTCGCAGCTGTGCACGGCGGGGGATGAGAGCCGATGTTTTATTGATGGCCGGCTTGTGTTAGTCTGTGCATGTAATAGTGTAGACTAAAGAGGGAGAGCAGGGGTGTAGTAACAACGCCGCTGTGTGTAGCAGGTGGACATCAAGGTGACGTGTGTAGGTATGGACATAGCTGCTCTGCATCAGGGTTACTCCAGTAATATCTACTCGCCTCACTATCAGGTAGGATTGCCAGTTTCTAGCACGGGATTCAAACTGAACTCTCAGAGTAAGAGCGTTTTAGTGGCACTGTGACCAGAAAGCAATGGTTAACTGCTCTCCTGTTCCACTTGATGCAATTTACTCTTAAATTGTTATTCACTTTTATTAAAGCCGATGATTCTCACCCAGTACTGAAGCTGTGCACATTCTGCATGTTTGTGTTTATTTGCATGAATAACCCGTCTGTATCTGTGTGTGCGTGTGTGTGTGTGTGTGTATATGTCAGCACGCTCTATAGTCTAGACTGCACATTGGAGCTGTGAATGAATATTGAAGCGTCACCAAGTCAGAAACTCACGTGTGAGCCTTCCAAAACACAGCTGACAACGCACTGAACAATGTGTGAACACCACCACGCAGCAGACGGCTCACAGTGTGAGGCTTTGATACGAGCTGCAGCAAAAACATCGATACAAAAGTCTTGCTTGTTAATTAATTATTGACTGTTGCCATGTCAGAGCCTCTGCACGTGTCCGAGAAGCAGTTTGAAGTCAGACGATGATTTTTTTTTAATGTTTTTGGAGTCCCAGACGTCTAAGTCAGATAAGAAATAGAAACTTGGCGTCAGGTGAGGTTGAAGTGATGCCTCTAAGGCTTTTATTTTTAGCTTCACGTGGATTTAACCCCTGCTGTTGTCTGCTGACTCATCATGAATATTGAGGCATTGCAAATGACCTGCCATTAGGTTAATGATACCGAATTGATCTTATCTACCAGCAGTTTTCATTTTGAGCAGTTTTTCATGATGATTTTCTAAATGTCATGTTGAACACATGTAGTAGAGCTGAAGTTATTTGTTTCGACTTCCACTGGGGGACTGGGTTCATGGTTGTTAATTAATCGATGTGAGCCAAATACAAAACAGTAATAGGGGAGCCACCGATACTGTGAAAGGTGTAACCAACATATGTTGATCTCATTCAGTTTCTGAAAAAGCTTTTACAGGGACTTCCTCCTTTAATTTATAATCACTGAAAAGAAAAGGTTAAAATTAAACTCAGCTTCATAAGAGAAGTAAATGCTGTTGGAAAAATGCTCATCTCTAACAACATGTTGTTGGGTTTATGCTATTAGGATGAGCAAAAGAGAAGAATTCTACTTCCTCTGATGTCCTCTGTTGTCTCACATTTCATCCATATGTCCTTTCCTCTGCAGCTTGAGGCTTTGAAACAGGAGAACTCCAAATACCAGGAGGAGCTCAGCCTGTCGAAGGAGCGGAGCAGCTCAGAAACCCAGCGCATCGGAGTCCTCTGCAAGGAAATGTAAGTAGACAGGATAATTTGCGTCTTTTTTCCTGGCTCGTCTGAACAATAAAGGTTGCTGGCAGCCAGCTTATGAGAGTGGTGCGGTCAAATCTGGTGATTAACAAAATCCAGTCTGCATTTTCAAGCTCCACTGTAAACCTATACAAAAAAGGACTGTGTGCGAATGTGGCTTGATTTAATTGCATATAGTCAATACAGCAATGTAAACAGTGTCTTTAATGGTCTACCACTGAAAGGCCAAATGTGGTATTAAGGTGGCTCCATGTCCAATTCACTGGAGACACATTTCCACTTGTAAATAACTATAAACCATTGTGTAGATCCCATTATGAGCTACAGCTTTCTGTTCTGAGATTGTGGACATGATACTGGAATGGAGAACAATACACAGTACACCTCTCACCTCCTAGGGTGTTATGGCTTATACATAAACATTAATTAACTTTAAGTGTTGACTGAAAATACCCAATTCCTTTCAAATGCACAGATAGAGAGAGAGATAAATAGTGTTTTATGCTTTTAACATCTTTGAATAATGGCCATAGTATAGATATAATATCAAAAAAGGGCTCTCTGCAGATTGCCTGACAACCATTAGGTTTTTTAAAAGTTTTCCTCATTATCTAAAGTAAATCATTGATACATTGATACATTGATGCATTTATACATACTTTTATTTGAATTACTTTTCTAAAATGTAAACCAATGTAGGCAAAAAGAAATAAGCCCATGCTGTAACCCGTATCAAAAAGATTCCATAGGAAGTTAATACTTAATGTTGCATCACAAATCCTTTGATTGAAACCATGAACAACCCTTCAAAATCCTTCAAGAACCCATGAACTGACAAGAGAGAGCAACAGATAAAGCTTGACAGATCATGAAATATTGCTTTCACAGTTTTTGTATAAAAGATGAATTAGTAGCAGATCTCAGTTTTTGATGCACAGTTAAAAAAAAAAAAAAAGAAATCCATCTTTTTCCTTTGCATTGTTAACAGTGTTTGCGTTGAATGTCCAGTCCAATGTTGGGGTCTATTTATAGGCCTTGTGTATGTATGCTGTGTCTGTCTGCGGTGTGCTTCCATGCATGTGTTTACGAGTCTCAACGTCATGCAGCCACACCTCCCCTGAGTCATAACAGTCCCAAGCTGTGACATCAGAGCTCCAGCTGGATGTAACTGGCTGAATTATAGTCATCAATTTCAGCATCCTCCAGCAGCAGATGGTGTCTGCTACGAAAATGTGTTTAGTTACCGTGAAACCAAGCAGCTTCATCCACCGTTGTCAGCTTTGTCCTGCCTTAATAATTAAAAAGCAAATGTGTGTACTCTGAGGAGTCATGTGAATAACAACAATGGCTCGCTTCTACTTCCCTACCTCCACCTCCATCCTGTCCCAACACTTTCCGAGGCACATCCTTCCTCGGTCTGTTGCTGTTATGTAATTGCTGCGTCTCCTCCTAGGACCGCCTGGCTCTAACATGGCCACTTCTCTCTCAGTGACATCAGTGTGTGTGTTTGCTTGTGTGCATTTTCCTGGATGTGTTTGTTCGTGTGGAATCAATGAGGCTTTTGTGGCATCTGAAAGAACAGCTGTATCCACCGCAGCACAGAATTTCTCACCCTGCGTTTGTGTTACTCCATTCAAATCTTGATGGGTTTGTCCATGGAAGCCAATGAAGCCCTTTGTTTGAAGAAGGAAGCATTAGCTTTCATTTTGTGGTTTGATATCGTAACTGTGTTACGCTCATGTATCATTTTACTCCGAAGAATTAGAATTTGAATGCTTTTATTACACAGACAAATACAGACAAATGGCAAAGGTTTCCATGTTACCTAAAGACACAAGTACCAATGTCTCATAACCAAACCCAAATATAATGGGATCAACCTAAGATTAAGATTGGACTGTTGAGGGTAAATCTTTTCTCAGAATTCTAAGGTTATATTCTTTTCAGTTCAAAAAGCTTCCGAGGTGAATGCACTAAACATTGATTTTGTAATGACTAGTTGACAGTAATCTTCAGATTTTAAAAATGCTGTTACGGTTGTTCCATGTGTATTTGTGCATAAAGTGATTGAAGAAAAATTATAGTAGTAACCTGTAGTAATATACAATCTTCCATTTTTTATTTTGGATGAAACAGCGTGACATCTGAAAGTGGAAAATCTGAATCCTTACTGATCCCTTCTCTGTGCTTTGTATGTGGCAATAGAGCTCTTGTCTCGTTTATGTTTTGTGGACCCGTGACTTGGTTGAGTCTGGGAGAGCAGTGGCGTGTCATTTCGACTCTCTCTATCAAGCATGATATGTAATTATACATCAGGCAGCTAAATATTTGACCCAGACGGTGCTGGGACTGGAGTATTCGTCACGCAGAGCTCCACAGTTCCTCGCTGGGCACAAATCCTATGAGTGACAAACGTGCAAATCGTTTGGTCCCATGCAGACTTGTAAGTGTGACTTTGATGAAATGCACAGATCAGACTATCAGCTTTTTAATATCCTGAATATCCTGAGTTTTCCACTTGTGTATTGAATCTAGTGCTGAGGAGTATATAAACCACGGTGGGCTTTACTGTCACCAAATCCTGTAAGATGTGTCAAAGAGAGAGCGTGCTAGTCGACATAAGCATCAGAGATACACCAGCAGATGGCTTTTTGGCAGATTACTCCGCAGGTCATTATAAATCTTTGCAGTAGATTACAGCGCATCAACTCAAGATGTTTAGAGTTCAAACTGATGAGCGGGTGTAGACTAAAAATGTAGTTTATTTTAAATAAATCACAAGGGGTTAGACTGGTACAGTTTGTACAGTCAGTATTTTTTTTTAGATTATTTTAGATCTCTGTGGCTTTTTTACCTCCCTTACCTTTGTTTTGATTTTTCTGATCTATTTGTAGAGCCACATCAGCCACACACTCATATAAGTGGATGTTTTCAGGGTACAGAGCTTAATTTGTATTATATAACCAACAACTAGAGCGTTTCAATGTTATATGATGAGTGCAATGTTCCATTCTAATCTGTTCTATTCTGTTTATTTTACTTATGGATGACCAGTGGTGGAATATTTTTGGAGCATTTAGGAGACTGGATGTATGATCTTCAGCACTGAGAACTTCTCTCTGTCACACAAACTGATGAGAGAGAGTTGAATATGATCTAAGCCTTGCACCTTACATACATATTTGGATCAGTGACTGAACAACTCAAGTTATCCTTGTGTGCACGCTCAGCAGATGTGCACCCAGCTGGCAAGCTTAGATTTAAGCATATACAGTCGGGACCGTGACACAGATAACATAGAGACCCTTAGTGCAGCACTAAAAGCATTTAAAAAACTGAGTCACGTCTCCTTTCCTTGTCTCCCCTCTCAGTGAGGAGCTGAAGCTGGCCTCTCAGAAGTCTCTCGACGAGGTAATGACCCTTCCCAATTTCACATTATAGTAACTATTAGCTCCATCCCGTTGTAAGGGCTTGTTAAACTAGACACGGCGATTTGATTAATAGGTTTTGGCATCGTGAGGATAGACTTCCTGCTGTGGCTGAACTCCTAAAGCACCGACGGGTTAAGCCTGCAGTTTAATGCTTCTATATTTGTGTGTGTTTGCCTCTCAGTACAACGAGGAGCGCAACAATCAACACCCGGACATGAAGACCAGGTAATGTGATCTTATTTGTGTGACTTTTTTCACTCTCACTGATGCACTCTGAGTTTAATGGTGTCACTATTAGTCATTTCCAGGTTATGGTTGTAAAAAAATAGAAATTGACATTATTTAAATCGATGTGATGTGAAGAATTAGAGATGCAGGGAGTTGGATTGTAAAACAAAATGTCAAAAAAATGTATGTTTCACCTATTTATCTTACGTAAAATGTAGGAAAGATTCATACAAAAACTAAATAGACTTGATGAAAACCACTGTGTGGCAGTTTCCGATAAACCAGCACAGGGTCATAGATCATTTCTAAATATAGGATTGACATTGTGAAAAGCACATTATCTAACCATATCTCATTAGATCAGCTTCCATCATCATCATCCAACTAAGCTTGTAAAAACTGTAAACTTAAACATTCTCTAAGTTATGGATCCAAATACCCCAGCTCTTTCACTATAGTGATGGAATGAGCTCACAATATTTAATGGAGAGTAAGTATGTCAGGAGCTGATGCAAGAGCCTCCTGATCAGCTCCTAATTTCTCTTGAGAACAGTCTCCACCCTGGTTCTGTTAGACTGTATCCATGGCTTCCACTGTGTTGAACCACAATAACAGTGATTCGTCTTTTCACTCACAAACAGTCCAGTCAGCATCTTCCAGTCAAGCTTTTTACCTTAGCTCCATGCCATTGGTGTCACAGCTTCATGTATGCGGGTGTTTTCCAGTCTGGGTTCCACATCTGAAGTGGATCAGTCTTCATCAGGAACCAACCCTACAAGGACCAATGTAGATTAAATTTTCCACATCTTCTCATTGTGCTGATTGACCTTATTTTACCTCTTTCTAAGTTTATGAACAAAAAAAGCTGGAATATCTGTGTATAAAACATGGCACCACTTCAACAGAGCAGCCAGTGAAGTTGAGAGTAAAATAAAGTGAAGGATGGCAGACAGCAGAGGACAGATGACAGTAATGGAAGAAAGGCATGCATCCAGCTCTGTGGTTTTGACTAGAGGAAAATGAAAGCAGAAAGAGATGGTGTGTTCTCAGGTGAACGTTAAAACCATTTGTGAATTTGTATTAAATCCTTAGTTTGTTGTGTGTTTGTTTCGGGTCATTTGTTTTTATTTCCTCTTGAATGGGGAAAAAAAGGAGGAAAAAAAAAAAACTCCACAGACGTGTAGTGCCCCATTTAATTCAGTGTCTAATCAAATCAATCCCAGCTCTGTGTGCCTAAACACACCAATTCTAAATGTGATGTCTGTTATTGATTTTGCCAGAAATATTGCAAGTAGTTGAAAATACAAAACAAAAATCAGAGCAGAACTCTGTACGTCATCCATGTTAGCAGGATTCAGTGATTGTATGGTTACATTTATTTATATAGCATGTTACAAACAGGAGTTGAGCCTGAAATCTATATATATAATTGCATTGAATCGATCATATATTTTCTTTCACATTTAAAGTAACTTTTATTATTTTATTTCTCTGTGTGATACTGATACTGTTTTTCCACAGAGAAACCATCTCTAATCGGGAACTGCAGGAGGAAGTGCAATTCCAGAAGTCAAGTGGAGTCTTGACCTCAGACAAAGATCGGGAACTGGAAACTCTGAGGACCGAGGTGCTCACTCTGACTTTCTCCCCGTCTTCTCATTATTTGGAAAGTCTCCACCGAGCTGCATGAGGTCTTTAATTATTTGCTGTGTCGTGCAGATCGCAGTTCTTCGGGGAGAAAACGCCATGGCAAAGACCCTGCAGTCGGCCGTTGAGACGTTGGAGAGAGACAAAGCTCAGCTGCAGAGCCGTGTTTGCAGTCTAGAGCAAAGGCTCATGGGAACACAGAGCTCTGAGGGAGAAGACAGGGAGGTGCCACAGTCGGGTAAGGAGACAACGATTGGAGCATCCACGCTCTGGTCTGAGGAGGAGATGCATCTTGTCTTGCACCTGTTTACTTGATCCCTGGTGTGTTTCTGCAGGTGACGCTGCTTTCGAGCAGCTGAGGGAAGAGAAGGAGTTCGCTGAGGGACAGGTAAGACATGTAGGACAGCTGTTGCTATCAATCAGCATGGGCAGGGTTCTCTGTTGTCCCCTGCGCTTATATGAAGGTGACCTGTGTTCGAACTGTCTCTTCAGATCAACTTCCTGAACAGTGTGATCGTGGACCTGCAGCGGAAGAACGAGGAGCTGAAGATCAAGCTGAAGAAGCTCGCTCTGGCTGAGTTCAATGGAAACGACGAGGCCGATGGGTAAGAAATAAATAAATATATCATGTATTATCACATTTCATTTGTTTAATTTAATCGTAAATTGAATACATTTGAAACTACAATATTTACACAGTAAGGAAAATAGGTGCAGCTGTATTCTGAAGTTATCTCAGGACCTGATTTGTGACACAAGATTAAGGATAAAGGAGAAAAATCAAATCCGCACCAGTCAATACATAGACCAGTGTTATTTCTGTCCACATTATGCTGAGAGAGACAGAGGGTTGGCTAAGGAATAGCTGAGTTAATCAAATCAAATCGATAAATTAATTAAATAGAAGGTGTATATGTGGTAAGAGTTGATAGTGTGCTGGTGGCCACAGATAAATCAGTGTGATTCTTTGTGGTTCAGTGTGAAAGCAGCAGGTTGGAGGACATCAGCTTCTTGCACATTCATACAGCTCATTACATGATATTACTGGTTAATACCAGGGGAAGAAAGATTAAGATTAAAACTGGACAACCAAAAAGTCAAATTGAGTTTAAGAGACAATTCAGTTCAACCTGACCGCAGATGAAAGGTCCATATCTGTATGGGATAGGATAAAACAGAACGACTCAGACATGATGGAAATCTGGGTTATATTTCCTGGGTTAAAGAAAAAAAATAGCCACATGTCTGAATCATTGCATTGAGAAAATAGCAGACGCATCCAGAGTAGCACCTCCCAATCAGTCCCGAATTACCAAATGACGTTTTGTCTTGGCCGCCTAGTTTCGATGAAGCTATGTCAAAGCGGGAAAAGAAGGCGACGCCCCGCCTGTTCTGCGACATCTGCGACTGCTTTGACCTCCACGACACAGAGGACTGTCCCACTCAGGCCCAGAGCCCCGACTCTGTGCCTCACACCACCTACCACGGCAACCCGGCCAACGAGAGGCCCTACTGTGACATCTGTGAGGCGTTCGGCCACACCACCGAGTCCTGCAACGACGACCAGACCTTCTAGAGCCTCCGGCATCTCCCCCTGCATCGTAACTCCCTCTCTGATCTCACTCTGATGCACTTCCCACCTCTTCATCTGCTTCATTTCCCTCATTCCAGCCCAACATGCCTGCAGATTCTTCCATATTGTATTTTTATACTGTATTTAAGCATATCACTGGTAGCCACCGTTTTGACCCAAGTCCTTTCCCCCGCAGCGCTTTTCTCAGAGGAGTAACGGTTCTGTGATGCAGAATGTTCGTCCAAATATGCTGCTTTGGTGCAATATCGATGTTTAGAACAAAAGGAGTCCGTCCTCTGCACTTGTTGTTTTTAAACGTGTTGTTTTCAATGAGCATTAGTGTTCACATTAGTAAAAAAAAAAAAAAATATGATGCAACCAAGTGAAGCACAGTTAAACCTGAAGGGTAAAGGAAACTTTACATTCCAGTTCTCTGTATCGCATTCCTCACTCTGTTGGGGTGTAAACCAGTCAGATCCTGATACAGAGGCACTGCCACATTTGTTACTGCTTGATAACATTTTACAAAGACAGTTTATAGAAACTCGACAGACTTTGAAGGGGACATAACGCTCATCAGTTGAATGATTATTGTAAGGTTTACATGCTCCCAGCACATTCAGGAGATGTCAGCCGCTGCTCTCGCTGAACCAGCCTTTTATTAAAGGACCTGCCGGATTAATTAGCGTTGTGACGTCACGTGATGTCGCAACGATGACGAGGCGAGAGACCTTAAACTTTGCAGGCTCAACACAGAAAGGAGCCTGTCAGTCATAATTTAATGAGAAAAAGGGAAGATTTTGAGTTGGAGAAACATTTAAATATTTCAAGCAAAACATTTTGAACTTTGAATTTTATTTTCTCAACTTTAGAATTATTTTTGTTTACTTTAACTTAATATTATTTTTTGAGATATTGTGTTAAGGTCTAATATAACATAATATTTAAAATGTTTTAGAATTATTACAATACATTACAATATCACTCTAACCTTCTGGTCAAAGCCTATTCAGACAATATCCATGATATATTTTGACAGTATTTTATATTGTAGCTTTTTCTCTTTTTTTGTTTGTTTTTCAGCTTTAGGCTTTTCATTTTACAACTTCCCTTGTCCCTTGACTTGTTTCGCTAAATCACTTTACACTTTATTCTCCAAATATTCTGACTCCTCAGTGTCTCCGTTGTACTCCGTCTAAGTATTGACTTGTGGTACACAGTTCCTTCTTGGCTTTGGGAATCCTAGTTTCCATGGTAACTAGTTATTTCCAGAGCTTTCAACTCTGTTAAAGTTTATTCCCAAGATAGCACATCAGTGAAATAGTTTACACCACCTCTGGAGTGTTAACGCCACCTATCGGTGAAGTTGGATATTGAGCTAAAGAGTGACCCAGTAGATTTTACACATGAAGGTTTATTGATTTCTTTTCTGAGATCGTTCACAACATTCAGTCCAATTAACTGGCGCCCTGGAGCTTTCACACAAAGTTCCTTAAGTTGTCGTTACTGCAGAGACTGACTGTGAAGTTGAGATTTTAGAATTCCATGCCAGCCAGGCAACTCACTGAAAGCTCCAGAAGAACGACTTAATTGACCATGTGGGCAGGTTATTTTAAATTTGAGCCAGCTTCAAAAGTTCTAACATTGTTGTGTATTTACCTTTCAAAAGGTCAGCATATACGTTAATATCCCTCAGATCTGTAGCTATTGATGATGTTAATGCGTTTTGTTATTTATTGTCTAATATTTCACTAACCAGTGACATTCCTACAGGGAAATAAGCTAGCACTGATTCAAAGTGTATATAGTCTGTACTAGGACTACTGTAGTGTAGGTGGGCTGCTGCCACACGTTACAGTTACTCACCCAGATGAAACTATAGCAGCATCGGCTCGCTTAGATTTGCACTTTCCACTTTAAAGATTCAGCAGACGCTTTAATGTCCAGATTCTAATGTTATTGAAAAGTTATTTTTCCGTAAAAATCATTCTGTTCAGCTAATTCAGTCCTATTTCATACTGCTCATACTTTTTAAAGCTACAGATTGACATTTTGGGGAAATTCTCTTCTGCACTTTTACATTTTGCAAGTTGCATGAAAAGGTCGACACCATTTTCATGTGTGTGATACATGCACAATATAGACCCAAGTTCGTTTAAAACCTGGAAACAGGCAAACTTTCTGAAATGTCAACCAGTCCTTAAAATGTACCCAGTATAAAAACATGCATTTTGACATATCTCGTTCTTAAGCACAATTTTGGATCATATTGAATCTTCCAGTGTAACGGTGTATAACACATGACTAACCCTTGACACTAGTCTTTGTAAATAGCCGTCAGAAGCCTCCTTCTGATGAACGCGTACACAGTGCCATTGAACAAAAGATAGCTTTGATGTGTACGACATTTTATTTTTCTGCCCTGTTGATAAGGCTTATGTTGTACAAGGAGGTTTCCACTCCGGGGGGGGTGGGGGGGGAATGAAGCCCGTTTGTAAAGACTTAAAAAAAAAAAAAAAAAACCCTACGTACTTTGTAAGTGATATGTCTAATTATTAGTGTAATGTTTTATATATGTAACGATTTCAGGCACCATCTATAAATGGTTTCCAAATGTTCAGACCATTTAACTGATGTTGGCGTGGTGTAAAATGTCCTGTTTTCTATGTACTGTGTACTCCCGAACAGTCCAATAGAAATACTAAGAAGACGTCGCTGCCGTGTTGGTGTTTGTTCCCTCCGTCATGAACGTGAGGGTTTTGTGTAACGCTCTCCAGACACAGCCATTAGAACCTCTCCAACAGCACCATGTAGACGGGCTGCTCCACTGCTCATCATCTCCTTCCCACATCCATTTCGTCCAGAGAGACTGAGGGCAGCACAAAGAGCCTGCTCTATTTTTCATGAGTCACGGACAGTTTTTACTTTGACATCAAAAGTGGCTGAGCCTGGGTTTTTGTCAATGAGTCCAGCATTAAAGACGACACGATGAGACAATCTGCTCACGCAGGATTTAAAACCAGAGGCTGAGGCGCCAAGACGACGCCACAGTCAGCTTCCCAGCAGTTAAGAGACAAGTTGTGGAACTGTGTCTAACAGCACTGGCTGATCAATTTGTTGCACCTCTAACTGTGAAAAAGTAAGACACACACACCCAGGGAGGGTGTCAGAAAACCACTGTCACATGTATGAACCGCAGGAGAGGTTATTGTCACATCTAGACAAAATCCAACCAGGTCACGATCACATACCACTGACTGTGACCAGGGAAGCTGAAGACTCTTGGAAACAATTTCAGATAGTGTATGCAGCTCAATTTGGTCATATATTTATAGCATTATATTTGGTTACAATGTCCCTTTTTTTGACAGATTCCCTGAGAATAACAATAAATGTTATCATGTTCCAGACTGGACGAGTCTAAGTTCAGAGGTTTTTAACCACGACCTGGTCAGACATGGATATAAAAATTTAGTCTGTGAAGATTTTTTTTTAAACAGCCAAGAAAACACTTTCAAGTTTTGTGAATTTTATTAAGAAAACAAAACCATTGGACATGATAAAAACCAAGCACTACTGATGGAATAAATAAGTCAAACCAAACCATAAATCTGTACAAGATCTAACGTGAAAACAAAATGGTCCCATGAAAAAAAAAAAAAAAACATACAAGATTTTCTATCTCACAGCTTTTTTTTTTCCTTACGCACAGTTATGAGCAAACTAGAATCAATCGGCTCCATCAGGTGAGAGCTACAACATGAGTGAGATTTGTTTTCCTTAAACTGAGTGTACATAATGCTGTTTATAACTGTTAATGTCAATACAATAGCATTTTAAGTTCCAGCGCTGCTGGACTGGGAATGAGGTATATGCTAATCCATCCTCTTAACTGAGACTCTTTTCTCTCCATCCACATGAACGCTGATTCGCTGAAATCTGACCAAGTCATTCTGTGTCACGGTCCACCTCTATATATTATGTTATGAAGTTGGTGATTCGATTGAGTTCAATCCATATTCACGAGTAAATATTGATTAATCCAAGCACATCTTACGTGTGTGAGGTTGTACATTAGAGGTCATAGGTCTGAATCCGTACAATAAAAGTTCAAGTCTGCACTAAACCAAGAGCTTGATGCCGCACGTGTATGGATTCAGCCGACAGACAGCACCTTGAAGGAGAAGAAGAACCAATGTCGGAGCTAAAAGACTGGAGCCTTGTGTTGGGAGCTACAGAACATTTGTGGGACACAGATAAGTAGAGCTACACAGAACACATACAGGAGACAATGTGAGTAAATGCAAGTCGTGACAGTGGAGCAGGCGAGACGCTGGCCTGTTTCTACTTTCGAGGAGGAAAAAAAAACTACGACGTGTCGCCTGAAGTAAACACAGACCAGCGACCAGGAAATCACCAGGTTTTTGTTCAGCAGAAAAATAAAACGACATTAGCTTCTGGTTAATGTTCAAGAGTTCGCTTTGCATAACGACTGGAACGAGGGGCAACGGTTCACCGCTCTGGCTGAAGGCAACAAAATCCACCTTCAACATGTTTTACGACAAAATGTTGCTTTCCTCAGGAAGTCACCGCATATAAAACCCAACTTCTTGTTAGAAAATTTGTCATTCCAGTTCCTTCTGTGTGTCAGCTTCAGAATAAGAGACATTTGACGTAGCCGTTACCAGCCCTTTCCAGTCTTTATGCTATGCTAACTTACACTAACCACCTCCTGATGTCGCTTTAGCATCAGTCTTGTTTTCCTCTGGGCAAGAAAACAACCGTTTCCCAGAATGCCGAGCGAGTCCTTTAAATTAAATCAAACTGTTGTAGTTGACTATAAATATTGGATACAGCGGATTAGTGATGATTATAAGGCATAAAAAGAAAACATGGCACCAAGATTGTAATTCAAAACCTGTTTGACCTAAAACATGTTTCATGGTAGCAACTCAAGGCACGCACCTTCAGGACCTACGCTACCTACGCCCATCACTACTTTTTCAAGAGTATGTATCTCAACCAGTACCGTGGTCTTCCTCCTCTGCCAACCACAAACTAACTTCTTTTTTTAAGAACAAAATCAACATGTGAATGGAGAACTTTTCATGGATAGAGGGGGAAAAAAAAAAAAGACATCCACTACAGCAGCAAATCTATCTGTGATCGATTGTGACATACCATAACAGTGCATTGACCCTCCTGAGAAAAAAACCCCGAAACATTTCCTAAACAAATATAGAACAGTAATCTAACAGGAGGCGAATCGAGAGGACTGACATGACGTGGTCACCCCCCAGCCGCTGATCTGAGACCCGGTTAGCCTCTTGACTTGTCCTGAGCTAAACCATTTTGCAGTGAAACATTGGAAAAGCGGCCTCAGAGCAGCGTCCGGGATCAACCTCGTCCGGATCTCAGACCCCCAGTGTTTACTCTTTTAGTCACAGATGCAGGTCAGGGTCTGCGGTCTGGCCTGGCGGTGGCTGGACTGGGCTGACAGCGCCGCCCCTGGTCACGAAGGGGATTGCAGCCCGGGTTCAGAGCTTCTCTTGGCATTAGTGAAAAAGTGTGGAGAGCTGGAAGGAAGCACGGAGGGGACCAGTGAATAGAGGTAATATCCATTCTCCCTCTGTGGCAGAGGAGTGTTAGGGCAAAGGTGACAAACTGGGGGGGAAGGAGTGTGGGAGGAAGAGAGATGTCCATTCTCCCTTTGGTATTGAAAGGGTGGTGGGGTGAGAGAGAGGAGAGGGAGGAGAGCCGACGTGTCCATTAGCCCTAAATTATCAGGAGTTAATGGAGGGAGGTACAAAGAGATGGCGGGAGGGAGGGAGGGAGGGTGAGAAATGACTCAGCCCCAAACGTTTAACTCTCCTCAAAGTCCTGAGACGAGGACTCCAGTTTGCTCTTCTTGGTGGGTGGGGCATCCGCCTCTAGGTCCTACGACAAGAACAGACAATATTAACTAAGTTCTGAAAATCAGCACATCTTTTGTCAAATTAAAGAGCAATAATCCCTGATGAAGCGTTTCATCCAGAGCAATATTACAAAAGGCCAATATAGTATGGATATAATGGGTATGGATTGTACAAGTGTAGTGATGAGGAATGACAGGAGCATCAGATCGGTAAAACGCTCTGCTGGATTTCATTTGCAATGGATTGTGTTTCTAGTCTTGACGTCCACTCAAAGTGCTGAACGCTACAGTTTGCCATCAATCCATTCATGCAGTGCATCTATTAGCAGCACATTTTGTTTAATGGGGTGATTTCAAGGCTCAGCATCTTGCCCCAGGACACATCAGCACAGTCTGTTTATGGGGATCGAGCTGTTTGAAGGTCGACAGCTCGACCCCTGGCCATTTGTTTTGACCCTGCTCTACATTTAAGATAACCTCTGATCTGATGAACTCAGCCTTTCCAGGTTTCAGTTATACTGAGTAGTTCAAAATCTTTCATGTGGACCAAACAAAGATTTGGATTTTTAACGTGATCAACACTCAAGAAAAGCAGCTGAGACCAAAGTGGTGCAAAGACCAAGGTCCTGTGTTTGTGACTTTAAATATCCATTCAACATTCACTGTATGGCTTGAGGCAGCAAATGTGACTGTGACCAGGTTTAGTGGTGCAGCACAACATTTGTATTTCCTTTCTTTATTCCTACTACACTGACTCCACTGTCGTCTCACCCAGTGGGGTGAGGTGTTCCTACCTGAGTGGCTTTGCTGTCTGAAGAGTCCTTCTCCCCTGAGGACAGGCTGTCTCTCTTGGCACTTTGTGCTCTCTCTGAGGTCTCTGATGAAGGGACGGTCTTCCCTGAAGATTGTAACACAGCAACACGTCAGAACAACGGCAGGATCTCGAGAAGAAGTCAACACTGTGTGGGTGTGCAGGGCAAAGGATGAACTGTGTTCAACCCAAAAGGCAGACAGAGACTCATCCTATGCAGTAAAATGTCAAATGTATGTTCACCGGGACCAAAACCCTGAATAGGAGTGAGGTGAGCTTGTCCTGCACACTGAACTGATTGCACGACTGAGTCACAGATTTGCCAAAGTAGGTGATGTAACTTCTTTTGTTCACACACTGAAATCAAATATCGATTGAGCACAGGTTTGGCTCTGATCTGGGACTTTAGCAGACGGATTCCTAAATTTGTCAGCAAGCAGAAAAATTGGGCTACAGATCATCATCCATCCATCCACTCTTACAGTGGGCATTAGGGTGCAATTAAACTCATACTTGACAAATTTATATTGTTTCTACAAAATGAAAATAAAAACATTTCAACGTGGAGAAAAGGAATTTAAACAGCCTCTTGGAGATTGGGGGAGATTAAATGACCAAAATGAGAATTTTAATGTCAGGTGGCATCATAAGACCATCGCACACTCCCCTCTTATGTATGTAGGGATTTCTGCGCAGTGAGCTTACCAGCAAAAAGGAAAAAGCTTTCGGACACAACTCAATTATGTAATTGTTGCAGGATTATGACGAAAGATATCAGCCAGTGGAAAATCCCATGATACATCTTTCAAAAATAAATGAAAATATATTCTTATTACGTAAATTGTTTGAGGTAAAAAAGCAGGTTGAGAAAGGATCCGGTTGGTTCTGTGATGCTCTGCCCTTCGTCGGACTGGTCAGGCTGCTGCTGCTGCTGCACTGGCAGCATAATGCATGATGGTACATGCTCAGTGAACGAGTTAGTGTGTGTGTGTGTGTGTGTGTGTGAGACTGACCCCTCTTGCTGTCCGGGCTCTGCTCAGTCTTGGTCTCACTGTTGTCACGGTGAGACAAGGTGGTGGGCTCAGGAGCGGGGCTGGTGCTACAACTGTTCTCCTGTTTCACTGGGGATGAATCAGCGATCGAGCTCTGGTTGCTGTTGTCGTCTGGTCAGCACAGGAAGAGACGAGTCATTTCAGTTTGTCTCACTCTGAGCTCTGTCCAACATCCATCGTGGACACAAAACACAGGTTTTACATTCCCTCAGTAAAATGTCGACAACATTGGAACCTGTTAATAAATGTTGGGTGAGTACAAATGACAAAAAAAAAAAACAGATAAGGACAGTATTATCTTAACCGTGTTTTCCATTAATGTACCAGTGGAGAACACAGAGAGCTCTGGGTGTTTTAAACAATAAGTCCATATGAAAATAACTGATATAATCCGTATTACCTGATTATATTATTGCAGCCATTTAATCTTCATCTCCATGAAATCACACACACACACACACTAGTTAATTTAGAATCAGTCCCACACACACCATCCTACTGGCCTAAATATTCACTAGAGCACCAAATATGGATAGATCCGCCTCTGAAAATAGTCCTGGACAAATGCGCCATTTACTTCTGTTTGAGTAATGTTTTTTTAAAAACAGTATAACCCAACTGCTGCCTGTAAGATCAAACCAGGTTTTTAAAAAATGTCATATTCATGTGTTCCTTGTTGACGAGGCTCCTCAGTAGGAGCCAATTAGTTTTGCTCTGAGAGCCACAGGCAGAGAAGTAGAAGAGGACACACACTATATGGGTTTTGGTCTCATCATGGGATCTGCTGACATGAAGAGGAATATAGAATATCCAGTCTTTTCCTACCGTGCATGTCCATCATGCCTGGAGAGGAGCTGTTCTCTGGAGTCGTCAACTCTGAGCCGTATTTTTCATCTTTACCCTTTTTTTTATTCTTATTCTTCTGCAATTACAGAACAAATACAACATTCAAATGCATTAATTCTCCATTTAACTTGAGTTAAAATATAATCATGTCAATAGAAGCACAAATCAAAATGGTGGAACTAGAAGAAAGTGTTAATAACTTAAGAGGATCCATTAAAAACTACGTTTGGATGATCTAATTAACTTAAGGAACAGTCACACATTCTATTTCCATTTCTAGACTCAAAATAATCAAGACAGAAGCTTGCAAGTCAAATATATTTCATTAATATTCATATCAAACCAAGAGAAGCAGCATTTCAACGTGAAAAACGCTTCATCCATGAACCAGATGAAAATAGTTTTTAGACTTATTTAACAATCAGTTCATTGATTGGTTTAGCTTTGGTTTTTCTGTTTACAATCATGCAATACCCGAGACATTTGCCCTTTAAACTATGTATGGGAGTCAAACGAGTATAATGTGAGATAACAAGGAGGATCAGGAGGCAGAACTCACATCATCTGATTTGGGCTCCGTCACTGGCACCCACTTGTAGATGCGAAGTGATGTGTCTCCAACAGTCACCCATTTCTTCTCCCTGTATGTGACATTTAAAGAGAAGATGAATGGAAGCCTCTGGGGTGAAATATATTATAAGCCTGATACTCTGAAAACAAAATGTGTGAATGTAAATCAAACCACGAACGCTGCCCCGTGCTACAAAGGTCTACTGTCATTCTAGAAAACATTCCTGACGTGAATTTAAAAGTTCTACAAGAACAATTGGGTTAGTCTTTGGCTGGAAAGTGAGAAGTGTTTTAATTCTCAGTGCATTTTAACACAACTTAAAAGAGTCTAAGAGAACGGTGAGAAGAAACCCTCACTTAGCAACGAACTCAAGCAAGTTTGCAACAGAAAGCAACAGAAAAACAAAAAAAACAAACAAAAAAAAAAATCAGAATAAAATTTCATGAGATGTTACAGTGAATTCTGGCACTTTCACTTAACTAAATTGACTAATTTAATAACTAAAATAGTTATTAAATGAGTCAAATCGCTTTTGAATAATTGTCTCTAGCGTTGATTAAACAAATAGGTTTTAGCAACAGACAACAAATTGTCACAAACGTGTAAGAAAGTCAAGACAAACCACAACAAAGACAATGTGCTGATGCCATGTGATCTGAAGCATTTAGAAGTTCGATCAACTTGTTCCAAGGTGTAAATTACAGTAGATTTATGCGTTTCTTTTTGTTTAACGACACAAATAGCCACATATAGATATTTGTAAAGCTGGTATTTGCAATCCAACAATCAGTCCAGTATCTCAGAGTCAGTGTGAAGTGACATGTTGCTGGAGGCAAACAATGAAAGAACAAATGGAAACAAACGTATAAAAGCTCAGAACAAGACAGATCCGTCATCTGCTCCATCCCCCGTGAAGCATCTCTGCCTCTCATCATTCATTTCATCTTCTAAAAACTTTTTTTCATCGAGGACAAACTTCAACTAGTGCGAGGGCGTTAGATTTAAACACCTGATAAAGGAAACAAACAACAAAAAAAAAAACAATATCACAATAATCGATTCACCGTGCGGGGCTCACACACGTCCGCCATCCTCTCCATGGCTCCGTGTGTGTGTTTGTTCATGTTTATTAAAGCTCTTTGTTCTTGTGTTAAACGTGGAGTCACTGTACGTGTTCGGCCATGCACCACAGCCTACTTCCCTCTCCCCACCCCCACCGAGCCCTGCTCCCTGTCGGACCCACAGGGCGACTCGGAGCGCTTCATTTCAAACTCCGCACGGACCAAAGTGCTCCGGCTCCACAGCGCCGTCGTCAAATTCCTCCCCCGGTCCGCGCGTCCCAAACGGTTCGCCGCTAAGACGCCGCGCCGCGCCGCGAGCTCTCCAGCAATGGCTTCATGTGACTGCATCGAAATGGCTTCTGGGTTCAACCCTCGCCGTTAAAAAAAAAAAAAAAAAAAAACACACACACACACACCGGGGACATGTCTGCCTGAGCCGCCAGACGCCGGGACGACGGCCGGGGCTGCCGCACCGGTGCGCCGGTGCACCTGAGCCCCGCGAGCCGCGGATCCCGTCCACAAAAGCGTCCTTTAAATTTCCTCCACTTTCATCCCTCGCTCCGTCTCGCTGCTTCCCTCTCCTCCCCCAACGAGCCGCTTCGCGTTAGATAACCGAGCCTGCTTCTTTCCCTTTTGTCCTCTTACCATTTTCGTACTTTCTCAATAGCGGCCATGACCCGCTTGATGTCATCCTTCGCCCTGCTCCGGGTCTCAGCTCGCACCGACCTGCCCGACATTGCCGCGGTGGTTATAATATTTAGTAAAGCTCGCCGGCTGCTCAGACACAATGCAAACAGTGGAGCGCACACAGGAGCCAGTGCGCATGCGCCCACTGATAGAGCACGGCGGGGGGCGGCGCGGAGGAGGGGGGGGGGGGGGGGGAAGCCCGGGGCCGGGGCCCTGGGGGGGGGGGGGGGGGGGGGGGGTAGCACGGATGCAGCTGCACTGGAGACAGAGAGAGAAAGAGAGAAAATGATACAGAGAGAGAGAGAGAGAGAGGGAGAATGAAAGAGAAACAGAGAGAAAGAGAGAAAATGATACAGAGACACTCACTGCCCACAATCTCCCAGCATGCACCGAGAGAGAGAGAGAGAGAGAGAGAGAGAGAATGAAAGAGAAACAGAGAGAAAGAGAGAAAATGATACAGAGAGAGAGAGAGAATGAAAGAGAAACAGAGAGAAAGAGAGAGAATGGTAGCCACACAGAAAGAAGAGAAAGAGAGAAAGAAAGGGAGAGACAATTGGCGCTTTTCCACCGGCACGGTACGGTAAGGCACGGGTGCTTTTCCACTGGGGGTGAGACCCTGGAACTGTTTTTTAGTACCTGCTCCTGAACTATTAATTCAAAAAGAACGAATCTTTTATATGAGTTGGCATACTGAGTCCTCTCAGTGAGTGATTCGTTCCTTTCCAAGCAGTACCTTCCGTCGCCACATGGCCACTGATATGCATTAAGTTAAAATGTTAAATATTTTACTGAGGACATAAATACTCCACTGTGAAAAGGCTGAGCAGAACGGCTGCTATCGCTAATAGCAAGCACAGCTTCACTTACTTTCATGCGCAAGAGGTTTTTAGAAAGTTTCACTGAATCACTTGACATTTTATCGCCAGGGAGAGGATGAGACAGCGACAGCGTGAGACAGAGACAATGTGACAAGTATATTCCAGGAATTTAGGAACGAGGACCTCCTGTTGTGCCTCCTGTTCTTCTCGGGGAGTAAGCGGCCTGCTTGATTTGGTCCTGTATTTCCGGGTCCTTATCTTGTGCTTCCCTTATTTCAGGCAGTAGAGTTGGGGGATCCGTGGAGGATTTGGGGACATTTAAAACCATGTATGCAGCAGACATGTGCTGATTGGCCAATGACTGCGACAAGGCATCAGGTACTATGTTTGGCAAACCCCTTCGGTAATGGACCCTGAATTGAAACTGTTGGAGCCTCAGTGTCCAACGTCCTCAAGATAATGCTGCCACTTCTCCACGGCCCAAACGACCGCAAGACACTTCTTCTCGGATGTGGAATAATTTCATTCTGCTCCTCCTCCGAGAGGGAGGTGGTGGCGTCCGCACATGCCTTGGTGAGGTGATGCCGCCAGGTGTGGGCCGCGGCACGGAACATGCTACAACGCAGCAACACCCGCATGAAGACGGCGGGCGGCACCAGGCCCGTTTCCTATTTCCAAGGTCATTAATCCAGCTTCTGTTCGTCTCCGTTTGCCCAGATCGCTGTGGGTCCACCCCACCTTTCACGTTAGCCGGCTCAAGCCAGTCATGGAAAGCCCACTAGTGCCACCGTCCACCCCACCACCTCCTCCCCGGATGATTGATGGGGGTCCGGGGTACTCGGTCAGGAAGCTCCTGGCGGTTAGGAGGAGGGGTCGCGGCCGCCAATATCTGGTGGACTGGGTGGGTTACGGCCCAGAGGAAAGGCAATGGGTTCCCGCCAGTTATGTCCTGGACAAAGAACTGATCAGGGACTTTCGAACGGTCACAGCCCGCAATGCCGTTCTTTTCCAACAGAGAGGGTAAGGCAGAGCCAGAATATAGATCTATCCTTTATTACTACAGCGTGAAACTTGACTCAGTGGAGAGATGCACAAGAGCAGCAGCAGCGATAGCAAAGGCCATCCAAAAAACATCACATGTGGTAATGAACCACCCATTAGTGGTGCTTTCTGAACATGGTGTAATTAGCTGTGTTCAATCATCAGCGTTCTCCAAGACACAACTGAGACGCAATAAGCTGTTAAAAACACTCATGCAACCACACATCACATTTGAAAGCTGAGACGTTTTCATGGCCGAAGACATGAACCCTTTCCCTTACACGAGTGTAAAGAAAAAGTGAGAGAGGAGGTAAAGTACAGAAAAGACTTGATGTTTGAACCATTAACAGGTGAAGGAGGAAGGAAGCTGTTAACAGATGGATTGGTTGTTACAGGGACATGCACTCAGGTACTTTGAGAGCGGGTTTTGCTGTAATAGAGGAAAAATCACTGATCAAGGTTATCCATCTGCCTAGAAAGCTGAACTTTTGGCAATGACAAAAAGTGGAACACATTCACATGGGGAGCCCCTACGATTAACCCCTAGTGTGGGAGATGGTCAGATGTTCATTGGAATTCTGGACCCTCAGGTTATACATATGCGATTACTACTGGAAAGTACACTGTTCTCCAAGATTCCATTTCTTTGTTAAGCGCTCAAGCTACTCACACACTGTCAACAGGCCGATACAACTCCATTTTGCTCTCCGTCACTAATATTGTTTCTAATCCTTACAGTACAGACGTGTTGAAAGGCCGTTCCTGCTATCAAGGTGACAACCAGTCTGTTTTTTTCATTCTAGGAGTTGATTTTTCCAGAGTAGACCCTATGGTTCTTGTTAAACTTAACCTGATTAAACCATGGACGGTGGGTAAGAAAGAACATACTGACACCCAGCCACAACAAACAGGTGTTGTAGCTATGGCCACACAATTCTCTATGGAAAGTCTTGTAAAAATAAATAGGCCTTCAAGTTGACCATATGTGGGTACATGAAGCCATTCAATAAGCTAAAATGGGCACATTCTTGCTACTACAAACCCACGCTGATTATGGTTCCTTCACTAGCAGATGATAACCAATGGACGACCTGCATGCTTGATATCCACACCATTACCAACAAACCATCCTCTTGCAAACATTTGACTCCAGATGTAGAAAGTATTCATCCTGTTTCTAACTTGGATCTACTACCTCCATTCAAAACTGAAAATATCTCCCTTAAATGCTTTACACAAAATGGTTCCATTTTGGTTGGTCATCACATTATGTAACTCCACTACAGATTCGACAAATATCGACACCTATTTTAACTTAACAGTCTCCAGAACTGACCTTTGGTGGTTCTGTGGGGGTAGAGTGGTTTACCCAACCCTGCCCAGTAATTGGTCTGGAACATGTGGAATAATCACTCTGGTTTAAAGAGTCTCCCTTCAAAAAACAGACAGCAAAGACATGAGAACAGCGAGAGAGGTACTTAAGTCATTTGGACCAATGATTCGTCCTGAACGTTCTGCACAAGATTCTGAAGAGTTGTTTGTCTCCCCTGACCATACGTACATGGACGCCATTGGTGTCCCGCTCTGGATCCATCCGTAGCATCCATTGAATAATGCTTTTCTAATCTTTTTGCTAATCTTTGACATATCCAAGGCTCTAATAAAAAAAGGACCCCCCCCCAACCCCCCCATTATTTATTGTACGGAAAATAACTCTTTTTTTGTGTCGTCACATGATCCAATCGGCATTTAAAGGGTTAAAATCCTGAAAAATAATTGAATATTTGGTAGTTTTGGTTAGGGCTGAAGCTGATTGAAAGATGTAAAGAAAAAAAGTGGGAAAAAATATGAATATGTTATTTTTATAGCAGTTAAAGTTTTGTTTTTGTCACAAATGACACCAAAGGGTAGTAAATCTCTACAGAGCATATTAAAGACCCATTCAAAAGTGGAAAAACAAAATATTCCTAGAAAATATCCTTCTTACAAAAAATCATGACAAGAAAAGTGATAAATGACTCATGTGGACAAATATGTCCTCAATGATCCCAGAGGGTTAAAAAAGTGAAAACCATTTCTTGGGCATTTTGTTTTGTAGCGATGCATCTCTGACTAATTCTGACTCCAAACACGTTCACATAGATCTGAATACCTGAAAAAAATGTATATGAAATTATCAGATTAAGATACGAAGTATTCTAACCTCAATCGCATTAACATTGTGCTGGAGCAATTTATGACATTAACTGATTATGTCACATGGCCTGCGTGAGAATATGAAGATCAAATGATATTTCCTATGCAAGATTAGACTAAAAATAGCTGCGCTGAATGTAAAACTACTTTAGTGTCAGACTGAACAACACACATATGGGCCACTGCACATAATATGAATGGTAATATGTCATATGAGTGGAATCCATCACATCCTTGTCATTAAAATAATAAACTTCTATTTGAAGTGATTCTCAAATGTATGTCGCTGACTTGAGTCTCTTGGGGGAAAGTAGCTGAGAAATGAATCTTTGAACATCACTGCTACATTAACATTGAACGAGGCTTATGGTTGTGACATCGAGTCCAACTTCTCGTTCTGTGCTCTGAACAACTGCTTTGCTCTTTCAGCCTAAACCCTGCATGGTGACAGCCTTGAAGCAGTGGGAGTGAATTGCCAATAAGCCAGGGCCACTGGTAGCAACATGCTGTCCCGCCAAGAGAACGCAGTCCGGATCTTGACCAGGCGGGAGCGAGGCTCCCAGACCGTTGGCTCACAGCATGTCCTGCAGCTGCTGGTGGAGAGGAAAGTCTACTGGATGAAATGGCAGAGTCAGGTACAAAAAAATAATGTATTTCCATATGAGATTAAATAAAATACTTCAAAGGAAACAAAACGGAAAACATTTTAATTGATGTTTCGAGGATGTGAACAATTCAGTTCAGCTCTTTAGCCAGTGGAACAAAAAGTGAACATTACAGGCAAATGAATTGGACTTTAAAGATGACCGTAATATCACTAGTGACATTTTAAGTCAGAATAATTAATCAAATAAAAGAAGTCAATGATACATGATGAGTCTAGAAGCAATGTTCTGCACCAGTGAGACAGTGGTGACTGACTGGTGCCTAAAAGGTGGACATAGCAGTACGTTAATCCATATTTCTGAGCTATGTTTGTAGACTTCTAATGCTGGATCAAGGATGACACTAGCTGTTGACCTGAAGCTAGCTCTCGTCACGTTGTCTCTGTCTCACGCTGTCGCTGTCTCATCCTCTCCCTGGCGATAAAATGTCAAGTGATTCAGTGAAACTTTCTAAAAACCTCTTGCGCATGAATCATTTAGTTTATTTAGTTGAGGCAACGGGACTTCTTTCTTGGTGTTGAAGACATTTCATCCTTCATCCGAAGGGCTTCTTCTGTTCTGGTTTGGGTTGGGGAAAAAACCAGGAGATATATCTCAGGATGCGGGTGGAGCTGTGAGTATGGGCCATTCCCCTCGTTATGTGACAATAGGTCACATGAGTGGGCCATTAACACAAGTGGTAGGGTGTGGACCACTCCTCTCATGAGAGGTAATTAACATGTAAATGTGTTAATAGTTGGTTCTTTCACTCATTAACTTGTGTCAATGTGTGAAAGATTGGGGTTGAATGGATCCTCATGATCACAGGGTCCAGAGGATGTTAACTGCTGTGGTGTAGATGAGCAGCTAAACTTCCTGGGATGAGAACTCAAGGCAGAGTGGTATGTAGTAGACAGACAGTGACATAGCTTAAGAGGCTCTGTCTCGTGGGTGACTCGATGGATTAACTTCTTGAACTTCTTGTACTGTCTTTCTTTGCTCTTGGTGTGTTGTGCCATCTGTGCTGTGTACAAAATTGACTACTTCCTGTAAGCTGTCCTGGGGGAGAAGTGCTGTCAGTTGTTGGAGAATCTGGTTTACCTTGTCCTTTTACCAGAAGCAGGTGGAGGAGGACGAGGAGAGGATCATCAGTGACGAGCACTGGTACCTGGACCTGCCCGAGCTCCAAGCTAAAGAGTGAGGAGGGTACGAAGCACCATAACGTCACATTTGATTTTGTTAAAATCTCCAAAGTAAATCAGTGACGTTAGAGAAGATATATATATATCTCATGTGCAGCAGAGAGATGCCTTGTGGGCTACTAGCCAGAACTAAAGTATCTGAGTAAAAATGCTGAGCTACTCTCCACTGCTGTTGTCATGGTGATGAAGTATTGTACAGTTTGGTGTTATTTCCTGTTTCGTGGAGATGTGACATTGTCAGGCAGCATCATGATGTCACGTTTTGCCCCCTCCCCACCAGGAACCTGATCATTGAGGTGGAGAGTTTTGTTCCATGTGAAGATCTGATATTTGGTCGCCTGTCATTCGGAGGATTAAACCCTGAGGTCGAGGTATGTTTCAAAAGCAATAATAAGTAATCAATAATGTGTCTAATAACATATTACCCCTCCCACAGGTTAATGCTGAATACATTGATGGCAAGAATTTCTCGAGGTGAGTCTAACTCATATACAGGGAGGTTGTTGGCACTCACCAGGTTGGAGTCTATGGGTGGAGGCAGGATCGCCATGGTGATGGAGGTGGTGAGGGGGAGCCGGGTCAAGCGGCGTGGTCCCATCTAGCTGGAGTTGCTGTTTGGAGATGCCGCTCTCTTCGGGAACTCCCTTCCCTGCGTCTTTCCCTCATCCTATTATCAATCCTAATGGCTAAGGATATGAAATAATTCAAGCTGGTAGTGTCATCTCGACAGGCCAATTCATCTCTTAACTCATCAGTCAGGCTCGTAGTAAAGAGATCCTGAAGGGCCCGCTCGCCCCAGCCACTCTCGACTGCTAGGATCTGGAATTCTCTGAACTTCTTGTACTGTCTTTCTTTGCTCTTGGTGTGTTGTGCCATCTGTGCTGTGTACAAAATTGACTACTTCCTGAAGCACCATAACGAAGCACCATAACGTCACATTTGATTTTGTTAAAATCTCCAAAGTAAATCAGTGACGTTAGAGAAGATATATATATCTCATGTGCAGCAGAGAGATGCCTTGTGGGCTACTAGCCAGAACTAAAGTATCTGAGTAAAAATGCTGAGCTACTCTCCACTGCTGTTGTCATGGTGATGAAGTATTGTACAGTTTGGTGTTATTTCCTGTTTCGTGGAGATGTGACATTGTCAGGCAGCATCATGATGTCACGTTTTGCCCCCTCCCCACCAGGAACCTGATCATTGAGGTGGAGAGTTTTGTTCCATGTGAAGATCTGATATTTGGTCGCCTGTCATTCGGAGGATTAAACCCTGAGGTCGAGGTATGTTTCAAAAGCAATAATAAGTAATCAATAATGTGTCTAATAACATATTACCCCTCCCACAGGTTAATGCTGAATACATTGTCTTATGTGTGTTGCTGTTTAATGGTCAATAATTCAAAAATTAAAGTGAGGATGGCGACGTCCCTCATATTCTGACAGAAACTGATGCTGCTGCTGAATCCGAGAGATGAAAACAAAGCTGAGAAAGAGGAGGAGACAAGTAAAATGCAAACAGACGGCAAATGGGAAGTTAGGATGTTTGCAAAGAAGCGTGAGCGAGCATCGATGGATGAGGACGCCAATCAAAACTCTGTAGAAAAAAAGACAAAGAGAAGTTTTCTCAAACCTCAGGACTGAACTAACGCATTTTCATGTTAATGTCATTTTTTTGACATTGTTGTGTTTTACAGCCAAGTGGATGTTATACATCCTGTGTGTTCAAATCATTCTCTCAATCACTCATTAAATATCAACCTCCTGTTTTTAAAACTGAATTTGGGCTGATTTTAAATGTATAGAAGAACACCAGATGTCATAAAGGTCTCTAGCTCTGAGACTAGTGATGTTACGTTCCTCAACAATTCATTCATAAAGAACTAATCTTTTTTATGAATTGGCATACTGAGTCCTCTCAGTGAGTGAACGAAATGACTCAAAATAAGATTAGTTCTTTTTACTGTACGAGATTAATAGATTCAAATCAGTAAAAAGACTCAAATATCCCATCACTACGTCACATTCGAACTCGACTTTTCCAGCAGCACTCGAAGGCACCACCGTGGCCACGTCATCTCTCCGCGACGCGTTACCGCAGCACCGCCACAGGAGCTAATGGTGCCCAGTCCCAGACAGCTGAAAGCGTCATGTTCTAACTCCGTTGCTCTTCCCCTGTTTTCTGTGACTAAAACTGTTGTTTGTAAGCTCACGTGTGACAGGAAGTGACAGAAACGCTAACTGACGGAAACCAGCGTTAAACTCTGCAACGCTTCAGTCAGCGTGGTTTGTCCCAACCCTGAAAGCTACACCCGTCAGACTGACGATGGATGAGGAGGGTAAGTTAGTTCAAACTCTGCTTCAGCAGCTTCATCCATCCAGTCTGGATATTAGACTTGTGTGTGTTGCAGCAGACTGGGCTGCACTTCTCAGCCACAATAATGTTAATTATGTAACATATATCATAATAATTCATGAGTTGGAACAAAGTAATTCCAACATCTGTCCTGTCTCCCTGACTGTGTCTCACTGTGGCTGTGGTCAGAGCTGGTGGAGTATTTCAGGACTCAGATGAGGAAAGACCCAGACATGGCCTCAGCTGTGGCCGCTATCCGCACTCTGCTGGAGTTCCTCAAGCGAGACAAAGGTACGTCCACTCCCAGTTACTTACAGTTAACCTCATGTACTGTTAAATAGAACCCCTGCTGCTGCATAATGTTCTCCGCCTAGTTTGACAAGCTCTCTCTCTCTCTGCCTCTCTGTCCCTTCAGGTGAAACCATCCTTGGCCTGAGGGAGAGCCTGACGTGGGCCACAGACTGCCTGACACGAGTGGACTCCTCCGTGGCCGTGTCCTCAGGAGGGGAGCTCTTCCTGCGCTTCATTAGCCTCACATCGCTCGAGCATGAGGTGAGTTATCTGTTTCAAGGACAAGTTCATAAAACAATGCTCACAGCAGGTCATCATTGTTTTAGCTTTGTTGTCTTAAAATTAATTGTAAGACAGAAAACAACGTAAAAAGATGCAATAAATGGGTACACCAAAAATGTATGAAATGGAAGTTGGTGAGTTGCATTGTTTGTTTCAGGAGCTTGGACTGTACCACTGTCTCTTCAGGACATATTTCCAGATATTTAGTGTTAAATTATTTTAATTCTGTGACCAACCTGATGGTGTAGAGCTGGATTCCAAGCAATATTAGGACCAAATTGTAGAATTTGAAATTTCCAGTAAATGTAACTTAATAGTTGAATAAAAATCATTGCAAAGCTAACTTGTGTCTCTGTCTGTCAGGATCTGTCTCGCTGTAAGAAGGTGATGGAAGAGAGGGGAGAACTATTCCTAGAGAAGATCGCAATGTCCAGGACCAAGGTTGCAAAGCTCTGTCACACCTTCATCAAAGACGGTGCTGTAAGTTCAGTATTAATTATTATAGTATTATTGTTTCTGTTGTTAGACAGTTTGCTTAAAAAAGCCTAACAAAATGTGATGCTGTATATTATAGATTCAAAAACACATTAAAAGACAACATTAAGCTGCATTTACAGCTTTTCAGAGTGTAATTTATCAAGTGTTGGGATTGACATATACACCATGTTGTAAGTTGGCCTAGGATTTAGGATGGCACAAACACAGTATTCAGGCAATGTGCCGCCCCCCCCCCGCCCTTTTGTCTTCCAAATATTTCTCTACCAGAAAATCCTGACCCACTCCTACTCCCGGGTCGTCCTCAGGGTTCTGGAAAAAGCTGCAGCTGAGAAGAAACGCTTCTCTGTCTATGTGACTGAATCGCAGCCTGACTCAGCTGGGTGAGTGAACACTGTCAGTAAACTGTGTCCCAGTTTTACTGACGGGGACAAACGGTCATTTAATCGGTTTCTCTCTCTATTCAGGCGACAGATGGCCGAAGCCCTGAGAAAACTCAATGTTCCAGTGACAGTGGTCCTGGATGCAGCCGTCGGGTAAATAGATTTATTAGCAGTGGGATGCTTTGTGAAGGGGAACTGAAGTTGCATTAGTTTGGTGTTTTTCTGTTATTTTTCTCAGGTATGTCCTGGAGAAGGTGGATCTAGTTATCGTTGGTGCAGAGGGGGTTGTTGAGAGCGGAGGAATCATCAACAAGGTGGGTTTCAGGAAATAGTCAGGGGTCGCCATTACAGCTTCCGACCCAGAAGTCCCACTGTCTCCTCAACTCCTCACCTCTGTTTCTGCAGATCGGCACGTATCAGACGGCGGTGTGCTCCAAAGCTCACAACAAGCCCTTCTACGTTGTGGCCGAGAGTTTCAAGTTCGTGCGGCTCTATCCGCTCAACCAACAGGACGTGCCGGATAAATTTAAGGTATCACATCACGTATGATGACACATCGGCTCTGGTCAGACATTCAGGAGATACCCCGCACCTTCTCTGATCAGATGTGCTCTTGTGCAGCATGTCACACACTCATTTTTTAGATGAAAGGGTGATGGTTGGTGAAGTCACGTACCTCATGATTACCCAATTCCAGTAGCCAGGTTTGTACCAATAGAGAAGAGTGACAACTGCTGTGAGGCAACCAAAAATACTTTCCATAAAAGCTGCCTGTTGGCCAAATAGCGCCACTCATTGAAGTATCCCCAGTCCACCATGAAACCCAATTGCTATCAAATGCTTTAGTTTCCTCCAAAGATACCTTTGAGTGTTTGATTGTGACTGAAATAAGTAAGAATGCTTCCACATGAGGAAAGAGGCTCACTGCTGCTGGGGCTTAGATGTTTGTATTTCCACTTTACATACAACTGTTGTGTCCCGACATATCTTCTGTTCCTCCATAGTACAAAGCAGACACCCTGAAGGCAGGGCAGAACCTGTCGGAGGAGCACCCCATCATCGATTACACGCCTCCCTCCCTCATCACCCTCCTCTTCACCGACCTGGGCGTCCTCACCCCGTCTGCTGTCAGCGATGAACTCATCAAGCTTTATTTATGACCGTGCCTCAGAAGTCTCAAATAAAAACCCTTTTTAATCAAAAGGTCAACATATGTCAGAGGTGTTGCTCTAATTTTTTTAACTGCGTTTCTGACACGGGCCACGTTGCCTTCAAGAGTTCTGTCCACCGGCCTCCTCCACTGTGAGTGGCACTCCCTCTGTTTTGTGTTTTGACTTTGGTTTGCTTGTGATCTGTTTCTCAAAGTCCTCCTCGCTGATCTGTCCTCTCTTCAGTTTCTTAAGGAGCCGCGTGTCGTCTAGAAGCTCTTTCATGTCTTCGTCGTCCACTTCAGCCTCCTGCAGACACGGAGAATATAAAAAGAGGGAAATAAATAGGCGACTTTATCTATATTGATTTGATGGTCGCTGAATGGAAATACCTCATTGCGCTTCCTCTTGGCTGTACATTTCTTCTTGCGTTCCTTCTTGGACTTCTGTTTGGACCACGATGTATTCTTGACGAAAACCTTTTTGGGAACAGGATTCTCCGCTCTGTCTTTCAGCATCTTCTGTCTCTGCTTCTGCCTTTGCTTGTCCTTGTAGCGGATGGTCTCCGTGTCCACTGTTGTCTCCTCAAAGTCAGGGAAGGTTTTTCCTCTTAGCTCGGGCATCTTCGGCAGGCGGAGGAGGGCGAAGCCACGGGCCAAGGAAGCAAAGTCCAAATCTAGACAAAGGAAGGAAACGCGTAGAAATTATAGATTTTGCACTTGATGCACAACTCTGTGACTCATAGGATGTCAAGCTGCTCATTTCACCTTTGACTCTAAAGATGAGGCTGCATTCATGTTTGGCGTAGGCCTGGATGTACGACACGAAGGCCCTCATGCCTCTGTCAAACATGGCGCGGTCTGCCAGCGACATGGCCTTGACTTTGGGCAGCACGTCCACAACGTCTCGTACAGGGGGCATGATCTGGAGCGGGCACTGAGGGAAGTGGCACAAAAGCTTTAATTCATGAGGCCTGGACTGTGAAGATGGACGATAACGCTCGTGAGCTGTAGCCAACGCTTTTCAGCCAAGTTTTCTCAGCTCATAAGAACTTCCTGTGTCTTATTAAAAGACAGATATCACAGCTGTGCGGGTGTGTGCAGTCAAAACACGCAGCCATGCAGGGAATTGTCCTGAATGAGGTTCCATGTGGTAAAAATATAAATTAATGAGCGTGTTGGCCAAGAGGGTTCAGCCTCTATCATCTCACTACTGTCAGTTACGTCAAGGTCAAATAAATGAAAACCTTATTGCATGAAAGTCCCTTGACGGCGAAAATAACGCAACAGGAATGGTCACATCAAATTATTTCTAATCAACAAGCAGTACTGCTGCTTTAAGGGCGTGTCGACTTCAAAAGAGACAAACTCACTTGCTGGTTGATGGACAAGAAGTTGACATAGGTCTCCTCCATCGGCAGCAGGAAGACCAGAGCGTTGCCCTGGTTACCGATACGTGCTGTGCGTCCACAGCGATGGACAAAGGCCCTGAGACAGACAAAATAAATGTAGGGCAAAAATGAAATGTGAACGATGGATCAATGTTGTGAAATTAGGTTTCTAATAAAATAACTGTCAAACTTCAATTTTGCTAATTATGCTAATAAAACTAAAACTGGTATCTGGAGACGAGTTTTAATATCCTCGGTAACTTTCATAACGTGACGCCATCTCGACATCTTCTGATGTTCATTGGTTTTCACAGTCGTTCTTATTTTAAAAATTGTGTCTTGATACCAAAATAGTCATAGTCGACTAGCTCAGGGCCGATGGCCCACTGTTCACTGCAGTGTCATTCAAAAAGGAGGTCACTTTCCAACTAATGGGGACTATTTTCAGCAGTGCATGAATCCACATCTGATGCTCTCGTGAGGATGTGAGGCGGCAGGGCGACGTGCAGGAGACTGAAACACAGTGTTTCCTCCTGGTGATGAGGACACATGTGACCCAGTGGAACAGTGAGGCTCAGTAGCGCAGAGGAATTCCACGTCTCAGGCCTTAGACAAACAGTGGAGCTATTCATCCTGGATTAGGTCCTTTTTCGAGAGATGGATTGTTTATTGTAAGTTTATTTACAAACTGCCGTGATCACAGTCAGTGCGATGAATTCGGTCTTTCAGATCACTCTGAGCGACCCGAGTCTGCTCCCTCACCTGGCACTGCTGGGAGGATCGTACTGCAGCACCCAGTTGACGTCGGGGATATCGATGCCTCTGGCCATGACGTCTGTACACACCAAGATCCCACTGGAGAATAACACACAGGCAAAAGCAAGGCCTGGAAGTGAAACCCCGCACAACCGGCATCGCTGCACCCTTCACACGCCAACTCCTGCTCACCTCTTCAGGGCGCGGAACTCTGCAAAAATGGCGTTGCGCTTGTTCTTCATCTTGCCGTGGATGCAGCGGATGGTGACCTTCTTGATCAGCGTCTCCAGTGCTCGGCCAAAATACTCCACTCCGGCGCACGTGCTGATGGGAGGCATACACAGAAAATAATGAATCAATTTAGAATTTTATTTTAGGGTGCGGCTGATCATTTTTCATTTCTCTAGAAAATAATTGAAATAATATAATATAAAAATCAAACTGAACATTACTGAAGAACAGACCATAGTGTCTGTGTCTTCCAGCTATTGCCAGTTACAGATTCATTCCTCTAGTTAAAATGTTACAGGAATAAAAAATGAGATTCTCCGTGTGAGCGTACCTGAAGAAGACCAGGTTCTTCTCGTGCTTGTGTTGCCTCAGAAACGCCACCAGGGTGTTGAACTTGTCCTCAGATCTACATAGCTGACATTAAAAAAAAAAAGAAAAACACGATGGGACATTTTGCGTAGCTGCCGCGTTTTTGGGCTGGTCGGTGTGAAGCAGGCACCGCACTCACTGTGTAGTAGTTGGAGAGCCTGGCGGGGGTCTTCTGGGCGGCGGCGGTCGCGGCCACGCCTTTCTCTTTGACGGTGATGCGAACTGGGTTCCTGAGGCCGGCCCTCACCAGCTTCTCCAGCTCCTGAGTCTGAGTGGCTGAAAACAGGCCGGTGCGCCTCTGCTTGGGCAGGTAGCCCAAGATGGTGCTCAGACTGGAAGCACAGACGGCACAGAGAAAAGGCAAAACAGATCCCAGATGCCTCTGCACAACCGTGTAACGCTGAATTCACTCCATTACCGCCGACTAATTTATTCCTCCACCGCGACAGATATTATCGACAGATTTGATCCTGTACCTGGCCTCAAAGCCCATCTCCAGCAGCCTGTCGGCCTCGTCCAGAACCAGCACGTCCAGACTCTTCACTGAGGCGCCGAAGTCCAGACCATCTGCTTTCCTCCTGAACATGTCCTCCAGACGGCCGGGAGTCGCGATCACAATGTTCGCTCTGAAACACAGGGGTCGTCGCGTTAACAACATGGAATGGCGTAATGGCCGTCGTCCCTGGGAAATGTCAGAAGTAGCTGGAGCCAAAATCACAAGCTCAATATTAAAGATGTGCCATTCAGTCCAGAGACACATGAGCAAAATGTCTGTCATTTCACCAGGCTTGGATTAGAGACACTTTCATCACCATCTAAAGAATAAAACTCATAAATGACACCACATACCCTTGACTCTTGATCTTCTCCACATCCTCTATTGGGTTACTGCCACCAATCAGTAAAATCTGCCTGGAAAACACAGAAATACATGAAACCACTTAATGACTCACAACACAAAAAAGACCAAGTGTTGTTCAACTGAGGAGGACCCTGTTCTTCTGGGACGGTTATCACCGAAGCTCTGATGCTTTCGGGATTGAAGTAATCAGATTATTTTCAGGATTCTTTATGAAGTTCAGTCGCCATACAGTGAGTCGCGTTGCGCAGCGACTGCGAACTCACGTGAACTGTGGAAACTTCTGGACAAACCGCTCCATCACTTCACTGATCTGAACGGCCAGTTCTCTTGTGGGAGTGATCACTAGGGCGCCAACCTGCGGGGAACGCAAATCAAAAGTCGGCATCTCCGCGAAGGGCGCAACCCCAACCTCCACGGCGAGTGGAGAGCGTGAGCGACACGGTGCAAACATCCTCTCGGTGCTACCTGCATCTTCTTCAGCTTCTCCTCTCTCTTCAGGAGCAGCTCGATGATCGGGATGACGAAAGCAAGCGTCTTTCCGCTCCCAGTCACCTGCAGCGACACGCCGTTAGTCAGATTACAATTCATAACGTACAAAACACAGATTCTAAGCTACGGACAGCAGCATGAGCAAACTAGAAAATGTCTTTTTCCAGAACAAATTTCGAAGGGATGCCGGGCACGTCCTCGTCGTCGCACAGATTCACTTTCTGATCATCTAATGATCGTCATTTTCATATTTCAGTGAAAACAGCATTCAGAAATTCACACTGGAATCGTGACAAACTAATACACTTGTAATGACTTGATGTTCTCAAGAGTTGTATAAGAACTAGAATGCGTGCTATGAAGTATTATTCAGTACAAGTACAAGGCGGCAATAACAGAAATGGTATAGTGAAGTAAAAGAAACTTGGGAGAACTTGTCCTTACCGCCTCCGCAGCCACATCCTTGTTGCCCATGAACAGCGGGATACACGCGGACTGGAAACACATCACAATGATGAAGATGAAGATGAAGAGTAAAGATGCAGTGAAGAGGAGCTGGCGGGGGGGGGCTGGTGTTACCTGTACAGGTGTCATGTGTGTGAACTTCAACTCCTCCAGGGTCCGTAACACCGCCTCGTTCAGCCGAACCGGTAACGAGTCCCATGTTCCGTCTGTCGTGTTGTCCATTGTGGGTCGGACCAGCGGCGAACACTGGTTTCACTGGGGGGGGGAACAAACGTGAGCTCCACGCTGCTCCGTCTTCCGGGGCCGCCGATGTTTACAGGCCGGCTGGGAACTGAGGCACCGGCGAGTATAGTTCCGCCTATAGTTCAGTTCCGCACACATAGGTTACTTATCATTATTTATCTTTCTGTTGTATTTGGGTATTAGAGGCAGTACCCACACTACCCACCATGTGAAGGTCCTGCATACGTATGTACTCCGTACTAAAGTAGAATTGTAATGTACTTGTGCTTTGCTTAACTGCTGCTTTATTATTTTGTATCTTAACATATTGTAATTTTTCCTCTACTACATTTGTATTATTCCGCCCTTATTATCTTATATATATGATTATTCGATTTGAAATTATATGTTCAGAAGATAATTTAAAACACAATCAACCAACCATATATATTTTTGCTTTACTGCAATAACTAAATACTAAAATCAATTTAACTTTTACCAACTTGTATCTTTAAGTGAAGTGAAAACAAAGGCATCACTGGTGCCTGGTGAGTACTTCTACATGTGATACTTCAAGTTTCTTTGCATGTTAATACCTCAGTGCAGAAAAAACAATTTTAGGGCTACAAAACTATTGGTACTTCTGGTTCTTCCAGTCCTGGCATTAATAATATCAAAAACTGTATATCTGTTGAAAACCCTTAATGTTTCTGTGTGACTGTTTGAATTATATGCTCATAAAAATTAATGGAACATTTGCCAGCACATACAGTTGGAAATTTATTTTCAACTAATCAGGTAGAAACGTCTGTATGTTGCTGTACTTTCATTCACACATCATTACAGTGATCTTGTCTTCAAATGAGTTCACATATATATTTTTTTTTTTTTCACAGGAGACATTGACTTTTCAGTTAGTTAAACTAATTTCATTACAATGGTTTCGCTCCAGTGATTCTAGCAAAGAAATCAAGTGTGTTTTTACAAATTTAGCTTTGCCCCAGACTTGATTTGTGCTCACATATTTTCACCATAGCAGTGTCATAGCACTTGTTTACAAAGACATTTCAGTAACTGTACAGAATATTGTCTTTATTATGAAACCTGGGGAATTTTCCACAATCATTCTACATTTGCACAGATCAATTAACCAGAATTTGTTGGAATCACAAAAAGGAGAGACTGTGTAGAGCAACCAAGGATTTCTTTTTAAATACAAAACCAGAGCATATTCAGTGACGTGCTAAATCTTCGGTGCTGTAGCTGTTTGCTAGATATGAAGTGCCTTGGACAGAAGAGTTTTACTTTGTATGAGGAAGGAAAATCATTTTAAAAGGCATCATCATAACAGTCGCACGTCACTGAATAAAACTAAAATGTCCAAAATTGTATACAATCTTATAATTTAAAACCCAAGACCCCAACAAACTAACTCTAGTAGAAGCAACTAAAGCACACAGCAGTCAATAGGTGACGCCCCCCAAACCAGCCAGCCTCAATCAAAATGTAACATGTATTTGTGATTCCCCTCCAATGAGTTTCAGGCCAAGTAAATTAGATGAAATCCAACCTGGTCTCAGCTTTTGCTTCTAAATCGCAGTTTAAAAGTTTAACGTTTTGAATATTACATTGACTTGTGACCTTTCACACCTGTTGCCCTTTTGCAAACTACGCAGTGACTTCAGACAATCCCCTACAAAAGGACGTCCACTGAAGCCCCATGTGGCACGGATCACTATGAATCAACAGACAGACTCAGAAGCTGCACAGGCTCCCTTCAAGACCAGCTGAAATATAAATCCTTCAGGTTATTTAGATGTATTCTTGAGGAGTGCAATTTGTTGTTGGAAAGCAGTAACACAACGTGCAGTACATTGTCTGACTTGGTTTAGATACTGAACAAAACAAAACCCCCAGCATCTCAGACAGTGAAATGATTGGGGACTGTTTTCATATTTGCCATTTTAGGTGCATCCCAGTTAAATCTAAGTGAGGTCACATTCTCCTGTGGGGACTCCACACATGCATGCCCACTGTTGTGCATCTCTAAGCATTTTTCATCTGACTGCTTTCACATCAATTTATGAGCCTTATACTACTTCACACAGGCCAAACTGTCCTGGCTTGTGATTGGTATTTATTCAGAATTATTAATCAATACTGGGGGGGAAAAATAGTCAGTTAAAAAAACAAACAAAAAAACCTAGTGAAAGTTTTGGTCATTCACTCCAAACATTACAATTTTACAGAAGGAAGCAAAATGGGAACAGGACAACAAAAACATCTGAGATCCAATCAATTGTGGGCTTTACTCAAACTGGCAGTCTCATTTCCAGAGTGTAAATAACTGTCTTGGTGTTGGAGAAAACAGTGGAGGACACACAGAGATCATTTCATTGCACTACACCACTCGCCGCACTTCGAAAAATCTCTTCAGATAGTAAATCTGTCCGAGCGTCATCGCCACCAGAACCAGAGCTTCGAAGAACGACCACAGCACCACTCTGCTGTTTGTGTTGTCGTTGACTAGAGTGGGACGACAAGAAAAAAGAACAGAGTGATTATTTTCACACGCTAAAATCAACACCGTACACTTTCTCTGTGCATGTTCTCCTGCACCAGTACTTACTTGCTCTGTGTATCCTCTCGCGGACCTCCATGTACTCCTGCTCATGCTTTACTGCTGTCATAGCAACCGCCAGCTCGTTGATCATCTCCTCCAGTTTGTTCTGGTGGGCTGGAACAGGAAAACATTTCTACGTCAGTAAAGGGATCCAAGCAACATGTTACAGATACATGCACAGGGTATGCAATACATGCATCACACATGGGGACATGTGACAGGTGATGCTGTCCCATCAGACACTCATAGATAAATAGAATTTCCTCATTGTGCAAATCATCAAACCATTCACAAGCATCACAGCAGCTTGTTTACATGTAGTAGTACTGCACAATATTAGTTTACACAATGGAAATAACAGATTAGAGTGCAGCGCAAACTCAAGAGTCATAGCCTGCCCTGTGCCCTACCATCCCAGCTGTCACCACCTAAAAAGTGGGGGAAAGGTGCCCAAAATAAAGTCAGAAGGAGGGAAATATAATGCTGAACAAGATAAAGACAAGTAGAAGACACAGAGAAACATTTTGCTGGAAACGTCTAATGAAAGGCTGTGGGACACTTTGACGCACTTTGCAATATCTTGTGCTTTTATATATTCAGTAACAAATATGTACCTTCTGTCTCCATGTCTTGGCCTTTAGGTGCCTCTCCGATATCAATGGTGAACATGACGATCTTGGGCGTCATGGTCGACATCTTGTTGCTGAAGCAGAACTTGTAGGTTCCGTCCATGTGCGCTGCCACCGAGTACTTGCCACTGGACTCTCTGTCGCCTTTGTAAATCTGCTTACCATCGGGCCCTGTTATCTGGAGAAGAGGCATGAGTGAAGACACAGTGCTGCATTAGGGCAGATCATTGACATCATGACAGGACTGTTGACAACATATGGCAGCAGACATGTGCTGCATCAGTGTGCACAGCACGGAGCGCGTGGGTGTTTCCAAAGACAACAAATCAAAAGACACGGGTGTTCACCCCACAGTATATTATCAGACCAATCACCTTTGTTGGCTATATGATTTTGCTAGCAGGACTTAGCCGGTAGCATGCTAGATCTGCACTTCCTGTATCGCTTTTAATAATTTAGTGGTCTGGGCTACACGCTCCGTAAGAATAAACGGGTAAAAGTATCTCTGATGTAGTTTATCCATATCAAAAACTGTAATAACTCGTGAGTTACACGTCATAAACATGGGCCGCGCAAGGCTCGTTGCAGTATAGACGTAACGCTGGCAGCTAACAGCTAACGTTAGCACAGGCCTTGTGAGTCACCCATTGAATTGTGTTTACAATTACAGATTCCTTTCCCCAGGTCAGGGTGGTGGTGTGGTGCCTCAGCAACATGTCTCACCTCAACATCAATGTCCAGGAAGCCGCCTTCGGCGACCTCGAACATGAGGCCCATCTTGGTGCCGGAGTTGACCCGCTCGTAGAAGCACTCCTCGGCATGGGCGTCTATGCTAACGAAGTAGCCGGACGCGGTGGCAGACAGAACGGCCAGCAAAACAACGAGCTCCGACAGGGTAAACATGCTTCAAGCGGTTCGGAGGTGAGTCTGGGGGGTATCGAGCCTTTCCTCGCCACAGTATCTCCTGCGGGAGTGCAGGAAGTCGGGTTGTGTGAGTCGATACGAGCCGCTCCGGCTGCGCTGCGCCGCTCTGTGACTGCCACGTACGGGTTTAAACAGCGGCCGACGAGGGACAAACTTCAGAGGGCGCAGGACCTGTCAATTAACCACATCCTCCAGCTGCTGCTGCTGGGGCCAGTTCGAGGAAGCAGGTTCAACAAACTCTGAGTCAAAACCTGAACTCTGAGTTGACCAACTCGACCGACAACTTCTTCACAGATGTTAGTTCTATCACCTCTGAGTCAAAGTAACCCTGAGTGAAGCTTGTGCATGAGGATATCAAAGGCCCTCATTAATGGAATGCAGATAAAAGGACTCAGGCTGGCAACAACAAAGCAAACACATATAATAATAATCAGGTCTGATAATCCTCTCCCAATGGAGATTTCTGCAGAGTATCTGTGTTTCTACTTCAACTGGTTCCTCTCAGAGTTTTAACTAAACCTGCTTTCTGAAACGGGCCACTGCTCTGGATGTGCATCAAGGTGCCTGGATATAAAACACTGTAGATAATTTCTATATTCAATCATCATCATTTATTTCATCTAAAGCCTTACACGACAACTGAAATACAGTTGGGAGGCACAGAATGAGCCACAGGCCTTTTTTCATAGCTGACATTTTTGACATGTCATCGTAGGAACAGCACAGGTGTTATAGATAACACCAGCTGGCTCTGCCTCAGTGAGTAGTGTGAAGAAATCCCACGACCTTGAAACGATAACATTTTATTTACACTTGTGCTTTTCCCTCTGTCTGTGGTTCACTTTTGCAAACAATTGAAAAGGATAACCACTAAAATGATATAACTGCAAGATTCAACTTTGCCAGAGAACCTTTGGATTCTGCTGCATGGGAGCATGTCATTTTCAGCATCAGTCACAGGTGTCAACACCTCTCCTCTCTCTCCCCGCTGAGTCTTGCTGGAGTGAATCCGCACACTGTGGCAGCTGTCAGCAGCGGGCGCTCTCACATCTATTATTTCCTGACGGTACCATAGCTACATGTCACAACCACTTTGCCCTGCCTTTACACACAACCTCCTCAGACACTGTTTTCATTAAACCAGCATCTGACAACCTGAACTGTGGGGCCATCATATCAGTGAGTCAGGGATTAGGGAGAAGAACTATGTTGAAGTCATTTGTTATGGTAATTGTTTTTATTTTCAGGCCCTATTTACATTTACTGACATAAATGTGTGTATTTCAACTGCACAATCAAACCTTATCTATATTGTTGAATTATTTTTAAAAATCAAATGTAATTAAAAGTGCTTCATATCTGATTTAAAAAAAACCTGGGTTGTTAAATGCAAATTTTAAAAAATGACATTCAGATGATACCAAAGCATTTAATTATATAAAAGATAGAAACATTAGACAAACAAAATGAGTTAATCTTATGCCATACAACATAAATTATACTTAGGTAACGTAACATGGATTAAAGGCTAAGTGTGTAGAATTTAGTGACTAAGATTATTTTATATTCAATTTATGCCTGACATTTGACGGTACAAAATAGAACAATGCTATTGTATTAATTAACATGTAAAACATTGGAGTATAAACCAAAACAGATAAACACCATTTTAAAATCAAACGACGTGGCTGATGAGGTGTTATCGGCGCAGCGGGAGAGCTGAGGTGAGTATCGATGACAGGTGATCAGGTGATGTGCCGCTGTGGCCTCTTTAAACCTTTTTTCTTTATTAATAAACTGTTGCAATGCGCATGCGCGGAGTGAAAGTGATGGGTCTCTTTGATTTACTAGCCGCTACACGCCGGACCCACCCGAGATCTTCGGCTTCGCACCACGCGAGCGACTCGGCAGCGTCGCACGGTCGCACGGGGTGAGCAAATCCGCGCACCCTGCGATTCTGTCGCATGTTTGGTGACGTCCAATAATCGACTCGCTGTGAAGTGTCCGAGGCCCGAAGACTTTTTTTTTTTATTTTTCCAAACGGCCGCTCGCCTGAATCACCGTGTGGATGCTCGGACCCCGGTGCCCGGTGTGAGCGGGTGTGATCCGATGAAGCGCGGGACGCCGTGAGCCGAGCAGAGACGGTCGGACACGTTAGCCAGCGAGTCGAAGCTACCGCTAACTGCCAGCGAGGAAGTGAGGGAGGAACAAAAATGACATCTCGGAGGTGAGTCTGGAAAACAGCGTCTGGGAGGGGAAGGTGTTAGCGGGACTAGCTTCAACTCCACTCCGCGGTTCGGATGGGGGGAATGTCGGCGAACGGGGTCCGGGCTGGGCGGACGTGTCTGGAGAGAAAAGTGATGGCAGAGGAGTAGCTAGCAAAGGGGCTCCGTGTAGCACACACCGGCAACTTAGAGCCAAGTCTGGAAATGTTTGGAAATCCCTGCTAACGATGCTATCCAACCCACTGTTATCGCCTCGTTAACTTTCCTTAGGTGTTAGCTAGTCGTGGGGCAAGTTTAACCAAGCTACCTCCAGGATTTAGCCTCTGAAAACCAACCACAACTGTTATCATCTCAAGTGTCTCGGGTCTGTTGTGGAGCTGCTGCTGCTGCTAAGTGGAATCAGCTGTATTTGCTGAGCGCACCATCACGGACTGGACAACAGACAGTTACAGACACAGAGGGCTCGATCTAGACAGACAGATAGAGTTAACTTTGTGTGAGGAGGAGCAACATCTCTCCTCCAGGCCTGTCAGACATGTCAGTGCTGCAGGAGGAGCAGACAGACATGGAGCAGTCAGATCTGAAGAAACAGGAAGACACTGCAGGCACAAACTTGCAACCGTTTGGTCAAATATGAGATGATGCTTCCTCCAGACATGTTTTAGGCCACACACAATAATGTGAATCAGCCGTTATAAAGATTCAGTTGTCTGGAAAGAAATCCTTGATGTAACATGAACTTTTTTATATTAGTGAAAAATCCTCAAATTGATTCTAATTGCTGGACACACAACATCCCTGTCCTCACTGAGAACTTCACTCCCAGCCTATGTGATGTGTTGGCTACAGTTTACTGTACCACGCTTCAGTAAACTGTATATTGGAACAGTTTTGACATGATGCCACAGATCTGCATGACAATACTTGATTTAAACAGATATCAGATTCAGCTGATTACAGTGAAAATGTTCCTGTGTCAAATAACAGCCATCAAGAGACCAATTAATGACCAAAACACAAACGTTTCATGCAGAACATGAATGGTTTTGCCTCTGTTTTACTCTGTGAAAAAGTAAATACAGTCCAAGATACAGTGATTTTTGGCCATGACTCATCAGAGCTGATCACTGTCTTGTCCCTGTCAGGTGGTTTCACCCCAACATCACAGGTGTGGAGGCTGAAAACCTCCTGCTGACCCGAGGAGTAGACGGGAGCTTTTTAGCCAGACCCAGTAAGAGTAATCCTGGAGACTTCACCCTCTCAGTTAGGTAAGTTATGGCACCAACACTATAAAGCAACATATCTGCAATAAAATCAAACTGAAAAACATTGACCTCGATATGATTTACCTTTCCACCCAAGTTTTATGAGCCCCAGATAAGGCCACTGACATGTGTATTTACTGTATTTAATTTGTAATGTAGCTCTGCCTTTCTGTGTAAATGGGTGACTATTTACACATTTAATGTAACTCAAGGAGATGATATCATGTGCAAATGTTGTTCATTCCGTTTTGTTATCACACTATTAGACAGAACAGGGATAATTCTGAAGTAAAGGCCCCACACTAAACACTGATACAAACCAAAAGTTTGTGGATCTATAACTGGGCCTGTGGGGTCAAACATTTTTTAAGATGATGTATCATTAAATCATTTAAGCTAGTGTAGCCAAGGTTATTTTTGTAACAGTCTCATATTTGAGCTGTAAGGCCTCTCATCTCATGCCACATGTTTACTTCCTATGGAAACAAAACAAGTCTCCTCTTGTGGAAATGGAGACATTCCCACAGAGAGACTAGTTTCTGCTGGTTCAGACCAGCACACCAGCCTGTTCATCTGCACATCTGCCTCACTCAACCAGAGTCATCCAAAGTCACACGAGTCTTACATCTGCTGCTAGTTCTCCTTTTCTATTTTCCATGATAATGGTGGTCACCTACACTGACTCAGCTTAGTGTACGGTTTGTGTCATGAGGAAATTGTTTCCCTTCAACATATTCACACGACAAATCTCAGTCACTTAGATTTGATCCACAGAGCAATGCCACTAATGCTTTAGTGGTTTATAAAATGCTCACCCTGTGGAAAAAGCAACCAGAGAATTTTTCTTAACTTAAATGAAAACATTGCTGTTGATTAAGCAAACTGTCATGGTTCCAAATCAGCAAATCCTCAACACATGAGTTGGAGCGAGGCATTGTTTGGATGAAAATGACATGAACTGGAGACTTCTTCAGGGTGAACTCTGCCTCTCATCCAATGACAGCTGGGATTGGCTGCAGCCCTCCCATGACCCAGTAGTGGACAAGTGGTTGAAAATGAATGAATGAATTAGTTCTAAATTAGCATCATCAAGATATCAGCAAATACTTTAATAATTTAATCCTTGGTTAACTTGCAGTAAGTTGCTGTCTGAGTTTTCTGTGTCATGATGATGAGGAAGACGATGTTCCCGCTATGGTTGCTCACACTCCCCAAAACGACTGATCTATTGTAGGCGAAATGGAGCCGTCACCCACATTAAGATCCAAAACACGGGAGACTACTATGACCTTTACGGTGGGGAGAAGTTTGCCACTCTTGCAGAGCTGGTGCAGTATTACATGGAACATCATGGTCAATTGAAGGAGAAGAATGGAGACGTTATTGAGCTCAAGTATCCACTCAACTGTGCTGATCCCACTTCAGAGAGGTGAGTGGGCACGTCGACTGTTGGCTTGTTCACTGTCAAGATGTTTCAGGATCTATTTTTAATCAGTTTGGGCTTTGATCTGTCAAGTAACGTGGCACATTGCAGCATCGACACCCTAAGGCCTCCAAAATTCACAACTCTCAACATGAGGCTGTTATGACAGGAAACAAGCATTAGGAATGAATAGGATTATCATCTCAACTCACTTTACACATCAGCAAAAAACATCATTAATCAAAAGTTTACAAGCTACGTATTTAAACACAGTGGTAAAGTGACCAGAACACAGGTTGCAGGTAGACATTGTGTTATGTACAATAACAGCCGGAAATTCAGGTTGTTATAAAGCTGTTCATTTCGGGTTCACATCTCATATACTTCACAGAGAATTCCTGTGGAAATGTATTTTTCCATGCTCAGAAAGAGGAACTGGCTGTGCAATGGTTACACATTGTTGCACACAGTTTCCATTACATCCACCCACTTTGTCTTTCCCCTTCATAAAATATGTGCACTTTGAAATCCAGTTGCTTGGTTCATTAAGAAAAATATGTGCCAATAAAAAAAATAAATAAGTAAAAAAAACAAAAACACTACCACATTTTGCATTCCCAAGAGATGAAATCAGTGTTTCCATCAATAGTTTATCGCCGGTTGCCTGCTAATAAAAGACTAGGGGAGGCACAGCATTCCCCAAAATGATTCTTGAAACATTAGGACATTTGTGAATGATTTATATTAATGATTGTTATTGGAAGAAAACCCTCATGACACAGCGATCCTTGGGTGAGGTTTTGACCTACCTGACCCATAATAATGTTCTTAAAACAACTACCCAAAACACACACACACCTTCAGGTCATGAAGTACACGCTGACACCTATTAGTTAACCTGTACCTGTGTCTATACTTTTTCAATAGTGTTTTGTTTTAAAAAAAAAAGTCTAATTAGTGTCAAAAGATTATCAATATATTATAATATATGTATTTATAACGTATTATTTTCTTAAATCAATGAGTGCCCTGTAATAATGCTGGTTTTAGGACTGGGCTTTAAACCAACATTTATACTTTGTACTGCGGCTTGAAAAAAGAATACAACCATTTGTGTTGATTGATACATGCTCAGCTGTTTCTTTAGTGGTTGTTATTTTTTTTTTAGTGACACTTTAGTTGCTGCAGAGGATGAGATTTTAATGTAAAAGAAAAACAAAAGTAAATGTTTAACTACATCAAGCTGCAGGGAAATTCCAGGTTTATCCCAATCATCAGAGGAAGCACATTTTTCTTATTTTATCTGAGTTCTTCAGTGAGTTAAATCCAGCTGAAACATGCGTTTTTGCCAGATGGTTCCATGGGCACTTGTCAGGTAGGGAGGCCGAGAAGCTGCTGACAGAGAAAGGGAAGAATGGCAGCTTCCTGGTGAGGGAGAGCCAGAGCCATCCTGGGGATTTTGTCCTGTCAGTCCGTACGGGAGACGATAAGACGGACAGCAGTGACAGCAAACCCAAAGTTACTCACGTCATGATCCGCTGCCAGGTAAACACACATCATCCTCATCTCCACTGTTCTGTGCTGGGCTACAGTATTTCACTGTGAGTGTAATGCATGCAGTCACAAGACTCAAGAGTTTTTGTGAAGGTCTGATTCTGACAGATACAGATGTTAAGTTGACTCCCTGCAGCCATCCAGATGTCTTTTACTGCTCAGCATGCATGCATGCTGTTTAAATTCAGTGTGTTTTCATCAGAGGTGAGGAAACCAATCGTTGTTTTGATGCATCAGGACACTGGCTGATCTGGTTTTATGATCCCACATCATTATCATCATGATCTACACATACTCTAGATCTAAGGCTTTATAATAAAGCAACAATTGATATTTTCCATTGGTAGAGTGATGATGTTGTACCAGGATTGTCTCTAGACCTAAATAACTGTTAATGAAATGGAGGGAGAGTTTGATGTTAAGATCTCATACACAGCCCTGATGTTTCGAGGGTGAAGCAGTGAACAAAAGGGAAGTAGTCCTGGAGAAAACACTGAAGCCATGTGCTGTCACTTACACAGAACTGGAGCCATGTAATGTTATTCAAAGTGCCAGATTCAGATGAAAGGCACTTTCCTGTGAAGCATGCTCAACAATTTCCTGCCAGTTGCGTTTCATTCCTTCCTCTTTGTCGTTTATTGTATCACAGCCACGCTTACCAGTGTTTGTGGGGGCGAATTCTATTCTGAAGCCGAGTCACGTACCTTAAAATCATTGTTTGACTTTTCTTTGAGTTGCCTGTTTTTGATTATGTTGGGTCTGTCACTTTGTATTCAGTTTGACCTAAAGTATGACGTGGGTGGAGGCGAGAAGTTTGACTCCCTCACGGACTTGGTAGAGCACTACAAGAAAAACCCCATGGTGGAAACCCTGGGCACTGTGCTTCAGTTAAAGCAGGTGCGTCCCTGTTTCTTTATATTCGTCCAAAATATGATGCCTCCCAGTCTGTCTCAGGGATGCGCTAATGCAACGTTTCATGTTTGTACTTCCTGTCCTGACTCCTCTCCTCTGCAGCCCCTGAACACAACTCGTATTAACGCAGCAGAGATCGAAAGTCGAGTTAGGGAGTTGAGCAAACTAGCAGAGGCCACAGACAAGGTCAAACAGGGCTTCTGGGAAGAATTTGAGGTGAGTGCTTCTCTTTTTAATGACATGGTTCTGGTATATTTGAAGTTCAGAAAGTAAAAGACTCCTGTCAGCCCATTTAACCTGTTAAGCTCCATTCATTTTTATGTGAAGGTCAACAGGATCAGATCTTTCTTCACTTTGAGAACCGCACAAGTTAGAACTCAGGTTGAGAGCAAGTCCAGTGGAAAGAAGCAAAGAATTGTTCACAGATTTACTTTTGTTTTATGACCTGTCCTCAAATAGTTACCAGGACACTGCAAATGAAAACATCTCCAATGTCGGCAGTGGCTGAAACGTCAGAAAACATTTGGAGAGTAGTTTGTAAATAAATTGCTCAACATACCCCCAGGTCTAAACAGTCATGACGACTGCCAGCTACTCTGCATCTTAACATGTGAACGCGTCGTCACACTGCGACTGCGAAATGAGTCCTGAAATCCTTCAGCGATGCAGAGATACTTGATATCATTACGTTTCCAGCTCGCTGACACAATCCCTCAGCTCACCAGATGCCAAATCTCAAGCCCTGTGACTCTGGATACCATCACTTTACCAGACGCTGTAGATCAGGCCAACTATGACTCACGTGTTGAAAAGCCTTAGATAAATATCAGGCGGTGTGATTGAAAATGCTGAAATGTGACCATCTCACCATCTTGTCTCCATGCAGACCTTGCAGCAACAGGAGTGCAAGCTGCTCTACAGTCGCAAAGAGGGCCAGAGAGCAGAGAACAAAAACAAGAACAGATACAAGAACATTCTGCCATGTGAGCAACACTCTGTGCGCTCTCAGCTGGAACGGCCTCTCTGTTTAGAGTCGGGATCACCTGAGGGGATTTCACTGACTGCTGTTGCTTCTGTTTCCAGTCGACCACACGCGCGTGGTGCTGAATGATGGGGACCCAAATGAGCCAGGCTCTGACTACATCAACGCCAACATCATCATGGTTGTATCTTCTGTTATGGTAAAGTCACTGCATCCTCAGGGGATTCAAGCACACATAAACACAAATGTTTTCTGTATATGAAAATATGTAAATGACTTGGATGTGGAATATATTAGCCAGATTCATCCTGCAGTTTGGCTGCATGCGTGCGCCGTCACTTTCTATTCTTGTTTATTTGCCTCTCGTACGCGGCACACTCAGCTGATTGTGGTGCGTGTGAATGTGTGTGCACGTGCAGCCGGAGCTGGACCCTAAGTGTAACAGTACAAAGCTGAAGAAGAGCTACATCGCCACTCAGGGCTGTCTGCAGAACACAATCAGTGACTTCTGGAGGATGGTGTTCCAGGAGAACTCCCGAGTCATCGTCATGACCACCAAAGAGGTGGAGAGAGGAAAGGTGAGCAACATGGACATGGTCATTATAGTGATGAGTGACACGTAGATTTTCCTTTCTCCACTTTTTAAAAGTAAGACTGAAAATGAATCAGTTTATGGAGAATAGCTCATCTGTGGACTGTATGACGATCGCTCCAGTTGTACAAACAGGACAGAGTGAAAGTTATTGTGTTTCCACAGAGCAAGTGTGTGAAGTACTGGCCAGATGTGTCAGCTCTAAAGGAATACGGCGCCATGCGTGTGCGCAATGTCAGGGAGACGACTGCACATGACTACACCTTAAGAGAGCTCAAGCTGTCCAAAGTGGGACAGGTAAGCATTTGAAGGAGTGTGTTTATAAGCAAATAGAGTTGAAACTTCAGTGTATGATGATGAAGTGAAATGAGTAACAGTGGGACTGACCTTTTGGACAGTGGAGCTCTCTGGCTCAAAGGAACTGGGTTTTGTCTTTTCATGTGATTTGTCAAGAATAACTATATCAGCAGACAAATTCCACGATGCTGCTGCTAATTCAAAGTCTGTTTGTTTGAAAACACTGCAGACTGAAAGCTGTCATCCTCCTGTGTGTTTCTTTAGGGAAACACAGAACGTACAGTTTGGCAGTACCACTTCAGGGCCTGGCCGGACCACGGCGTCCCCACTGACCCGGGTGGCGTACTCGACTTCTTAGAGGAAGTCAACCTGAAGCAGGAGAGCATACTAGACGCTGGACCTATAGCAGTACACTGCAGGTATCTAAGCATGTGCAGTACTTCAAGGACACAAACGTATAGAATGTAGGATGCAAACACTTTGTCCTGTGTTCTCCAGTGCAGGGATCGGGCGGACAGGAACGTTTATAGTGATCGACATCCTGATAGACGTGATCAGAGAAAAAGGTGAGTGAGCATTTAGTACCTTATACTTTGTGAAATGTCCACAATATTTGAATTTTATAAACTTTGACATTGTGGCACAGTTGTTGGATTGAATGACTTTAGATTGTAAAGGTGTTTAAGTGGAGCAGCCAGAGAGGAAATGTGAAACCCATAATGATACAACATTACTTTATTATGATGGAGGAATGCTTGAGATATTTGGCAGAGAAGAACACTTTTAGGTACTTATTGACAATAAATGCAGGCATTTATTTTTATTTTATGATTTGATAGTCACATGAGTCAGAATGAAACGTGTTGAAGGATGTTGTTTTCATGCTGCAGGGGTGGACTGTGACATCGACGTGCCAAAGACCATCCAGATGGTTCGTTCTCAGCGCTCAGGGATGGTGCAGACCGAGGCGCAGTACAGATTCATCTACATGGCCGTGCAGCATTACATAGAAACATTGCAGAGGCGCTTAGAGGAGGAACAGGTGCAGCAGGCTCCTCGCGTTTTGAGTCTGTCTTTTTCTCTGCTCCTGTCTCTAACCTTCCCCCGTTCTCTCTGCAGAAAAGTAAGATTAAAGGGCGTGAGTACACGAACATTAAGTACTCTATGTCTGACCTGACCGGGGGAGAGCAGAGTCCTTTGCCTCCTTGCACTCCTATTCCTACTCCCACCTGCACAGAGTAAGTAATGCCGCTGCTAAATGGCTTCTTTCTGGATTTGTTTTTCTGCTGTGAAATCTTTAGAGCTTGGATCAGGTCCTTGTGCAGAACATCTTGTTAGTTCTTGCTTGAGTGTGCGCGTGTGCATGTGTTGGTAGGATGAGGGAGGACAGCTCCAGAGTGTATGAGAACGTGGGCCTGATGCAGCAGCAGAAGAGCTACAGATGAGATTCACCTTCGACCCCAGAGCTCTTTCAGTTCCAGGTAACATGTCGGTTTTTTATTTAAGTTTTTGCGGAAACATACACCACACAGATGCTGTGTAGAAACATGCAAGCCAATGTTATGTGGACGTGTCTCCCTGCAGGTCATTAATGTTGTGTTCATCTTTTTTGTGTCCCCTTCAGGATCTTGATACCTGACATTTTATTCGCCAGCCACACCTTGACGCCTGAGACTTGACCGTAATGACATGGAACAATGGAAACACACACACACACACACACACACACACACACGCGCACTATGAGAGAGACCAGACTCCAGGGTCATCCTGTTCTCGCTCATCTTCCATGAACATTGCCCTCTAGTTGAATTCTAAACCACTGTGATCATCGGAGGAGCCTTTGAGAAGCCTAAAACACTAAATCCCACTAAACCACAGTCTGAGTTTAGCCTTTGTAAATCTCACCTCAACAAGGGCTGCACACAGCGAGCGCTCTCAGTAGAGGGAAAAATACCCAGCTAACCTTTGCGCAGCCCTCATTTTTTCTATATTTAGTTTTTGTTAACCAAAGGAAAGATTAGATTATGTTGTGGAGGAGTGTCCTCTCTAACACCCGTATCAAACCACAAATGATTTTATTTACATTTCTCGGCCAATTCAAACACATTATTTGGCCTGATGCGCCTTTAAAGCAGTGGGAGACTGAAAACTGGGGCAAAACGTCCAGTGACTATTTTCCAGTTTTCACGGTGTTTATATATAGAGCGATGTTTCTGAATGAAGAAGTACTGGCAACATTGTGTAGTGTAATACCACATTTACAGTTGATCTGTTGATTCATGATTCACTTACATGAACGCTTATTTAGTGTGTGCCAGAACTGCCTTGAAGAGAAATTCAGGCTGTTCAGAGAATGAATTAACATTTTTCTTTTCTCTTTTCTACTCCACATGGGTCCCGTATGCTTTTGTCCGTGTCTGTTAGTTAACCATTCCTGAGCTCAAGCCTAATGTCCTTAATGCTGCACCTTTATTTCGCAGCTCAACAGTTACAGCCTTGATTGACCGGGTGGATTTAGAGATGATCTGATCTGCGGTTACTACAGGAGTTTCGCAAAGGGGAGGGGGCGGGCATATTTGATTTTAGCCCCACCCCCTTACATGCCTGCACTTCTGTGTCAAAGTAAGCGAGCGACGTGTAAAGATTTCAGGGGAGTCTGTTGCCGGCATCACTACAGACGCAAAAAACTGCCAAAAACAAAACTCTTTTTTTTTTTTTTTTTTTTTCTTTCAAGTGCATATTACCTTTTTTCATTCTCTCTTGTTGTTTTTAAAGAAACATGCCTTTTGTGTACCATTGCCTATTTTGAGCACTACATGTACTTAAGTTTGAGAATAACAGTTTTAAGAAGCAATCACACATCGCCAAGCCTTGGCAGCACACACGGCCATTGTTGTGGTTATAGAATGTCTGGGTTGCCTGGGTTCAGTAGTTCTCCCACACATGTATACAGTTTTCAAGAGGAGAGTATTTTTTATTTCAGTTCTGTTACCCATTTAAGTGAATTATCTAATACTTTTGGAATTTCATTCATCCCACTTTCTTCAGTCAGATGAGAAATGAGACGCCGCTCTCATGTTCGTACGCTAAATATGACGCCAGCCGACCAGCAGCTCTCTCTGAAAACACAAATTTTCTGTTTTTGTCCAGAAAAAAAAAAAAAACAGAAAGATAATTGGTGAGTTTTGTAGTGGGGTGCTGAATAGCAAAACAAATCTATCTCGAAAAGAGGATCAAAGATTGGAACATAATCCACCCACTGGCATCGTCTGAGTTATGGAACAAATTCTGACTGGGGCGTGGAGACGGAGCTTGTTCCCTGGCCCGGCTGATTGGCCTCATACGTGCAAACACGAGTGGCGTCCTTGTATTAACTCGACAGAAGAACGCCTGTTTCCGAACACGTTAGCTGTTCTTTCCACTTCTCACTCAGTTGCAGTATTTTGAATTCTACTGAAAAACACACTCACACTTCCTCATTTCAAACATGTGGCCTAAGTATTTTCATCTGCCAAGCCTTCCCAGCTCCTGCACATTGGCTCGCCATCGCTCGCCTTGAGAAACTGCAGTCTTGTGATTGAACTTACTGTAACAGTGCTGACTCAGAATCGCTTAGTGGAAGAAAAAGGGGAAGCTTCGGCGCTTCTCTCTTGCCTTTGAGGGACAGTTCTCAGCCACCGCCAGTCCAGGGTTGAACAGCCTCTTTGTGTGACTTAGCAACTCATGAAATCAGTGTTTCCTCCCCGGGGCTGCTTCCTCCCCCTGGAGGACTCTGCTTATAACATTCAGTCTGCTGCTGCTGCTGCTGCTGCTTCACAGCAAGTGTTCTTTGAAACTCCTCCCCCACCCCGGGGGGCGAACGCCATCCTCTGACTGAGTTAATGAGATCCGCGGCGTGGCTGTGCTTACGCAGTTTTGTCGTGGAACGGATGAGTTTGTTGAATGTTTTGTGGAGTGCGTGTTTGTGGTGTTTTGTGTCCTGTGGTATGTGAGAGAGAGAGAGAGAGAGTGTGTGAGTGTGTGTGAATGCGGCTTCCCTTTCAGCCATGAGTTCGACTCTCTTTCCCCGCCGATGATAAAACTTCTCTCCCTCTATCATGTAAGCAATTTAGAAGCATAGATGTGCCTTCTATGCATATGCCGATGTGTATGTGATGGGTATTAAAAAAAAAAAAAAACAGTGCTCTTTAGTTTCCAGCGCCATTCAAGAACCTGTAACACTTAAATGTGAATTCTTTCATCCTGAACATCCTGAACAAAAAAAAAAGGAAAAAAAATGGTGATCGTGATGCAAACAAACTATATTTTTTAACATGTATATTGTACATGAGTACCAGGTAGAGGAGAATGTACTTACTAAAACATATCTACTTGCCAATAAGATATACTGTATGTATATTCCTACAGCTTTCTCTCTGTGACTCAGAGAGGGACCTCTCACAAAGCTTAAGAGGTTTATTGTATGACTTTCAATGCAGTTAACCATGTTAACTTCCTCAGTAACAATAAATGGCGAGCTCATGCCTCATTAACGTCCGAGTCTTTTTGTGTGATTTACTCATTTGTAAATTGGATTTTTTTTTTTTTTTTTTTCTCAATTTAAGCGCAGGAAGGAAATGTTAAACGTCAGTACTTGAATTTTTGGTTGCTCAGTTTGCATCAGTGAGATACAAGATAAGGTATGTGTGAATGTGAACTACATACAATTGGTTTTTTGTATCGAAGGTGAAGCACAGAAATGTGTCAGTTTGCCACAACTTAAATTTTTACGTTTTTGTTATGTTGTAGGAACAGTTGTGTTTCTCTATAGTAATGAAACTTTTCCGCTAGGCCTTAAGATAATGTTTGTTGTGATTTGACACTAGACAAGTCAAATTTTAGTTGAAAGTAATTTGACATCCCATGTATTCTCATTCAAGAGAAGACCCTTTCAGTTTGAGAGCAGTTTGAGACTTCTTGATCTCAAGAAGAGATTTTAAATGCTTTTATTCAAACTGCCCAACAAGGACGCAAGGGTGGGGCTATACGCAGCATTCCTATGTTTCCAACAGTTTCGACAGGCTAAAGCAGCAGGGGCAGGAAATCTCTGAGTGACGAAACCGAGCGTGAAATGAATAAGCCGAGCATTCAAACTGACAGACCAAAATACTGAGGGAGGTCGAAGTGGTTAAAATTAAAATGTAAAACAAAGTTATTAACTAGGGTGGAAGTACCGAGCAGAAACACTGAATGAAGGTGAAGTACATGTACAGAATATCTGAATTTAAGACTGAAATCAGGCAAGCGCTGATGAGGCACTTAGTTGTTGAAATGTCATAACGAATTCATTTTTGGGCTTTTAAAAAATACTAGAAATGTGAAGGCAGTTGAAATTAGGAGCCATCTTTGGGTTCAATCAGGTGGACAGAAAGCGTCTGAATTATTGGTTTACAGTTTCTGTCAGTTCAAACAGCTGAAATGTCACAAAAAGTGAAAATCAATGAATTAATGATAATGATGTTTAGCTTTAAATGCAACAACGAAAACCCATGAGTCATGTGGGCACCTGGGCAGATAATAAGAGTACGAATGGTTCAGAATTAGAAGACGCTATTGAGATGAACTATGACCTCTCCCTTTGTTCTCTTTGTGACTCAGTAATTTGATGAGATGACTTTTTTGTCGTAAGTGCCCTGCACCTCCTCTGGAGACCTTTCAGCGCTGAACAGAGACAGCAGTTTAAACTAATCCTGTTTGTCTCTCAGGACAGAGCTCAGCTTAATGTGATCAATGACATCTGCCCAGGACACGAGACAGACCAGGGAAACAATGGAGCAAAATAACTGAGAGCGATGAGCAGCCTGCCCGTCCTTATTTCGGTGCAGCGCGTTTCTTGGATTCACCCCATCAGTGTGATTATCGTTCATAAACGATGGTTTCTGGTTTTGTCGATGTGATGGGAAACGTGCAGTGTTTGTGTCCGGATAGGAGCTGGTGAAGGAGAGCAGTAAAACACCACAAGGCATGATGGTCAATCGTGTGACAGGTGTGAAGGTGGGTGGCAATTGTTTTTTAGTGTGTTCCAAAGCGAGCACCTGAAAACCCTGGAAACACCAGACTGCAGCTTCAGCCGCTCGTCAAATATGAATATAATATGAATATAAGTACTACATCAGGTTTACAAAGCTACAGCCAGTGACTGATGAGAAGGTCTTTATTCCCTGAGTATTTCTTTTTTATTTACCTGCCAAACAGTTGAGTTTTAATGTTTATATTTTAACTTAAATTCTAATAACTTGATAAAAAAAAAAAAACAACATAAGTTGAAAGTCTGACACTTTAACTTCCTGTGGCAAATAACGGACTAACAATCCAGTCTCTAGTGCTCACTTACAACATCCTGCACAGTCCCACCCCTGGTGCTTTCCTTTGTTCATGTTTTTTATATTTTCATTTTCAAATTCCCTGTGTGTGTGTGTGTGTAAACCTGCCTTGCCTTTCAGATGCCACGGTCTTTTAGACACACAGAGCTATCTGCCACCTCAGCAGCCATCGTCACCACTGATGAGCATCCTAAACGACGGGCACACAGAGGCAGACGCGCAGCACAGAGTGAACCACTGATGCGATGCTTTTGTCACATCAGTCTCCCTGCATTTATGTGGCGGCAATAACGCTTATGACCTAATTACATGCACGCACACGCACACACACACACACACAGACGCACACACGCTTGCAATGCAAAAGAGCTCATTTACCGGATTCTCATCCTGACCACACAGAACCTGGGACCAGCCATCCCTCCTTCTGAGTCACAGCCATTCTGCTGAAGGTTTGTTCTTTCATTTTCCCTTAAAATTAGATTATCATGAAACTTATTGTGGCGGTGCACATCCAAATAAAGACCTGGACCTCATGAGGTTAAATGTGGTTTCTTTCCTCCCTCTTACTCCACTCTGTCTCTTTCAGGACACCATCACAGGGACACAGAGGGGGGCGCTTCACATGGAGAATGGGGTTTGACACTAGATGACCACTCGGCCAAAACCCCTTTGGTTGCTTCATGCCAGCATCTGGGACACAAGTTGACAAGTACACACACACACACACACACACACACACACACAGTCTTGACTTCATAGGACATTACATCGATTTACATTTTTACTCCTGGAGATTCACTTTAACAATACTGTAAACCTAAACTTGAAATTACAAACTTTACCTTGTGAGAATAAGTTTGTCCCTATAAGTAAGATAGGGCCCTACAACACACACACACGCACACACACACACACATGCCCTGGGCATTAGAGCGAGCAGGCAGCATCTGGACCCAGGGTTATTAATGACATTACTGAACAGAGACGTGCGTGTGTATGTACGCATGTCGGGCAGATAGGCAGTTAGTCACATGCCCACACACACACACACACACACACACACACTCTACACATCACTGACCTTAAGCGCTCAGCATGCGTGGTCATGAATTTGGTATTTACCCGTCACTTGTCATTAACACAGCTTCACCGTCTCCTTCCCTTTTTTCTTCAGCCTGTGTTCTTTGTCCCACGCTGTCCTCTTCAAGATGTCTCAAGGGATGATTGAAACACTTATTTGCTTACTATTAACTCATTTATGGACTAAAGATTAGCTTTTCTGCCACAAAAGAGGAAATCAGGTGTTCTTCTTGCTCATGAAAGGCTCGTTCACACGCGACAGCACCGAGGTTTAAATAACTTCAGTTATTTGTGGGCTGCACACATTTGTAGCCACACACTTTCAAATGTTCAGACTCTGTTTCTTCCTCATGAGCTGTGTCTTTATTGCTTGTCTCTGCGTCCCTTCGGCCTCTTTTCATGCAGCCATTGTTTTTTTGTTTTTTTTTGCAGCAACTGAATTGATTTTCATACCATTATTCAGATTATTCTGATGGCGACCATGATGATGATTATGATTAATGCTGTTTGCATAATTATTGTAATTCATTATAATGATTGTTTCCATTTCAGTAGAATCACAAGACATAGAGAATAACTGTGTTTTCATTGCATCGACATTGGCCCTATTTTCTTCCACCCAGTGGCTCTAGAGAGAGAAAAGATTCAAGATTCAGAAGTCTTTGTTGTCATTATACATGATGCGAGACGACATTTTGAAAAGACTCGAGGCTTTTTTTTTTAAAAGAAGGCAGTACGCGAAACACACGAAGCACAAAATAAAGAGGAAGAGTATGTAAAACAATGAATAGATGGCAGTGCAGAAGAGTATTTAAATAAAGAAACAAGCCCATAAACCATATGGGCGGTATGGGTAGCAGCATTAAGAAATAATGAATAGTAAGGATGTGAATCAAATGTACTGAGCAATATGGATATTTAAGAGGATGAAAATAGCGGAATAACTGCAAATAGTGCAATGAATAAAATAAATTCAAATGGTAAAGTAACATGACAATGCCCAGTAGGATTCAATAAAGTGACAGAAGCCTGTGTTAATGTTATCTACAGGCCACTTGCAAAGGGAGGATGAAGTCAGGGATGTTCAGTCGGTTGTAATCTGAAGCCTGACCACTCAGTGTCATTAAATCCAGTGCACTGAAGCTTTAAGCTGGAGGTTAAAACCTCACTTGCCCCCATCAACGTGCTGCTCCGTGCATCTCTACACGTCCACTCAGTCTCCTCTGTTCGCTGTGTAGGGTTTGGGATTAGTTACTCGAGGGCAGCCCCCCCCCCCGGTCATCCTCTTCTTTAACTGTGCAAACACAGCTCCGTCAGTTTGATCCCTGCAGCACTTCTGCATCATTTGCAGATCTGACTCCATAGCGTCACACACGTCCATCGGAGCGCAGGGCATGAACTCCACGTTCATACACAGAGGCCGTGTGGAGGCTCCTCTTTGGCTTATGTAAGTTTGATGTGTTTGCTTGACCAGAGCCTCATCATGTTAACGTGAGAGGGGAGAGTCAGACCTGAGACACAGGCATGAACAGACTGACTCATCAAAGAGCGCGTGATGCAAAAATTATGAAGAATTTTATATTTCTTTGCTGAAAAATCTGTACAGAAATGTTTCAATAAACCAATTATGTTAAAAATGCAGAAATAAGACATAAATATGTATTTTATTTTTATTTAAATTGGTAAGTAAGTAAGACCAAATATAAATCAATTAGTAAATTATAATAAAGTTATCTCAATGAGAATACTTATGCATTTTCACATTTGACACTTCAATAAGTGTCATGCATTAATTTTAGATTCTTCTTTTCATTTCATCTTGACATAATTGTGAAGCCTCAAGTCTGGTATCCTCTGTCCTCAACTAGAAAAGGAGAAAATTACCCCCCAAAAAAAAAAAAAATTAACAGTGGGAATAAATATAGAACCCTCAGGCAGCCACGTGTTATAAAAGTGTGTTTTTGTTTCTATATTTGATTTGAGTTGCACTTTATTTTCTCGTCTTGCATCACCCCACCTCCCAGTGTTCCATGTGTTGGTGTTTTTCCTCACTTTTCATTCTTTAAGTCAAGAAAAGTTGAGTGTCCGTCCTGTTGCACGTGCCCGCGCTCGCCTCACTCCTCGGGGCTTACCCGAGGCTTGTTATGGCACTTTTTCAAGGCTGAATTAACATTCAGCTTCGTGCAAAAATCTCCACGCCGGCGAAAACCTTTGGCCGATTGAGCGTGCGCCGCAGCGTGAAGACACAGCAGGCTCCGGCTGGGGGGAAGCCAGCGGATTAGCCTTTGCAATGAAGGAGCCACAAGAGGGCAACAGCAGGCCGACCCTGTGCTGCTGACGACCCGCAGCATGATCCTAATTTCAGCCGAACCTTCGGAGGACAGGAAGTGGTCCTCTGGGACACGCGAGCCACAGTCTGATAATTCACAGTGTCTCCACAGACACTGAGGCTTCCCACATGTCAGTATGACAGTGTTTGGCCTTTGTTGCTCCGCGGTCTGTTCTTAAAAATGGCTGCAGGTTCCCTCCTGGCTGCGCTCACTGAATAATAGAATTACATAATGAGCATGGTCTCTAATTGCGCGGTGCAGCGGGCCGATTGGATTTGTGTTGTATTGTACATAATAAGTGCAGCTGTTTGGCTTGAGGGTAAGTAAAGGGCCAAAAATAGATCTTTTAGAAAGGACTCCCATATGGAGCATGCATGGCGGCCACTTTACCGCGAACGCACAGCTTAGGAGGAACAGAATGCAGGTTCTTTACTTGTTCTTTCGTGACGTGAAATAAATGGCTCCTGAAGTAGAAGTACTCGGGTGGAAATGTAATCTGGCAGGATTGGATTGTTGACAGTGAAGCGTTTATATCTGCTGCAGGTGAGACTGGATTTCAATGCTGTGGTTCCCAACACAAGGGCCAGGCGACTTCCAAAGGCTCGTCTGATAAATGCAGGTGGCCCGGATGATCGCACGAGGAAAGATACGCACCTTTGCCTTTATGCCTTTTCATGATATTTTTATTTACTTCTTATCTGTAAATGGGTTTTGTAAAAAATGTGTAAAGAAATGTGAGAAATTTGAGTATGTGGCTGCTCAAAATCAACATTATATTACATTGATAATGTACATTCAAATCTCTGTGTATGGAACCCTTCAAAACTGGGTCAAAGCAACATTATTTCATGCTTTCCATTTCTGTACAGTATCAGAATCAGGAAATTACTTCAAAAAATGTGAATTTAGCCTTAGAAGCCTTAGTTAAGTACGGTACATTTGTAAATCCTTTCAACAACTGGAGAAATTGAAAGATGATCAGCAGCAGAATACAGTCAATGGTGCTCCAATTAAACAGTGGCATCACCATCTTGTCTTCCGCTGAAGAGATGAGAGAGGATAGATTTAGTGAAAGAGGAAGAGAGGGAGGGAGGGAGGATGACAGGGAGGGAGGCGGAGCGAGGGTTTTACTACAGTGTGTGTGTGTGTTAAAGGAGGATGACAGTGAGGAGGAGAGTAGCGGAGAGGATGCTGGATGCTGAGACGGAGCTGCTGGCAAAACACTTTCTGTCACAGTGAAGCCGCTGTCGTCCGGACAGAAATACAAACAGAACTCCACGTCTGCTCAAACACCTCAGGTGAGACCACACGGTCGGGTTTTTAATTTTTTTTTTATTTAATTTTTTTTTATTGTATCTCATTTAAATCTTTCTTTGAAATCTGAGCTGTTGCTGCTTAACATAGTGGCTGTGGTTTATTCAAGGTGGGCTGACAGCTGTACAGGTCCGTCAGAAAAGGCTTTGTTATGATGATCATATTTATTTAAAAAACAACTTTGAGGGAGCGTTTGATAAATTTTGATTCATTATTTTCTGTAACTGAATATTCTTGAATAACTGTAATACTTCTGTGAAATTATTGGAGCTGCTTTCTTTGTCATGTGATGTCAAGTTCAAGATGAATGTTCTTGTAAAAAACACAGGTGTGATACTGTGTGCATCTTGTTATCAAATACAGCCTGACATACTTATTTGGTTAAAGAACTTAAGCTTCTTATTCTATCCATAACAACATATTCATAATATATGAAGCACACAAGGCATCAATCTCCTAAGTCACAGCCAGAAAACAAATCAGCTATTTGGAAATCTGGCCTCTCCCAAAGTGGGCTGCATGACGAGCGTGTGCAACCGAGATGAGGAGTCGCTCTGTCGTCTCCTCTCTCTCTCTCTCTCTCTCTCTCCCTCCCTGTTACAGTGGGTGGTCGGGTCCACAGAGCCCATCAGTGAGTGTAGGAGCATGAGGCCTAACTTGGAGTGGCAGCGGTGAAGTCAGAGGAAGAGACGAGGGAAGATGAGAACAGAGCCATGCACTCGCTGACCGTGCATGTGCATGAAATCGATTTGCAATACCGCAACAATCACTTTGCTATTTTGCCTGTCATCCGGTTTATTGAGCCTGCTCCTCTTTCCCATGCTCCCTGTAATCTCTGCTGAGTGCTCCTGTTGACCCCCCGATCAGCCGTATTGACTGTGATTTGTGGGAGGTGGGCGGTGCTGGATTATACGGACTGCTGAGCTCTCAGGTGCAGCCTGATGGGGCTGATGCGCTCGGGTGTAAACGGCTCACGCGCTCTCGTCAGCCCCCGACTGCTGAGATCAGGTGAAATCCATCTCGCTATGCGTTTTCGTCAGACTTTGCTTTTCAGACATGGGCAGGCAGGACTTAATTGCCTCCAATGAAAGCTGCTTCTGGAGGCAAAGCATCTAAATGATGGACACGCTGCTCTGACTGTGAAGAAAATTAACCTTTATCTGTTAAATCCTGGAGTTTGAATATGTGAACACAGCCCTGACTTACTAACGGAGCAACTTTAGTTTCAGCTGAGGAGGTCAAATCCCATATTTCCTGTCTTTAAGCTCTGCTTGGGTGTCCACCGGCTCCTGAGCAGAATACCTGTCTCTGGTTCGGTGAGTCCGCCTGCGGGTTTCTGTCAGCTGTTTGCTGCTGAGGAGAGGCCTTTAACAGATGTTTGTATGGGAGGCTGCCTGGTCCGGCCAGAATGACGTGAACAATGAAGTTAGTAACAAGTAATTTAAAGCCCCTTTTCCCACTGCTCCAAAAAATCCACAAATATCTTGTTTCACCTGCAATGGAAACGGATAAACTTGGAATTCACTCCCAGGTCAGATGACTCTATAGGAGTCTTGGGTTTTTATGACCAGCTCTGGCTTCGTTTATATAGTGTAACAGAGAGAGTAAAGCGGTGGTCTGACTCTCTATAAAGCTCAGTAAAGCTGAGGGGAGCCGTTGCTCCTTCGTCCCAAAAGGTCAAACTGAAATGAGACGTTTTTGTCCACAAAAGATTTCCCCATGTGCATCAGCAGCTTGTCCCGCCTTTTTGCTGTTTCATCATTGGCTACTTAAAACCACTTGGCCGCTCACACAGCTAGCTCATTAGCCATAGATCCCGGAATAGGCTGGCCTAAGAAAGGGCCCCACTGGATTCTCTGTTGGGAATGATGTAGAGCATTTAATGACGTCCTTTCACTCACCGTAGATTTTTGTAAACTGTAAACAAGTGGGGTGCGGTGTCACATCAGGGGAGTGACATGTGATGGTTCATGACGTGAACCGCTCATGACTCAGGAGGCGTGAAGATGAGTGGTCACGTACCGAGAACAGGGTCCAACCTTCCGCTGCCGTCCACACACAGATGGCGATTCAGTGGCATTGATGCTTGTAGCTTATTTGCTCGGCCATGCAGCTGCATGCAGGGTTTACAGAGATGATCGGCACTCGACACGAGTCCTCCACCGACAGTGGCAAAATGAGTAATTGCCATTGTTTACTTTCTGTTTGGAATGTATTGCTTTCTTTAATCAATGAATCAATCACATTTTATCTTGAAACAATGGTTTATTAAATCATATTTTTCTAGATTTAAATGATTGCGTCAACCTATCAAGTCAAGCACTCTTGGTTTATTATCTTATAACGTATTTTAATTTGGATCGTCTTTTTTCAACACCTGCACCCGTAGCTCAATACTTTATTGTGCACTGATTTCACTGTTCGGCACCTGCCACCGGCTTCAATGGGCGATATTGCCTCTCTGATCGTAAAAGGTTGTCAGGGCTGGGGTCAAGTCCATTGTGACCTCATCCATTCCAGCGAGCGATTGAAATTCATGAATTTCCCATTTCCCATTACTCCACATGAGCTCGTTCATGGGAGAGTTTTAGCCGTTGAGTTGTACAGTAATTGACTTCCCATCTCCTCAGATCCACAGCTGAGGCATTATTGTTGTCAGGGGCTGCCCACTTCTCTCTGCAGCAGCGGCAGATGTGCAGCGCAAATCCACCGTGACCAGCACAGCTGTAAACAGAAAACTACTACGACACCTTTACATGCTGCTGTGTGCTGCTGTGTGTGTGCCCCCCCCACACACACACACCAACATGACCTAAATATTCAGTCAGGGGCCTCAGGGAAGAAAGGTCCGACGCGCAGCACCACCAGCAATCTGTCATTTGGCTCTTTAATCTTCCAGAAAAAAGGTGTTGACGAGGCCCACAGACGGCCTGTTTGAACCCACCGACGCAGAAACTGTATCTGTGTTCTGACGATTGAGCGCGAAGCTGCTTCGGTGGTTTCATTTTACAAGTGACAAGCTGAAAGTTCAGATTGAGCCGGACACCAACACCAGAGCTCACTTCACTAGGGAGAGGTGAGACTGAATGTAGAGGACGGAAATTAGTGATGTGTGACGGCTTGTCCATAGGAAGCAGAAGAATTCATCTTTTAAAATTTAATTTAAAGGGGCTTTACCTGAGGCCGATGCAGAGCCAAGGTGGTGCCTGACCCAGTATAGTTCTGGGTGACCAGAATAAACCAACACCATATTCTGTGGATTCAGTCCTGTGGACGCTGGATGAAGTTAAATGTTGTGACGTCATAGGACAACTTTGGATTTTACTGTCACCATGGACATGAACAACGGTGTTCAGTTATCTCAGTAATTCATTATAAAGGCCTGCCCGGATGGTAGATGCTGAGATGCGATGGCCCCCTCACAGGATGTGCTGCGTTTGTCCCGATTCCCCGGCCGTCCGCACACGAACAGAGAGGACGGATACAGTAGCCAGAGAGAGGCCGGGTTAGACAGGGACGGCCTGCGGTTTGCTTTTTGTTCTGCTCAGTTTAGTGGCTTCAGCGCTGCCCCCGGTGAGCAGACAAACGCACAGATACAGAGACTTCCGCTCAGCGCTCACCATATGGGTGTTTGCTCTCGTATTTAACTCGTCATGCGGAGCAATCGCACACTGAGCGCACGACAAGCTGCTAATTATAATTATTGTCATGTCTAGTCTGCTGCTGCTGTTGTTGTTTTTAAGTCCTTTAAACATTTCGGCAAACGTTTGGGGCGATTTAATGCCTTGATTGTAACTGACAGTGGAGATGAGAGGGTGGGAGAGAGAGAGGATATATTTTATATGCAACAAGGCTCCAAGTTTGATTTCAGTCCAGGCCATGAGGTTGCCCTCATATGCCCCAACAGTGCATTGAGCTAAATGCTAACGACGGAGCGCTAACTTTTTTACAGTGACATCGTCACCATGTTGATGGAAAGTACACGTTTGCCCATTGGCACCAAGTCGTCGTTCATTGCTCAGGTAATCCAGTCATAAATCAAAGTATTGGACAGACTTATTAAATAGCTGATTGATGAGCACAGTTATTGCATGGGGATGGGGGAGGGGGGGTTGACGATGACGAGACAACGAAACACGTCTTGGCACTGTCTCTTTTCATTGCTTTGTTTAATCCCTCACGTTTTATTTGTGTAGCAAACATTCACAGGTGGCAGCAGAGAACAGAGACGACTGGAAACAATGGTCATGACATTTGCTTCCCTGATTTGCCACAGCGTGGTCATGTGACCATAACAAGCAGCCTTCACCTCAGTGAGCAGTGGTCAATGCAAAAGCAACTGACACACGTTTCCACCCTTTCAGAAACGGTCCCCCCTCCCTGTGAGAAAACAAAGAAGTCCCCAGTCCAACTTGTCACCGCTGCACCACGGGGCCCCCAGTGCCCGCCCTGTGCGCGCCGCTCCTGTAGATGGGGATTATTTCTGACACGGCATCAAAACACTTGAGCGGAGAGATCGTTTTCATTTGGAGCGCGGCTTTAGCCTGAGAGCCATCAGGTCTCACCTCCTCCTCCTCCTCCTCCGCCAACGCGAGAGGACGAACGCTCACTTCTAGAAAACTTGGTGACGTCAAAGCTCCCAGACGCCCATGTCGGGATTTGAAGACCAGATTACTCTCACATCCAGGCGTGACTTTCACCAGGAGTCAGGAAATGGGGCTGTTTGTGTGTGTGTGTGTGTGTGTAAGTGTTCGCAAGCGTTAACAATCAAAGCAGAGAGTCATCAGACAGGGGATAAAGTAGGTGGTGATGCTTCTTTGCAGAACTAAGCTCCATAAGCTGCTTCCTCACTCATCTCTGTGGTGAGAGGCAGAGCGGCATGAATGGAGGGATGGATGGTGACGACTGGGTGAGAGGATGAACAGATGAAACTTGTTTGGAGGCTGATGATGTCGTGTGTTTGAGAAGTGACAGCTGTGGGGACAGTGTGTGTGTGTGTGTGTGTGTGTGGGGGGGGGGGGGGGGGGGGGGGGGGTGAAAAGAGGGGGGGGGGGGGGGGGGGGGGGGGGGGGGGGGGGGGGGGGGGGGGGGGGGGGGGGGGGGGGGGGTGAGCATGTTGAACAGACGAGGGTGTGCGTGCGTGCAGGATGGCTGAAACGTCCCGCTCTAATTCAGAGGGGAGCGTCAGGGCTCCTTGGGGAATGTTCTGTGTACCGTAAATAACTGTGATTTTAGCGTGGATGAGGTTGCCTGACTTGGATTTCCTGACTAACCTCATTTAAGGTCTGACCACTGATCCAGAACACTCAAGCTTTGGGATTGTATTGTTCCAAACAACGGGATCAAGCTGGAAGTGCCCTGTCCCACATATTCTTTATCTCCTCTTATAGGGCTCTTGTTTCCCAAAATGACGTTGAAACCCGTTTCAGTCTATCCTCAGCCTAAAGGGCTCATACACTGTGCCAGTGGAGGGCTGAGGAAAACGACCAGGGTTCCAAATTCAATACTGCTGTACAACTGAAGTTAATGGCGATGGATTCTTGAGTGTCTGCAGGCCCGATTTCTGTGTGTTGTGCCTCCTTTGTGCTCCGAACCCCACATGTTGACTGATGACAGTGACAGTTGATCTATTGTATTTGTTGTGTGATCTTACAATAATATATTTAAGATTTTATCAGACATTTTAATCTGCCGGTGTCTTTCATGATCAGGGAGGAGGTATTTGGTGCAGATCTGAATCAGGGGGAAATTCACTGATTGTCACCATTTTCGTTGATTACTTAACATAAAAGTCATGGATCTTGACAACAAAAATTGGAAGGGAAATTCAGTGCAAATAATTAAATGTTGTACTTCAACTCAGCCTTCAGAGAGCCCACGTCAGACAGCTCCCCAAAACAAATCCTGGACTTTCTAACCAGTGGACCTATTCACTGCATTCAGTGGAAGGAACAAATCCCTTGATGCTGTGTAAACTGAGTGCATGTGATTTTTGGCAGGAGGCACATTTCTTGTGCTCCTTTCACAGAAATGTGAAATAGGCAAAAATAAAATAAAATAAAATAAAATAAAAAACGTCAAACCGGTCTGTGGTGGGGAAGCCTCTTGGCGTCACAGGAAACAGGAGGATGACGCAATCCGTCAGCTCTGCCCCCTGCAGCGCTCATACTCTCTCTGACACAGTGTGCGCTCGCTTGTGTGTGCTGACATGAATAACTTGTGTGTGCGCCTGTGTGTGTGTGTGTGTGTGTGTGTGGCCCTGCAGCTCCTCGTCAGCCCACATAGGCTCATGGAGCTGAAATGCCTTGGTTTCCTCTTACTTCACGTCAATTTGCGATGCTTTTCTCTGTGCCGCTGACCGTGTGTGACAGGTCCTCAGAGACGGCACGTGTGTGTATGTGTCAATTTGTATTAATGTGAATACAACAGCCTGGTGAAGGTCTTGCAGAGGATTTCAAAAGACCTGCTTTCCTGAACTGGCCAGCGGCTTGGAGACAGACAGCGCGAGTGACAGCGAGAGACAGGGAGACAAACAGAGGGACAGGCAGAGGAGTGATGAGCTGAACAGCGGCAGAACATCAGACACTACAGAGCCGCACCTTGCTCTTTCAATGTAAGTGGTGCAAGGCAATTCATTTACATTTACAAAGAAAAGTCATTACATCATGAGAATAAAGTCAAAAACATGAAAACAACCATAATATTTGGAGAATAAAAGAAAGGAAAAACTTTTAATATTACAAGAATAAAAATGAATTTTGTAAATTAATGTATTCAAATCAGCAATGCAGTTGAAAATAAAAACTAAATATTTTTTTAGGCATTACCTGCAAGGAGTAACTCATGCTTGCTGGAGCTCCACTCGTCTCAGTCCAGGATCTCACATTTCCTCCTCACAACAGAGGCTGTTTAATTCAAATCAGTGTTGTCTTATAATATTTATGATAGTGATGTGTCATAAAATTACCAATTTCATTTTTTGTGAAAGCTATACTTCAATGTGCTCCACATTAATATCAGAAGATGATTGTCTCCTGATTTTCTCTTCTGTAAAATGACACAGCCTGAAATATAAATATAAATATAAAATATAAATATACTTTATCCATTAAAACTTGATTTTTTAAACCCTTTAATTTGCCCTAGAATAGAGTCAAATCTGGGCCTGATCCTTTTTAGAGGAAATACTTCGAAAAAAAATACTATGTCAATTTAATTTGATGGCGAGACATTTAAAGCACCTTTATCCTCTGGGAACCATCAGCATCATAAAATATATAAATTCACAGTTGTAGAAAGTCGTACCTATACTGCAACTTTTCCGGAGATGGAAATCTCTGAATTGGCACGTTCCAATGTTTTGAAGATGAAGAACATATCATATTTCTCAAATGTAACTCCGATATATTTCCGATGGCGGCAGCGGAGCAGCACTGCTTTTAATACGCCTTTAATCTATTTAGAGAAACTGTGGGTGTGAAAATGGCTCGATTTCTATTCCTCTCCATCATCGTCGAGAGGTTAACACCGGGCTCACCTGACAGTCTATAACATCTAACACCCACACACACGTAGGTACCCCTGCTCCCAGGAGGCCGTCCCCCTCCTCCCTCGTATCCCACCATAAAGCAGGTGTAAATCAAGCCAGGCTGCATGTGGTGACGTGTCCTTGGTGTAGGTCAGGGAGGAGGAGCAGGAGGAGGAGTTCACCTGACAATTTTTCAGGGGGTGCTTGTCAAAAAGCGCATTATCTCTCACATCATCATGAGCACAGGATCTAAAGCAGAGTAATAGCCCCATCAAAGTATCTGGCTGTCATGAAGGACTAAGATCAGCACGGGGAGAAAACAACCCCCAACTATAATTCATTGTTTGTAGGAGATAAAATAAGAACCCAGTCAGCACAGTGAGCCCCCCCCCCCCCCGACACATGGAGCTGCTTTCGTCCCCTGATGATTGAGCTGTTCCAACATCTTGTTTCCCTTCATTCATCAGCCTGTGTCTCACTGGGAGAGTCTGTCAGAGAACATTTGTCTCTGCTGACCAAGTGGCAGAAAGTTTACCCAGTAAGACTTCCTAATTATTATCCTCTATTTCACTAACCTCTGTTCACGATTCGCTGAACGTCAGGCCCGGAGGCACGGGGACGAACCAATGAGCAGATTTAAGATTAGTTTTAGAAGTTTGTCTGGAGTTGCTGAAAGTATAAACTTCCCCAAATCCTGTTCTAAACTGGACGGAGCTGAACTGATGACAAGAACAGCATTATTTATTTGCCATGACGCCAAATTATAGAACAACTGCAAGATGGCAGCCGCCACATCCAGGATATATCAGCTTCGTTTTTTGTAGAGTAGGACAGGGAAACATATTGTATAGCCCAGTCAGTGTATTTTCTGTTCACAGAGCAGCTCATGTTTTCTAAAGTTTTGCAGATGATATGAATATTATTGAGCTGTATGTTATAAAACTACATGCTTATTTCAGAGCAGATAAATTATCTGCTCTGCTAAAGTCTGTGTTCTCACTCAGGTCATATTCAGTTGGAGACCTTAGTCATGTGTGCTGCTGCTGCTGCTGCTCGGTGGTGAAGCCACCATCGTCCCTGTTTGTCCCTGCGTTCAGTTTTATCAGCCAGATGTTGGCTGATGAAACTGCTGCCTTCTTGGAGAAGTGCGAGCTGTAATCCCTCAATCCGCCCTCATCTCCCACATGGTCGGGTGCAGTCAGGCCTCGCTGATGGGATGGCTGCTTTAAAATGGAAAAAGGGTGGATGCCACACGGTAATTACGGCGTATTAGCGTGCAGGTGATTGGCCTGTGCAGCATTGCTCTTAATGACGTCTTGTTCTGGTCGAGCAATAAAAGTTTCAAAGCCGCGTGGGCCATAATAGAAAGCAGAATAATCATACTGGCCCGATGAGCCACCTCAGCTGGACCCCTATGGTGCTGCACTCAGCTCCTGCTCCTCAACTCTTCACTCAGCTCTCTGGTCGCTGCTGTGGTCCGTCTGAAAGCCTGCAGCCCCTCAGCACCTCTGACTCCCGTCACTATTTTTACTGCCACCTGCAAAACACACCCCGAGATACAATGGAGGCAGAATTAAATAAGTACAATCTCCAGATGAGGTTTCATGACCCCCCCGGGGATGAGTAGTACCCACAAAGCCTTGCGGTAATTATGTGAACAGCCGACTGCATGCGGTGCACGTGAAGCGCTGTGAGAGGTCCCAGGGTGACAACAGGGCCGCTATTGACATGCTGTCGTGTGTAAGCACTTTCTGTCCTCACCAGCGGGTGACATTGAGAATCGGATGGGAGTTTCATGTCCTGCTGCAGAGCACCAGTGCACATTGATCGGCAGCTCCAGTCTATAATCAATTCATGCTCTGGTTGTCTGTGTGTGTGTGTGTGTGTGAGGGGGAGAGAGAGAGAGAGAGAGATAAACCGACTCCTCCCTGACTCTACCTTATGGCTAACGTTGTTCAGTTCATGTTCTCAGAGCTGTAAATGCAGTATTTAGTGCCTTTTCAAATCCAATCTAAAAACGCCTGTTCAGAATGTCGTACCCTCCTTGACCACACAGCTCTGCTCTGTTCTATTGTCCTCTGTTGTTGATGTTATACTATTCTATGCTCTTTGTGTAAGGTGACCTTGAGTGTCTTAAAATGTATTATTATTTAGTGTTTGTGAATAAGACGAGCGTTTGCTGACTTCTGGGAAACATATGATGCAGTGAAAAAAGACCATATGAACCAGGTTATAGCCTCACCCAGACGACAGGGAGCTGGGTGGGTTTGGACGTTATCGATGGGTATCGAACTTCAGAATGGATCCTGTTGTCTCGTGCGTTGTGTCGGACTGGAGGACTGCCAACACCGGAATCTGGGACGCTTCGTGTCTAGAGTAGCCTTTCATTGTCCACCATGTGCACAGCAGAGGACATGCACACAGAAGTTGACATGACGAGGTGTCAGAGGAAGGAGGGGGGGTGATTGTTCCGTGTCCCTTGTGTCTCTCAGCCACAACCTGATGAGAATCTATGAGAATTTGTCTCATCTGACACCAACATTTTACATTCTGACTCCAGCAGGAAGTATCTGCTCCATCTATAAATGAAGCCAAAATAATTTATATCCCACCGATTTGTCACTGTGACGTGGTTCAGCCTGGTACAGCCATGAACTGATTCATAATGACAGTGTGTGTGTGTGTGTGTGTGTGCGCGCCTTGAAGCGTTCGGAGTGAGAAAGGTGGGGGTCAGTATGAAAAGAAAAGACACTTTTAGCCTGTGAGTCACCTCACACACACATGCACATCATCAGTCTGTCAGGTTTCCACACTGTCCCCTATGACAGCTTCCCCTGACATGTTTATGCACTGGGGACAGGACTATTTCCAGGGAACACAACAGACAGGGGGACAGGGACTGGGCAGATGAAGGGCACTGGGCTGTGTCTATGTGCGGCATTTAAATGATCTTACTCACCTCCAAGAATGTTTACTCTAATGTTGTACAAGAACGAGTGCAACAACTTAAAGGAACTGACAGTACCTTTAAATACACTTATGCGGTGTTGACCTTATTTTGAAAGAGACGATTCCTCTGCTGATGAGAATGATATCAGTGATGGCCGCTAGATTATATATAATGATATTAAGGTTACACGCTGTGGTGAACTTGATCGACCATGTAAATAAGCCTTTTGAAAAGAATATTAAATACCATACAGGGGCTTCGTCCTCTCTTCGTCCTCTGCGCTGACAGTCAGCGAACACGTTGCCCGATTGTTAATGGAGGCGGCGTCTGTTTCAGCAGCCTGGTCGGACCGGAGGGGAGAAGTTCAGGTCACGCTTTCCTCTTAACCCCTGCTCTTGTGAAAAGATAAGGAGTGTCTCCAGGCATGCACGCTGCGCACCACACTTCAGTAATGCACTGCAGCTACCAGTGCACTTTCTGTGGCCAGCCTCCATAAAATGTTCGGACAGACCATCAGCTGTGGTAGTGGAGGTATTTCACTCTGTGCCAAGGTGTTCTTAGCTGATATTCTCCTCCCCACTGACAGGCTGTGATAATCAAACTACGACATTCCAGGCGACGTTTGAGTTCTCGGTGGCCCTGAACAGTTCCTCACATCGCCATGACGCTGGTGATTACATCATGCATCCCTGTGTCCTGTCTTACTGCCTTCATGTGGCCGGACATCATTGCAGGACACAGGTCCCCAGCACAGCAGCGATTTTAGCTTCTTCTTAAGGACTCTGATTCACAGTTACTCCTGCAACAAATATAGCCTCCTTGATCTAATCTTGGAAAATTAGAATCGCTTTAAAAATAGGTACACATGCGTCCTTTACCGTGTCTCAGACACACGGCTGGAGATTATACAAGCAGAGTTCTTATTGAAATGCTCCGATTATATAAACAATACCATATGTGTTTAGAAACAATAATATAGCACACACAAAGATGTGCAATGTTCGGTGTCTATAAAACTGGGATAATAGAGCAGATGCATCCTCTGGTGAAGCCACAAGTTTTTTTATAGAATGTTAATTAGGTTGTTGTCTTGGAGAGAAATGTTAGAGAAATTCGTAATTTGAACAATTAGAAGGTGTTTGACGTTGGCAGTCTTCGTCGATGATTCTTTTCAAAACAAGACAGACCTGTTTTTGAAAAGCCTTTGAAAAGGTGTCATGTTGTCCTGTCAACTATTAGATATTTAAATGGGCTTATTACGTTATTCCTATGTGGCTTGACAGAATTAAACATTCAAATAGAACAAAACATATTAAATCTCCCCATAAATAAAGAGTTTAGTCATCGTGTCGCCCGCATCGTGTCGCCCGCTCTACCTCTTCTCTTCTTCCTTCACGCACTACTGTCATTAAGTTATTTACAAAGTTATTTTACAGCTTCCTGTGACAGCGTCTATGCACTTTACTGAGCATGTCACCAAAACAGTGTTTGTGCGTTTGTTTGTGCGTGTGTTCAGGATCGGGAGGAGGAGGAGGATGAACAGGTCTGGCGGCCCCCCAGGGGAGGAACTCACAGATGAGGAGAAGGAGATCATCAACAGTGTTCTGGCTCGCGCGGCCTTGATGGAGGCCAAGGAGCAGCAGAGGATCGAGTGAGAGGAGGGAGCCATTGTCTCTGTAGAATCCTGGCTGCAGATGCCCAACGGGGCTGCATGATTTGTGGTGTAAAACCTCACGTGTATACCCGTGTGTTCTCAGGCGTCTCTCCAGCCGCCTGGATGACATCAAGAAAACAGTGCGTGGGGACGGACGGTCCCACTGTCTCCTGTGTGGGGCGCCGTTCGGATCCCAGGGGGTCACTGCTGTCCTCTGCGTGCAGTGCAAGAACGTAGGTGGATATGTGTCTTATTCCTGCTTGGACGGTAAAGGAGGACATAGTGAGTCCAGGACCTCTGTTTACTATCTTCTCTGTAGGGTTGTAGGGTGGATCCTCAGAGGTTTCCCTTCGTGACAAGGTGCCAGTGAGCCGTGCACCAACTAGTTCTGACACCCACTGTGTCTCTGTTTGTCTTCAGCATCACATTCTGTTTGCCCTCATTATCTGCTCCTGTTCACCAAGTCGAGGTTAATGCAACCTGAACTGTAAAAACAAACACGCTCCGAGGGCATCTGTGCAGCGTTTTATATGATGTGTAGTATAGATGTGTGTGTGTGTGTGTGTACTTGCAGCACATGTGTAGCCAATGTGGGATCTGGAGCAACAGCCGGAAGTGTCCTGTGTGGATGTGCAGGATCTGCAACGAGCACCAAGAGGTGAGAAGAAGCAGAGGATTGATGTCATCACGGGGCCACATTACATCATTATGTCAGAGCGATTCCGCTGACATGAACCGTTTTCCTGCTTTTAGCTCACAATTGCATTTCAAAGTCCAGTGGCCTGGAAAATGACCTCTGACTGCACCTCGACCTCCAGAGGGGATAACGGGAGATGACTTATTTCAAGCATTATTTAATTCATGGGAAACATACAGATGGTGTTTTGATTATTACAGAACGCGAACGGAAAGGTCTGGTTTCTGCTTTCCTGCCCGATGCGGTTCCACGGGGCTGTTTCGGTGATGGTGCTGTGTTGGCTGAGGCCGGACTCTTTAAATAAATACTCCCTCCTGTCAGTCACACACGGACTGAAAAAACTTTGTAATGCCGCAAATACAGAGCGATTATTTGTCTCCTCAATAACCTGGAATAATATTCATGACATGATGACGTCATATTTAGTGTAATAATTCACAAACAAACGTATGGACGCGTCATCTTCATTCTGCCGTTTACAAGCTTGAATGGGTTAAGATCAGCTCTGAGTCAACCCATTTTGTTCATCTGTGAATAAATGGAACAGGACAGTGATCTTAACAAACCATAATTATTACCAAAATAAAACTCTCTGAGTTTCTCTCAGCTCTGCAGGACCCCTGTGCTCTGCTCCAGCTTCGCTTGTCTAAAGGTCAGGCGTTCAGGGCCGCTTACGTGTGTGCGCCGTAATTGCTGACGTCTAACACGTCTATAAACTGAGCAGTTTCCATTCTCCTCATTCAGCTGCACATGATCCGTGCGTGATCGTCCCTGTGTGTTGCTGCAGGTGCACAAACGTTCCGGAGCGTGGTTCTTCAAGGGAAGAGAGCAGCAGGGTCTGCCATCCCCCCTCCCTCTGTCCGGGTCTCGACAGGCCAGCACCGAGAGCGATGGACCACAGGAAGCGTCCACAAATGATCACCTGAGACACGGTAGACTGTAAAAAGAGACTAAGTTTAGACTCCTGCATGCTGTGGAAAAATAGATCCAAAGGGAGGAAAGCATTGTGCTTGTCATTTTATCGTTAGATCACTGATCTCAGTTGACTGGTTCATCTAAACACTGTATATCTTATTGTATATATATATAAATGCATTCCTGAACCATTTGAACAATTTGTTCAAAGTTATTATCTATCATTATTTTTAAAGATCTTATTTTTATATCAGCTGCAGGAGTTAATTGCCTGGTGACACCGTCCCTATTAATATTCCCACCGAGTTTGAGAAAGTTAAAGTGTACATTCAACAACAGTTTGCTCCTGCACACAGGATAATAAATAAGACTTCTCAGAAATGCTGTGCACTGTTCGGCCGTACACCTTTTCTCAAGAAAGGGAGCGATGGAGGTCAGGTCAGGAAGTGGAAGATTTGAAATCCGACGAGCAGGGAACTCAATCTGTTCCTGTAAGGAACCAGAACAGCGTAAGAAGAGACGACAGGAAAGAAAGCCGCCAGAACATATCCTCAGCTTTTACAGTGACAGCAGTGGAGGGGAAAACCTGCTGGAACTTCAAAAGGTCATAAGAGTGTGGCGATAAAAGGTTGTTTCTGTAGCTCCAGTGGCGGGGATGATGTCCGTACTTTGTCTCCTCAGACTCGAACACTGAGCCGCCGCAGCAGCAGTCCAGCAGATCAGAACAATGGGAGCAGACAGCAAGAACAACAGCTGACAGCTTTAATGAGGGTCAGTCTTGTCCAGCGGCTGTAATGAAGACAGAGGGACATGTGTTTGCCTCCAAACCACCTCGGCCAAACGCGCAGCAGGCCGCCGCCGCCGCCTCAGGTAACGCAGCAGTGCTCCTTCCAAGAACAAGCCCGGTGCTTCAGGGCTGCTCTCTCAAACATCAACAGCAAAATAAATTTAAAAAAAAAGATGTTTCAGTGAGCAACAGCTGATTTGGGTGTCGCTGGGCCCGTAGCTCCTGCTGCACATGTGGAAAACAAAGGTCCGGAGCGGGAGGAGACGCCGTCCCTGCCAGCTGTGGAGGAGAGACGACAGCCTGCTGTCCCCAGTTCCTTCTCACCTCATCTTCCTGCAGCCAGAACTATTCCACCAGTTCATCCCCCGGCAAGCAATCCCAGTCCCCCGAGACCGGCACCAGATCGAACCGAGGATGAGGACAATGACTACGACTCGGATGATGCCAGTAGGGATGATAACCTCCGCCTGATTTACACGCAGAATAAAAGTGTCCCAGATGTTATTTTTCATCCCCTTTTTATCACAGTGTAAATTCCTGGCTTTGTACCTGAGGGTTGCGAAGGACGTTCCCAGTAGAGTGACAAATGGGTGTTCTGTATTGGAGGGATATTGGTTTGTGCTGGAGGGGCCACATAAAAGATTCTTCCTCTCGTCTCTTTTTGTTCCGGCAGCCACTCTGGGGTCTCTGGAGTTCAGCCTTCTTTACGAACAGGAGAGCCACGCCCTGCACTGCTGCATCGTGAAAGCGAAGGTGAGCTCACCGGCACCCGTGAGGCGTTAGACGCTGGAGAAGAGAGGTCGAAATGACATGAGGCGGAATAAGATGCGACATCATGGGTAAGGCCGGACGAAGGAAGACACAAAAAGACAAGACGGGAGCGGTCAATACAAAACGAGTCCGGCTGGGACAGCAAAGAAGACATGGCCTAAAAAGACAGAGCAAGATGAGACAAGATGGGTTAAGACAAGACTTATCGAATACCTTTTATTAGATCTGAGGTGCAGTCACACTAACACTCCATCGGAATCGCAGAAACACGACATGCATGAATCTCTGATTGGTTTTTCTCATCTCGCGTCTCAGGGTTTGAAGCCGATGGACTCGAATGGACTCGCCGACCCGTACGTGAAGCTGCACCTGTTGCCTGGAGCCAGTAAGGTACTATCACGGCCATCATGGCATCAATGGGCTGGTTCTGATCCCGTTGTTTGATCTCATTTTAAACAGCGCAGAGTCACATATTTCACAGATCATTTTACAAATGGTTGAGCGTGTTGTGGTGTGTGAACCAAGCCAATCTGCTGTCTGTAAATAGCGAAACTACATAAATACACACAATTAGAATGACTGGACCTCACACCATGTGGTCTTATGTCCTTGATGATCTGTCATGTCAGATTTCGTGTTCGCATTCTCCTCCAAATATCAGCCCACTGTTTATTGGACGATTCACTAATGTTTAGTATTCACGCTTCACAATTTCTCTTTGGAAGCGTTCATGATTTCCACAGTTATTGCTCTTGTAAATCTTCACAAACAACTGCACACTCCTACTTAGCATCGCTCTTTACTCTTCATTTAAAGATTGCATGTGGTACAATTTAGGGCCATCTACAGGTGAAGCTGCAGATTGCAACCTATGAGGGAAACTTGTGAAAGGCCCTCTCCAGAGGCAGTGTTGGGTTTGTCCATTCTGGGCTCCTGTAGGGACATTTCAAAGCCACATGGTGGACCTGGAGACTTGCTCTCAGTCTGCCAATAAAAGCTCAGACTATGGTAGAGCTCAGTGGTGAAAGCGCTGCAGCCATCTGCTGCTTATTTCTGAGTTTTACCTCAAAGCTTATGTTGAAGTTATTGAGGGCTGTTTATTCAATTTGGAATGATTTAAAATTGTATGTTAGGAGTAATATATGTGTATGATTTAGGTTGTAGTATTTGCTAAGTGAATCCATGTTTGCCTGAATCTGAGCTGAACAGGTGATGTTTTTCTGTCCCTCAGTCCAACAAGCTTCGCACCAAGACATTGAAAAACACTCTGAATCCGGTGTGGAACGAGACGCTCATCTACCACGGCATCAACAACGACGAAATGTCACGCAAGACTCTGCGGTAAGATCAACCTTTGCCTGATTTAACTCCTCCTCGGTGCCAATCAACAAAACAGGAGGCGACTCAGAGACGGCGCTGTCTGTCCTCAGGCTTTCCGTGAGTGACGAGGACAAGTTTGGACACAATGAATTCATAGGAGAGACCCGAGTCGCGCTGAAGAAACTGACGTTCAACCAGAAGAAGAACTTCAATGTTTGTTTGGAGAGAGTGATCCCGGTGAGCCAGCAGATGCAGACACAGCTTGTTGTTTCAGGAATCCTTGTGATTATTAACACCGGGTCAACGTGGTGGTGATGCGGCAGTCACCGTGTTCACAGATCACATCCTGCTCTGTTGTTTGCAAAGGTGCGAACGTATTTTCATGAGAAATATTAACAGTTTCATCTGTATGGAAAGGAAAGGACATCAAGGAAAGATGGCTGCTCGTGTTGTCTCTGCATGTAACTCATCTTTAATGAGTGTTGCTGTTTTTCTCCATGTACAGGTGAAGAAGGCTGTCGGAGGCTCGGCCCGCGGCATGGCGCTCTATGAGGACGATGTAAGACCCTATACACTAGATCTCACACACGTGAATATTAAAGAGTTGAACGTGTAAAAGGGACACAACTGGTTCAGTAGAAAATACCCAAACTGGAGGTGAACTGATAATGACCTCAAAGAAGGGATAATGAAAGGATCCTGTCTCAGCCAGACATGACCAACCCACATTACATTTACATTTATTCAAGCAGGAAACTAGTTTTCTATTTCTATATTAAACCCTGCTCTCATGTCACCTGAGGTGAAATGACCTCAGTGAGTTCCACGCTGCTTCATATGCAAAGTTTAAAAAGAAATCTGACCAAAAATATATAACTGGTGGATTCCTTTTTTTGCTGAGTATGTTGGTTTTTATTTATATTTTTTATATAGGATTATCTTTTTCTAGGATTATCTGTAAAAGCTAAAATAAATTGAAAACATATGGTAAATGAGATGATTCCAAGACACAAATTTATAGTTATATACAGGCAATTGTGTAAAATCCTTTTAATCTCACTAGGTTTTGAGTGATGACCTATGAAGACACAACAGTAAATGTAATGCACACTGTTTCTGACTTGTATTTGTTGCTGTTTGAGGACATTAATCAACTCTATTTGTCAACTGATTTTGAGCTGATCTTTATCATCCATTGGCACTGTATAATCCCTCCTGATATGAACACATGAGCTACTACTTTATGCATTTGTGCATCACGTTATACTGCGTGCGTGTGCATGTGTGTGTTCAGCTGAACGAAGGGGACAATTCAGAGGAACGAGGCCGTATCCTGGTGTCACTGATGTACAACAGTCAGCAGGGTCGTCTCGTGGTGGGCGTGGTCCGCTGTGCTCATCTGGCGGCTATGGACTCCAACGGGTACTCTGACCCCTTTGTCAAAATGTGCGTTCTCCATTCTCAAACTTAAAAAAAAAAAAAAACCTATTGCCTGAACGTGAAAAGGTTCCTCCATGTCTCACAGATTTCTGAGGTATGACTTTATTTCCTTCTTGGTCTTTTGTGCTGCAGATGTCTAAAGCCAGACATGGGAAAGAAAGCTAAAAACAAGACGCAGATAAAAAAGAAGACCCTCAATCCAGAGTTTAATGAGGTCAGTTCATACTGCCTTTTGTTACACTTACTCTACGTTGTTCTCTTTGCCCACTGTCCAGCCATAGATTGTGTAATCAATTTATCAGCGTTACTTTATTTTTTAAGGAATTCACTTATGAAATAAAGCACGGGGACCTTGCCAAGAAAACCCTGGACATCTCTGTCTGGGATTATGACATGGGCAAATCCAATGATTTCATTGGTAAGTGTGGACATTTGTTTGACATCCTTTCCCCCACCCAGCTGGTCATTTTTAGACTTGCCTTTTTAAACAGAATTGAAATAGTCTGTTGGTTAACTCAGTCCCTTTGGTCCAGACTGAAATATCTTCACAACTAATGCATGAAACAAAGTTCGATACTGTATGCTTTGCGAGGCCTCTGTGACCTTTTACCACCTCCATCTAATAAATTCATCCTTGAGTCCAAGTCCATGGCCCCTTCTCTCTCTCTCTCGCCCAGGAGGATGTCAGTTGGGCATCCAGGCGAAAGGAGACTGTCTGAAGCACTGGTACGACTGCCTCAAGAACAAAGACAAGAAGATTGACTGCTGGCATGTTCTGTTGAATGACAACAGTGGTAACTTTGAGGATTAAAACAACATGTATGTGTCGTCCTTGTCTCTCTCTCGCCCCCTGTAGAATATAGTCCTCCTATGAACACAAACTTCTGTTTGGATCGTCCAAAAGTGCAGTGTACGAGCAACATTTCTAAAAGTTTTCGGGTGACTGTCATGTATGTTGCCCCTGAGTGACCGCTCAACAAAACCAGGAAGCTATCATTTTAACACATCACATTTTAATCTGGATGCTGAAATCACTGACGAGCAATTAATGTGTTTTATGGAGACGAAAAGCCCCTTGTTATCATTCCCTCTGAGATAATGCATACCGCCAAGTTCAAACCCGACTAAGGGAATTCCCCCGTTTTTTTTCTCTCTGACCTTTTTCCCCATGTTGGTTAGTGGTCTCGTCATATGGCATCATGTCGCGTGTCATCAGCTGATCTTTGTGAACACGTTGCTCAAGTGCTTGCATCATGCATTACAACATGCATTTCTCATGAATTGTCCCAATGTTAAATATGAAGTGAGCAGACTCTCTTGTTGTTGCCGTGCTATGTTTTTGTCACAAATCAGATACCGGTCTCGGTCAGTTGTCTCTTCCCGTGCGTGTGTGAGCTTTCTGTCTCTCTGCTGCAGAAATAACAACAACAAAATGCATGACAGCTTATTATGAAGATCAAATTCCAACATGCAAAGTGAGCATAGATCCTGGGATCTCTTGAAATATCCTGCCACAGACATATTGAGTGGCTGTGTTCTGAAGCCATGCACTTGTCCTCTGTATTCATGTCCATGCATGTCTGATAAATAAAAACCCTGCGGCACTCCCTTTGATCGTCTGTTTGTTTATTACGTGTGTGACATGGAAGAAAACTTTGTCTGCATCAGGTGAGGGCCGAACCCGGCGGACAGACACGCAGCTGACAGTTGTGTGAACTTTGACTTCTCCTGATAAAACTTCCCTGGTGCCAACTGGGTAAAAATTGACATTATGAATATTGTATTCTAAAACTTATTCTCTACACATAAGATAAAAATAAAACATTTGTCCGGTGTTTTTACAATTTCTGCATTACCTGCACTATTCTGTGTGTGTGTGTATATATATATATATACACATATTATTTTTGTTTTACTTAAATGGTTTCATCCTTTCCTATGCATGCTTTTTCGCATTGGTTCTACTGAGCTACTGCAAATGTGTGTTTCCCTCCCGGGTGGAATAAAAACGTTCTATTGTATTCTAAAAAGTGAGACAGGGTTTGTATACCAATATGTATTCAGAGAATGTGTGTGTGTGTGTATACTCAGAGTGACTTTCCAGAGCAACTGGCTTTAACCATATTTACTGTGACACACAGGAAGAAGACACCAAATGGGAAATTGTGAACTGCTTGAACTGCCTGCGCCTCATGTCCAAAAAGAGGTGTGTGTCTGTGGGGGGGGGTATGCTAAGCTAAAAGCTGCCCAGTGATTCCATTGCAATGACTCTTCCTCTTTAGTGTGTGTGCTCGTTGCAGGGAGAAAACACCAGTGAAAACAAAGCGGTTGGTGGTTTATCTCGTGACATTTTGCCAATCGATGGTAATGGATTACTTTGTCACATTGTCACTTGGGTGTGTGTTGGTGGGCAGCCAATGGTTTACCAATATACTAGTCACATTTTCAGACTGGTGTGTGTGTGTGGTAATCAATATGTCATATATCAGTGTCAGTGACAGTGTGTGAGTGGGAGGGGGGTGAGAGAGAGAGACGCAGTTGTGTCTCCTCTGGCAGGTCACATGATTCACTGTGGTTTAGTTTAACCCCCCCCCGCCGCCCCATTTAAAACCCGGACCTGGAGCGCGTCGCTCTGCCAGAGAGAGCAGCCTCCATCCGCCTCTCAGCATCCCTCGCTGCGCCACCATGACTCAACTCCCCGCTCTGCTCCTCCTGACCTCCTCCCTCCTGCTGTGGGCGCCCGCACGAGCCTCCTCGCTCCTCTGCGTCTGGACCAAAGTTGCGGACGGCGAAGTGCACCACAGCTTCCTCCGGCGGGACTCCGCATCTCTGCGGCTGTACCACAGCGCCTGGTCCGGCGGCGCGCGCACCCTGCTCGGCTGCGCTTGGAGCGACGACGCATCGGTGATCCGGAACTACTTGTCTCTGTGCGCGGAGCGCGCGCGCGACTTCGCCGACCACCCGGATTCTCGTGCGCGTTTGAACGCCGTGGCCGAGGAGCGGTGCGTGTCTCTGGACTCCCCGGGGCAGGAGGAACCGGGGCGTCCCTCGGTGAGCAGGCTGCCGGGGGCCCGCGGTGAAAGTCTGCCCGAGGCTGAGAATAACCAGGGTCAGGGTGAGAGGTCAGAGGTCAGGACCCATGCGCGCGTGAAGCGAGGTTTCATTGTACCTGGGACTCTCTGGTGCGGCTCTGGGAACAAGGCGCTGTCATATGATGACCTGGGTATGTCTGCTTCATTTCTGCTAATTATTTATTTATATGTATTCACATGTTGTGTTGACACTAAAGCCTGGTCCTGTTTGACAACATCCATTTTCTCATCTGCAGTAAGCATATCTGTATCAAGTATCAGAATATTTGTGCAGTAGGTTAAGTTATTAATATAAGTGTCCAAAGTGTCTGAAGTGAGCATTACATAACAACTAGTTGAGCTTGTCAGCCCATAACATTATGGCAGTTGGCAAAACCTCAAGCCACGTTTAGATTTTGACAAATTATCTTCGGGACTGTAACTATAAAAGTAAATCTGTTATCAATAAGACATTTCCGTCTGTTCTTTATTTAGACAAGTCATTCACAAAGTTTTAATTCCTGCATGAATGACAAACTGATGCTTGAAGATGCCGTGTTTTCACTGACTGCAATAACTGACATGAGCACAAATGTGCAAATATTTTCATACATTTTGTTGTTCTGTCATTCATTGTTGTGAGTATTGGAATCTGTACATTTTGATCAGCTCTATCAGCTCGTTTTTTTTTTTTTTAAATAATCGGGGTGGACTCACTGAGAGCAGCACTGCAGCCTGGCCCCCCATAGTATGGTAAATGGTTGGAGGTGAAGTGGCAGAAACAAGGCCCCCTGCACACAGGAGGCATAGAGCAGGGTTAGGGCACCTGTCATCAAATTGCCAGTTCAAACACTTGAGCATACTTGAGAGCTGAAATGACAGAAACCATCTTTGAGAAGCATTTGTCTTTTTAGTTTGCTGTATTTCCCATGTGATAGAAGGGGCAGGGTTTATGTCCAGGGGTGACCGCGATGGTTTGGCTTATATATCCATCATTATAGTTAGCCTATACTCCTGTCAATCAGTGATCAGGATTTATGACAACATTGCATCATCAACATTGAATAGTAAGAAGGCACTGATCAGTTGTTTCTCTGGTGAATGAAAAATGATCCTTAGAAATGAAGCTCTTTCAGAACTTTTGGGAGAATTGATACCACTGCTTTCAAGGGTTGAGTCCCACTCCTGAGGACATTGATGTGTACTCTGAGCTCCTCTCTTCATTGCCATTGAACTGGGACACATTGTAACGCTGTGTCCACCCCTGCTCCGTCCGTCTTGCTCTGTCTCCTGCAGGAGTGTTTGCGGACACAGACGGCTGCTGCCGGGAGCACGACCAGTGCAAAAACACCATCCTGTCCTTCCATTCGGAGTTTGGCGTCTTCAACAGCAACATCTTCACCATGTCTCACTGTGACTGCGACAACAAGTAGGTGCAACTGTCGCTGCACCTCCAGTCCCAGTCATGGGTGTGTGGGCTCTTTGACGTTCCTCACAACAGCCCTGACGCGTTTCACGTCACAGGTTTCGAAGTTGTTTGAAGGAGGCGAACGACAGCATAGCTGACGTGGTGGGGTACACCTTCTTTAACCTGCTGAAGATGCAATGCTTCGAGTTCTCCCATCGACTCCAGTGTACGCAGAGGAACTGGTTTGGAATGTAAGTAAATTATACAGCAATAGCTGCATTTAGTCATGCAGAGCTCCAGGTCATGGGATGTCTCTCACACACTTTTGAACTTTTAACAGAGCTGCCTGCTGAAACACTGATATATGTTTGTACTGCAGGAATTCATAGTTCCCAGAGGATGAATCTGAATGACTTTGATGATAACTGTACTTGTCATTGATCACAGCCGAAGGTCAAATCTTTGGGGGGTTCCAAGATTAGAATACGACAGAAAGAAAATGTTATGCAACAAAGACAAGTTATGCTCCACACACACACACACACACACACACACACACACACACACACACAGTGCGCACACTAAATGTTCATTGGGACTGTCTTCATGTTAGCGTGTTGGCATTTCCCTCGTTTCAGTTCATAACAGAATAATTGAGAGCATAAACTCTGAAGCTGCATAGCTTAGCATCAGGACTGTAGGTTTTTGTTAAGATTAAACAAACCACCTCTTTACTGGTAAAAGAGGAGGTGCCGGTCAGGGAAAAAGGTGAGGTTAGCTGTTTTCACTGCTTGTCGATAAGGTTAAGCACACAGTCTGTTATTGATTGAACCAACACACGAGTGTGGTATTGACCTTCTTTTCTCCGTCTCTGTAAAAAAGCAAAACATGTCATGACAATTCTTCAAATGACTTGCCATTTACAGGTGTAAAGAGACTAAAATGGCTCTGTATGCTGAGGTCCACCCTCCCGTGCTGTACGAGTCTTCAAATCCAGCGGAGGCCGGCATGAACGGCACCCACGTCAACACCACCGTGCCGGCAGAGTTCCCGGAGCGCGGCACGTCACGCCCAAAGCTTTTCTCCATCGCTGCTGCTGCATCCACAGTCCCTACACCTTCAACGGGCTCCCCCTCCGCCTCCGTCACCCCCTCCTTGGTCTCAACCTTATCGGAGACGCCTCCCGGGCCGGCACCTGAGAGAAGCAACCATCTGAGCGTTCAGCCCATCCCGACCCACACTGGGACTGAACCGGACGCTGATGTCGCAGGTATCCAATCACACAAGAGTCTCCAGGCCTTCAGTTTATCTCATGACGCAACAGTTAAAGAATTGCTGCTTCACATCATTCAGGGATGTCGTGTGATGTCTACAAGGATCTTGATGAGTGCAGATTCAAGGTCTTCCCTCAGCAGATGAAATATGGCCTCCACAACCCAGGGCCCAGGATGCTGTACCACTGCAACTGCACCAAAAGGTAAATGAACGATTTCCAAGTCATAAATATCAGACCAAAAAAAAAAAAGCTTTTTCATGAACTGAACACGGATTATTGAGTCATCATATTCCGAGCTGGGGATGTGTCACACCAAGTCTGGATTACGCAAACGAATAGACCTCCAGGGTAAATAATGCAGTGCTGTTTGCAGAGCCAGTTTAGACTTTGTGAGTATACTAAGAAATATGAGGCAGACGTGGTGTGGTGTTTCATAATACACAAGTAGGACACTTTGGTGAACTCATACAGTGACGGACACACTGTTGCATAAGGTGCGCCGCTTTTCCTTTGCTTCTATCAACATCTCACTCGTGTTTCTCCCTTTGGCAGTCTGACCCTCTGCTGTATTTATGTTCCTTTTTTGTGTTTGGCATGTCTCTCGGTCTCTGACGTTTGTTTTGTCTCGCCGTGCTTTCAGATTATTCCAGACGTTGGTTAAACAGAGACGACTGGCCGAAGTACAGTCTCTTCTGCTCGGGCGCGTGTCTCGAGCTTGCTTCCTCCCACAGGACTGCACATCAGGCAAAACGTCAGTGCACACTGTCGATGTATCCTCAAGGCATGAAGAGATCTGAAAGACTTATTATTACTTTAATTAAAATTTCAATAAAGGTCAGGCGTCTTAAAAGGCTTGACAGAGAGGACGATATTAGATGCTTGAAATGGATGGACTGCACTAAAGTTATTGTAGCGTCACCATTCTTTCTCTATGTTTTGCAGCTGCACAGCGGTTCTCCTACAGGGAGACCTTCTTCAGCTCGAGCAGAGGAGCAGCGCTGAGGTGGAGGAGCAGCGCCGCCTACTGGCACTGCAGCCGAAGGTCAGGAGGCCAAACACCAGCAGAGCAAAAAGAAAAGACCGAGCTGTTCGGCTTCACAGACTCTGTCTCAAGTTGACTCGGTCCAAACAAATGAACAAGAGCAGGAAACGTGGTGAGGATGCTCAGCGGGCGGCGGTAGGAGCAAGAGCGGTTGTCTGAGGGGGAATAACATGGAGACCCAATGCTTAAGAACATGAGACATCATGAAGTAAATAATCATATGAATAAATACATACCAAATATAAATACAACCACGGAACTTTGAAATGTTTATTATATTATAATTTATTCCTAAATGTACCTCCCAGAAGTCTGTTTTTACCTCGCAGCAGACGTGTTCCTGTTGTTACTTTCCCTCGTGATAGCTCTTCCAGTGGGACAAAGTAACGTGATTAGCATTTTGGTTTGAATGTTTGCACAAACAAAGACAGACATAATTCAATTTGATTAAACAAACAAAACACACCATCCCTCAAGTAAACTCATTTCCAACATGGCCCCAAGATTAAAATTGAAAACTTGACCTGGACAAGGATGATAAATCTAACAAGAACATTGTTTCAATTAACTTTATTACAGTAAAAGGGGGTAATAATTCTTCATGATTATGAGCTGATTCACAGCTTTGGCCTGATTATTACACAACTCCATGATGCTGGAGAATACTTCAGCAGTTAGGGGCTGTTAAATGATATTCTTAATAGCTTTACATTTGACATTTACAATGTGTAAATATGAGTCTAGTTTAAATTAAACTATATTTTTCGTATTTCTCCCATTTGATGGACTTGGACAGAAACATTACAAGCTCATAGTTAAACTCACCGTCACCATTTCTTATATTGAAGTTGGCTCTTACCTGTAAATGTTTTCATTGTATAATATGAGTTATAGAGTGATGCAAGTTATGTTGTTGGCAACATAATGAAAAAGGAAAGTGTACAGGGGAACAAGTTTGTAAATATCTGTACATAGCAAAACACTTTTTGATGTGAGAAGAAAATGTACTGTAGTAGTAATAATTTAAATGAAAAACCTGACCATTTTTGACAATGCTTTCATTACTTTCTTTCCATGCTCTCAGAAACAAAAGCAAATTATAGATTTTTTTTTTTTTTTAATTTAGTCCACACAAAAACTTTTCAGGGCAGACTTCATAGTAGGGACTTAAAACAACGGGTGAGTGTGTTTTTGTGTTTACAGTCATCACGTAGCTTCAAATATCTAATTCAAAGCACACTAACCCTAATATGAGCAGTTGAATAGACATCAAAAAGTACTACTAGAGTGACAGAATATTTTATTTAATGTTGATAACCTGTGCTGCAACCAGCCACCAGGGGGCTATCGTAACCTCGAGGCTCTACTTTTGGAAAGCAGTCATGTCACCTATCTTTAAATACAGTCTCGGTTGGCCGGACCGGGCTGGGTGGTTAGCGTGCGAGCGTTGGCAGCGGATTACAAATAAACTAATGACTTTTGATGATGAGTTAGCCAGTGAACAAACAACTGTTGTAGCTATCGTAAAACAACAACAACAACAACAACACCACGTGACCTTTAATAGGAATGATATGAGAGTTCCATTAGCACTTTTCCAGTGAAATGAAACTTTAAAAACACATGCACGACCTTTGCTCCCTGCTGTTGCATGCGCGCCGATTGTCTATTGTTGTGCTGCTGCTGTCCGAATAAAAGTCAAAGACCACCCTGACCCACTTCATGATTCAGTGTGCGGGCCGACGCACGCGCTGAGGCTGCAGTGCGCGGCGCTGCCAGGTAACTCTACCCCGCTCTGATGTCACGGTGGTGTAACTGAAACCTGAGGGCTGGAGGCTGCAGCCGCCGAGCCGGACCGGATCCCCGCCTCTCACCGGACTCGCTTTCCGCCGAGGGGAGCTGCTCGTCTGCGGGAACATGGCGCATTCGCTGCGGACTCGCTTTGCCCAGGAAGGAAAGCTCCGCAGGGTCGTCACGTAGCGCGCCAGTCCGCTCATCCGAACTTTTTTATCCGCTGCGACTGGAGCCCGCGGCGGCGGCGGCGGCGGACTGGGAACTCCGGCTTTGTTGCGGATGGTGGCGGAGAGAGATTTCCTGTCCCCCCCGCTTCCCAGCAGTGGCCGTGGGATGAAAGTTTGGAGCCGCTCTCGCCGGATTTAGCAGCGATGGAAAAGCCAAGGGCGAGGAAAGAGAAGGTAAGACAGACAGACAGACGGCCCGGCGCGGGGTCGGGGTGTCAGCTCCACCACTGACGATCCCTCCGAAAAGCTGCTCCACACCGAGCCGCCGCCGTGGCCCTGCTCAGCCCTCAGCCCGGGGATGACACCACGGCTGAGGGCACCGGTGACCTGTTGACCCCCAGCGACAGGGAAGCTCGAGCTTTACAAGAGGGCAGGTTCCACTGGGGCTGCAGCACCAGGGGAGCGTAAACAAACAAACAAACAAGCAAACAAATCAGAGCAGGATGAGTGTAGAATTTAAAGGGACGATAGTGAACATTCATTCCTTCTTCAGGAGATTCAAGAGTCTTTATTGTCATCCTATGCAGGACACAGGCACACATTACACAAAGAAGCATTTAAATATGAGAATGTAGTGAACTCATGGGAAATATATGAAACATTAAACTCCTGTGGCGCCATCACGGAGCTGATAGGCCACAGCTTTCCAGCTCAGATTAAAAAGTTGTCATTTACACCATGTTTGTGGCCTAAATGTCTCGTGAAGGCAGGTAGTATGAGTTTTTTTTTTTCATTTTTGGGAACTCCTCCTTTAAAGATGCTGTCAGTTACAGCAGAGAGCAAAGCAATGAGACTTCATTTCATGTGTAGCAGAGATATGAGTGAGAGATTTGGAGGTCTGGATTTAAACGCAGACAGATCTGGAGACTACGCTCCAGATAGAGGAGTAGTCCATACCTTAAAAAACAAATAGATGGTCAAATAAATCCAATGCTACAGTAAAAAAGAGACATATTCAAAGCATGTATGCAGCAGATGTTAGGAATGTCAAAGTTGAAGCATAGGTAGTTTCAGTGATAACCCTAAGTTTGTATCTTAGTCACAATTCCCTACCAGGCAGATGTCAAGCTCCATATCGAGTGTCTGTTCTTCTTAAAAATACACAAAGTTTTTGATTTGCATCAGCATTGGCCCCAGAAATCTGTTCTCGGTTGAGACAATTTGCAAAATAGGTCAGTGTAGAAACGTCTGATGTCATTTGTAAACGGTGTCTCTGGACATGGACCCAGAAACAACTGCCAAAACATTAAATTGACATTTTTCCAAATTGTGTTTTAATCCAAAACCTCAAAAAGTCTTTCTCCAGTTTCCCCAATGTGATACATTGAGTAGTAGTATTACCTTTAAATTGTAAAACAACAGGAGCATTTTGGAAGATACTGTCTTTGGATGTCAGTCACTATAATGATTTCCCGTCCCTTCTGTCTCTTTGTGAGACTAAAGGACTAAACAGTTTATGAAGGAAAAGAATAAGCAGATGACTCACCTCTGCCAAGGAATTTGTTTTTTCGGTCCTGTCTGTTTGTTTACTATTTTATTTTCAGCAGCTACACAAAAACTACCGAACGCATGTCAGTGAAAGTTGTTGGAAGGATCACTGAAATATAAATATACAAACAGACACCGATAACAACATCCCTCCTTGGCAGAGGTGATGAACATGATGTTGAATGGCAGCCACGAGCGTCGCGATTCCAGAGTCACTGTGATGAATCCGTCAGAATGGTCTCAGTTCATTGTTTTGTCTGTTCCAGCTCAAGTTTCACTTGCTCCGACAGTCAGTATAAAACTGCCAAAAAAAAAAGAGAAATCATGGAGCTATAACAATTAATTAAGATAATTATCATGAGAGGACTAATAGGTTGATCGTTCTCTATGACCCAATCAATTATTTGATAAATAGTTTTTAATATAAAAAAAAAACTGTTATCTTTAGTTTTAATCCCTGACTTCCTGCTGACACTCATAGTTTTATTCCGTACCCTTGTTTCAAATACAGCTGTGCGTGGGATTTCAGCCAGTGGCAGCACGTTGTCTCAGTTGCTCACTTGCAGCTCATTCACAGAACAGAGGTTCACTTTCAGGGAAGCCGTTTCCTCTGGCTCAGGTGTCTGCTGCTGCACTCTGCTGTCTCTGTGTTGTTCTCCAGGAATGTACTCCCTCTGACCTGGGCTGACAAGAGGGGCTGAGAATAGTAAGACAGGGGAAGTGTGTGTGTGTGTGTGTGTGTGTGTGTGTGTGTGTGTGTTTGTGTGTGTGTAACGACTTGAACAGGATATTCATGTTGTGTTCCTGCCTTTTTTTGTATGTGTGTGAGAGAACTCTTTCCTGTGCATACTCATGTTTAGGCAGACATTTTCTTCTTTCAAAGTGTGTGTGTGTGTGTGTGTGTGTGTGTGTGTGTGTGTGTGTGTGTGTGTGTGTGTGTGTGTGTGTGTGTGTGTGTGTGTGTGTGTGTGTGTGTGTGTAAGCCATCAAATACATTCCTATTATTTATTGTGTCAGTATTGGCACTTACAATAACACTTCCAGTGCAAAGTCCTACTGAGTAACTGAGTACCACTTCTCATCTTGTCGTGTGTGTGTGTGTGTGTGCTGCCACAGACATTTAACAGGGACCATGTGACACAACAAATCAAATGAAGCTTAATGGGACACATTAAAGTCCCCCTACAAATCAGCGTCAGGTCACTTCGGTGGCTGAAGTGAACAGTTTTAGGGGTTTTAGGCTTAACATGAATGTATGTGTTGCTTTCAAAGAGCGACATCTTATTTTCCACTGTGTTCAATGGGGACCTGAGGCTGTCACTGTAGCTCTGAAACTGAATGAGAGTTTACCTGCACAGATACCAAGCTCTCAATGTTGTGCTTAGCTACAGTACAGTATTAAATATATCGTACCTATTTTCTTTCTTTAACTCCAACTGTGCTTTGGTGGAGAGAGAGAGAGAGAGAGAGAGAGAGAGAGATGAAGCGATGCAGCGGTTTAAGGAGAACTAATCTCCTTGTGTGGACTCTTAACTGAGCGATTAGTCAAACATGGAGCCGATCGCTTAACGCTTCGAACTCCACTCTCATATTTTCCACTTTTCGCTGGAACGCGCTGGCGCTCCCGCGGCAGGTGCTCCCTCACAGGGTCCAGTGAAGCCAGACCTGTGTTTAAAGAACATTGTCACACAACAATGTACACATCCCACGCAGCGGGTAAACTGTGAACACACAGGTCCACACTAAACTCCCCATCGGTATTTTCTACCCTTTAATAGGCTTAGAGCTTTGCACCTCTCAGTGTATTGCTTTCTTTGTTTACTCCTGCAGACGCAGGCCAGGTTCCGGGTTGTACAGGCTCTGCTTTATAGCCCCTCTGCCGTGACACTGACACCATGCCTCCTTGAACACTGATGGTGCCTTTTAGAGAGCAGCCGCAGAATGGGCTCCTCCAAAGGACGGTGGATTGTGCAAATTTGCCCCTTGGGTGAGGCACTGCTGTGTCATAGCGCCCCTCAGGGCTGCCGCTGACAATGAGGACACATGTCAGCATCACTGTCCTGGACGATCCAAGGGCGTTCACGCACGTAGACATGAGTTTACAGCTGGTTCGCGTACATTTGATCATATTTAATTCACTTTTATTTGACTTTAATTTTAGGCCAAGGCCCAACTGTCCTTTGATGACACCACACTCAACTTCGCCAGCATGGGCTCACGTGGGTGTGGACACTTAAACACGTCTGATCCAGATCAGTGAAAATGTTGACAAACACCTTATCTCGTAATGTTGACTCGTGCCACTTCCTTCCAGGTTCAATCAGTCCAGTGACAGAAACGCAGAGGTTGCAAACGCAATTCTGGAAAGAACTGTGCATGATTTGCTTTTAATCATCATCAATTTTTAAAAAGAAAAGAAAAGGTGACTTTAAAAAGAATTTGAGGTCATATAAAAATAGTTCTCTCCATAGCGCAGCTTTAATGCCTTTAAACTTTTAGGCAGTGTGACCTAATCATCTAAACAGGATATTAAAATAGAGCCTTTCTTTGGGTGTACTGGGTAGAATCCATTCTCTACGCTCCCTGTTACGATGCCTGTGGCAAGTTCAGCAACCAACATCCCACCCGAATCTCGCTTTTACAGACGGCTGCTTTTGATTGTTTCCAAATGAGTCCGGCTGCCGTCTCTCAGAGACGCCGCGTGCACCAGAAGCCACTGGACGATCCAAGATGGAGAAGCTTCATGTGGCACTTGCTCTGCAAGCTCTCATGTACATAAATAACAAGCGCGAAACCGGCTGCCGTGTTGAGAGGGCCCGGCCCTGCTGCTGTCCAGCAGAGGAAGTCTTACAAGTTCCTGTGGATCGCTGGTCGTATTTCACTCTGACGAGCTGCGGTGTTCGCAGCAGCGGGCTGATGCCGCCGCCGCCGCTGCATCTGCGGATGGTGTTTGCAGCCAGATTACAACTGACTTCCTGAAGCGTAATTTCTTTTACACCTTCAGGCATCCGTCCCTTTCCCCCTCACACACCTCACCTCCTCTAAACGTCTGACAACGTCCAGAGCAGCTTCATCGTTTTTCCCATCTTTGAGCATCGTCTTGCCTTTAAACGCAGAACTTTTGGTTGATGCATTTGCAAGTTTGAGGAAATTCATGGAACCCCCTCCGTCCTGCATATTTCAAGTGTGTATCCAAAATCTTCACGGTGTGTTTGTGTGCGTGTGTGTGTGTGTGTGTGTGTGAGAGAGAGAGAGAGGGAGAGGAGCTGTAGAGATGTATAATGAAGGCCTTGGTGTAAGCTCTGGTGAAAGGACAAATTTGGAAACACCAGATCGGGGCGAGAGGCAGCGCCTCAATGTTAAAGCTACAGAGAGCTAACCTCAGTGTGCACATTTCAGTCAAGGTTTCAGCGGGTGTGACAGTGAAATGAACAGAAACCCTCATCTGTCTGACCTCCCGCCTTTCTCTCTCTCTCTCTCTCCATCCCCCTGAGGAATTTGATTCAGAAGAGAAGTGTGAGCGCCGCAGCACTGACTCCATCATATCATGCAAATGACGCTCTTTCGGTGTCGGTGTCGTCCCTGGTCCAGTTCTGATGAACGTGTTTGTTTTTTGTTTTTTTTTTTACTTTGATGAAAGCTGCCAAGAGGCTCTGGAACACCTTCAGGGTGTTTCTTTGTTTGGCTTAAAACTGAGTGATGGACAGTTGCTCCTCACTGCTGATATGGATTAAAAAGAGAAACACATCATCTTCACAGAGGTCTTTTTATATAGAGATCCTTAAAACGCGTTGAACTCATGAATCTAAAGTTGTCATTAAAATGTCTTAAATCTGTCAAAGTTCTTAGAAAATGTGATCATGTGATAAGCAGGATTTTATGATTGTAAATGAAATCTCTGAAATCTCAAAATAAATGGCAACATTTTTGATTTAAAAATAATTTACTGAGTGACTCACGGTATGTCTGTCATGTCGCAGCAATGGGGAAAGTGTAAATTCCATGAAAATTTGTCCAACCAAGATTTTTCATCACTGCTGAAAGCGCTACCAGGTGATGGTGCCTTTGTGCGAGAAAAGCTTCGAACTCGGCGCCACAGGAGTCACGGCAGTGGTCTGAAATTTAATTTCAAATGGCATCAAAACGTCTTGAACTGAACTTGCCTTTAAGCTGTAGGAACCCTGGAGAGATGAAATGATGACATTTCAAATTTAAATTATAATTTTTGTTCTCCTGTTGACTGCTGTTAACATCGTCTCTCTCTCTCCTTCTCTTCTTGTCCTCTTCTTCCTTCCCCTCTTCGTCCCCAGTTCTCCCTGTTTGGTTCTCGCTCCACCAGCAGGTCCACCAATCCTCCTCCTTCATCCTCCTCCTCCTCTTCATCCCCTGTGATCCCTTCGGCGGCCACGCTGAAAAGGGCAGACCGACCAACGGGCTGCAGCGCCTCCGGCCTGAGCAAAGCCGAGTTCCTGGAGCGCGTGCGTCGCAGTAACCAGGCCTGCCAGGAGGGGGAGTACGCTCTGGCCGTGCGTCTGTACAGCGAGGCCCTGACCGCCGACCCCCAGAACTGCATCCTGTACAGTAACCGCTCGGCGGCCTATCTCCGGCTGGGTCAGTACAGCACGGCTCTGGACGACGCAATCAAGGCTCGTCTCATCAACCCCAAGTGGCCCAAGGTAAGTGGTCGCAGCTCAAACGCACACGAGTGGGAAACTGACGTTTTAGGGTGACGCAACAACGTGGCTCCAACTCGGCTCTGTGCCGATGGAAAACCAAACTGGTTCTAGGGAAGAATGGGATTAGAACCAACTAAGCTCTAGCACTGAACTAGCACCTGGTCTTTTGGTGGAAAAGCCCTTTCTGAGGTTTCTGTTATATTTCCCGAATAGTTTTTTTTTTTAGTTTTTTGTAGTTTCTCCTCACTCTTGTTGAGGGTCAAGGGCAGAGGATGTTACACTGAGTTAAGCTCTGTGAGGCAGGTTGTGATTTGTGAATATGGGCTGTACAGTTATGCCTGCACAGGTCAAGAATTTGAAGTAGATCACCCGTCACCCGACCTGCTCCGGTTTGAGGTCCAGTAAAGTGAGGGGGAGAGAGAGAGAGAGAGAGTTCTTCCTATTCCCACCACTTGAACCAGATTATGAAACTGGACTTTTTACATCCACCGCCGCAGTAAGCGGAGAGGAAGGTGAAGGATGGCGAGGGCAGAGAGAGAGAGTCTTCTAAATCTATCCAGTGGGAAGTGGGCAGGCCTGAGACGGGGCTGTGCCAAGCTCCCCCTGTCTGGACAAGTGGGGCCCGGCCAGCTCCACTCTACTTCCTCTCTCTGTGTGAGAGAATGGACGGAAGTGTTGTTTGGGTGTGTGTGTGTGTGTGTGTGTGTGTGTGTGTGGGTGTGGGTGTGTGGGAGAGCTTTGCACGGCTGTTATTTTGTTTTCCGAACCCTGGCCAGGCCTTGGCCTGAGTTTGGCACTTAAAGACAATAACAGAAGCAGCATTCCTTCTGTGTGTGTGTGTGTGTGTGTGTGTGTGTGTGGCTCGTATAGTGGCGGTGTCATAGCAGTGGGCCTGCTGCAGCATTTGCCGTGGGTCAAAGGCAAGGTCGAGACTAATGGACTACCAATAAGGGAGAGTCTGAGCAAAGCGTTTGCTTCTGCTTCAGCTCTCTCTTTCTGCTCTTAGCCCAGTCTCCTTTGCTCTCCCTCTTTTCTTTTCGTCTTTTCAGTTTTGCCTCCCACAGTTTGTCCCACTGCTGCCACGGTCGACTTTTCTGTTGGCACAACAAGCTCAAACACACACAAAGCGTGACCCGGTCATGGGAACAGAGGGGTGTAGCCTGTGTTTGCGGGCTTATCGGGATAACCGCACCGTGCCGCGGAACCAAACTTCCCTGCATTCTGTTGTTGTTGTTGTTTTCTTGTTGTGCTCTCAAGCGTTTTGTCGTCACATTCAGCGGCGAGCTTTGCGAAAGCCTTTTGTTTCTTTGTGATTCAAATGAAGTCAGAAGCGGCGGCAGCAGCGAGAGCCTTTCTCCTGACGTTCGCTGTCATCCCCACACTCGCTCCGTGTGTGTTTGTGGAGTTGTTCGGTACTTTCAAAGAGCCCCCCCCCACCTCACATTAGTGCATTTATTCAGATTCCTGAGAGTGTGGCAGTCTGGGAAACGTCTGCTCCTGCACACGAACCGCTTCTCTCTTTGGTCCCCTGGATAAAGACGTCTGTTCCGTCCTCTCATGTCCAACAATAGAGGCACAGCTGCAGATCTCTGGCTGCATCGGGTTCGGGAAAAATGATCTTAGAATTGACTCAGTTTGTGCACAATTTGCCCTCACGAGGCGTTCATGGGAGTACATCAGATGTTCTGCTTAAAAAAGAAAAAAACATTTCAAGACGCTCACAACAATCACCACAGAGAATGATCCTGATAAATGTCACGTTATAAGCTGAAAGACGTGTGTGTCACACTTGGTGGAGGGTGGCCGCCATGTTCAGATGAATTGTAAGAGCTAAAGAAAGCTATAGCAATAATGTGACTGATTGATTCATAGGGCGATTGAGGAAAATTCTTAGAATACCTTTCAGTTCCATCCATCCAGGTTTGAAGATTTTTCGAGGCAAACAATTCTGAATATATATCTGTTAAAAAAAATGCCTGACCCACAATTGTTTCATTTTATATCTGTGGATTTTATGTTTCCTTCAGATTTCATTTTGGAATATTCAGTACGTACGTCTTTGTCTTTGGTTCTGCAAAGCACTTTTTTATTCCATTAACTTTTTTCAGCAAATAATTAGAATTCCCGTCATGAAATATTGCTAAGATCGATCAGCGTCATCAGTAATAATTGTTTGGATTGCTCAAGTCAACAGATTTCTCTCAGAAGAAATAGTCCCTATGGAAACTGTTGACAGGCTGTTTGTCACATTAGGGCCTGGTCCCACTTAAGCAAACCTTCAGCTTCCATTCACTGATTTTCTGTTGTTTCCAATGTTGTGATCATCTCAAACCTAATCCTCCTCCTTCACTGTCTGACTCAACAATCAAATACAAATGAATAGGAAGTGGGACAATGATCATATTCCTGCGAGTCGGGTGAACTGAGCCTTTAATCGTGCGGCTGTAAGTCACCATCCCAGGCTGTTCCTAAATATCCTGCTGCGGGAGTTGTAGCTGGAATCAGCGCAGATCATCAGAGAGCGTTCGCTGGGCTCCCTGCTCTGAAGTGGCAGCCAACCAGATGGCAGCCAGCTACGCCTGTTTACGCAGAGGCCCCGTGGAGCTGGCCCCGCACCGCTCAGGCTTCCCCTGTCATTAACCGAGGACTGTGCGACCGCACGCTGCAAAAATATTACTGACATGCGTGCAGAGAAAGCGTGGAGCCTCTGTGTGCGTCGCGGGACCTAAGATGGCCTGAGGAGGAAGGTTGGCCACGTGACAGTTTTTTTTTTTTATCATAACGTGATCCGACCAGGAGAAGAGATCCAGTTTCCTCATGTTAGCGTTTGAGATCCCGAGACTGTGTTGATGTGAGGGTGATGCTCTCTGAGGAGTCGGAGCGACATGTGAAATGTGTCATGGAGGACTCAGTCTGGGTCAGTAGGGTAATCCAGGACTTGCTGCAGACCACGTGAGGGAGATGCTTCACTGTTGTGTGTGTTTCTGCAGGGTCTGGTTGTTCAACTCAGTGAAACTTCTCACAAGAAAATAGAGCTGTGATGTTTGGTCACTGAAAACTGATTTATAGTCTGAGTCTCTCAGCAGCGTATTGAACTGCCCGTTTATGGTTTGCATCAGCAACATTCACTGTTACACTTACAGCTTGTTGGTGTTTTGTGTATTTTTCCATCGAACAACGTTTTGTTTTGAACTGCAAGTTGAGCAGAAAACTGTGACTGAACTTTCTTTTTTTTTTACCTTGCGTAAAACAAACATTAAATGAGTTCATCAGGAAAAGCTGAACCGATTAATCAATAGCTCAACAGAAGTAAAAACTTTTTGCAGCTCTTCTCGGAGAATGTGTGGCAATTTTTCACAGTTCGTTCACACTTTTCAGATAACAGGATCACACAGTTAATCCACGAAATAATCTAAAACCATATTTCCTAGTCACAGCGCAGCAGAGATAAAACACCATAAATATTAGATATTACTTTTCAGTGTTTGGGGTATTTTTGGTTTTCACCAAAGCTTGTCCACAAATATTGATACGATGATTGATAACAGTTGACAAGCATGCATTTTATTCAAGACTAATCAACTAATCTCATCCAGCAATTACATAATGACCCAGATAATTGCACGTGTTCAAATCTATAGATCTGCTTTTACAGCTAGACATTGAATTTCCTGTGATAATCGCCGTCGCTCAACCCTGAAACGAGCGCTCTCTGCAAATCTGTGCCAATAAAGTGTTGCTGGCTCTGGAATAAGAATCTGCCCATGGAGGTTCCTGTGATGCTATTATCTGTTTCTTATTTTATTTGCCTGTGATCTTAAAATCGTTTCCCCTGAGAATGTGCCGGTTATTTATTTTGGTGTCTTTTAAAGAGACAAAGCTGAAACAGTCTCGTAGTAAAGAGTTCTTTAGTTTATTTGTTCTAATCTTGCTGGAGCTCTGTTCATTATGGACACTGTGGAGGAAACCCACGCAAACACGGGGAGAACACGCTAATTCCGCACAGAAAGGCCCTGCTTGCTCGGCCCGGGAATCGAACCCAGGACCTTCTTACTGTGAGGCAGCCGTGCGAACCACTGGAGTCATTTATTCATTTTAAATATATAATGCTATACGTCTTCCGACTGACCTCCCCTGACCTGCTGCGCTCTGCCCCAGGCCTCTGGCTGAACAGTGTCTGGTTACACAGCAGTCAGCTGGAATTACAGGTTCTGGACTGGTTTCAGTTGGGCCGGGCACATAATTACTTATCAGGCCTTCCAAATTAAAAGGTGTACTAAAAGCAGCATATTTGAAATTATTCCTCCCATGCTTTTGTCCAAAGTGAATGACAAAGCCCAAAGGTTGTGTGGAGCTGGAGACCTCGAAGTCACTGCTAAATGCTAAACGTGTTCCGTCAGATAACATGGAGGAGGTCAGGCGAAGACTTCTGTGAAGACATGTGATGTCTTTTCTCTCCTGCATCATCTTTTTAAAGTACATTTAAAAACTGCATGCAGAGGAATTTGCACTATTGATGCCGCCGTGTTTTCTTCTGACCTTTAACATCCATCGATCGTTGTCGCTGTTCCTCGTAAAGCTGAATTTCTAAACACACGCAAATACTTGGCAGTGACCCACACTCGCATAAACAGCCTTTATCAGCTTTCTGTGTTAGATGTTAGATGCGGTGCCCAGATCCAGAGATCACTCCTCCAGCTTTGCACCCTGTCATTAGCTCCCGATTACACACTTCTTCCAGGAAATCCTGGCTCAGTTGGAGGATCTGCAAAAAAATAAAGCATCGCCAGACGGGAAAGTTGAGACGTCACGGAACGCTGGTCTCCCGTATCGCCACTAGAGCGCAGCACTGACGCACCGGGAGAGCCGACCGGCTCGCTGCCACGGGGGAGCTCAGGCAGAACTTGGCCTTTGTTGCAGCTCTCCCATGAGCTGCGTCACATGAGGCGCACTGGCACGCACGGCCCATGTGACCCGACCCACTGAGGCAGGGCCACAGAGCGTTTGCTTCATTGGCTGCTGTGTACATTGATGTAGGTTAAAATACCCACGATGCCTCTAACTTCCTTTCACCTTATGGCTCCCATTAGCAGCAGCAGCAGCAGCAGCAGCAGCAGGGCCACAGGAAGCTACTGTGCCTCACCGCTTCTGTAAATGAATCTGATAACATGTCTGGAGAAAAGTGCACATTGGCGAATAACGTGCGTCTCACGCACGGATCTGACATTAACACGCTGCAGTGGAGGGAGCCTAATTGCTCGGTATTAATTGCGAGATTTGCTCGTGCTTCTCTGCTCTCCGTGCTGCTTCACACGCTGCTGCGAGACTCCGGCTCTGCTGTCTCAGCAACCAGCCCGAGCTGCTGCTTCTTCTCCTCTTTTTTTTTTTTTATTCCTGGTCCGTTCTTTGTCCTCCCTCTGCGTCTGCCTCTCCTGCTCGCAGTTTGGCGCCTCGGCTGTCTGCGCAAAAGAGAATTGCACAGGAGGGAGAAAGATAACAGCAGTGGGAGATAATGAAAGAGTGACTGGAACATGGTGCGGCGATATCGGAGAGAGAATGACTCAAAAATGTGACCCGGGATAAGGATTTACGGCTTCGAGCAGCACAGAGCTGTGGTCCTGTGGTCCATGGGTTATTATTTATTTACAATATTTCTGAAGCGTGTGGTGAGCTCAGATGGAGCCAGATCATTCTCCTGATTCACACCAAACTCCAAAGTGAATTTAATGTTCCTGAATGGACCAAAGACCACCATCCTAATGTTTCCATACTTATTCCAGTACTCCTTCCTCTGCTCTTCTCCTTCCAGCTTTGTTGTATTTCTTTGTGCATCAACCAGGGCCTTATTTGTATTTGCTGGTGTTTGCCATGACAACACTTCATACTTCACAGCCCTGTGAGGGAGACGGGGATCGAACTGCTGACCTCCTGGTTAGAGTTCCACCTCTGCAGCGTCACGTGACGCACACGTCCAAGCTTGGCTTTGGGGTTTGCAGTCTTTGTCTCAGTCTTGGGATTTCCTGGTTACTGCTCAACTCTTTTGGACCAGAGAGGATTACTGAGCAATCGAGCTGAAAGAAGAAAAAAAAAAAAAAAAAAACGAGTGAAAGCAGAGAGGGGAGATAAAGTGGAGGAGGAATGAGTCACTAATAATGATGGGGTGTGTGCCGCTGTTTCCAGTCAGCCGGCGAGGTTAATGAACAATCACCAGTTTGAGACTCGTCGTCGTCGGGCTCGAGCTTCAAACAGTTTCCTAATGTGACGAGAGCGTGTGTGATACGAGCAGGGGTCACATCCCACCTCACGACGCACGACGCTTAGCAGCAGCATGAATCTGAGGCAGTGTGCCTTGTCATTTAGCAAGTGGACTTTTTATCTGGTCGCGAGGGTAGAAAAGCATCTTAGAACACGACGAGTCGCACCAACCACCGGCTGCTGTGCTGCTGTGCACGTAGAAACAGATTAAAACAGAACCACAGGCCTACACAGTGTTAGCAGCTTTAACATGCAGTATTTAACATGCCACAGTTTCATCACCATCTGGATTTTTTTTTTTCGGTTATACCGCAGAACTGCAGCCGCGTTTTGTGCATTTGCTTCAGTGTCAGGCTTTGTAACGCACTATTTGCCAATGCTCCCTGTCATTGTGTTCTAGCTGTATGCAGAACTTCACTTTACACAATCCAGTCTCTGGTATTTCCTTCCCCAGTGTATTTATATTTGTACATATTTGCACAAATACACCACAGCGAGTTCCTTGGCAGTAGAACCAGATTCTGACTCCGATTCTGACTCGCTCTGTCCACGGATGATCCGTCACGTTGCCTTGTCCTAAACTGACTTGTTGCCGTGGTTCATGTCACCGAGTGGTGCGGCCTGTCGCTATGGCAACAGTGGCTCAAATTAAGGATTATCTTTTTCTTTTGTGAAATTGTTCTCAGGCTTTACTGTATAAGCTCAGATGACGAGTGTGTGTGTGTGTGTGTGAGAGAGAGAGAGTCTTAATAAGCATTATGGAGCATGAAATCATTTGAATCATACGAAATTCAAAAGTGACGATTGTACGCTTGCCTAGTTTCTTTCAGGGGCGACAATGCTTGTTTCATTTGCGTGATAAATAATCTCACTGGCTTTAACAGAGAAACTGTGATTCTGTTTCCCCTTATGCTTTTTAAAAATATCACTGGTAAATTGATTTACATGACACACTGTACATGTGTTGCAGGTGATGTGACCCCATCCGCCTTGTTTGACCTCTCCACCCCAACCTGAGACATTAAGAATACTTGAAAAAGACAGTTAGCAGCCCCAGTGGCACATTTGTATTTACATATTGTGAAATACTCTTCATGTCCCAGTCAAATCACCAAATAAAAATAGAGCCCATGTCTATGGCCGAATGGTCGCTGCCTCAGCTGCGACCACAGATTTTTGAGCTACAGAAACGTTTCGTCCAGCAGCTGTCAGTCAGTGCACGGCCATGTGTTTTGGGGGCGTAGCTATGGAAGGGGGAGGGGCTGGTCATCCAGGTAATGCCCTAGCTTTAATTTAAATCAATACAATCGTATGCACTTAAGTGTAGAAAATGATCCCACAAAAAATAAAAAAATAAAATAAAAAAATCACGAGACGTAAAGAGGCGAGGAGGCTCGTCACTGTGCTGAGCCTTGTGCTCCTCGCCATTAAACCAAACACAATTATCGGCTCATCTGCTCCGCGGGGCACCAGGCGCTCGGTGCCAGGCTGCAGCGCTCGCCAGCTCCGCCCGACATATGTGGCACCAACTGCCTGTCTGAGCGCTCGTGGCATCACTTACAACCGTCCTACATGAGCCTGCTTATTCCTCGTCTCAGCAGAGAAGGATTCATGAGCGCAACACTCAGCAGTTTCAAAAATCAGACAAGGTTAACTCTGTCTTGTATGGTCCAGCTTATCTTTAACCCAAAAGTGAAATTACGTATTCATGGGTTTGGTGAAACTCGAGAAAACCTGCATGTGCATTTTTTTTTAATCTTCGTGTTCCCCCTGAAGACGCAGTGTAACTGCAGGAGGAAAGATCTGACTGAAATAAGTCACATATGTTTAGGTAATGTAGGTAAAGATTTCAGAAGCTCAGGTCTCCTCCACTGAAACTGAGGCCAGCTTTCCCCTCATCTACATGCACCATACTGGGAATTTACTGGGTAGTTGTGTGTGTGTGTGTGTGTGTGTGTGTGTATATATATACACACACACACATATTTGAATTTATATACCTGCTCCAGTGATCAGCACTGCTGCCTCAGGAAAAAGGTTCTGGGTTCGAGTCCCTGGCAGGGCCAGCAGGTCCTTTCAGATCTAAAAATATATGTGACTGGGCTGCCGTAACATAACATTAACATCTGACAGAATTTAAATATAATTTTTTTAAAAAAAGGATTTACAGCTCCATAGTGTCGATAATAAGGGAAACGATTTGTACCGACAGCAATTTGCTGTTAATTGCCGAATGACGCGCTCTGAGGTGTGAATTTCAGCAGCACGTTATCCGCACCTTCTCCTGATCCTCTGCTCGTGTTCTCACCAGAGGAAGAGGAGTGTGATGTCAGCTGGCTAAATATGACCTTCACAGGCGTCCCGAGGGAGCGGAGCAGGCTCAGTGTACGGCACTGCACTAACACCCTGTCAAATACACCTCACTGATGGAGTCAGGAGAGCTGAGGTTACCAGGTGTGTGTGTGCGCATAATAAACACAAGTTAATATAACCTTGCCACAAGCCATGAACGTATCAAACTAGCGATTAGTTAGCTGTGAAAGTGCACAGAGGAAATAAATACATCAGCGCGCACACACACACACACACACACACACACACTGACCTTATCTGTTCAATTGACTACATGTTGTTATTTATGGACAATGTTAGTTTATTATTTTAACATGATTTTCTCCCCCTGTGTGTGTGTGTGTGTGTGTGTGTGTGTGTGTGTGTGTGTGTGTGTGTGTGTGTGTGTGTGTGTGTGTGTGTGTGTGTGTGTGTGTGTGTGTGTGTGCATACCGTGCCACTGTTGCACAGGATCAATATAATCTGTGCTGTGTTGTTGACTTGAGGGTGACCTGGGTGCGGTGAGACTCTAATATTTAAAAGGACAATTACCTCCTGACATCCACATCATTACTACACACACACACACACACACACACACACCTGTAAGGTATAGCAGCAGCGTGTACAGTTTATTAAACCTGCTGCTACAACTTGTAGAAACAAAAGTCGGGGATGAAAATGATCATGGCCACAGAGGAAGAAAAACGTCCATTTCTCAAAGTGAAAACTGTTGGAGAAGAATGCAGTAAGACTCCATGAAGTTTTACTATATAACACTTTGCGCTGAAGAAGTAGTGTGAATTATGTAATATGCTTGCTTCACACTTCATAGTAAGTAGTAGTAGTAGTAGTAATAAGTAAAACAAGGAGAGAGGGGGAGAAAGTACCTTCCATCTAATCGGTGCTTCCCGTCTGTCCCACTGGTGGACCAAATCGACCCCCCCCCCCTATCTTATCTTTATCATTACCAAACCATTAATTAACCATTAATGAGACATCTCATTTGAGGTGTGAATCTTGGGCGGGGGTTCTTGTCTTCCACCAGTCAGAGCTGATGTTCTGGTGAGCACGCTGAAGCTTGAACTCATAACCTGAGGGGTTTATCAATCTGTCAACCAGTGGCCGGTCAATACTGCCGGCGGTGCAGAGGTGCTGCCTCCTCGCGCCTTGCCGATTCCTCCTGCTCTCACCCAGTTCTCGAGAGGGAGAGGATTAATGTCAGAAGCTCTGGGATCTGTTACTAAATCAATATTTTTCATCCCTAACAGCACGTACACGTGAAGCCAGATAAGCAGAAGACACACGCATGCCCCCTGCACAGCTGGACTGATCTGATAACCAAACCACCCCGTGCTTCCATTTGATTAGCCACCCCCCTCCCACTTTGACCCCCGACATGACCGCTGTCTCCATTTGACCTCTGACCTCTACGTTTGTCTGATGTATGTTCTGAGTTTGACGGTAACATTGATTTATCATGTATACAGAGGTTGGGAAACAGCAACTCTGAGGTCAGGTGACAGCCACAGCCCTCTCACCGCTATTTCAATCCTCATCTTACAAAGTCATACATTATAATCCAAATAAACTGAATTAAACTGAATTATTTCCAAGTCGTGTTTGTGGCCGTGACAAATGGTACTTTTTTTCCTCAGTGTTTGTCACCTCCTCCCGAGAGGAGGCCACTCCTGAGGAAAATGCTCTGTTTGGATCATGGAGGCGCTGAGGGAGAACATGCAAAACCATGACGTTAGAACCACAACAGCGATCTGAAACATGCAAATGCAAGAGTTCGTCACCACAAATATCCCATATCGCATTGCACCTGGTCATGTGATCCGCTGCCGATGTACAAGTCTGTGGTGATGACTGTCTGGGGACAGACGTTCTTCCAGCATTCTAACAACTAAACCATTGTGAGCCTCACCAGCTCTGGCATGTCAGTAGGAGTCAGCTCTGAGGGCCTGTTTGTCACAAACACGTCCCGAAACTGCTTAATCCTCTGTTAAGAAGCTGTTCCAAACCTGCCTGTCGTCATAGTGAACCGTGCTCCAACAGTTCTACAATATGCCCTCGCTTTTACTCTTTGTGTTCATGTTATGGTACATTTGTAAAAGCTTTGTCAGCGCTGACTTAACTGCTGTTCTTTTTTTCTTATCATGCATGTAAATTAAGAGCATAGGCCTCCTCCATATTAATTCAATTTACATTAAAACAGAGCAAATCCCAGCTAACTCGCGTCATCATATTTACTTAATGACAATGAGAACATTTAGTTTTACTTCTGTACATTAGGGTGGAACTTTAACTAACGCAGGCGTTGGTCATTTAATCTTTGCCCCTTTAGTTGTAGAAACTCAGATTCCCTCTCCGTCTGCTCCAGGTCATGTTGAGCCTTTCCTCAGTGTCCTCGAGATACCCAGCAGCCCTTGCTGCAAACTCAGCCCTCCTCCCTCCAGCGCACCTCCCCCATCCATCTGAATGAGGAGCGTTTCTGATTAAGGAGAGCCCTCCATTAAGACCTGCCTCGCAGAGAGCTTTCACTGTCGGCAAGAGATATATAATTTATCAAAGATCTTTAACTAAAGCCTCCTAATTGAGCGCCTGGATAAATTGGATGAGACGCAATTCCACATCCGCCGTGATTTGTGTGCCTCCCGCTCCGGAGAAGTCGGAGGATTAGTACACTGCTGTGTGCCTCGGGATAGACTTCAGTTCTGTTCATTGATTTTCAAGGGGATTCCTCCCCACACGCAGAATAATACAAATACAAATTCAAGTGTCTTTTTGGCAGGTATCCACCCGGTGACAGTGAATGCACCACCGTCAAACTAATGGGACCAATGAGGCTGGTTGCTTGATGGAGGGGAGACAGAGTAAAGACAATAGCGGTACTTTCTTACCTAACAAATAATATGCAAGTAAAAAAATGTAAAGTGGAGGTTTAGAGAAATGATGTCAACCTGCTGATAGTGATATGTGTTGTTATAGAGCCTTTTTGTTTTCTTTCCTTGGAATTTAAACTGAAACACAGTTGATATGGAAGCCAAAACAGGGACAGAGCAGATAAGATGACGCGTCTCAGAGATCAGAGAGAGGAATCTGCCTGCGCGGTGGGAGAACACAGAAATAACAGCAGGTGAAAAAAAAAAAAACCCTGCTGTGGCTGCAGAGAAGAATGAACAGTGAGCACGGTGTGTGTGTGTGTGTGTTAGTGCTGGCCATGTATGGTAGCAAAGATGAATGGCCTCCATTTGTGGTCGGAGCCCGGAGGCCACACCAGTGCAGACTCCCACTGAAGCCATGTCCACACTAGATTTGAAAATGCGTTTTGTTTGTCAAATGGTCTGGCGTCAGTAGAGATATTTCCAGATGTCCTCGTCCATGCTGACGTGTCAGAACACTGGAGTTACCTGTCTGTTCATTTCCATCTCTTCCCTTGTCTGCTCTTTTTTTTTTTTTTGGTGCAGATCCGGTGCTTCAGGCGACGTGTTAAAAGATGGACGGTTCTGATAACAGGCAACAATAGCTCCTCCAAATTAAACAATGACATACAGACAGGACCACGTCGTTTTGAAATGCCTTCTAAGCTGCACTCCATGTTTTACAGCTAATTTTCATACTGGTACTCCACATTTTCCACCCTCAAATATTGAAATAGTTTGAATATTTCACACAGTGCAGTACACACCTGTTAAAAGATTTTAACACCAGTTTTTGTGTTTGTGTTTTATGACTTGTGACTTGTGGCCGGCGTGAGATTTCTACATTTTTTAGTTACGGTAGAAAACAACTACTGAATTTTGACTTCTGTTCCCCTCAAATTGAATCACATTTCATCTTCCGTCAGCCTGAGCTTCAACTCTTTAATTTGCTCTGTAAATTTTCAGATCAAATGTCCCGGAAATGCATGAGAGTCTCATCGGCCTCACCCTCAGCTGTACTTTGTGTAAAATGCTAACTGGGATGACGGTGACCTGCTGCACTGTATTTATTGAGCGTGTTAGCATTTTGCTCAAAGGGCCATTGTGCCTAGTTTACAAAGCTGCTGTCATGGGCACTGGATCTCGGGCTTGATTCCAGTGTGCTTGCTCATATTATACAAAAACAACAGCCACAAGTCAAGATTAGGGGAATGCATTATTACTGTGAGTCAGGACAGGACACCTGAGAGTGCCATGGTCAGTATTTACTGTGACAGGAAGCCACGGGCAAGAAAAGAAGCAGCTTGAATTATCATCCATTCCATTCCATTATTTTCCATGACCATCGATTTGATGATGAGGGTTTAATCATGCATATAATCTGTACTTAATGACAAATATCAACATTATGTGCTTGACTTTGAGGCTCATTAATATACACAAACAAATTTGACAAACAAATTGAGTTTCACTAATTCCTCTTTGATTACCGTGTCCTGATGTAAGAGTCTTTCTATATTGTTGTTTTTATTTACCTGCACTGCAGTGAGCTGTAATTTTTATTAAAGTAAACTGTGGGGGTTAATTCTGAAGCGGGGGCAATGAAGACAGCTGAACAGCGTGAGCACACTTGAACGAAGATTCCAATCACGCACAGTAAATCTGTCTCTCCCTCTCTCACGCACACACACACACACACACACTGAGCCTCGACATTCATCACTGCCAAGGTGTGTGTTCAGTAGTCATGTTGACTGTGGAAAGTGCTTCATCACATCGACTTTCCTGACATATGGTGTGTGTATCTGTGTGTTTATCAGGGCAGTGATGTGTGTGTGTGTGTGTGTGCTGTGTGTAATGGCAGAGTGATGATGCCGGTCAGAGAGATGAATCGAGATTTGACACCTATTTTGATACCTTCAGATACCCGAGGCCTTGTCACAGTCCCGTCATCGAGGCGCCGATGGAAAAACTTCAGGGTTCAAAGGTCAAGGCTGACTCCATTATCTCATCACAGGAACATGTCAGCCCTGCACCCTGGATTTTAGGTGTATGTTTTACTATCGTGGCTGCGCTCAAAAAGATACACAACCTAGGAGGAATTTCATTCCATTTGTGTTGAAATGTATATTAATGACCGGAGCATTTGCATCCCTCCGGTGTCAGCACGCCCGGGTGTTCCCTTTGCCTGCGCCTCATAACAGGTTGTAAATATGCAGTTTACAGTTTTCATGAAAAAACAATGAGGCTGGCAGCAGCCACGAGCATAAACAAATCGCACAGGCTGAGAAAACCAGATGCTGCATTATTGATGGCAACTGAGGATTAAAGATCAACAGCAGAGGAGGCTTTTACATGAGCTGTCACACGAAAACATACAGAGCCCGCTAAATCACAGATGTAAAGCTGCGGTCTGTCTGACATTGTGTTTGCAGACTCTGGTGTTATCACTAGCGCCTGCCTCAAGTGGCGGATGTTTTATTCCAGCAGCGTTAGAGGGAGTGAGGGTTAGCTTTGCCACCACAGGGGTCTCCACGTGCAGCTCCACAAACATTACAGTGATGTGGTTAAATGCGAAGTGCTGTACTGACACGTGGAACCACATTTACCACAGACAGTGGCTAATTCCTGGAGCAACATGGAAAGCATTTGCATGTTTCTCATGCAGTCAGTACAATGTGAAGCGCAGGCGAGCGGCTCTGTGAGGCTGGAACGAAGCACAAGATATTTCTGAAAAGAAAGTCTTTTTCAGCGCAGTGGTCAAAAATAAATAACAGGTTCAAGGCCATCTTTATTGACTTTACTAGAATGACTAATGATTTGCTGTGCACACCTCGGCTTGTACCCGGGACACCGTGTACACCGAGGAGTACATGAGTTTAACTGCTATCGTCATGACCGGAGTTTGCTTTTTTTCTCTCTCATTCAGATTTTCAGGCACAGGGCGGCCTAACTGGGGACTGTGCCCTGGAATCGGGGACGTGTGGTCACCGCAGCCAAGCAAATTGCTGTTGTTATCCATCACTTTGCTAAACAGCCGCCAACATTCGAACCCCGTCTTTCCTCACCCGACATCACGTCTTCCTGTGTTTTTAACTAAAAATACACAAGAGAGCACATGGCATGTTCCATTGTGACTCGTTTAGAATGGATTTTAAAAGTTTCGACTAATTTACAAATATCTGATTTAGCACCACCGGACTAAACTCACTGGGTCTTATGTATTTTAGGCCATCAAACAAAAATGTAATATATGATCAAACTCACCTACCAAGCAGCTGGTGACTGTGTAGAGTCAGCGCAAGGCGTCCCAGAAACCTCTGCTCGCCAAGTTTCACGCATTTATTTCACACCGTTCATTGTAATGCTACTTGTGTTACTGTGAGCACTCATGGAAGTGATCGCAGCAGTTGTACAGTGTGTGTCTTTAGTACTAGGAGTGCAGTCAGAGTGAAGAGGCAGCTCTCTGCAGCGCTCGGCCGGTCTTTGATGTTCATATCAGCTCAGCAGGAGCCGGTGCTCTACCTTAAGGCTCCCACTAACCCTCACACAGGGGAGCACGTTAGACCTTTTGACACGTCAACACATCTGCATATGGAGTCATCTGGAAATAGATATTATATTCAGTGCCTCTATTTAGATTTCCTCCTTCCATGTTGGTTCAGGTCCTAATGCGTAAGCTCTAGATCATCATTTATCATTATATACAGTCCATGACTTCAACCCACGTTAGATCTAAAAGCCCCAGTAGTTGTCTAGCCGTTGGCGAGTGAGATTTTCTCTTCTTTCCCGACCTGAGAAGTGGATGTACCAGCATACACCACTAATCTTGGAGCTGCCGGAGAGTTCAGTCCCCATTGTTGGACGAATAAAGGTTTATCTAATCTAAATCAAGGTCTCCAAAAATAAAAAGGTTTCCGATCTATGGAGTGGTTCTGTGCGAAGTCAGAGGATTGGAGGGAGCTGAGCCTGATTGTGGCGTCACAGGCTCTTTCATCATAGTCTTCAGAGAGCTGGCATCGCGCCGCAGCTAATTGAGGTGGCGCACGTGCTGCCAGGTTTATTTGTATGCAGCGCTAATGGAGGCAGGTGTGGGAACGACTTGAGGAAAGGTTTCTTCACTTCATCTTCACTCATCTGAAGGAGAGAGAGAGAGAGAGAAAAGTTTGGGTCCAGTGCTGAGCTTTCATCAGAGAGAGCAGGCGAGCGAACCGAACCATTTACACCTGCGTTACATCACCGCCGGCCGCCTTGATCTTCTGCTCTTGTTCCTCAGCCTCTCGACCAAAGCACATAATGCAGCCGGCATCTCATTTATTTTAGAACATGTGCTCAGTTAACCCCACGCCAGCCAGAGGAAATGAGGTGATCAGAGAGAACTGCTGCTGTGCACACACACACACACACACACACACACACACACACACACACGTGTTCAGTGTAAGGAATGAATTTAACTGTTATCTGCTCTAATATACGGTGAAAAAACTTGGCTAATTAAACCAAGCAAGGAAATAACTACCTTCCCTTTTTTGGGGAAAAAAAACCTTTTGAATTAACCAGTTGTGGATGCTGTCAGAGTTTAAGCTAATGTTCTAAAGTTATTAGAAGATTGGAGCTCAAGCCTTTTAGGGACACTTCAGTTGTGCACATCAGTGACTAATCTAAACAACAGTGGTGCTCCTTTATTTGAATTAGCTCCCTCACAAACATCCCTGACCTTTTTCTGGGCCATGTTTGCTGTCATGACAAGGAAATGTGTTTTTTTTTTTTTAAATGCTGTATGAGTGAGTGTAATTTATTTAGTGCTTTCAGTAATCATCTCTGCTTGCTCAGTTCAAACTCCCGTGCTCATGTTTACAGACCACATGTTTTATTCTCAGTGAAACAGTGAACATATGCTGATGTCAGTGCAGATGGCGAGCAGTGACAGAGTTGCGTTATCGCTCAGCTGATGACCGAATTAAAGCAAGCGTGGGGCGTCGCTCAAAACTGCAATGACTCATTCTCTTCTTAATGGAATTTGCCCTTGGTCATTTATTTGTTCTATTTGTTCTATTTGACTGACACACAGGCAGACATTTCACACGCAGGAGTTAATGTGTGCTCCCAGTTTCCAAATACAATTTACCTTCAATGTCACACTGAGCTCGTTTCTGTTATGAAGTGGAGGAACCCATCATGGTCACGCACGCACATTCATCCACATTGATGGTAACCCTGTAATGAAATGAGTATTTAATGAAATTATTTCTTACATAGCAGCTTCATGACTGAACCTGCACCTGAACACCTCACACTGATTGTGCTATACCATGAATTCCAATTCCTATAAATGCTTGAAAACACAAGATTAAGTATAGAGTCATGCACCATACAGAGTTCCTTTTCTTTGTGTGAATGATTGTACAACATGTTGTAGACCTGTTGACATGACGGCATCTCATGATCTTTCCGGATTTGTCTGCTGCATATTCATGCTGTCAAACTCCTGCTTTACTTCCTCACTCAGGTCCTGCTGGTCTCATTTCCTGTGACTGACGTTCACTGAATCCACTGTCCCACGTTCAGGAGACCAGTTTGAGATGGAGTGTGATAGTAAACTGTGGCCTTAAAGGGATGAACATAGTCTGTAACAACATTCAGATAGAGTGTGACATTCAGACTGGAGCAGAGTCAGGTGAACCTTCCCGCCTCCAGATTGTGACTCAAACGTGTGCAGCCTCAGCAGAAATCACTAATCATCAGACCAGGCCACATTTTCCAGCCTGCAGCTGTCCAGTTGTGGTGTCTGCCTCAGGTTTTAATTCTGGACTGACAGGAAATAAACACAATGAATTTGGAAATGGTTTGATTCTGGGAGGCGTCTGATCAGCTCCAGATTCATGTTGCAGAGTCAAGTCAAGCCTCCAGAAGATCGTCCTGGGCCCCAAAGCACCGATCTCAGTTTAGACACCATAACCAAAAAATCAAACAAACAAACAAACCTCATAAGCAAACTTAGATTCGATGAAATCTTTGAATGCATCCTGATTGATTGCAATAGTGAATACACAAGAGTGATACTGATTATACTTCATAAGATTATCTCCCTGAATGTTCAACTATTCCTTTAGGGCATGCATAAAAACATGCTCCATTAAAATTACATGTATATTATACCCTTATGGGTTTTTTTTTTTTAAGATAATGAGGGGTTACTTTTATTTAATTTTATCAGCACGGTCAACACACAGAGCGCACAACTGGCCACCAGAGACTGGAGAGCTGCTGGTAGCTGTTAGTTTACAGCACTTGGTTAAGGAGGATGGATTTTTGGTTTTATGCACACAAACAAACGGTAACTGATTTGTGTTTCTAAAGCGCTTTTCTACCCCTGATGCGGTTCACCATTCACTCATTCACACAGTGCATCTGTGTGAAGCGCTGCAGTTTCACTGAAGGGTCGTTCAGGGTTCAGCTTTTCCACAGCCTCCGCAAGAAAACATAAACTCTCTCTGTATTTAAACCGGATGATGAACTTTGCCTAACCTCAACCAAACTTGTGCTCTGAGAGTCACAGAACCATGAGCGCAGTTATGTAACGACGTCGTGGATATTCGGTTCCTGGGCTGGACCCAAATATGCTGACTTGGAGATTTTGCTCGTGTGTGTTCATTATCAGCACATTTATAACTCGGCGAATAAATAAATCATCTACACGTTCCATTTATGTTAATAGTAGCATAATATTTCATAATGTTTCTTCAAAATGTATTTGCTTTTGCAAATTTGTTGTATACAGAAGTTATTCATCAGGGAGAGGCTGCGCCCTCTCAGCGCGTGTGTGTGTGTGTGTGTGTGTGTGAGCAGATACAGGCTCTGTGGAGCAGGGACATGTGGAGGCACATTAATTATCAGGAGCTCTCACTGCATCCTATAGGTGCCTATTAGTCTGTCAGCTGTCATGTGACTGTGAATTTCCTGTCTCTTGATGCACTCCCTTTCAATCTGTGCTGGCTCCTACACACACACACACACACACACACTGTGTGATGCTGTGTTTACATGCATCCACTGGTAGGCTTTAATACATCATTTCCCTGCTCTGGGTCACAGATGATAAACTCAACGTGTCCAAGCACTTAAGCAGGAGCCATTGTGCATTTGAAAATCCTTTTTACGGACAAATCAGCCGTTTTGCAACACCTGTTTCTTCCACCATTGATTCCCCTCAGTCTCTCCGCGCTGCAGGATTCTGGGTGTTAGGTCTCACTGCCGTCGGTCTTTGTTTGTGCAGAGTAAAGGATCCTGGAGGCTTTGCTCTGAGACCTGGTGTCCCTGCCCTCTCAACTTTCTTGATCCACAATAATATCACCCCCCTCGGCTCCGATTTCAATCAGCCCTGCCGGCCACCCTCGGTGCAGGGATGCACCCAGAGGTGTAGGGTTCTCCTCGAGCCTCCTCTTGTCACAGTGGGGTTTCTGTTTTACTATCAGTCGTATATCCCAAAGAAACAACACGTTTATGTCCAAGCGACGGAGCCCCTTTGTCCTTGAACCTAAAGCTCACCAACGGAATTTCTTGGAATTACGACTGAACAGCTGCCAATCGGTTTTAAATCACTTGATCAAACGCTCCAGTCTAATCTTCGCCATAGAGAATGTTGGATTAGAATATGGTTTCTGCAGTAGTGATTTGTAATGGTTTTGGGAGGCATCAATTGAAACTGCAATTTAAGATTATTGTCATGGTGGATAAATGTTTGGATTATGGATCCATTTGCTCCTTTCTATAGGTTTTCTATTTTTTTTTTTTTTTTTTAAGTGCCACCCGGCTCCATTGGCAAAAATTCACTTCCTTCACTTCATGTATTTATCTGAGAGAAGTTGATGAAAGTACAGACCTTTCGAATTCCTGTACAAGACTCTGCTAAAAAACTACAGATGGTACTTTGATCTTAAAGGTCAGCATGCTAACATGAAAGACACAGCGCTATCAAACCCTCATTAAGCAGGTGCCGTGGAGACAGTGGTCACCACGTAAGTGTGTTAGCCTTTTCACACTTCCTGCATGAGACACATACATAGTGGCTGATGGGGACGTAGCTTTGAACACATTTGGACATAAACCAGGCTGATGGACATTTTAAGACCTGATGGTGGCGCCAGATGGAAAGTCAGAGCGCCAGACACGATGAACAACCTCATAATAACTGAAGCTTGAGACGCTGATTCCTGAGGAAATGGATCAGAGGAAATTGGACCCACTGATACCTTCAATAATTCATACGGATTTTAATCTGTGTGTGTGTGTGTGTGTGTGTGTTACGTGGCTACACAGCCCAGATATCCAGTATCTTTTCTTTTTATTCCCTTGAAAAAAAAAGGTTGTTCAACCCAGTGAGAAGCTCTGAATTAATATGGTTTACTATTTAACTATTTAAAGTTGCTGTGAAATGTCCCAGAGGATCCCGATAATGAGATGGCGCTCTGAGTGCTGTGGGCCGGCTCCTTTGAAAATGTTGTTTGATTTTGAAAGGTCAAGTGGAAAAGTGTCCTGACGTAATCTGCCTGGTTGACTCCAGGTGCTGCCATCGCTGTGGAGCAGCGGATTTCTCGGCCTCACGTTAGCTGTTGTCTTCCTGTCCTGCGTGTGGCCCTCTTCACTGTATGTCCTATCATCTCTCTTTTAGAAAGACAGTCTTTATTCTCCATTGCAGCTGAGCACATGTCATACTCATTTTCTTGCATATTATTTATCCATTAGGGCTTTTCATTTGGATGCAGTTTGTTCTGACCCACTCCAGCTAACTTAGCTTGAAACGAGCTGTCACAAACACCTTCCTTTTGTTTATGCTGCTTTCACCTGCTCTAATGGGGTGGTGCCTGTGAAAAGTTTCCAAATTCATCCATTAGAGATGTGGATACTCACAGTTGCAGTGGAAATCTTATATCTTATGCCTTTCTAAAACATTTATCACGGTTTTTTTGTTCACACATACCATAAATTTAAAAATATACAGGCTCAGGGAATATTCTCTATCGCGTAGGAGGTTCTTTGCTGGCCTCTGATTAAAATGATATTGCTTCACTTGCTGGAGATTTGGAGATGAGCAGCACGAATATGAAACCTTTGTTTTTGATCGGTTTGGTATCACATATGCCCGTCCTTATGAAATACCCACATTACCGCTGACTACTGTCAGTTTACTGTACTTCAGTTATATGTTGAGGTATTTCAACTTATTAGCCTGGATACTGTGTGTGTGTGTGTGAGAGAGAGAGAGAGAGAGAGGGTGCAGGTAATGATTGAGACTCACAGACACACACACACTCATACACTCATTCAGTGGGTGAGAGAGAGACACAGGGAGGGGGGGGTTACACATACACTTAGCGGGTGAAAGAGAGGGACACGGAGAGAGAGAGAGAGAGAGAGAGGTGTGGGGGGAGTTCAGCGCTCGGCTCGGTCCTCGGAGCCTCCGGAGCGGACGGATGATGCTGCTGCTCGGTGTCGGGACACTTCTCTGGCTCTCCGCTGTTCTTCGGGCTCTGCCTCTGTCATTTTAACGGGATTATCAGAAACTCCCGCGGGTCTTCTAAAGGCTTCAAGCCGACGGGTGTGGGGGGCAGCCCTGACAGGGGGGACAGGAGGGGGCTCCCGGTCTGACATGCCGCTGCCGCCGCCGCCGCCGCCGCCGCCGCGCGCCCACCGCACCGCTCCGCTCCAGCTGTTGTGACACTTTGACGCCGCTCACTCCACATCTGCTCCACAAATATGATGAAATGGCAGCCCCGGAAGAAGGTGAGTGAAGTGCCCGCCCCGAAGTTGGAGCGGAACGTGGCTGGTAGCACGGACGGACGGATGGATGGCACCGTCCCGGGAGCAACAGGGCTATTTATTTTATTTAGGGGTAAAGCCTCATTTCAAGACACCGCAGCCACATGTCTGTGGAGGATGATTATGGGCTGCGGGAGATGAACACCGTCCACAGATCGGAGTGAGAGCGGCTGTGAGGATGCTCATGGGATGAACAGGGGTCAAAGGTCACTGCAAGAGTTAGAGAGCAATGGCAGCCTGAGGGAACGTTTTTAATACGACTCAGAAGGTCAGCGTGGAAGTTCACAGGACATATAGAAGCACGCGCGTGCTGGCCTGACCGGTCTGTGGGCATCTCAGTGACTGGTTGTTGTTGGACAGGAACATTAAAGGGCTAGTTCACAGATAATTCACGCTCTGCTGATGGAGGGTCGCTCATCCGAGGGTGCAGAAGCCACAACGTTCACAACGAAACTGGAAATGGTTGCAGTCATACCATGTCTGTATCCTCTGTGTCGTCTGACAGCTTCCCTGGAGCCACATTCCCAAAAGTGTTCTGTGGACTCACACACTTTGAATTTTCATTTTTTTTGTTGAACGACTCCCCTAATTGTGCCTTTACTGCCTTTGATTAGTGTGATTTTACGCTCTGAAATGGTCCCAGGTCGCATGACTGATTGATTCTTAGGGTTTTGGACTGTTGTGAATGGAGTTTATTCTGAGAATCTATTTTAGAGATTGTCAAATATAGTTCAAGTCAGATGTGTTCAGGGCATGGAGTTAATACCTCTGTTGTGCTGGTCAGTTGGTTCAGAGACTCTTTCCTTCTACGCCCCATTATGAGGTTGGCACTTGTGGTTTTGAGAACAGACTAGATGCTCCTGAAAAGCTTGTGCAGACTTTCATGTCTATCAACTTTCAAATTTTGGGGATCGTCAGCTACAGCCGACTCTGCATGTCTGGGCTACAGCGCACTACAGTATAATTTAATTTTAGTACAAGTACTGTACTGAAAACATTTAAAATACAGAATGGTATTGTTGACAAAAATAGTAGGATTTCTATTGCTCTATTACAGCGTTTACCTCTGAAATCCAGAGGAGTGGTAGAAAGTATCTCTTGTATTATATCCTACTTGTAAGCCACTGAATTACATGCATTGCTAGAGAGCCCGCTGATATTAGTACATGGCTTAAAGTAGCACTGTTCCCAGGCCCATTCTCACAGAGCCGCTCACTCTTAGTCTTTGTTAAGAAGATATAATCCTCTGCTGCGCGCTGGAATAACCTTTCCCACTGTGTGGGGAAATATGTCTGAGGAGCCAGTTGGTGATATTTAAAAACCTCCTCCCTCTATTGAGTGGGAAGTGCACTGGGATGGGATTTGATGCCTCACCAAATTAGTTTCTGGCTCTGAGATCACAGGGATCGACTGTTCCTCGGGAAGCCTGCGACCCTGTTCTTGAAGTGGTGGGTCCAGCTGTAAAGTCAGGAGCCCTCCCAGTGGGGGACAGTCCCCCCTCCCTCATCCAGTGGAGCTGGAGTGGAGTGGATGAAGTGATAAGGTCAGACAGTCAGCTGTCTCCGTGCTAATGTCGACCATGAGAGGGGGACCTGTACAAGTGGAAACAGCGACAGTTGTCTGGATGTTTTTGTGCTGTGTGCTTTTTTTATGAAGATGGAGAAGTGAAATACAACTGCTGCTGCCTGCGATGATGATATTTAAAGACACGTCTTTTATCATCCCTTTATTATGTGAGTTTTCCTTTCTATTAGTCATTTTTAAACACAGTTTATTTTTAGTGCCACCTGTTGTGTGTCCCAGTCAACAAAGACTTGAATTGAAAAGGACTCAAAGTTGAGAGAAAATCAGAATGGCATCCGACAGAGTTCAGCTTTGGTGAATTAATGACCTACCCAGCCCACAGGAGCAAACACTGAACATAAGTACATGAGATGTGTATCAGTAATAGGACTGTTCATTAATTCATAATACTGACAGTATTTGCACTATTGGTACCTGTGTGATAACTGACTCAGCAGTATGGAAGATTTTAAATGAATCCAGATGGTCCACCAGAGCTAACAAGCTACCTTAGTCATCTCCTGTTTGCACTGAAATGTTTTCTATTCCCTGATAATTAGAACAGTGGGAATTTGTAGGTTTAAGTTCACTTTGAACTTTTTTGCAGTTTTCTTTTCTGATGGTGTCTTCATAGCAAAACCACTGCATCAAAGAGGGGAGGCCTGTTTTAAACACCTGCCCCCTTTATACTGTATATGTAGCGGATACTAATGAAAATAGAGCATAGAGTGAAATTAAAAATGTAAACTGCAAATCTTTCTGGTAGCGAGGAGTAGGTCTGTGTTGTGAATTGAATTTGTAACGGGCATTCAGGGTTGAAAGTCTTAGTGGGCTGGAATCCCTTCATTTACGTATTTAACAAAATGTGGAAGTTGCACATTTAAATCAGTGGTGACTTTGAAGAAGCAACACATGGTTTCTCTGTGAAGACTCGGTGCTGACATGACTCTACTGTAGGACTGCCTCAGGATCCTCACGGGGTGACGAAAGCCTCTGAAACCGACTCGGTGGACGCGGCTTGTACTGTGGGTTTTCAGTGCTTTCACATCTACTGTACAGCAGCTATCAGCCCCTCTTGGGCTTTGATTAGAAAAAAAAATCCTTGCTTTAACATTTGTTGCAAGAATGAATATTTATAAGAGCTCATGTTGAAGAAGATCATTTTTGTGCTTTTATTTTGAAGCCTCCAAATGAGGAACAACGGAGAATGAATGAGGCCAGTCGGGATGAGAGGAGCTTCAGTGTATTACTTTGAATCTGAACGGTATTTAATGATGTAAGATGCCATAAAATCAATACGCTCTTTCTGCTCAGCGCCATGCACCACAAATTAGAGCTGATCCTCATGCACAGGCTTGCTCACAGCACACACTTGTGCACATTGCCTTTTTTACGCACACAGCCTGCTCGTGCTTCTGGGTCATCTCATCGAAAAGAAGCAAAATGAAAGTCAGCACACAGGGAAAGACAAAACAGAAGAGGCATGGTGTGAAATACTGTAGTCAAGTATAAAAGAGAAATAAAATGTGGCAATATGTCAAAATCTGTGGAAGAATACCTCAGTAGTAGTAGTAGTAGTAGGTACTTGGGGACCTATTTTATCACCATGGCCAGCCTGGGAATGAGACAAGCCAGGGGACCCATTTGAGCCTGGGCTAAAAATCTGTCACTATTATCTTAATGTAGGCAGGGGAGAGGGGTGAAGGAGGATGGGCACTGAAAAGGCATTTGAGGCAAGAATATTATTTGTTTCGTGAATGTGGTTGGAATCCACTGGGATGGCCTCCATTACATCGTCACATCTCTGGTAATCCATCTCTAATAAGCAGGTGAGCACATATGTGTCCTCATTAGTACCTGATCGATGACTATTTATCTCTCCTTGACCCATATTGTCTCAGTTTAATAGTCTTGGATGAAGTTTTCTTTTGAAGCCGCACCAATCTCCTCTGTGTGTGTGTGTGTGTGTGTGTGGTTGGAACGCACATTTTGAATCTTGTGGACTTCACACATGGCTTTTGTATTTTTAATGGCCCTGCGTTATTCGGTGGGTTTTGTGCGATCTGGACATCTGGATCTGCAGCTGGTTCATAAAACGTGTATAAACAGGCCACCAGCACCCTGTAGAAGTCAGTGGGGTGTTTGGACCAAATTTACCTTCCACAGCCTCAGATCATTTCACCATGTTGGACTGATCAGACCGTCACGGTGCTGTGGGTCCTGATCTCCGTCGACAGCAATGTTTGCTTGGTTGCGCTAATGCTTTGCATCCAGCTTTTATTTTGAAAAGTTGGTCCTGAAGCTTGTGGTGAACGGACCTCTAATGATGGTATTTGTGAATCATTTAACTCTTTGGAGACCAAAAGCAGAACAATGATTCAACAGAAACATGACCTACGTCATTTAGATAATGATGTTGCATTACATGTCATGTCATTTTCCAACCGCTTATCCGTTACCGGGTCGCGGGGGTAGCAGCCTAAGCAGGGGCCCCCGCCCACGACTGCCACCCAAATCACATTGCACCAGTAACCTGAGACCTCCTGCGGGTGGTGAGCCTACTGGAGGTGGTTCCTCGTCGGGGAATCGAACCCCGGTCTTCCGCGTAACAGGCGGAGAGACTCATCCGCTATACGAACGAGGAATGTTGCGTTACACCTAGCTATATTTATATGTACATGTATCTGCACTGTTTGTGGGTTTGTGTGTAAATATTTATCCTCTGAGCTGATTCGTAGTTGTATTAAATATTACAGACTGCTGACTGTTCCTGGGGAGGTAAACATGTTGCCTTCAGGGGCTCAGGGGCCGTTCTGTATGGGTTCACGCCTGGGTTTTATGTTTTTCAGGGTATAAAATGAGCAGTTTCTTGTGTGTGTGTGTGTGTGTGTCTCACCATACCTCCCCTCTCTATCTCTCATTCACTCTGTCCCTCTCTTCAGGGCATTGCTGCTATTTACCTGGCAGGAGTTCATGAAACGTTTCTCTGTCTCTTCTGCTCGCTCGGATTTGCAATCCACTACGTGTAATGTGTTTACTCACAGAAAAGCTAAGCTGCTTAAATCTTCGCCCCCCGCCTGTGATTTAAGACTCTGCCCTCCACCTTAAAGCCTTTCACTGCACAAGGACTCACTGAGACATATTGTTTGCCTGTGTCCGGCAGATAATCTCTGCATTTTTCATGTAATCCAGAGCAAGCGGGGAGCCGCTGTTCGAACGACCACAATATCGAACGGTGCGGTGACGAACACCCGCAGGAGACGCTCACGTTCACAACGCTCCTTCCATATGCCCGGCAGCTCACCACGACTCAGAACATGGCTTGGATCCCATTCAACACTTTGGACCCAATTAGCAAAACAAACAAGTCGCCAGTCTCGTCGCCAGTCAAAGCAGAGTGCACAGATTTCCCACTTGAAATCAGCACAACATCCTCTCTCCAGCATTAGTCCTTTCCCTCACTCTGCCAACGAATGGCACAGTACACTCAGTCAGTCATGGAGCATTAGGCCAGGTCAGCTTTTATACCCATCGGTCAACTGTAAAGGAAAGAAATATAGAAAGAAAGGCTGTAACTGAAACATTGTTTGGTCAGAGAATCAGTTCACAGTCTGGAACAGAATAAAAAAAAAATCAATTGCCGTAGATCACACGAAGCTAATCCATCATACTTGAAGATTCCAATATGTGGATATATAAACGGTTTAGAAAACGTCCCTAACGTCAGGATCATAATTGTCAGAGCTGTCCTGCAGGTCACTCTGCAAGTTGAAGACTATCTGTGTGTAACCAACAGTGTGTGTGTGTGTGTTATATAGGTGCATATCACGCATTTATTAATGGGAAATACGGAACCAATGAGTTGAGACATCATGCCAGGTGGAAGAATGGTCTCAGAGCACCGGTTTCATTCAATATTATCTGCATTCATGTGAGGCTGTGCATCAAAGGCAGAGCACTGTCGTCCACAGGATCAACAGGTGAATCCCAGTCCCCCCAGTTCTTCCTGCCAAGGTTTCCCAACTGTCCTCACTCACCCAACTGTGAGTGATGTTTGATGGAGAAAGTGCTGCTCATCATAGAACGATCATACTGCTACGAACTTTAAATGGTCATCAAGACCACTGACAGGTTGCAGGTTTGTTTGCGTTTTTTGTTATAAATCACAAACGCCGACTACAGTCTAGGGTCAATGAAAGATCTTCTCTTGGCCCAGATAATTAGCCCTAGAGGCTAATTCATCGTCAGACTCAAGCCGACGGGCTCCGAGACAGAAACTGAATCCTATATTTGGGCGTCAGTGTTGCTCCCGTCTTACATTTATATTTGTACTTTCAGATGCCTGCCTTATTTTACAGTTCACTGATCCACTTAGAGCAGAACCGGAGCAGCTCTGCCTCCTCACATTAGAGGCGTCTCACAGGTGAGACCAGCAGGGGGGCCTTTGTTGTTAAGCAGCCTCAGTGGATGCAGGGGATTTGTTGTTGATGCTTCAAGTTCAATCACATCTGTCTTCACGATAACATACCTGAGTTGTGGTCGAAGTATTTCAGCATGGATTAGTTCAGGTAGGAACTGCCAGAGTGAGAGAGGTGGAGCAAACGAACCATATCACATCCATCCCTACAGGAAATGAGGGGGGAACAACAACCGTGGATTAATGGGGAAATGCGTAGTTACGTGTTTGTTTTTAAAAGTATCATTATTTAAGCTACAAGCAGGCGTCAAATCCACGTGGATTTATTTAATTTCAATGGGAAATTTACCGAGTTCTTTCAGTTTAGATATAAATAATTCGAGCATCTCGAGCACAAAATAAAAAATAGCTCATTGGATTTTTGTCTAAATGGAAACTGGGCTGCAGCCTGTGTTGCACTAATGTGTTAACCTGCCTGAATGTAAGCGAACAAACCTGCAATGTTGTTTATGTCCTGGAAGTGAAAGGAGTGAACGCCAACGTTCCAGGGTTAATGGCTTTTTCACTTTTCATTCACTGGGTGGGAAACGTTTGAAAGGTGGACGCAGGCATGGAAATGATGAACGCGCATAGAAAGACGCCGAGGGATTGCTGATCGGCCGAGGCAGCTCATCTCGACATTCGCAGCATGTCGGCCGCGTTTCACGTGCAGTTTGGTTTGGATCGTGCCTGTTGAGCCCAGGAGCGCAGCTGCAGTGCCGAGTTTGCGTTCACTGAAGAAAAGTGTCACTCTGTCTGCCGCCTCTCGTTGCCTCTTTTGAATTTTAGAAAATGGTTATGCATGAAGGAATTCCCTGACCGAAGCTGCGCCGTCTCGCTCAGCCCTCCTCAGAAATGCAAGCGCGTCTCTGGGCTGAGGGACAACGCGCTGCCAGGAGCTCGTCTTGTTGATAGAGCTGCACAGCTCCAATATCCTCAGGACATGTCTCTCTCTCTCGCTCTAGCTCTTTTTTCATGGGGTACCACTCTGTTTATTTCATGCCTATATCGCCATGCCTGTTCATAGAGATACCGTCTCTTACTGAACCCCACTAATCTGTCTCAGGACGTGATGTTAGCCCTTTTCTATTCCTCCCTTCCCATTTCAGCTGCTCCTCCCTTCATCCTTTCCCCTCTCTAAAGGGACAGAAGGAATAAAGAGGTTTGGTCTTTAATCTAAGCAGAGCATAGACAGGACGACCGTGCCTGACTGCACTCCGAGGCTCAACCTTCGCCTCTGCAGCTCGTCCTCCTCATCCAGTGCCCTGTGCGTTCTCCTGACTTTCGTCTTGGAAGTTCCGCCGGCGGCCCCGTTTGAAAGAGATATCGCTGTCACACATCATCGCGCAGCCTCTCTGTCACGTTCCCTCTGTACTTCACACCCGCTGAACCAGAGCAGATGTGCTGCAACATCAGCCCGCTCTCACTTCATCTGTCTGTAGTGACTCACTTTGTCTGTGGATGTGTTTAAAATGTGTCTACTGGGCTTTATTCAAGCACTAGATCTTTTTCTAAACTCTCTTCAACTGAGCCAAACTGGATGGCTGCTTTAATGAAAAGAATAAAACATTTTTTTAAAAAGAATAATAAAAAAAAAAAAAACACTGTCTTTACGCTGCAGTTCAAGTTGAAAGCAGTCTGCGGCAGCATGGTGGGCCAAAAAAACTCAGAGCTGAGGGAGTATTGTAAAAAAAAAACTTAAAGTTGCAAGAAAACCTTAGATATTCTCCAAGGTTAAAATCATGGATAGTTTTCATTTTTTCTGCATTCACTTCACTTCAAATACAGTAATATGTAATTTACGTGGAGTAATATTAATATTCTTTCCTTTCACTTACAAATTGTCACATCATCCTGTGCCTGCCGCTGCTGAGAAATGAGGCTCCTTTACCTTAGCAAGCCCCGTGTCCCTCAAATGGGACACTAGTATGCATGCATGTGTGCACTCCAGTGTGTGCTTTGTAGCGAACAAATGGGATTTAACCAGCTGGGGGGGAGAGAGAGCGACAAGTGAGAGCACGTGTTCCTTTTTAAATGTTTTATTTAAATGAGCTGTAGGGCACTGGAGTGAGAGATAAGCTGCAGTCATTATTTTGTTGGTGCAACACACATGAGCGCACTGTTCATGGCGTCAGGCTGTGTGTTGCCCAGCTCCGCGACTCTGAAGCTCCAGCAGTGATTTATGCTTCTGAGTGATTACGTGGACTCACTTCTGCTATTTGTTTGTCCATCCTCACGTTTGCTTGTTCGCGCCCTCCGATGTGGACTCTGGCACAGTCAGCGTCGGCGAGGGCGCGGAGGAAACCCTGGTGGCATCCTGCTACAGGACCGGCCTGTGGGTCAAAGGTCGAATTCTCTTTCTGGTATTTCATCAGAGTTGGTGGAAAGATTAAGTTGGCTGCGGCTCATGAGGAGTGTGTAGTGTGTGTGTGTGTGTGTGTGTGTGTGTGTGTGTGTGTCAGCTCTGATGGATCTCAAACCTGTCCGATTTCTGAAGAGCCGCCGCGCGATGAATGAAAAGTCTTTCACGTTTTCAGCTTCTGCCCACTCATGGCTTGTCAGGGACTTTTCTTCTATTTTTTTTTTTTTTCAACATTTAAAAAAAAACAGAGCTAACCACTAAAGCTACCTCAGTCAAGTCATATTTGGGACATTAAATCAACAACTATTAAAATAGTCGCGTATCAAATATCGTCCTCATCTGTCGCTCTGTACCTCATATTCTCAGTCCTTTCATCTGTCCAGTCTATGAGTTGAAGTGAACACATCTCCAGATGTATAAGAACAGGACTGTGGAGAGAGACGCAGACAGTCAAGGTCCCTGTCAGCTAATGGAGTGAGAAGGTAGAGGGATAAGTAGCAGAGGAGCAGGGGAACGAGGGAGGCACGGAGGGAAAGGCCGGTCTGTGCCGTGACGGGGGAAACAGAAAGAACGTGTGTGTTGAGGAGTTGAACCTGTTTATAGGCGAGGGGAGCTCATACCTGCTTCCAGCCCCGATGGGGCCGAGCCGACCGCGCCGGGCCAAGAGAGACAATCAGTCACATCTTGATTCATTAAAGATTAAGTTAAGGTCAGGCATATTTTAGGTTGAGATTGATGTTTATGCTAAGATCAGGCTCATATTGGAATTATGTTAAATGTTGTGTTCGATTAACGTCACGTTTAGACCGAGGTTGAAACGGGGTTAGTGCTTGAGAGGCCAAGGGCTTCGTCCCCTGAACACAGCTTTTGGAAAACGTTATGGGAAAGTTTAAAACTTTGGTTGATGTACTTTTATGCATCTGTTTCTTTTCTTTGAAAATTCCTGTGAAACAAATAAGGCTTTTGAAACAGCCGACGCCAAGGTTGAAAGGAAACTTTTTCAATAAGTATAAGGAAAGAGAGGGAACGCGGCCTTTAAAAACCACGGGAAAAGAGTCTGGAAATCCCATTCTGTGAACGTGTCAAGCATCATCTGCAGCGAGCCCTGAATCTCCTCGGCTGTGTCCAAACAGCGACCCCTCAGCTTGAATTTCCCTCTGGGGACGATCCATGAATTATACTTTCCTGATCTGTGACCCTGCAGTCGACCGTCCGACCCCGAGAGAGAAGGCCTCCTGTTTACCGCTTCTCTGTGAACTCTGCATTAGAAGCTCGGGTCGCTCCCAATCCACAATCCAAGTGGTCACAAGCGCGTGTAGAGGACTGTGCCACAGGCATTTCCTGCTCGCACCTGCTGCGCGTGCTTTGTCCGCACCTTGTTTTGTCGCCTTAGAGGCGAACCTCGCTCGCCGTGCATCTCCCATTCGTTACTGTAAATCCGTTTCCAGTCATTTATAGCAGTGAGTCTGCAAAAGAGGAAAGGTTCACATAAAACGCACACAGGTTTCCAAAAATCAGACAATCCTCTTCCCGTCTTGCAGCTGCAGTTGTGTGTGTGTGTGTGTGTGTGTGTGCGCGTACAGGGCATTATTCATCGCTTCGGCTTAGCGAGGCAGTGGGGAGGTGCAAATGTCACGCTGTCTGAAAAAGCTAAACCGACCGACCGCTCAGCGTCTCAGGAGGACTCGGAGGAGGGAGGGTGAACTGGAAGATGCTTGAAAATGCAAGCGCTGAGTGAAAGGTGGAAAAGATCACAAATCTTTTCACACAGCCAGCGCTCGTCACGACTTTCTACACGCACACACGCACAGTATTGCCTATAATCACATTGCAGATGGTTTCTTCTACTAAATTGAATTGTAATTGGCAGACAATAGGCGTAACATCACAATTCTCTGGCTGGCTCATATAGAAGCACCCCTGTCTAAATTGAGGCTAAAGTGGGCCATGCTTACTGATGAGCCCAGAGCGTTTAATGAGGGAATAAAGGAGGGGAGCAGGGAGCGGAGCACATATAGGAAACATGGAGGCACGGAGAAGAAAGGGGCTGTGGAGCAACTCTGTTAAATGAATCACCCCCTGGGAGTCGGTGTCATTAATGATGATTGCGTGTGACAGCAGCGGCAGAATGAACTCCTTCACCTTCTGCATGCACAGCCGTACCTGAGTGATCTCCTGGGCAATAATGCAGCTTCCACGAAGACGAACAGACGGTAAACAGGGTCTGTCTTCCCCTCCTTTCTCCACCTCTCTGTCGTCCAACGATCCACATCCACAAATGTCCGTCTTTCTTTATTTCTGTCTGAATTATTTTGGTGGCCTCACTCTCTGCAGGTGTGCAGTGGCGCCCTGCTCTGTCGTCAGTGGGAGCACGGCATTGTGTCAACTGGCAGTCGGTGGAACAAGTTGTTTTCCTCCACGTACAAAGTAGAAACTACAGCAGCTGTTGGAAAATGGATCAAACCACTGGTCAAAATTGCTGCCGGATCATTTTCGATAATTAACTCTTGTCTTAGTAAAAGCCTTTCTGTTTCTTCGCTGTGAGGCTTTACGCCAAGCAGATGTTCTTGTATTTTGAAAAGTTGTGACCTGTAATGTATAAAAAACCAACAGCAGTGAAGTAAATCTTACCAATGTGTAATGTGTGTAAATATATGTAAACAACACACACACGATCTGTAGTGACGCAAATTTGGTTTAGAAAAAACAATGCCTGTAAAAACGTAATTGTAGATAAACCAGGTAGGATGAGCACAGAGTTTTGTGGCTTCAGACTATAGAATGGACACTGCACTAGTTGATACACAGTTATCTCCAAAGTAAATTAAACCTAAATTTCTAATTTGGCTCAAAAGATGAAATACTCCTGATCTAATTTTCCTTCCTCTGTCCCACTGGTTTTCATTAGTAGATATTACTGTAGGGAATATCTTTCACTGTGCCTCACATTTGTATCTTTTGCCAGCTCAAATCACAACATCATGCAGCGGCAAATAAAATCCGCTGTAGCTAATTAATTTTTATTTCCGTAACGAGGAAAGATGAAGCGTTTGGCCTCTATCTGGGTCATTTGTGAGCGAGCTGGCGTGTGTTACCTAATGTTGTTATTACCTACATCTGATTAGTTGATTAGTGGGCATATAGGAAAGCCAATTTAAAATAAAAAATCAGCATGAACGTTCACATACTCTCCTCGGTCAAGCCCCTCCCACACGTTTTTTTCCCCAGTTTTCCTAATAATAGCTAATAATAGTAGCGATAAATAGTAAATATACTGGTAGATATGTGGAAGTATGGACACCACTGAGCGTGACTGTCACAATGAAGGCTCTGTTTTAATAATCTGTGTCTCATCTAATGTGCAATTTCATCTTTGTTGCTGCCTGGAAATGGAAAAATCACTGGTCTGAAACCTGCTTTGTGAGTGTTTCACCTTTAGTTTGAATAGTAAAAATTCAACATCAGGTCAGATGAGGTATTTCAGTCTGGCCCAAGAGGAATTTTCAATTAGAATATGACTGAGAGGATTGCAGCGAATCTTCTGCTGTCAATCAGAAGTGAGGGATAACACAAGTTTTCAGGTTCCCCCTGATTGAGCGTTGTGGAATTAGTGTTTTGCTCTGGTTAAGAGAGGATAAGAGAGACAGAGCAGGAAAGGAGGAGAGGAACGTGTGAAAGTAAAAAGAGGAGTCAAATGTCAGAGGAGAGCGAGAAACTTTCAAGCCCACAGCGACCTGTTCTCAACCAATTAAAACCCTGTGTAGCCAGGTTTACTTCAGCCTTTTAGGCATCGCACATATATAGTTTAAAATACCTCAGCTATAAATGTGGCTCTGTGCATTGTTCTGACTTTTTAATGTTTGCAGCTGACTTGTTTGAAAACAAGAACACTGGAAAGTTTCCCCTCAGATCCCAGGATGAAAGGAAAGGAACAGGCAAATTATAAAAACCAGGCTGTTATAAAAACCAGGGCAAAACTTTGTGCCTAGATTTTTGGACGAGAGGGTGAATATATCCTTTCTTATGAAGTTACCAACTACCAGTAGACGCTGTTAGCCGCTACCAGCGGATGTTAGCACCGGAGGCTTGTCCAGGGTGAACCCCGCCTCTCACCCAGTGACAGCTGGGATTGGCTGCAGCCCCTTGTGACCCAGTAAAAAAAAAAATATATATACATTTGTCAGGGAGGAACCCAGTTAGAAACATTGCCAACACTGCATCCAGTTCATCACCTTTGTTTGTCAGCTCCTCCTCATCACTTGTTGGGGTCTCAGGTTTACCAAGTCACTGTATTTTCTCCACGCAGTCTGCCCACAGTAATCACAGCCGAGTGAATTAGAGTTAAAAATCCCTCATATCAATACGGAGCAGTGCATACAGTATTAGCTTTGCTGAACTGTGATTGCCTCCAGAACTGGTTTCTACACCTACAGGGAAATATGGCTTTGTTTGTTTTTTCAGTGATAAAAAAAAAACCAAAACAGAATACTGTGCCTTATTTATCCAAGCCCAGCTGTACTGAGCTGTGTTTAGCAGTCAGTTTCTGCATAAATGTCTATACACTAACATCTGATTGTCAGTGAGTCATTAACACGTGTTCAGGCACAGCGACAGGAGGGAAGTGACTGGAAACAGGAATGTTGATAGATTAATGACTACATTCTCAGTGCTGGGTAACTGCTGCTTCTCTGTGAATTATCCCAGCCAGGGAAGACGGGCTTTGAAAGAGAGGCTCTAATTAGCTTTTGTAGGGAATCATTGGAGTGTGTTCTCACCTTGCCCTGATTCGCTGTGAGAGGGAGACTTCAGGCCCGGCGTCTTCCCCAGTGTAATCACTGGTCTCAGTGATGTGCCGTCCCTCTCCCCACTTGTCCTCCACCTCCGTTCTTCTCTCCTGGGATGATTTGGCTCTAATTAAAGCAGCGCACCAAAGAGAGAAATAAGGCGGGGGCAGCGACCCTGCTCACAGCGTCTGCATTTTAAAACGCGAAGGAAGAGAACGGAGCGGTGGCGCTGAGGCACGGAACCATGACAGCCATGATCGTGAGATTTGAAATCATTACTCTCTCAGGAAATATTTCGATACTTCTTCTGTTTTTAATGAAAATTAGCCCAATTTACATTACACATGTTTAATATCCCTTCCTCTTAATAAGTGAAATCTAGATTCATAGATTCACAGTACATCAAAAGAGTATGTGAAACATGAAAGGGGAGAATTATTACCTCATGACCTCACTCCTGTTTGCTTCTTTCAGCTCATTTGTTTGGATTTGAAACTCTCATCACTTTTATGTAAACGCTGTGAACACAGCAAGCTCCTTTTTTTTCTGTAAAGGTCTCCTATAGTACTTTGTTCACACTGTAGGCCCAAGTGATTCCGAGCTGATTGAGCCCCTTTCACGTTGTTTGGAAAGTGATCCCCAGTTACTCCATTTGTTTTGGTTAAGGCCCTGTTAACCCTGAATCTGTTTTTTTTTTTGGACTCAAACAAGTTAAAAAAAAAAAAAGTGAATTTTCCTTTTTGGGTGAACTATCCCTTTAATGCACCTTGTTTTGTTTACTATCATTTGCTCGGTCATCCTGCTCGGACATGTTGTCGCCATCTCAGCCATCAGTTTAATTTCCCAGATAATGATTTATATATATAGATATACACACACACACACACACACACACACACACACACACACACACACACACACACACATTTTTTACCGCAGTACAGTACACTGCTGTTACCTGTTTCACAGCTCCGTTGGCGACACATTGACCCCCCTCCCCGGCAGGTGTACGTGCTCCCTGGAGGTCAAAGGTCAGATAGGCAATCAAGCGATCACTCGACCTGCTGCACGAGCATACGCACGCACACACAAGTGCAGCAGCAGCCGGATGAGTGACAGCCTAATTACCCAGTGTAAGAGAACCAAACCCCCGTGCTGGGCTGCAGTAACAGGATCAGAAGGCCGCTTGTCCTCTTCATCCCCCCACCCCGCTTTTACGCACATTTTCCTTGTTCCTTGAGTGCAGCAGTATGAGTGTGCGTGTGTGTGTGTGTAAGCATGGGGACGCGTATTGTTTCAAAGATAAGTGTAAACACACACGTCAATGGGTCGATGGAATGACTCAGGGTCTGGGTCTCCAGATAAAATAAAGGAGAACAAGGGAATTGCTTTTGGTCAGCGAGGGAATAAACCTTGTGTGGAGAGGTTAACAAGGATTCCGTTCGTTACGTGTGTGTGTGAGAGACGTTCCACTCAGGTTATGCACAAACACGTTTTGATTGAATGTGTTTTGAACAAAACAACACTTGTGTTGTCGGCATGGCATTTGTGTTTGCTGGAAGTCGATGGAGAGAGAAGGTCAGCAGCAGAGGGTCCTGTGTTTGAACAGCTGCTGTAAAGTGGAGTTTCTGTGCGCTTTAAAAAGAAGATAAAAACAGGGACGTGTCAGATGACCTCCACACATCACATTTCAAAGGGAGACTGAAAGCCGATCTTTGCTGTGTGTGACTCGCACTTCACCGGTGGCACTTAAATCAATGTGCCATTTAACTACTTTGATCCCACGTGCTGAACCAGAATAGGGAATGAACCCAGAGCTTCCACACTCTGACACTTCACACACCAAGCGACGTTGTTTTTCTAAACACCAGACAAATTAAAGTCCAGTTTCATTGGGTTCTAACTCTAATCATCTCTGCCAACCTGAAAGAAAAGAGCATCAATGAAATGATGAGTGATGCGACAGACAGCCACCAAGTCTTAATGCCCTGTGTTTATTTATGGATTTTATTTGGATTTTTCTTTACTTTCCTAATTGACTCTGATTCCTCAGGTTCCTGCACATGACCCCCTTCTTGAAGAAAGCAAGTAGCACTGGCCTCATGAATAATTAAACATGGGTGGTCACGTGATGCGCTTCTTAAGGTGTGTTAGTGTGGACTGCGGTAGTTTAAAAAGGCTCTTTTTGGACCAAATCCTATGTGGACTGAGTGTGCAGGGCAAACGTTTCCAGTGTATTTCTTTGGCTCAGAAACACAGATAAAGCTGTGTAACTAAAGGAGAGGCGGCTTCTTTTTTCGCCTCCACACCCGGCCAAAGTCACAGAGTCAGCTCTGAATGCAGCCCCCTCCGAATCTCGTGTGTGGGGGTTCAGACACTTAGTTTGACCCCAGCATGCATCTGTGTGTGTGTGTGTGTGTGTGTGTGTGTGTGTTTCTGCCTCTCCAAGGGTACAAACATGCAAACGTCAGTGAATGAAATCTTTAAAGAGAAGTGAAGGTCGAGAATATGACTTCCACTTTGAATGCTGAGAGCAGATCAATCTCATGTCTCATGGAAAACATGCAGCGGCCAGCGGGGCTCGGCATGACGACTGGAAACAGGCGTGAGGAGCCAACCCTGCTTTTATTAGATCAGAGGCTCTTACCATAACCTTGTCTTTCACCTGGGAACCAATCATTCACTGATCGTCAGCACACTCTTATTTTTAGATCAGTAAAAACAAAGGTGAGTGAACAGCTCTGGCCGGAGTCAGCACTCGTCATTGGAACTTTTTAATTAGGTTAGAGCCACTAAATCTGTCAGGGGGAAGCGAAGGGTGTAAAGTCCCCATTAGCATTTTAGTTATAGAGTTACACTCTGACAGCTGTTTTGTATAATTACTGGAATGGACCAGCGTGTGAAGAGCTGCGGCCCTGCCCAGTCGTCGAGTGAGCACAGTGCGTTGATGCCGCTCGCTCGCCGCCATGGCCCGGTTCCTGCAGACAGACGGCAACGCCGGATCCGTTGGCTCCAGATAAATTCTGCACTCCCTCAACGTACGAAGCCCGGGGCATCGCTGATGACCCTGCATATGGTACACGGAAAAAAAAAAAGAAGAAAAAAAAAAAAAACCGAAGAAATGACTTGTGGTGAAGTTCAAGGCCGTGGACACGCCCCTTTGTCGGCAGCGGTTCCATTTTTCTGGGCTTCACACACACTACATCACGCAGACTGGGGAAGCTATTAGAGCGGCTCGGCAGGTCCTGAGCGAGAGAGCCCACAGCTGGTCGTGTAACATCTTTATGGCTCCCTGTGGAAACAGTGGTTATGGCCACTCCAACTCAATTATTGCATCTCAGCTCGTGTCCCAGAGCAGCGATGATAAATATTCATGCAGATTAAGCCGGGAACAGTTGGTGTGCGTGCGTGTGTGTGTGTGTGTGTGTGTGCGCGTTGCCTTTTGCTGTACTACTTTTCAGCGGTTATATATTTATAATTCCATGTAATTTTATGCACATTGAGTAATCATCGCATTAAAAACTGCAGTACTGGGCGCAACCCCGGCCTCCTCCACGTCAGTGGATGGAGCATTGATCACTGGCACGTGTCCAAGTGCTGTTGTGTCTGGTCACTTGCGGTGTTATTAGTTATTTGATGGTGTGAAAACAGGGCGTAACATCACGGCTGACAGCTGATGGTGACTCCTGATTGGCTGTCGGGACCTCGATACTGCGACTCCATCCCCATCACTGCTGCAGAGACTGTGGCTCCTAATGTGCAGGACCTACTGCTCCTGTGACCATTTGCCGGGCCCAGAATCCAGTTTGGGAACCGTTCAACTGAAATACAAAAATAAAACGCATAGAAAGTCGTAAAGACTCCCAAACATTAGCTCCACCGCGGCTTGATGTATTTCTGACACTTGGTGGTTCCTTTTGCTGATAAAATGAGCACTTGAATACTGCATGAGTTGTATTTGAATATAATGTAGTATCCAAAAATGTTGGTGTGACTTCTAAATCCACCGTACGTCACTCCTCGTGGACATCTGGAACCCGCTCCCTCCCAGTTTGTCAGGTTCCAGCAGGTTTTATGGCGTCTGCTGTTTGTTTCTTATTTGTGTCCGATGGTGTGTCTCCAGCGTTGTGCGGAGGTGCTTGCTCAGCAGCGTTATTCCTCAGCCACGGTGCTTTACAGGCTGACTGGTCCATTAGCGGGACCTGTTTGAGTCACGTCGCCCGGCGAGATGAGAGGGCTGTTCATTCCCAGACCGTGAGTAAGTGTGCCCTGCCGTAGAGGTGCGGCGCTCTAAATCCACCCGGTCCGATCATCCTTTACGCTGATAAGAAAAAAATAAAACTCCATTAAGTCCCACAGGGAGGCGTCCTCACAATGCCGATGACTGTTTTTAATGACTCTCTCTGGCTCTGAAATAATGACCTCACTCTCGCAGGTTTATGGCTCACAGCTCACAGCTCACACAGCGTGTCGCTATATCACCGACTGTGGGTTAAGTGAGGTATTGACTCCATGTCTCAGCAATGGCCGTGTGACACCCCCCCCCCAGGTGCCCCAATAATGACAATAATGCCTGGTAAATGTAAATCTGTAAATCGGCTGAAATCAGCTTTTTTTTTTTCTTTTGTCCATCAGTACGATTGGTTATTGTGGTGAGCCGAAGGGTTGCAGTCAAACAGTTATTTGTTTGTTAATGTCACACAAATGCTCCTATGTATTGGATTTAGATTTTTCTGTTTATCATCCACAGCACTCCATCTGTCGCCAGACTGAAGGAATCACACTAAGAAGCATTATTATGTAATCATTAGAACAGGGTCCCCAGCTGATTCTTGAAAAGTTGTTTACTGTGAACAGAAGTGTGCAAGGTTGACGTGCGCGGTGATTTTTATCGGCTGACAGAAACGAAAACAGGAAACATACAGACCTAGCAAACGCCTTCAATCTTGCTCCGTCTCAGTAACAAACGGAGACATGCGCGGGCTCTGAAGACAGCTTTGTGTTTATCGTTTGCTGTGAGGAACATTAGAGCTGGCTCCAGGCTGCCAGGTCTGTCAGGACGCTCCTCGCTTTATTCTCGGCCTCCTCCACCTCTAATAAATCACTTTCCCTCTGCCACATCTGCCCCTAAAACTGTTCAGTCAGAAGTAAAATAAGCTCCAATCTACTTTGTCTCCAGATAAAACAGGAGCGAAGGTTTCATCTGTGCATTTTGAGGCAGATTCTCTGATTTGCTAAGACATCAATCTCCATCATGTCTGCTGCTTCATGCGATCCCCTCCCTCCCCCCTCCCTCTCTCTCCCTCTCTCTCCCTCTCTCTCTCTCTCTCTCTCTCTCTCTCTCTCTCCCACCACTTGTGTCGCCATCTGTTCTCGATTAATGTGAGTTACGAGCAGTAATTGAAGCATCTGTTCATTTGGTGTGCATCCTTTCCTCGTGTAGCACCCCTCTCTCTCTCTTCACGTCTCACCCGCTCCTTCGTCCTGTCTCACTCAGTCACAGAGCTCCGTTGTGACGTTGTTGGATTTCTGAAATACTCTGGTTGCTCCCCCTGACTTTACTCTCTTGCCGCACCACAAGACTTGTGTTTTCACTCACCTAAGAAATATGCTGAGTGGACTTTCATGGTTCAAAGTCTTAAAGTCCCTTTAGTTGTTCTGAGTGAAATACCTGTGATCATCCATGTTATATAATAATAATAATAACGATAACTTGAAGGCTCACTGTGAATTTAGAGATTTATTTTTTACATGTTCATAGTCTGTAGGCATAGCTCTTTCCTTTATTTTTTTTTTTTTAATAGTTATATTTTGATGGTGCGACTGGGTGATTGAGCTGTGGTCACCCAATCAACCCAGTCATGACATAAAGGAGTGCGCAAACATCACAATGATAACGTGTGATGTCCCGTCCACTACCAGAGGAGGAGATTTTTTTTTAGTTATACTACAGCTCGCCACTAGGGGGTTATTCTAGATGCCATTATATCCTGTCGATGGCTGCTGCATCATTGGGCCATGGATCTGATGTTAATATGAAAACACATCTTTGTTTAAGGGCAACACTTGTTCTCAGTTGATTCACTGTGCATTCGCAGGATTAATTTTAAGTGCTTTGTTTCCATGGTTTCCCCATAAGCTCACCCCTAAGAGCTCCCAGGGACACAGGCTGGCATAAAGAATAAATGAACACACTTCAGGTGCGAGCCGGATTAGTCTCGTCCCGTGTATTGATCGCGTCAGCCGTGCTGACAGCCCCCAGTCAGGAATTAGCGTGAAACATCTGCAGACAGACGAGACGATCTCATCTGACAAGGTTTGCTCTGAGATGCTCCGGAACGCTGCTGAGCCACCGGCAGACAGACAGAGAGGGAGGGAGGGGGCAGGGTATGTACAGTACCTTTTAGTTTCTGAGACTGTCTGGATGGTACCCCCCTCCCCCTGTATGAGCTTAGCAGGCAGCGTAGCCAGACTGAGCTAATAGGCAGGATGTGTGTGTGAGCAGTGGGCAGGAGGAGGCATCTCAGCCTGCTGTCACATTCTGTTTGGATGTGGCATGTTTACACTCTTGGAAGAGCTCTGACGTGCACACAACACACACACACACGCACACGACTCAGATGTACCTGCGTGAGAGACAACGGCCTGATCGTATGACACAATGAGCGTCCTCATCCGAGGGAAATGATCCACCCTGAAGCGTCTCTCATCAAGTTTAAACATTAATTCAGTGTGACAGGGACACATTTGAGGGGCCGTGCTAAACAGAGGTAGACAGACAGGTGGGGTGTCCATATGTCCCCCCCCCCCCCCCCCCCCCCCCCCCCCCCCCCCCCCCCCCCCCGACAGGGGGGGGGTCCCTCTGTCCCCCCCCCCCCCCCCCAGCCCAGCTCCTCTGCCCAGGCCTGCTGCCGTCCTCTCCAGCCTGGATGAGGGTCAGAGGGCAGGCTGCTCTCCTTCCCTCCTCAGTGTGGACACTTGGCATCAGCGCAAAGAGCTAAAACAGAAACGCTGTTCCACATTTCAGCCTGTAAAGTGTCAAAAAATAGAAATAGATCTGAATCACCCTGTTATTCCAAAACCCCAAATAACACGTTGAAGCATTTTTTGTTTGTTCTGACACAAACATAAAAAAAACACACTCATGTGACTTTCACAGATGTCTGAAATAAACAGTGAATATTAACATATAAGCAGCAGGAAATGGTTACGAGAACGTTTCAGGTATAATGAGGTAGCATAGCATTGCAGAGTTGATTCTACAGTGAGTGAGTTCAGACACAGCTAATGAAAAACGGGTCAACAAAAGACACTAATTCAAAATCCAAATTTATGGAAAACAGAAGTGTCCACAACGCAACAAAAAGTTGAACAAATGATCCTAAATAAAATGTGATACTTTGTTCGACTGGCACAGAAACTTCAGAGGCTTCTCCTTTCTGTTGTAGCCCTGAAGAGCAGAAGGAAAAAAACACGTCAAGTCAACTTTTTTATGTTTAGTGGAACCAGCTCCCTTCGTCATAAAAACGAAGAAGACTTTAATTGTTGCCTTTTTTTGACGAGCTCCCTAAAAACTCCCCCCGTGCCTGATTTTTTTTTTTTCATTGATTTGTCTTCTAATGAATTTGATCTTACAGGAATAGTTTCAGTCTGTGATCATATGACCCCCCTTCATTAGAGTGAAGTCTTGATTTGAATCTGTTGCCTTGCCTGAAGCACTTTGCAGCTCAGGCTCTGTAAACGCTCTTCATTGATTATTATATTAGAGAAGCTTTGTCTGATTCTAGCCCTTTAGTGTGCGATATGACTCCAGCTGTGATTACCCAACATTTATCCCACTTTGTGTTAATCAACAATGAAATGACACCGAGCCCTGCTCACATCGTGCGCTGCCACCAGCACACCGGGGCCTCTAGGCCTCGCGGCATTAGATTAGACGTGACCCCTGGCTCCATTCGTTTCAATGAAGCGGTCTGAGGGCCGGTGCTGCACAAAGTGGCAGGAGCGGCCATGTAGTAATCTAATTCCTCTGGTCTTTGTCTTCATCTATTCACTGTCATGACAGGTCATGTTTAAACAGGGGGAGGGAGGGCTGGGTGATAAATGGAAGAGGAAAAGGAGAGGAATGGAGGGGAAGAGAGCGGTAGACGAGACAATTAGGCTGCAGTCTGGTGGGCAGTGAGAGGGGAAGAGGGTGTTTAGTGTGTGTGTGTGTGTGGCTGGGTCCTCCTTGGGTTTGATGACATCACTCATTGTGTCTTATCTTGCTGTGAAAGGCACAAGGTGTCTGAATGAAGGGCAGCCTGTGCGTCACTGACCAACCCGGACTAGAATATATACATTCACAGGTCTCACAGCACCAGAATTTTTCCCCTGTCCTCTCGGAGCAAGTCGAGGTGCTCCGCCAGTCAGTTCCACACTTTGAGCCAAAGTGAAATATCTCAGCAACAACGTGTCCCTGTTTCTCTTTCTCATCCTCACGCCATTCGCACCAAAACATTGTTAGAATATATACAAAATGAACGTGTAGGTGCTTTACTTGTGTTATGGTAATAATAAGCATTCAGATTATATCTGCAAATTAAAGTTTCTCAAAATTGTAATTCATTATTCTATTTAAGTTTTCTTCGTTACTTTCCATGATTACCTGACAGTGATAGTGATGTTAGAAACTCTGGTACGTATCCTCTCATCCAGCACTTTTATTATTGCTCTGATTAAAACCACAATTCCATGATGACAAATAAACGATCTGCATACTGTGAAAGCTTGAATAAAAACCCTCTCCCTCTCCTACCTGCAGGCCTACTTTCGTCAGGGGGTTGCCCTGCAGTACCTGGGTCGTCATGCCGACGCCCTGGCAGCATTCGCCTCCGGCCTCGCCCAAGACCCAAAGAGTCTCCAGCTGCTGGTTGGCATGGTGGAGGCCGCCATGAAGTCGCCCCTCAGAGGTAGGCGTGTCAGACACGGACATCAACTTCACGTGCATTGGACCCCGTACAACAACATGAGGACGATTCATACAGCCACACTAATCAAAGCATTACAGACACAGAACCAGAACTTTCTTTTGAAAGTTGAAGGAGAGGAGAGTGAGATACAGGCGCTGCAGGAACTGTCAAGTTACCACTCCTCTTTTGTTGTTTTATTCAGTGTGCTTCCTCTGGGACTGGGATTTGAGAAAGTAAAAAAAAGTTCCCTCTACAGATGCAGACCTCACAAAGAAATGAAAACACATTAGAAGTGAGGGAGACGGCGCGACGAGAGAGCAGAAACATCAAGGGAAGTGAGTGGTAGAAAATACATAAACCCGGATGAGGTGCCTCTTAATAAAGTCGAAGCGTAACTCAGATCCACTCCCCTTAAGTCCTCAGCCCGCCTGCGTCCGCCAACAGGTGAGGTGCACGCGGTGGCAGCACTCTCATCTTCTGCCGGAGGAACAGCAGGTGTTTGGTGTCTGAGGCTGATTCGCTGAGACAGAGTCTGAAGACGCTTCATCCATGAGACAGCGCTTCACCGGGGTCCTGCTGTGACATTATATTAGTGCTCTCAGAGACAGAGTCTGTCCCTGAACAATGTGCGGAGCAGACCCAGGGAAAACCTCCTGTGACTTAAAAACGAATAATCCATCAATACTTCTACAAGTCCCTGTCTTTCTGCCTTTAGCTCACCCATCTAATTGGCTTCACACTTAATACTCTAAGTTCCCAAAGAACATTTGGTTCCTTATAATAATTCAATATCTCTAATAATATTTTAAGATATTACATTAAAACAAATCAATTGCTGCTAATTGCGGCACGTCTTTTTATATTGTTTACTTGCACTGTGTCCGAGAGAAAGTTAATTTTGATTTGCCTGACATATTTGGAAGAATTGATAATAAACTAAAATCGAAATTGAATTGAGTTGAATTGAATCTGAATAAGCAGCTGAATTACGTAAAAAATAAAGAAATAAGTGGCACAAAAACCCCCCCAAAATATATTAGTCGGTGCCAACTGGGACTGCAGTGTGCACAAATCTAATGTTTCATTAAAAGGTGAATTGAACCACTGCATTTCTGATCATAGAGAGTGTAATTATTCTGTGTATTGGCATGAGCTGTTCTCCTGTGTGCTGTGGTCTGCAGGCCGCACAGCTCAGGGTGCACTGTTCTCTGCAGGCCTCCACAGCCAAAGAAGATGGAGGAATGATACACAGAATCGAGAGGGTTTACAGGCGAGAACTGGCACAGGATTATGTTTTTGCCCTTCAGCAGTGTGAGAATGAGAGCAGCGTGCCTGGGGAATAGCCTTGTGCTTGGCAGGCTGCAGCAGAAATCTGGGTATTCGCAATATGTCCCATATATCTGAGGTAGAGCGTGCTGCTCCAGGAGGGGCAAGCATGTTAGGAGCAGTAGTAACTGGATTTTAAAAAAGATTTTACAAAATGCAAAGAAAAGGAGCCAGCCTCCTGTTTTTTCGGCAGCAGCCACTCCTTAATGTCAGTGTTTGGTAGCGGCAGAGGACGGAGCGGCCTCCTCTGAGGGATCTGTTAGGGCTTTTCCACCAAAAGAACCAGGTGCTAGTTTGGTGCTAGTGCTGGTTGGTTCTAATCCCCTTCTTCCCAAGAACCAGGTTGGTTTTCCATCGGCGCGGAGCCAAGCTGGAGCCACGTCACTGCATCAGCAGCCTTCAGTGAAATCCACTTTTAACTTTTAGAGTCAAAGAGTACAGTCAATGCCTTGGTTCCTTATGTGTGTAGTTTTTACCAAAGTTGTATTTTCGGTCGCATTCATATAATTTTCTTTCAAAACTTCCATAGGTGTTAGTCCAGCCGTTCACAGATCACCCTAAATGTAAGGTAGAAAATGAATTAATTCAATATTCATTCCTAATTTGCAGGTTTTAAATTAAAAACTTTTCAAAAATGACCAAAATGCATCAATAAGCGTTTTCCTTGAAGGAAGAGTTCTGCAGTTTTAGGAGGATTCTTTAATCGCCTTCATGCTGGGAATGAAAAGAGACGGATGCCTCTCAGTTCCTCGTGTTACGTAAGACACTAATCAGCCAGCAGTTGGTGGAATTAATTTTTCAAAGCACTTTTCAAAGTTCGTCAAGACAACTCCCGTGTCGTGTGTCCTCACAGACTCCCTTGAGCCCACCTACCAGCAGCTGCAGAAGATGAAGCTGGACAAGAGCCCTTTCGTGGTCGTGTCCGTCATCGGTCAGGAGCTGCTGACCCACGCTTTCCACGGGGCCTCCGTGGTGGTGCTGGAGGCGGGGCTGAAGATCGGCACGTGCTCGCTGAAGCTGCGCGGCTCCGTCTTCTCGGCCCTGAGCTCCGCCTACTGGTCTTTGGGCAACGCCGAGAAGAGCATGGCCTACATGCAGCAGGACCTGGAGGTGACCAAGACCTTAGGTGAGGAGCAGGATGGAGACCGACGTGCCGGCAGGTGTCGCACACGTCTGATGTTGATCCTCCGTCCCACAGGTGACCAGTCGGGTGAATGCCGCGCCCACGGGAACCTCGGCTCGGCGCTCTTCTCCAGAGGCAGTTACAGGGAAGCCCTGGCCAACCACAGGAACCAGCTGGTGCTGGCCATGAAGCTCAAGGACAGAGAAGTAAGGCTGCATGCGAATGAGGAAAATAGACAGCGTGCTGATGCATGTTTATATTGGGACAGTGACCTCGACCTTCTCAAGTTATCAAGCTGATTTTCATGCATCTCCCACTTCGTCTACTAACATTATGTTATATAGTAGAATATATTAGACTCTAAGCTGTATAACATTACACTTAGTGATGTCATCTGGGGTTTCCTTGGTTTTATACCATTTTTTTTTGTTAAAAATATCAAATTGTTAAAAATCCGGTGCAAAAACGAAACTTGGTGCATGTTGTTGTAAAAGCATCAAAGGTGTGGGGAGGACCAGAGACAGATAGCTGTCCCACCTGGGACAGCGCCATCTTGATGGATGAGACTTTGGACGGTCTGTCCTCTTGTCTGTGATTTATCATTCAATGAACACGGCGAATGCATAGAGAACACTCTGTGCGTCAATGCACCGTGTGCACTCTCCTTGTTTTGTTGAGCGGTTATTTGAAGCGTATGATATGACACTGTCAGCTGAAGCTGAAACTTCTCTCCAACAAAGTCATCACAGAGGGACCCAGACTCGATGTTTGGTCCGTGTCACGCTTCTTCTCCGCCTGCTCTCTCGCCCCCTCATGCCTCCTTGAGAGGAGTTTTTCTTCCCCCTCGAGCTCCAGCCAGAACTCAGCAGCTTTCTGCTGAAACTCTTTGGACAGTTGTGAAAACCAGTGATAATTAGATCTGCTGTTACACATTAGACTTGAGGCCTCCTTATGTGTCAGTGCACAGAGTGAACCCGTCAGGTTGTGTGTGTGTGTTACCGCTGCTGCATAAAGTGTGTGCGTGCGTGTGTGTCTTAACTCTGCCAACTGGCGACGCGCTGATTCATTCATGCCCGTCTGGAGTTAATATTTGATGTGATCTCTTGATTCCTTGCCTGTGGCGTGAGTGGAATATTTTATTGTGCCTTCAATATTTTACAAGAGGCATAAACAATCTCCAGTGTGTGTGTGCGCTTTAATCAATATTGTCTCATGCTGATCCTCTCTTCTTACTCTGCTGTTTTTCTCTGCCCTGTGTGTAAATATGGAGTTTGAGTTTGTTCCTGTGAGTGAGGACGCAGTTCAGGAGTGTGGGTCTCGCCTGACACCTGACTGGTGTTTCTCATGACTCATCCTCTGCCTGGACATGACAGTGTCCTCTCCCTGGTTCTGTCTCGTTGCATGTGTGTCCTCTTTGTCCCACAGGACTGAAATCAGTCATTCACGTTTAGCGTCGTAAAGTTTTGACTTTATTTCGATTGTTCTCTGTCGGTACTTCCTGTTGTGGCGGTGGCCTCTGATGGTTATTTGAACTTATAATATTTTGCTCCATGTCAATCATATATTTGTCTTATTATCAACTAACACTGGTAAAAAAAAAAAATTCCATTAATTCATCAATTCTATTAGATTTAGCTGCAGCCAGGTTTCCCCCTGAAAAGTGTTTTAGATAACAAGGGAATTTATATTTTTGATGGCCCGTCCGTTTAAGGCCCCACCACACACACACACACACACACACGCAGTCATTTGATAGCATGAGGTCCATTGAAAATCTGTCATTAAGACGAATTTGAACTAGTTCATTGAATGAAAGCAGTTGGAACAGGAGAAGAGTGTGTCTGCAGGCACCTTTGTGTTCGTCTGATTCGACACATGGTCAAGTCTCTAACCGTCCCCCGTTCATACAACATTCATTTACACACACACACACACACACACACTGCAGCGTTCTCAGGATCGAAACCAGACATGAGGGTTTTCCTCTCAGAGCAGGACGGTCTGATATTGTGCAGACAATAATGATTGAACCTCTCCTCCACAGGGGCACAGCCAAAGGCAACTAAAACATGGTCATCAGCAGAAATCCATATCTCCCACTGTGATACCTGCATTTGTTTTGGCCACGTGCAGGCGCTTCCAGACAAAGACGCCGCCTGCAGAGAGCTGATGTTTAGTCTGCGGTGGTGCGGCTCGCACTGAAAAGTGACTGAAAATAATACAAAAATCTTTGCTAATAATCAGTCAGTAGATTTCATCTGAAGACATCGCCTGAGGCTCTTGGTGGATATATATATATATATGTATGTATAAAGCTATTTTTGACCTTTAATTAATGAACATTTATTGGAATACCAGAAATATAACAAAACATATGGGATTTCTTGTTGCATTCAGTAACACTGGCCCTGCTGCTGATGAGATGTGTCACAACCAGGCGGGGAAACAGCAAACCTAAAGAAAATCCATCTGTCAGGCAATTTAAAGTTTAATTAACTTGTATGCCGTGCATTCATTAGAGAGTTCAGGTCCACTTCTTATTAAGATGTTTCCTGTCGTTGGGTTATACTGTGGTCGTCCATGTTTTTACGCGTAATCACTGCTAAGGTGATCTGTTTGGAATTATTTTAATTATACGACAGGGGAGTTTTCATCCACTGTTTGTCTGGAGCAGAATTACATGAAAAATGATCAATCTGTTTTCCTGTAACTAAACAGCTGTGAGCTGTTTGACCTCAGTTTGGGTATTTGCAGGACTGATACCTCAGAGTTTGTGTCATTTGGTTCGGCCTGACTGAAGTTGAAGGGATTGCTTTCTTGCCTCGCTCTCGTTCTTTCCCTCGACGTTCCACACGAAGGTGTTTCAGTTTTAACCCCCTGAAAACAGGTCTCACAGCAGCCCCTAATTGGCCTCGGGAGACTGTTGTTTACACGATCCTGTTCAAATCGATCTAAAATTAAAACCTAGTTAAACTCCTATTCTTTTTTTTGCAGTGAAGTTTCACCTGCTGTAACTAAGCAACTGCAACAGAGAGATTTTCACTTTCTTTCCCAGACTCAGATTTGTCTGATTGTGATTTATTGTCTCATCCCATGCAAAGTAGAGCCGGCATTATAGGATTATTTCATTTTGACAGTTGATGTCAATCATTTCCTCTTTCCATATATGTAGAGCGCCCAGAGTGTACGTGGTCCAGACACAACATGACTGAATTTTGCCGTGTGTGGTTGGTCGTGCAGGAGAAATATTGTGTCCCTGAGGGAAATCAAACAGTCGTCTGGCCGGTTGACCGTACACGCCGAGGCCTCCTGGCTGTTTATCAGAGCTCCCTCTCCGGTCGAGAATCCTGCCTCAGAGATGTGTCACCTGGATTTTATGTGTTTACACTTACCACTGCGCTGAGAAGTGGGATTTCAGTAGATGTGTGCTCGGTTCGCTCCTGCTCAAGTGCACGTGCAGCCAGAGCTCACGTGAACAGGTACGAAAAGACCAAAGTGCCTGGATGTTAATCAAGGAGTCGTTAACTCCACCAAAGGTCACTCGGGCTGTTTTCAGTGACAGGTTCTGGGGTCCTGGCATTATCTGTCATTAACAGGCTCCATTTGAACTGAAGGGTTAGTTTTCCCTCTATGCTGATTCTTTTCATTTTTAATTAATCTTTATTGGTGGTTTTGTCCATAAACTGTCCGGAGTTTAAATGCCTGCTTTTAATTTCCTGCTGCCCAAAGACAGAAAAAGCGACTTAAATTATTTTTACTGACAATCCACCACCAAAAAAATCTTTTTTATTTCAGGAATTTATAGCAGGGATTGTTTGGCTTTTTTCTAGAATATTATTTATTTAAATCTCACAAAGAGTAGCCAGAGCTCTCATCCCCTCTGATTCCCCGTCACATCGCCTGCCTGGTATTGTTATCTTCTTAGCGTGTTTGTCTTCTCTCTGAGGTTTGAAGTTTGAAGGCCGCCCCTCGTTTCTCTCTGGCTCCCAGCGAGAAAGACACAGAGAGTGAGTGCATGTGGGACGCACTGTAAATTAGAAGAGAACATGCTAATCACTTCCATTTAATAATTCATAGCTCCCTGTCCTCCGCGCTCTCACGGTCTTTAAGACTGCAAACATTTCATTATAATCTTTCCTCTATGTGTCCCTCATTGTTTGCTTTGAAAGGTCAGATTCGAGTGATTCACTTGCGTGTGCGTGCGTGCACCAGAGCATGAGTCACAGTTTGAGTTGCGCTAAAGTTCCGAAGCCCTCTAACTTAATTACTGTCAGCGTGACGGCCTCCGGGAGATCACTCCTACAGTGGGAGTGTGCCTGCACAGGTCAGGGTCTATTGATAATTACATCACGCTGTGTGTTCACGGATAGACGGCGAGCTGTGTTCGACACATCAACCTCATTATCGCCATGTTTCCTGTGAGGGGAACAACTCTGTTGATGCACGGGCTGCTGTTTTTATCCTGAGCCTCTGCCAGCACAGTGACAGGAGGAGGGCGCCCTCCTTCGTGTTTTCAATCTGTTGTTCCTGGAAAATATTTTCAGTCAATTCATCAACAATAGTATTTGAGAAATGTGCTGTATCCATGAATACTGAGGAGGAAAGACTAGTGAGGGACAGCGTTGGTTCCCAGAGTTAAATCCTGGCTGTGTGGGGTGGGCATGTTCTCTCCAGAGCAGTTGGATGGGATGGGCCAGTTTTGTGTTGTGGTCAGGTGATCAATAAAGTTATTCAATTCCTCCTATGGAGAGGAGGATGAATGTCTGCAAATGAATAGTGATCCATTCAGTGATGCTGAAAACATGCCCAGGAATTTCATTTGGTAAGTGGAGATTATGTATGTGTTGTGTTGCTGTCACTTTGTGTAGGCACAGTTATTTTTACAGTTTTAGTGTCCAAGGACACTTCTGAATGCAGCTTGCAGGTGCCATGGATCAAACTATTGTCACGGTCAACCCTCTCTACCCCTTGGGCCACGGCAGCCCAAGCTGAGAAATATCTGCCATGAATACCAGTGTAGGGCCATTTACCAACCCAGGTGCTGCGGTACCTCACACAACACAGACGATAAATTACCGTCGAGAACTTCTTTCTAAATCTAGCGGGTAGGATTTTTAGCGAATGTGCAGCACAACCTGTAAAATATTTGCAGACTCGGGACCCTCAGGTGCCAGGAGCTTGACTTTCCTTTAACTGATAAGAACTCAGCATCTTTGGGTTTCGAGCGGTTAATTCAATAAAACAAGCTCATGATACAGATCATCACGTGTGTCGGTTCATACTTTGTTGCACAATTACAGATGATGATGATGATGATGATGATGATGGTGTGATGAAGTTGCGAGGGACGCGTCGCGGCGTCGATCCGCGCAGCGTGTGTCTGAATGTGTGTAAAGTGGGGTCTCGCTGTCATTTTGCTGGTTAATGGGAAACAGACCTTGTGTTTCAAAATCGGACTTGATGAATCATTTCCCATGACTCCTCGGATCGATCCCAGCAACCTTTAAGATTAGTCAGAAAACGAGTCGGCAGCTTTCCAGTGGCTGCAGCTGCTTCCTTCCATCGCGCTCACGGAGCCGAGACAGTCTCTATGTTTTGCTGGGTGGGCGTCAGTTCGTGGCTTTGTCCTCATGCACGTGTGAAAGCAACAACTGTGCGCGCGTTACCTCAGCACAGTGTTAAGGCAGGAGTGAGGGCCGATGCAGACTCACAGCAGCGCTAAATGGGAATGTGAAAGATTAGCTTTCACCCCTGTAGCCTCCAAACTGTGTGTGTCTTCCCAGGCTGCAATTTCCATCAAGGATAAAGCAATGCCCCCCCCCCCCGCCCCTTTTTAAAATGTTTGTCCCCACGTCTTTTTCATTTACTGTCTAAAAATCTCTGTTCTGTCACTGTCCCGTCGTCAAAATGAGGAGAGCTCTTAGTGCTCGTCAAGGTCAGAATCCACTGTAAAAGCAGCCACTAGCGTATTGTATTGTAATGTATTAAAGAGAATAATGTATGAGACGAGGGCTCACACTGATGAACCTACAGGGAGCTGTTGCCTCTCCATGTCTCTGTGGAGCATGAAGAGACAGCTCAGTGTGGCCAAAAGGGAAAAAAAGTAGTTGAAGGAGAAAATCCATGATCATTGTTAAATAAAGATAGTGTCTTTACTATAATCATTTGCAGCAGTATTTGCTTTTTTAGGTACTAACCAGCGCGTGTGTGTGTGTGTTTCAGGCTGCGTCTGACGCCCTCAGCAGCCTGGGCCACGTGTACACGGCCATAGGCGACTACCCCAACGCGCTGGCCAGCCATAAGCAGTGTGTGCTGTTGGCGCGACAGACCCAGTGTCAGCTCTCTGAGGCTCGCCAGCTGGGCAACATGGGGGCCGTGTACACGGCGCTGGGCGACTTCACCAACGCCGTTCAGTGTCACGAGCAACACCTGGACATCGCAAAGGTACCGGACAGAACGCAGGAGACGTTGTGCCTCCCTTTGTCGCTTAAACAAAAAGATGTTTTGCGTGGTTTTTCACTGTCAACGGAAAAAAAATAAATATCAAAACCATCGATGAATCGGTTCAGAGTCTGATCCTCTGGGGCGTAGGGCTCCAGCGTTTTTCCGAAGACACATGAGCGAGTCACACACACTCAGACAGACACATTCACTTTGTATAACTCAATCCCACATGCACCCTTCAGCGGCTGCAAAAGACGACATGCTTTTCCCCCGGGTTTGACAGAAGCTAATAAAATAGTTGATGCTTTTGAAAAAATATCAAGACTTGGCTCCTCAGCAGGAGCCGATTGTCTTTATTCTGCCCAACGCTCTCATCAGTTCATTGATTAGCTTTCTACATATGGCTGTCATTTTCATGAAGAGATGTCATTTCTTGCAAAAACAAATAGAAAAACACCATATTTCATTATGTTCCACAAAAACAATCCAGAATCCACTCCAAGAGTTGATGGGTTCTTCCCTGGACCCGCCCTTCTCTCAAGTTCAATAAAATACTTTTTTGCGCAATCCTACCAGCATTGAAAACGCACTGACAGCATAACCTCCTCGTCTCTCGAGGTAATTATACTTATACTATGCACTTGAGGGTAATAGAGTAAGATGGTTATAAGATTGTGATATTCCTAGAAACAAAGCTGCCAGAGTGTTTCTGTGACTTGTTTATTTCCTTGCAGGCAGGGCCTCTTTTACGACGTCTGAAATGAATGCGGTTTCGCAAACAGGCTAAAAAAAAAAAATGGCACACACTATTATAAAGCCATTAGCTACAATACATGTCGTAATTGAATTTTGTATGATTATGGAGAGAAGCGCAATTTTTATTTCCAGTCAATGATGAATTGAGAGCAGGGGGGCTGCTTGTTTTCCAGCAGCAGTCACACACCGGGACAGTTTCCCTAATGTCTCTGTCGTGTTTGTGCCTCAGCACATCGGCCACGTGATGAATGGGGACTCTCATAACAAAGTTATTGCGCGTTTCCCACAGAATATAACGTGCATTCAGGACAATGGATGCTGAGCGTGTAAATATGTGGGGCGTCACAATGAAGCCCTCTATGCAAATGTTACATTAGCCAGTCGTAATCTGTGCACGTTTGCCTCTATTGTTTTTGTTTCTTGGATGGAGTGTAACGCGGTGGGCTGGCCAGCGGCGCCGCAGCCAACCTCATCTCGCTCATCTCGCTCATACACACTGACCATCTGTTTGTACCAGAGTGAAGGTTCCCTCAAGTGAAATCCACAAAGTTTGTGGCAGAGTGTTTTTTAATTTGGCCGTTTCTGATAATGGCGTCTGTTCGATGTGTGGGCTCCGTCTCTAAACTCCTTACAATAAAATAAATGTCCTTTTAGTGATATTTTTCACATTAATTTTGTTGTCTGTGATTAAGCTCAAGCACAGTTTTTTCGTTCATTCTGCAGTAAAGGCTTCAGTGGTCTCAAAGGTTTGTCGGAAATCATGTATGTTGTACGTACACTGCTGTAGCTTTTAAGTACAGGAGATTTAGAACTAGTTCCCACAGTTACGAATACGAATGATTAGTTGTATATCTACTCTCGACGGAAACTGCGCTGCGTGTCGTGATGTAGCAACACATGTCTTTGGCAGACTTTGGAGAACCGTCGCGAGGAAGCGCGGGCGTACAGCAACCTGGGCAGCGCCTACCACTCTCAGCGAGACTTTGACAAAGCCATATCGTACCATACAAGAGTGCTGGAGCTGGCACAGGAGCAGGCCGACAGAGCCATCGAGATGAGGGCGTATGCTGGGCTGGGGCACGCTGCCCGGTGCATGCAGGTTGGTATAAACTCATTCAAACACCTGATGTGCTGTGTAACTGAATCACACAGAGGCTCCTCGGGCGTTCCGTGTGATAAATTCCAATCTGCCCTGTGACCGTCAGGACCTGGAGCGGGCGCTTCGGCACCACAAACATCAGCTCGAAATCGCCAAGGAGCTGCAGGACAGAGCGGCACAGGGCAGAGCATCTTCCAACCTGGGTGAGTCAAGCGTGGTTGTGGGGTTGGGAATCACTGGCCTAACAGATGTGTGGCTGATAATTGGCAGAAACATGCAAACCTGAAATGTTTCCCAGCCAATCTCACTCTGCCGGCATGCGCATTTGTGTCGGGCTGCAATAGCAGAACGGCCGATGGACGCCATCGCGTCACACCTTAAGTTGGATTTACTTCTTCACGTCGGAGCTGAGGCTTTATCTCAGGTCATTTTGGTAGGAGCTTCAAGTCCCACTGTGGATACAACAGCCTGAAGTTGGTTTAAAAAAGCTTGTTCCCACCATCTGGACTCCACAGGAAACAGGAGTTCTGTTCCTCCACTTTGGCTCTGCTCTGAATGGGCTGACAGCTGTTTTGATGTGACACGCCTGCAGACCTAAAAGAGCCCAGACACTAATAACTGAATGAATGAATGTGCAATGAACCTTGAAGTGAAGGGATGGTGTTAGAAACAGGACGCAGCTACAGGTAATGAGGAGTCTGGGACCAGGTTCTGCATCTTTTAGTTGTTTGTCAGCCACCAGGATTTCAAAGGGGAGAAGGAAATAACGATAAGCACAAGACGATAGGGAGAAGAGCAGCCTAACAACACTGTTACCATTGAGGAGAGCCTGTGTAGATGACAGCCGATAGGAGGAGTGGTGCTTCCTCTATGCATTGTGGAGAAGAGCGCCTATGCATCGTCTTTTGAAAGAAAAGAGGATTTCAGTGTCTGCATCACACACGCTTTTCAGTGCTGCTTCACAGTCGGCGCAACCCCTGATCTGAACCAGCAGCACGCTGTGTTGTTTGAACGCTTCCATAAAAATGCAATTAACTGAAATAACAACAAACACAGCCACTGCGATTGAAAAAGACACCACAGATCTACGTGGGAGTGCACCTCGAGTTTCTTTCAACAATATGTAGTATCCAGTATCCAAAAAAAAAGTTGCCGCATCCATTTCCCAGCATCAGTTGTAAGCGTGCGTCCACACCAACAGATGGCATTTCTCTGAGGTGAAGTTGGTGCTGGTAGCGTTTCTTTGCCATGGGCCTCGCCTGGTTCAAATTCAAATTGGCATCGGTGCAATGGCCTCAGACAGTTCACAATCACTGCAGTGTGGTAAAATTAGTGCACGACTGTAAAGGGCAGTGAACGGGATCAGCGGCTGTGAAGCAAAAAAAACAACTTAAGAGGAAGTGAGAAGAAGAACTTCGAGAAACGCTGAAGGATTCAGTTGATAGCACAGGCTTAAATTATGTTCAGATAAGGTGAAAAAGTAGAAACAGAGAAGGCATATGACAATGTGCCCCAGGGGGCTGGTCGTTCCTGTGGGGGATCTGACCCATGTATTACCAAGGTAAGAGCTTCAATCCCCAGTACAAGTATAAGTCCAAAGTAAAATGCATTTCTGCAGGGTGTTTGCCAAGGTTGCCTCCTGGGTGGTATTTACGGATGGGATTTACAGCGACAGCCGGAGTGATGAGGGGTTTCCAGTTCATTCTTCTATCTTTTCATGCACCAAGCACCAAATCCCTGGGTGTGCAAGCATACTTGTTCATGACTCTGAACATCAGGATCGCTTCCCCGCTTTCTGCGGATGATGTGGTTCCTTTGGCTCCTTCAGATCGTTTCCCAGTGTGCACTGGGCTGGTTTGCAGCCTAGTGTAAAACAACCAGGTTGAAAATCTGCAGCTCCAAGTCTGAGGTCAGGGTTCTTTTCTGGAAAGTAGTGGATTGCGCTCTCCGGGCTGGAGCTGACTTGCTGCCCTGAGTGAACACATCTAAGTATAGGGAGCTTGTTCATGAGTGAGGGGAAGATGGGCACGTGAATCGGTTTGGAGTCAGCTGGACTGTTGTGGTGACCAAAGGGGCTGAGCTGAAAGGAAAAGCTTTTGATTTACCAGTCGATCTTTGCTCCAACCCTCCCCTGTGGTCAGGAACCTTGGGTAGTAACTGCAGATTCAAGCTTTCTCCATATGTCGGCTGGACTTAGACCAAGAGAAAGGTCATCTAGAGCAGGGCCTCTCAACCTTTTTGGAGTCAATTCCATCACGGACCCCTGGTCCAGAATCATTGATCTAGGGAGCCACTGACGCTTTGCATTAAAAGGGGCCAGTTGGTTTGGGCATTTAATCAGGATTCCTCCTGATCGGAGGGTGTCTGCATGACCGACCCGGAGGAGACCTGGGGGTAGACCAAGAACTCACTGGAGGGATTATAGTCATATCCAGTCTGGCCTTGGAACATCTTGGGATCCCCCAGGAAGAGCTGGAAAGTGTTGCTAGGGAGGGGGGATGGAAAACCCCCGTGTAGCCTGCTGCCACCTCAAGATGACTTGGTTGTTGTGAGAGTGGACGCGTGGGATGATGGATGAAGGGAGGGATCGATGGAACCGTCTGTTCTATTGTATTCACTTTGAGTCTATTGACAAGGGACTAGAACGTCATACGCAGTAAATCTGGGCAAAGGCTGCAGCATTATCTATCAAAAGATGGGAGTTCCTCTGTCAGTGCAGAATCTGCGAGACTTTAAACGTATTCGTTTCTTTAAAAAAACAAAAAGCCTTACAAATGATTTAATAAGAAAAGTCTCCTTGGTGAGTTTTAATCTGCTGCAGTAGTGAGGACGATCATTGGGTCAAAGGTTGAATTTCCCGTCACATTGGGAGTGATCGCACTTGCAGTCTGTATCCCAAACATGGTGGAAACCGTGGTTGTTCTTCAGCAGCCGTTAACGTTGACCGCCTCCCTGCCGTCTCCTCTGGCAGCTCGATAGACCGACTGTGCTCCTGTCCTCCGTCTGACCAGTGGCGACTTCTCTCTCACCAGAACTGTTGAGCAGGAGCGCGTCGCTCGCGTGCTGCTCTGCCCTCACCTCCTCTGGTCAATCAGCGCTCATGTTTTATTAAGGCTGCTGCTGGTTTTGGTTTCTGCCACCACGGTGATATGTGAGCGCCGGGTGAACCCGACTCCGCTGCTGAGTGGACTCCGTGCAGCTCTGCACCTGGAACGCGCCACGCCTGGTTCCGTTTCTACGTCTGCGTGTCACTAAGTGTCAGCAGTTTGAAATAACACTTGTCTTGACTTCACTCACCAAAAAAATGCCGTAGAACTTTCCGTCGGGAGCGAGTTGAGAGGCCGAACTCGGTGCAGGGTCTGATGTGTGACTAACAGGCTGCTGCTGAAGCTGCTGACTCTCCTGACAGACGAGCTCCGCTCTGGTTCAGATCAATGATTCACATCATCATTAATGGATGATAACGTTTCTCTGAACGCTGACTTGACAACTCTTCATTCTCCTGTCCTCCTTTTTTTCCTCCTCTCATTTCCTCTCGTCTCTTTTCTCCGCCTTTTATTTCATCTGCACACTTCTCTCATCTTTACTTGACTTACTCAAGTTTCTGTTTCTTTTCTCCTCCTCCTTCCTTCTTCTTTATGTTTCCTCTCCTGTCCTTGTTTCCTTGTCTCCTCTCCTCCATTGTTTCCTCCACTCAGACCAGGGGAAACTTCAGATCTGATTTTAAAAAATTCACAGCACAGATGAGCTCTGCAGAAATATCTCATCTCCGACATTATCTGGTGTTACCCAGAGAAACACCTTCGTGCTTTTTTAATCTACCCTTTAAAGCCTAATTATCTCTCCTCTAGCACCTCACACTAAGATCCTTATGTCTCAGGGACTTCTTGTTTTTCAGTGATTTTTTTACTCAGAGCAACTTATCCCGCCTAACGTTCATTCAAGGGCAGATCAGGGATTTGAATGCAACTTTCAAAACTCATATTTTCATCACTGTACAGAATGCACATACTAACAGTGCCATTATGGATCGGAAATCACAAAATCCATATTTTTTTTATTTCGATCATAGATATCACCCCCTTAATTATACATGTATGTGTATATATTTTCATCAAGATCCATTAATTATTCTTTAAGAAATCTATGAAAAAGTTGTGAAATGCATCGTCTCACAATGTTAGAGACAGTAAAAGCAAGTCCCCAAATCCACCTCTGACTCGCACCAGCACCAACGTATAACTTGACTAAATAAGACTAAATAACTCAATTTCCTCCTCTGTGGTTTAACCCTCCTCCAGAACATATAGTAAACATGTTGATAAATGTAGGGTTAAGAGTCGGAGTCACATGATTCAGCCGACGGAGCGTTTTCCGCCCCCCTGTGGAGCGAGGGTAGGGAGATCACCACTCACCTCCGCTAATCCCTCTCTGCTGTTTCAGCCCAAAACCCTGTCATCAGATTTCAGCTAATTTTCCACACCTCTAATCCTCACAGCTCTGCTGCGCTCAGACGGTGTCCCCTCCACGTCAGGGAATCCCACTGTCTCACTCAGCAGCCACGGATACGTAGCTGCTGCCTTACGCCTCAGAGGAGGCGTGGGTTTGCCTTAGAGGAGATTCTGTGTGTCTATATGTGTATGTTTGTGTGCTCACACCTGTGTTAACAGAGTTTAGGAGGAGGGCTGAAGCCATTCCAGCCAACTCTGCAGGCTTCGCTGTAATCCTCTTAGTGTGAGACCCAGATGAACAAGGTCTACTTTTCCTTATCAACCACCTCCTCCTACATGTGCTGGAGCCCTGACTCTTATACATGGTTAGAGACCGGTCCTCTGAGGACCTCTGAAGCAATATATGTATATAAAGTCATGTTCTTGAGCGTCAAGTCATTCAAACACAGTTTGTGAGTTTCTGAGGAGAATAAAGATAAATTGAATAAAATATGCCTCATTATTCTTCGAGGTTTTTGACAGTTACACCAAGTGTGAATGAGTTGAAATGAATTATTCAGTTTGGTTCATGTACATCTGTAACAGGCTAATTACATATTCAATCCTGAGCTTAATTTGAATGAATTGCATTTGTTTATCTGGATTTATTATTCTTTTGTTCCGTCTGTGCTTTTTGATTTAAATGATAGAAATGCACGTGCTCATGCTTAGATTTTAAAACTTTACTGCGAACTCAGAACTCAGAATGCAAAGTCATTATAAAAGCATAATTAAATTATTTTTACTCTATAATCACTTCATTCACGGAGCCACTGAGTGTTTCATTGATACTGGTGCCATCAGTTACTAAGCACACAGTCAACCTATAAATATGAATAGATAAATAATAGTAGTGATAAAAAATCTGTATGCCTTTCAAAATGAAAGCGTTGACTTGGACACGCATGTCCAAAACAAATGTTTTATAAATCCACTGACTTTTGTAACACATTTATTTCTCAATATTTTATAACTTTATACAATATGAGGCATCCCAGAGTCATGTGCTCAGCTAAAATAAAAATAAAAAAAATCTTTATAATAGTCACTTAACATTAAGGTCTCACTCCATAATAACGTACTGTACATCAAATAAATAAACCCAAAGTATAAGATTGAATGTGTTGCTGGACATTGCCTATAAATTGTAGCTGTGTGTGATGAAAAAGTCACATAGTAGTAAATAGTACGTCACTTTGGATAAAAGCATCTGATCAATGACTTTGTAGGCACGTAGACCAAAAAAGGGAGAATGTGGCTGTTGATATTGAGGCGGCAGCAGCTGTAACACACACGCAGATGATGAATGTCACCAGTGGTACTGAAAACAACAGAGGTGGCATGGACTCTCTCTCTCTCTCTCTCTCTCTCTCTCTCCGCACGCAGTTTGACATGAGAGCGACATGTAACCTCGTCCATCTGCTGTCTCGACGTACCCCCACCTCCTGTCCCCCCTCTCCAGCCTGTCCTCTGTATCTCTACCACAAAGACACAGAGACCTTCGATTTGATGTTTGGTCCCCAAATAGAGGAAATGTAGCTGCACACTCTTCTCTAGCTCTTCTGATTCTTAACAGAGGGAAAAGAGTGAAATATGCAGTAGACATAAAGGTAGACGTGTAATCCAATCATGTTAATCTCATTCTGTTTGCTCTGATTTCAACGTGTATTCAGCCATGATAGCCGTGAGAGGAAAGATGAAGGTTACAGTCAAACTGGCCTCCAACCATAGCTCCACACACACACACACACACACACTTAATTTTGTGTATTTTTGTTTTGTTTTGCTGTGTTTGAGTATTTCATTCCTTTATTTAAAGGGATAGGGACTGAAAAAACTAAAAATGAACTCATGACCTACTGAACACCCATAACACTATGGGTTCGATTCCCGGGCTGAACCAGCGGGGCCTTTCTCTGACCATCAAAACAATGTTGCAGCAACAGGTGAAAACACTGTGGAGCAACATGCTGCATTGACTGCTACGGTTACATCCAAGAGAGGTACTGCAGTACCAAACACAGCTTCACGCGGTGCTGCTGCTGCGTTGGTCAGTGCAACTTGAGCATGATGCCACGTTACATCAATATTGCACACAGTTGTACCGCTGGGTCGGATCCAGTGCTGATGAAAGACAGCATCTGCAGCACTGTACGCATGTAGAGCCATGCTGAACAGAAACCCCAGCCCTGTTGCACCCGGGGGGGGGGGGGGTCTTCTTCCAACTTTCACTTTATTTATTACTTTACTCTGCACATTGCTGTAACAAGCATTTATTGTTGTGTTGGTGGGCTGTCATCTGTTTGACCACCAGACCTGATCAGGACGTCTGTCAAATGAGTTTTGTCTGGAATCCCATAAGATGTAACAGCGACTGACTTAACTTGGCTCTGATGGCTTGACCCTTGATGGGATGTGTCCTGAAAGACCCCTGAAGTGACATGGAGTTACGTTGCAGGACTTGAGACTTCACTGGTTACTTTAGATTTGACTCGTTGGCTCATCATTAAAAACCTGAAATGTTGTTAATCAGCATCTTGCTCTTACTTATAGAAAAACCTGCTCTCCACTTTCATCTCAGGCATCATTCACCAGATGAAGGGGGAGTATGAGACAGCCCTGAAGCTCCACAAAGCCCACCTGTCCTTGGCCCAGGAGCTGGGTGACTATGCTGCCCAGGGGCGGGCCTACGGTAACATGGGCAATGCCTACCACGCGCTCGGGATCCACGACCAGGCTGTCCGCTACCACCGACAGGAGCTACAGATGTCCCTGGAGGTGAACACCGTCACTCCTCACCAGCAACACTCAGATACTCAGGAGGACTGACAAGTGAATGTCTTTGCGTTTCAGGTGAACGACCGTCCATCGCAGGCCTCCACACACGGTAACCTAGCAGTTGCATACCAGGCATTGGGCGCTCACGACCGGGCTCTCCAGCATTACCTTCATCACCTGACCATAGCGCGAGAGCTTCAAGACACTCAAAGCGAAGCGAGAGCACTAGGCAAGCCAGACGAGCAGGAGAAGCACTGAAGAAAATCGAAAATCATTTATGCTTGATATAAATATTACGTTTTTTTTCCTTTTCTTTTTCCAGCAAACCTGGGCAACTTCCACAGCTGGAGAGGTGAATATGCTCAGGCCTTGCCTTACTACCAGCAGTACCTGGCCTTGGGCCCAGGCTTACAGGATCTGGAGGGAGAAGGCAAAGTCTGCCACAACCTCGGCTACGCTCACTATTGCCTGGGGCAGTACAGAGACGCAGTCAGGTCAGACACAAGTATCCTGTCCTCAGACCCACAGATCTTTCCTTTTCAATGTAGTGAAGAGATCAGACACGCCCGGTGAATTTTTGTTGATTAGAAAATGTGTCTGAAGGTGAAAATGCATCTACATTCAACAGTTTAAATATTAGCCACTTTCTCATTTTCAAAATGTTTTGTGTAGCACTAATTGCGATACTTTAAAATCATTTTAGAATCTCAGAGTTGTTTAATCGAGAAAAAAGAAAAATTATACACATCCATACATTTACTGAACTTGAGTTTAAAAAAGTGGTTTTGCCCCCAGATATGTCCTTTGGTAGTTAAAATGTTTAAAGGAATGCGCATCGCAACGGTATGAAGTGCAAATGATTGTGTTCTGACTTCGACTTTACGTGTTTCATCCCCATCGTAGATATTATGAGCAGGACCTGGCCCTGGCTAAAGACCTCCAAGACAAATTGGCCCAGGCTAAAGCCTACTGTAACCTGGGCCTGGCCCACAAAGCACTGGGGGAGTACAACAAAGCAGAGGAATGTCAGAGATACCTGCTCTCTCTAGCCCAGGCCCTGGAGAACACACAGGTCACCTGCCCACGCTTGCTGGATGAGACGCTGCACAAACGTGTACTCGCTGAAGAAGTGGTGGTTCATCTGTGTCTGTCCGCCTGCAGGCAGTGTTCCGGGCGTTCGGGAACCTCGGCGATATATGTGTGTGTCGGGGGGATCTTCCAGGAGCTGTGCGGCTCTACCAGCAGCAGCTGACCCTGGCTCAGAGAGTCAGCGACCAGAAGATGGAGGCCGATGCCTACTCAGCACTTGGATCGGTTCACAGGTGACACACGGGTCGTTTGAATGCCGTGATCTGGTCGGCTTTCCTTGTTTCTGTTTCTCATACTGGCCTTTAAACCCTTTCACGTCAGGCTGCTGCGGCAGCTGGATACAGCCCTGTCCTTCCACAGCCAGGAGCTGACAGTCCGCAAGGACATAGGCGATCAGCAGGGGGAGTGCAGGGCGCTCGGCCACCTGGCGGCGGTGCACATGGCCCTGGGCGACTACCCGACGACGTTCCAGTGTTATGAGACCCAGCTGGGTTTGGCTCAGGGTCTCAGGGACGCCCGCCTGGAGGCCCAGGTCCACGGAAACATGGGCATCACCAAGATGAACATGGGGGTGTTTGAGGAATCGATTGGCTACTTCGAGCAGCAGCTGGCCATGCTGCAGCAGCTGAGTGGAACTGAGAGCATGATGGACAGAGGCAGGGCCTATGGCAATCTGGCAGACTGCTATGACGCCCTGGGAGACTACGAGGAGGCTATCCAGTACTACGAGAAGTACCTGACCGTGGCTCAGAGTCTGAACCACGTCCAGGATCAGGAGAAAGCCTACAGAGGACTTGGCAATGCATACAGGTAGGAAAAGGAAAACTGGAATACGTTTCTCCCGTTCGAAATCAAATAAGATCTAGATCCAGCAAGACAAGAACTCCTGTCGTTGGTCCAATTTAACTCCAGTGGCTTTAAATTGAAAGTGATTTACACAGCACTGGAATTTGCTGATGACGTCATCTCTATCAACAGATTCCACATCAGACTGTGAATAAGCTGGGAGCAAGGGCCAGAGCAAACATAGCTGCATCGATGTGCAAATAGCTGTTAATAAATTTCGCTCGAATGTAAAACCACAATGTTATGGCTGTAGAGAAATGAGGAAATAATGTCTGATAACAGTGAGTCCGGGTGGTGTCTTTGTGTCCAACCTCTGCAATATTTAACAGATACGCCAAGCGTGATGAAAGACTTTTCATTTCATGTGCATACATTGGTAATGTGTGTTTTTTGAAGCTCTTGCTGTCGCTGCAACATGCAACCACTCGCTTTACTCGGTTTATTTGTGTTTATGTCTCGTTTTGGCATCATGTTTGATGCTTTCCTTTTAGTTCAGCTATGGTAATGAGGAGAGTGGGCTCCTTTATCTCCTTAAATGCAGCTATTATAGATGTTTCTATTGTTACTGTTTTACTCTTCAAAGACACAGGTGGTTTTACGCAGCCAAAGCTAAAGCCCTGTTGTGACTAATAAGATTTCTCTCTTCTGTACGATCTTGGGGATGATCATCTTTTTGTCTTGTCCTTTCTCCTCAGGGCCGTTGGCAGCCTCCAGCAGGGCCTGGTGTGTTTTGAGAAGAGGCTGGTGGTGGCCCATGAGCTGGGCGGGGAAGGTGGGGGTAAGGCTCAGGCTTACGGGGAGCTGGGCACCTTACACAGCCAGCTGGGCAACTACGAGCAGGCCCTCTCCTGCCTGGAGCACCAGCTTAGCATCGCACGAACAGCAGGGGTAAGGACTCGCCTGGGAGAGGTTCTAGCCTCAGTGATCTGCTTCTCCATTTGGCCTGTCGCATGGAAAATGGTCGTCACAGTAAATCCTACTCTGACCGTCAGGACAAGTCCCTGGAAGCAGAGGCGAGCGATGCTCTTGGAGGCGTTTATCAGCTGATGGCAGACAACGAGACAGCGCTGCAGGTCCGTACAAATCCGTTACGCATCACGACGCAGTGTTTCGGTCATTTGAATTAACGGCTTGACATTTTGTGAAATGGTGACAGCATCTTCGTGTCTGTTGTACCGTTAGCCACCAGTTGATTAGTTCAGTTGAGCAGAATGATTGGAAGGAGGGATACTGCAGCTAGTCAGGCTCTACTCAGCTGAGTATTTCCAGGACACACCTCTTGGATATCGGGGTTTACAAATCCTTGGATGACACTGCAGTGGCAGTGTGAAGGCATTCTAGTTTTATGTTTGGAAAAGGGGTCACCAAGGACGACCAAAATACAGCAAAAAGAGTCTTTTCATGATGAAAGCCACAGTGCTCAACAAAAATACCAAATTACAAAGTAAAGGCTCGTCAATAAAACCACCAGTAGGGCAAACAAAACAACGTGCAAGGCATGACATGACAAACACGAGCGACATGAACGACAAGCTGACAAGGAACAAAGGAAGCACAGGGACTAAATATTCAACTGGCTAACAATCAGTGAGACACAGGCGGGCACCCGGGCACAGGAAGTCAATGGACAAAAACACACGAGCGAGCAGACACTACAAAATAAAACTTGAGACGTGACTAAGGCTACATAAGATATGGCATGACCTTGAAACTAATGATAAAAACATAACATAACCGTGACACAGTTTATCACACAGTATTTAAATTTAACCCTGTTTAGTCCTGAAACTCCAAAAGTGTTATTCGGACTCAAACACACCACCCACACCTCCATCACCACAGTGACAAGAAGAGTGAATGAGTACATTTTTATTTTTGGGGTGAACTGTCCCTTAAAGCATTCAAACTCCTCTGCTCCAGTGGCACCAGAGGGCGTTGGACATAGCAGAACAGATGGCATGTGTGGCGAGCCAGGGTCGGTCCTACGGCAACTTGGGCCAGACCTACGAAGCCCTGGGCAACTATGAGCGGGCCGTGGTCTTCCAGGAGCAGCACCTGAGTGTGGCAGCGCAGACCAACGACCTGATAGCTAAGACTCTGGCCTATGGGAGCCTGGGAAGGATCCACCATGCGCTGCAAAACTACGCACAGGCTGTGATGTACCTGCAGGAAGGTAAGAGTCCCCGTCCCCCTCAGGTGGGACAAGCGTCTGTTGCAGTTACACATGTGAGCTGCATTGCATGTCACGTGTTTCCTGTGATCATGAAAAAATCCACAAGTTCTCATGGGATGTATTATCAGCTTTAATATGTTGAGCATACTTACATGCTCAGTAGAGCTGGCGCTGGGTTTGTAGAAATCAAACTTTTACTTTCAACTCTTAAATTAAATGCTAAATTCCTAGACAGTGAACAACAAGCAATGCCTCAAAAACAAACAAATCCAGTGCCGTGCACTTTGAAGGATGCAGCTCACAAAGCAGTGTCCTTCAGAGGCAGTGATGAGCAAGCTGAAACTGCTCCTCTTCCCCAAACTCCAGCCTGCTGAGCCCCACAGAGAATTAAAAAAGAAATAGGGGGATATAAAGAACAACAACAACAAGTCAAGACAAATGTGCAGCATCTGGCCGCCATCGTGTCAGTGGAACATTAAATACTTGATACCTACCCAGATATTGGTGGCTGAAAAGAAGAGATATTTGCCTGGCTTCTGTTATTTCACTTTATTCCATGGCACAAATCCTCTTTTCTATTTTCATGCTGTGAGCTAACGTTCAGTAGCTTTGTGTCATCTTAGTCTTTGCCTCCTCATCTATTGCACACACACAGCTTAAAGATGGGAGATTTTCATTATTAATTCATCACCAAAAAAAAAAAAAAAAACTCATCGTGTGATTATTTACGCCCTAATCATGCTCACGTAATGACATAACTACCCCCTGATGCCTGGCTCCCTCCTTCGCTTCTTCATTGATGATGAGGTGCCAACTTTTGACAAACTCTAAAAAGTGAAAAAAGTCACAGTTGCACCTTCCCCCTGTGGTCATACAGGCTCTTTTCTTCGCGCAGACTTTGATCTACATGTGGGCATCTCATTTAAAGTGAGAGTTGTTTAAGCCCGAGAACAGTGTGAGTTGCATTTCTAAAACCCAGAAGAAGCATGAAAGGTATTCATGAGTCTGACACAGGCTAATAGAAGATCAGAGCTGGGTTGTTTACCCTGCAGCGTGGTTTCTTTCAGTCAGCGTGTTGTCAATAATCCTGTTTGATTTCACCTCTTCTCCAACTAGACGACTCTTTGAAACACATGTAGCTCTCATTGCGCCTCCGTCATAAAACCACCTGCTTGTTGAGAATAATCCCGTTTGAATCTTTGTCCTAATGGATGAGAAAGCACGCTTTAATGTGCACGCTCCGCTCGCTTCAGATTCATTTCGACTGGAACTTAATTGTAACGGATCTTTAAAACGCGCGGTGGGCTTCATTGGCGAAGCCCTTGAGACACGGCCACCATTTGTCGTTCAACCCGTCGATTTTAATTGATCATTAACAGGCAGCGAGGAAACGGGCTCGGAGTTGAGGCGAGGACAGAGCTCAAGCGTGTCTCCAATTAACCTCCGCAAACAGTCGAAGCGAGCACAGACGGCAAACATCACAGGACCAGGTTCAGACAGGCACCAAGAGGAAGTGTGAACCCAAACTTGATGATTGATGAGAGTCTGCTCGTTCGCGGAGCCTAATGAGAGCTAAATGCAACCCGCCGTGACTGTCTGCAGGGAGAGAAAACATAACAGAGAGAACACGGGAACTTTGAATTTGAATCTGCGGAATAATAAGGCCGCGGCGAGTTGAGACAAAAGCAGCAGTAACAGGAAAAGATTGGCTAATGTGGGGGCCCTCGGCTCACTGCGAGGTCGATGCTGTGTGGCACCAGCTGAGCGTCGGAGCGCGAGGACTTTCAGACCGGCCCCTTGGAACAAGCACCTCATCCGCTCTGCTTTGTCTCTCCTCTCCGTCCCCTCAGGTCTGCGCCTGGCCGAGCAGTTGGGCCGAAGAGAGGACGAAGCTAAGATACGCCACCGCCTGGGCCTGTCCCTGTGGGCCAGCGGAAACCTGGAGGAGGCCCAGCACCAGGTGTGGGAAAACTCTCCAGCTCGCAGCTGCGCTTCTTAACATGCGTTAGCTTCCAAACTTACTGTGCACCTCCAATGTAAATCAGAGATTTATTGCCATGGGGCTGTTTTGCCATTTTTTAGATATGGGAACAGCTGCCTCCTTTATGGAACCTTTCTTTCACAGTCCCTCCCTGATGCGGCTCCGCGTCACACTGTCTGAGTCCTGACTCAAACTGTGTTTGCAGCTCCTCTGTGATCACCAGTGATCAGAGGCTGCTCTGAAGTACATATTAGAGTTAGATCCTTCAGGAGTTGCAATCTGCTCCAGGAGGGATCTGCAGGCTGTGGCTCAGGTTTGACACTGAGGGACAGAGACAGTGCTGCACAGAGAGGTCGAGGTGAAACTGAACTGAGAGCTCACCAAGACTAGAAGAATTTACTTCTGTGACTGAAATCACCTGACGTGGATCGATTGACTGTCTGTCAAGGTTTTTAAAAAACCTGTCATATTGTTTGAAAGTGAGCAAGTTTATACAGAAACTTGGTGAAAGGATGTAGTGTGGGTCAGGAGAGAACCCGTTACAGTTTTGCATGGATCTGGATCACTATGAAAGAATAATGAAGGGAAACTTTTTTTTTGCCATTTTTTTGTTTTCCCAAGGAAAATGCTTTTATTTAAGGGTAATATTTTGCCTTGGTGGAGCCTTGGTTTCACTCCTTCCAAGTTTTCTGTATTTCCACGGAAGTGAACTGAAAAACTGGACTGAACTGTTTCATAATAGTATTTCATTACTCATTTACTTTGCATTTTTTAATTTAAAACAATCATGCAGCTAATGATCTGCTATGACCTGCCCAGCAATGACTGCCCACCTCGTGTATTCATAGTGCCACCTACTGGTGGGTATTTTAACTGCTCGCTCATTCAGGATTGGACACGGTGACTGGCGACTGAGATGTGTTTGCGTCAGTGTTTTAACATGCACGTTGGGTTCTGAAGGTTGGTGTGATGTGTGTCTCAGTTATACAGAGCGTCGGCCTTGTTTGAGACGATTCGTCATGAGACGCAGCACAGCACGGACTACAAGCTCTCGCTGTTCGATCTCCAGACCAGCTCGTACCAGGCTCTCCAGCGAGTCCTTGTCAGCCTAGGTGAAACAGCTGGCCCCTCCCCTTGTGTCGTAATTGTGCAGCCTACTCTCCTACCGTCTGTACTTTGCCTCAGATCCCACTCTCCCAGATCTCCTCCTTCCTTCCTAACTGTCTCCAGATACCTGTTTTATCTTCTTCTGTGTTTCCACCCAGGCCGGCACGATGAGGCACTGGCCATCGCAGAGCGAGGGCGTACACGTGCCTTTGCTGATCTCCTGGTGGAACGCCAGAAAGGAAGTCAGCAGGCTGCGAGCAGCGACCCTTATATCCCAGTTACCGTGGAGTACATCCTGGAGACGGTGAACGGTCAGAGGGCAATGGTGCTCTACTATTCTCTGGCTGGAGGCTTTCTGTACAGCTGGCTGATATCTCCCGGAACAGGTACAGCCACACACACACACCCATTAAATACACTCCACGCTCTTTAAGGTTCAATTTTTTTGTCCATAGGTCAGGGTGTTAGCTGTCAGGTCGTTGATCGGGGTTGCTCCTGAAAGACCACACCCCCAGTCATTTAATTTGGACTGAATGACTGAGAGGAATCTGTGTTGGAACGACGAGAAGAGCTGTATTTGTTTGATATGCACCCACCTGGCTGCACTTTTTCCTCATAGGTTAGAAAATGATCCAGGCTCAACAGGAGGCACTGGACACTGGAACTTGGCCACAGTCTGAATGGTTGATTGCCATGACATTTACTGATGTTCCTCGATGGATATTTGACTCTCATGTTCTAATTGTCATGACATTTGAGTGGATTCACTTTTGGATTTGTGACGGCATGACCTTGATCTTCGACCAGCTTCAGACTGCGACCCCATCAAATGTTTGTTCCACCCAACACATCTGTATTGGAGGGTTGTAAAAGAAGTACACTAGAGCGTCTGGGATCCAAAATATACTGAAGCTCAATACTTGTTATACTTTCACACTTCACTAGCTCCAATTTGCAGAAGACCAAATTTACACCTTTTGTGCTCAGCATACCCTTTATTCCTGAATGCTACAGGTATCGTGAAGTTCAATGAGGTGTACCTTGGAGAGCCCGGGGCAGAGGTGTCTGAGCTCCAGGATGGCGGGGGGAGCCCACAGGGTGGTGGAGGAGGAGGTGCAGGTGCAAGTCCTCTGTCTCTAGACCAGCACATCTACAATGCCAGAGAGGCCCTGGGGGTGGACAGCCATTACAGCAGGTAGTGCTCTTTGTTTATAAGGTAGATTTTACTCCATTACACACCAACATCATGTACGAAGACCAGTGCAGTCACTGCCACCACACAGGCCCAGGTCCCGCATGAAGATACACAGCTCTGACTGCTGGGGCTGGTCATCCTGATGGAGAAAATACGATCACCAGTATCACTATTATCGGAATAGTAGTGATACTAAGAGAATCTTCTGACCAGCTCTGTGCCCCTGCTCTCCTGTGGACGTTTCCTCCACCAGTGGGTCCTACACTGTAGTGCTGCCTATTTTACTGCTGTGATGAGTTGGTGTCATTCAGTGCACAGTGTTGATATTGTTTCGAGTTGGCTGACTGGCTCTTATTTCATCACCAAATAGGAACTGCACCCCGCCCTAGAGTTTGGAGGTTGGTGACCACGATAAATATTATGCCTCCTAAACGCCAGCATGTTAGCGTCAGTAGAGCCTCATGGACTCTCGTCGGAGTAGCATGCAGAGTCTGTGCTTGTGCCTTATTGCTGTACATAGTCAGTGATGGAAACACACAGGGGCGGGGCTGTAAGGGAATAAAGCAACACAGAGGGGGCGAGTTCCCTTTGTTGTCCGTCTTCCCTCTCTCCTGCTTTCTCCTGCCACATTTCCTTTCCCGAAATTATCCTGCCCACAACTTCAGGCCTTGGTTGGTGCAACACGACGAGCTTGTAAATCACTACCATGTGTTGTGTCAGCAAATGTTCCCCTACACAAGCTGCGTCTTAACTTTCTGTGGAAACCACTGCAGCCACCAGCGATTCGCTGAGACTGTATGTGTGTGTTTGTCCCTTTCTCTTTCCCTGTGTGTGTGTGTGTGTGTGGCGAGCCCGGAGCCTCTCTTTCTTTATACGTGATGATATCATGAATCCTGCTCATCCACAGTATTGTGTGTGTTTGTCCGTATGCCGCCCTGAAATGCTTTCCAAGCCACCAGTCGACTTTTACAGCCCTCTGTCACGGATCCAGGCAGCAGAAACTGCTATTTTAACCGATCAAATCTCCCTGAGTGTGTGAAATGTGCAGCCAAGGGATTCCATAAAAAGTAATGGCGTTTGCTAATGGCAAATCCTGCGGGCTGTCGGCCACAGGCCCAGCACAATGGCTGTCGCCTTTTTTCTTTCTTTCTGTAAAATAGTCATTACTCTCTTGTTGAGAAGTCCCACAGTAAGCACTGGGCTGGCAATAAACTGCAATATTAACACTACTTACTGCCTTGTAAGCAGTGCCATTACCTTTCTTGTATCCGCTTTTCTGCTTCATGTTTTACCATCAAATCTAAATGTTCCCAGAATGCATCACAGATGTTTTGAATGGGCTCATTTAACATGTGAAGTAGACCTGGGCAAAACCTCTACCCTTGCTTCATTCAATACAAATGATTTGTTGCTGCAGACTTGGTTTGTCTGGCATAACCACAACGATGGCTAATGGAACTATATGCAGTTGGCCTTTAATGCGCCGATGTTTTTGTTCTACCACGTTTTTATGATTTTACATTAACCTGGGCCAAGGTCCTGGGATGCCGGAACTTCATGTCGGAACATAAGTAATTCATAGTAGGCTTCCTGAAGGGAGGGTTTACTGCAAGACAGTTTTAGTTCTTGACTTCTGACATTGTTTTCATCAATGCTGTTTGCCTGCTTCGCAGAGTTTGCTCCAGCAGTGAGACAGAGAGTGAAGCCGGGGATCTGTTAGAGCAGCAGTTCGAGGAGCTGAACACCTCAGCCTCCGACCCCACGGGCTACCTCCGCATGGTGTCCAGAAACAACCTCTTCAACAGGTTTGGTTCAGGTTTTTGACTGAGGTGGGATTGATGACACTAGCTGCCTGGCTCCAGAGATAAGATTTTTTTATTGGTGTTTGAAGTCGCACAGAATACACACACGTCCCCCATTTTTACCTCATAATTTGATTTGGTTAGTTTTAGTTTCATATTTAAAATACATTGATGTGACATGTTTGATCTGCAGCAAAACTGCGTTTTTACTGTGGCACTTTCCACACCTGTTATTTTGGGGTCGGACTAAACGTCAGAACGTCTTGACCTAAGTCAGGTTGGAAACCTCCAGTCCTGTTCATGTTTGTGCATTTCTCACATGTGTGTGTTTATGCCTTCGACAGAAGCTCTCACAGCATGACCAGCCTCTACAGTGCCACAGTGTCTCCAGTGAAAGACAGCTTGTCCTCCCCTCCCTGTCGACCGAGCAGCATCAGCAAACCTCCTCTGCGGGCCCTTTATGACTTACTCATAGCACCCATGGAAGGCGTACGTATTGCATGCGTGTGTCAGGAGCACCGATTTATATGAACTCATTTAAAGTCAATATCTTTGTCTTGTCTTGCTTCTCCAGGGCCTGATGCACAGCAGTGGACCTGTGGGCAGACACAGACAGCTCATACTAGTGTTGGAGGGGGAATTGTACTTGATCCCTTTTGCCTTGCTCAAAGGCAGCTCCTCTAATGAGTACCTGTATGAGCGCTTCAGTCTCATCTCTGTACCTTCTTTGGCCAGCTTGGGGGCCACAATCAAGGTAGGTAAAAGATATGTGGATGATAACACAAATTCAACATTTTTCAAATTGTATCCTCTTATCATATCATTTTTTAATTTATTTTACCCGTTCATCTATGTAGAAAATCAATAAACAACTGGCCGGTCTTTGCTCTCCCCACAGCCTCACCATCGGAGAGGCGGACCCTCACTTTGCACAGATGGCGGTTCGGTGGCTGCAGTGGTTGGAGCTCCTCGCCTGCCCCCCAGCGTGATGGGCCGCTGGCTGTGGGGGCCGCTACCTTCAGCCCAAGATGAAGCGCTCTGGCTGGGCGAGCAGCTGGGATGTCATCCGCTGACCGGAGCCAACGCCACAAAGGAGCGTGTGCTCACGGCCCTGAGTCAGGCGGAGTGCGTTCACTTTGCCACTCACGTATCGTGGAAGCTCGCCGCTGTGGTCCTCGCACCCAGCCAAGAGCATGCTGGCGGGGAGGGCGCGGGAAGCCGACCCAAGGAGAAACCACCGCGCGGGGCCTTGACCTCAGGCGAGCCCGTGGATCAGGATGCAGAGACCAAGGGGACGTTTGCAAAAAAGCTGAGCAGCCCAGAGGGACTGAGGGGGGCGGATGAAGCCAGCGAGGACGAGGACAGTGTGTGTGATGTGGAGAGTGTCTGCGACAGCCCACCACTTCAGGACTTCCTCCTCACGGCTGCTGACATACTGGGCCTGTGTCTGACTGTCAAACTGGTGGTTCTGAGGTAAACACCTTCCACGGATTCAACATTCAACACAAATCCTTTGGTTCCATCGCTCACCTTTGTTTTGATCGTTGTCCCCTCAGGTTGTACCCGGAGTCCAGCAGCAGGGTGACGGCTGACGGGGTGGTGGGTCTGACCCGGGCCTTCTTGGCTGCGGGTGTCCAGTGCGTGTGCGTCTCCTTGTGGCCTGTACCGATAGCTGCCTCCAAACTGTTCACACACACCTTCTACACAGCACTTCTCAACGGCACCAAAGCCAGTGCTGCTCTGACCGAGGCCATGAAGACACTGCAGAGCAGCAAGCACTTCTCACACCCCTCCAACTGGGCTGGTACACACTCACGCTGACTGACATCTCACAGTATCACCTGTTAGCTCGGTATTCATCATGTGACCAAATCATGGGACTTTTAAATTCCATCCACTGGTTTGTGAAACCATAGAACTTTCCTTTGGATGAAAACAGAGGAAGTGCACAGCAGCAACATGTGTAGCAAGCAAAGTTATAGATTTCCACAACAGATGACACGGACAAAATCTCTGAATCTACAAAGTCGAATTAATTGAATTTTCTTTCAGGTTACATACTGATTGGAAATGATGTGAAGCTGAACAGCCCCATGTCGCTGGTCGGCCAAGCCCTGGCTGAGATCCTGCAGTACCCAGACAGAGCCAGGGACGCCCTTAGAGTGCTGCTGCACTTGGTGAGACCCCTCCTCACTTGATAAGATAAGATAAGAACGTTTTTATTCCTCCCCCATGGGGGAAACACACATTTACAGAAGCTCCGTAAAAAAACAAGTAAGGATAAAGAAATAAAATAAAATAAGATAAAAATAAAATAAAATAATCTTAAAGGCCTACTATTTACAGTTAAGTTTACAGTTACAGTTTAAATATGAGAACTGGGTGTGCAAAACAAACCAGAATGTGCAGCAAAACACAGAATGTGCAAATGTTCGCAAAAACAGTTTTAAGAAAACCATATTTTCTTAATTTTCTTGGTACCATATTTCCATCGTCCGTCTTAACGTGTGTCTGCACCCGTTGTCATCATCAAGTGGACGACTCTGTTCATGCAAATTATCATGTGACTGTTAATCAATAAACGATGCACGATCCAGAAAGATCACTGAACCCTTCAGTTAATTGATGGGAAGTTAATCTGCAAACATTTGTGTAATCTGAGGTCAAGGTAAAAAAAAAAAAAAAAGAAAAGCCTGTGACCATTTGTGGATTTCCTGGGAACTGATGAACTGTCACCAAGCATAATGCTTTAATGGAGAGGTCCAGGTCTGAAGTCCCCTAATGGTTTATTGTAAATATCAAGTCCCAGAGCGAGTAATTAACATGAACTCTCTCTCTCTCTACAGATTGAGAAGTCTTTGCAGCGCATTCAGAGCGGCCAGTGTAACCCAATGTACACATCGCAGCAAAGCGTCGAGAATAAGGTCTGAGTGCTGGTCTCTCTCTCTCTCTCCCTCTTTCTCTGTGTCTTTAAATGTCGACGTCTGTCTCCTCTGCTCATGTCCACGTGTTTCCCTTCCTCTGGGTAAGGTCGGCGGGGTGCCCGGGTGGCAGGCCCTCCTGTCTGCGGTGGGTTTCCGGTTGGACTTCTCTGGGAGCGGCGCAGGACTCCCCGCGGCGGTCTTCTTCCCCACGTCAGACCCTGGAGATCGGCTGCAGCAGTGCAGCACCACTTTACAGTCCCTGCTGGGTACTGCAGTTTTTCCCCCCAATCATTTAAATGTCACGTCAGTCTCGCGGATAAAATAACAACTTATTGTATCAATCCAGGAAGTATAATTTAAGAGCAGAGCACAGACTGTGATGAAATTACAATTTAGAGAATGTGTCTTGTGTTTTGTTGTAATAGATGTACTTCTAAAGTCTGCCAGCAGAGGCCACTGAAGCAGCAGATTCTGCGTTGAATGGATTTAACTTAGAGTTCTACACCTGACCTTATGAGTTCTATAAATAACATTGTCATGATAACTATATATACATATATCTAATGAGCTCCTGCCCATCCTCAGGTCTCACTCATCCAGCCCTGCAGGCCCTTTGTAAACTTGTCACAGTGTCTGAGGCCGGGGAACAGCTCATTCACAAGGTACCGTCACAGTGAACAGCAGTGTCACAGTTGTTCATGTCTCTGGTGGAGGAAGCATTCATCCATGTTAAAAAGCTCAAAATCCTGTCTGGGAAACACCATCACCTGCAGTAACTCGTCCCCCATGACTCTTTGTCTGCATATGTGACGTCGTCGGCTTGTTGATATTGATGCTGCAGTGTCGGAGCTGCCTCTGATTCACTTAAGGGAGCAAAAGATGATTCATTTGACTTTATTATTTGTATTTGGAGAATTTCACCTCTTTTGTCCTCAGATAATTTTTCAAACCTGCACTAACCTTTATGAAAAGTAACGTACATTCTGTGAATAGCAATTACTGAAGAACTGACGAGATGCACTGCACTTTCCGAGTGACTCATTCCATAATACAGACATCTGGGCTTTGCATCCGTGTTTTTTTGCCGTCAGTTATTGAATAAGAGCTCATCCCTCCGGCATCAGTCTCACCATTGCCTTCAACACTTCTTCTCAATCACCCACAAGTGAATACCCGTAGCCCTCCATACCACATTTGTGTATCCCAGGTCACCACTAACACGAGCAAGTTATTATTCGTGCATGTGCCGTGTGACCCAAGCGCAACATTTACACGGGAATTAATTTAAGTTTTGTTTCCTCTTCTCTCAAACACACACGTCACAAAGGCGGTCAAAAGCATGGTGGGAATGGTAAGTGCTCTGCAATGACGCTACAAAGAAACTATGAACGCTGCTTAAAGCCGGCTCACTCAGATGAGGACACCAATTGCCTGTGTTTGATCTGTGGGATCTTTGTGTTGTAGGTGGCGCTGCATTAAGCCTGCGTGTAGTCGTGTGTGTTCCCTGTTGATGTTGAAAAATCCATTATTTGGACTGCTCTCTTGTCTCTGTTACCTTCTAAACGCCGCATCGTTCGTCCTCGAAGCTTCACCAGGTGCTGGTGCAGTTGCAGTCGGGCGACAAAGAGCAGGACTTCTCTCTGGCTCCCATTCAAGTGTCCATAAGTGTTCAGCTCTGGAGGCTCCCAGGCTGCCACGAGTTTCTGGCTGCACTCGGTGAGTCAGTCAGAATAAAGGAAGCTATGGTTTCATTTCCGTCTGATGTGCTCTCCCAATTACTCACTTTCCTCTTTTAAGTTCTTTAACCAATCAGGAAGGCCCCTGGAATAGATGCTCAGAATAATTTAAATTTACCATATAACCAGTCATCAACCTACCTCTTTGCATTTTTAATCACTGTTAAACCTCATGTAAGCCTTGTGTCTGAATAGAAAGATTTCTACAGACAAAACTGACTAATACAGCTGATGGATAAACGGAGGAAGTAAAAAGCACTTTTCCCTCCTTGAAAGTTGTGGTGTAGGAACGACGTGTACTTATCCCACCCGCCCTCTCTCTCAGGCTTTGATCTTTGCGAGGTGGGTCAGGAGGAGGTCGTGCTGAAGACAGGAAAACAGGCCAGCAGACGCATCATGCAGTTTGCTCTTCAGTCCCTCCTGGCGCTTTTTGGTGAGAATGATCCATTATTTCTTTTCCATTTTTCCATTAAGCCCAAACCTTGTGAATCTTTATTCAAGGGCTCATATCCTGCCTTGTGTCAGACTCCACAGAGCTTCCCAAGCGACTGAGCATGGACAGCTCTTCCTCCCTGGAGTCCCTGTCGTCCTCCCAGTCCGCCTCCCAGCCTCACTCTTTACCCCTCTCCTTCGGTTGCTACCCACCTCAGCCCTCCTTCCTGCCCCCGGTCTGCCCGGACAACCTCTCCTGCGACGCCATCTCTGTCTACAGCCTCAGCTCCCTCGCCTCCTCCCTCAGTTTCTTGTCCCGGCCGGAGCCCGCAGGAAGTGACATCATCAGCCAGCGCTCGCATCAACAGGAGCCCGACAGGCCTCGCGGAGGGGCGGGCCTCTATGCCTCGCTCTGCCACTCAGGCAGCCTGTCGAGAGGTCGACTCCCCAATCACGGAGGAGTAGCGGGAGATGGGGCGGACGAGGAGTATGAGGGCTACTCCATCATAAGCAGTGAGCCGTTAGGGCGAGGAGGGAGGGACTGTGACACCCTGCCGCTTCCTGCAGGACACAGACATGGCAGAGGGGGTGCTGGGAGAGGATCTAATGGAGGTCATAAGTATCCCATCACAATGTCCTCCAAGGGGAGCATCAGCACACCTACATCTCCCATTAAAGCTCCGCCGCTGCTGCCGACTCTTTCATCCAACCCCAAGCTCAGGCAGGAAAAGTGAGTCCAACGCCGTTTGAATGGTCTAATGAATAAATGAACTTTGTTCTGTCTAACGTGCACTAAACAAAGAAGTAAAGAATGAAACGGGTGAGAAAGAATTAAAGGCAAGACAGCTTTATTTGCACAGTGCTTTTCATAAACAGGGCAACTCAATGTGCTTTACAGAAAATCCAGATACACATAGCAAAACAAAATACAGTAATACAGTAATACAGTTCAAATTTTAAAAGTTCAAACTATTTATTTTGCAGTACAGGGCAGTTAGAGAATGTTGGATTAGGATGGATAAGAAGGAGCTACTGGTAATGGTGTCTCTAAGTTTATGTTATAAACATCCCTTGACATTTTCTCTTCATTATTTTTCTCCAGCTCATCTCCTCAGAGGACAAAGAAAGGGAAGGTAAGCAGCTCAGAGTCAGACCAGTCGAGTACTGAGACGGACAGCACGGTCAAGTCCCAGGAGGAGAGGACGGGCCCGGCAGGACAAATGGATCCACAGGAACTTGCCCAGAAGATCCTGGAGGAGACCCAGAGCCACATGCAAGCAGTGGAGAGCCTTCAGAATGCAAACATGAGAGGGAAGACACTGACTGGGCCGGAGCGTAGAGAGGAGGCGCACGGCAGACAGCCATCTCACTCTACTCCCACAACGCCAACTTTGGCCTCTGCCGGGGGAGGGCGTGGGTTTCAGCCCTCAGAGACCAGTGCGTTTAGCAGACCACCCAGTAGGGCAAGTCTTAAAGCCTCCTCCTCACCTTTGTCTCTTCCTCGCCATCGTCCCCCCATCTCCGCTTCCGTGTCAACGCCTCCCGCGACTCGGCCCAAACCACCGTCCCGCTCCTCTTCGCTACAGAAAATCAGCTCAGGCTACAACAGCCCGGCTCATTCTTCTTCCTCTTTATCCCTTGCGGCAAAAGAGAAGGGTTCGCCTTTGCCTGCGGCTTCCCCTGACGGGCACGCGCTGGCTCAGCTCAAACTGAAATACCCTCCCTCACCTTACTCCGCACACATCTCACCCTCCCGCTCCCCGGCTGACAGCGCCGCGTCGCCGGCTCTTTCCTATTCCTCCACAGGTTCCGTCTCAGCCTCTTCCAGCCCTGCCAACACCCCCGAGCTGAACCAGTCAAAGCACGACAACAAAGTCCAGGCAATTCACAACTTGAAAACCTTCTGGGCCAACGCCAGCCAGAAACACGAGGTTCCCTGCCCTGCCACTTTACTGGGTGGGAATAAAAGAATGAGCACAGTTCAGAAAGATGTTCTGGGTTTGCTGAATCTGTCGCCTAAGCGTGAGTCAGTTAGCAAAAACGTTGAAGGGTCTGAGGATCAGAACACTGACATCAGACCGAATGGTCACCAAAAACTGGAGGCTAAACCACCCCCACCTCCATCTGCTACTGTTCCCACAAACTCTAAAGGCGGCAGCAGACTTCCCTCCGGGAATGGCTACAAGTTTCTGTCACCTGGACATTTTTTTCCATCTTCTAAATGTTGAGTTTGGATGTTTGCTGCATCACCAGTAGGCCGGTCTTGTGTTTCATTTTCATTGTGCAATGGCAGAAGTTTACAAGATATGACCAACCCCACCTGCTGATGACAAGGATTTCAAAATACCTTCGACTTTTTAAATGGCATTACTTTTGTCACGAAGGGATGTTAATATGTTGAATGTGATGACTACACTTTGCCTTCTTCTGGTCAGAGCTGGAGCGTGGAAGCTCTCGCTTTTTATGTGTTTTCATGACGGATGAGAGCATGCGTCCCTATGGCTCCATGTACACTGAAAAAAGATTTGACTCACAGTCCGCTGACTGAAAGCCCAGGAAAAGAAAAACAATGTCAACGCAAGCACTCGTTATATTTGTGTAAGTTGACCTGAAGTGGATCTTGATTTATTGTGTAATTATTATTGCTAAATGTCATTACCAATGCTTACTTTTGTCATATATTTTGTAAACTGTGTTTTTCAGTCATCATTACACATTTTTTACAATATGTAATTAAAAGAAGGATAAAGTAAAGAAAACATTTTGGTATTTTTTTATGGAGATGTGATTTGAAGTGTGACTGTCAGCATGGTACATTTTGCCATTGAGTGTTTCATTAACTTTGTAATGGGCAATTTTGCAGCAATGCTGGTTTTATCTACACATTTTAAATTCTCATGAAGTTGACAAATAAAGGATGATTTCCTTGTCTTGTTTTGATTACTTAAAGGTATGAATAAGCTAAGAAATTGAACATGATAAGGTAAGATACATTCACAGGAGGTGAAAACCTGAAGGTCTCGAAAAATGTGGTTACTGAGTTTGAAAACAGCAATTAACAATCAACAGCTTGAAGAAAAGGAAAGTCATTACCATATGTGGAAATTTGCTGTTTCCAGAAGTCACCAAAACTAAATGATGCTGATCATACAGGTGGCCAATTTCCAAATAACTGATGTCATATTATGGATTTGTAAGGTTTAGTTCTTTATTTTCTTCTGTTCTTCTGCATTGCCCAATGCAGTATGTGTGTTGGTTTGATTGGCGGCTGGCATCCTGTCCACAGTTGCATTGCCACCAACTTTCTTGATTTCATTTGCTTCTGTCGTTTACTTTCTGTCGAATTTCTTTTCATAAACTATGTACTGCTCTTATCCTCTCCTTGAGGGAGCTTAAGATAAAAGCGTCTGCTGAGAAATAATAAACGCCTGTATTCCTATGAACCGTGGTGTGGACTGCCTGAGCCAATCAGAGGAGCGCAGGGGGCGGGACCAACTTGTTGATAACTGTGTGGGGGGAGCCCTCAGTGCGCAGCCGTGGCCCGGGTGACGAAGATGGTGCTCATCAAGGAATAGTGAGTGAGAAGTGTTTCAAAAAATCTCTTGTGCCGCACGTAGACCGCATGTTTCCGTCCGTCCGCGAGCTTTTCACTGTGCTGCGAACGTGTGCGCTTGTGTCGCCGCTGTCGCCCGCTGAGTTCCGCATCTCCGGGGCCCGTAAAATCCCCTCTTTGATCAGGGTGGATCGGGACGTGGATAACGGGACGCACCGGTCTTTTTTAGGCGTTGCTTGTTGGGAGCTACTGCTAGCAGCGATGGTTAGCTACGTAGAAAGGCTGCCGCGGTTACACCCAAACAAGCAGCATATTCCCGTTATTCGCCGTCGATGTGTCTGCGTTGGGTTGGAACTGTGAAGTGGCGCAACGGTGAAGCTTCGCTCCAGTGAGGGACAGATTAAGGTTTCCCTCTCCGTCGGATTTACCGCTGCTAGCTGGCTAAGTTAGCTGCAGCAGCCGGCTAGCTGAGATCATGACGATTCTCATTTAATCTGAAATACACACTAATTAACCTTTGTTGCCAAACAATAGCCCAGCAGCTGGCTGTTCGGCACGCAAACCTCTCGTTAATAAATAGTCCGAAAGGGATTATCCTCTAATATTGGCCCATTCCACATAGCAGGTGTATCCTTCAAGCTAGCGTGAGGTTATGGGAGGACTAACTACTTTGCTGGTACTTTGCCGGCGCTAGCATGAGAGAGTTAGCCCTTTAAATGGATGGCCTACACGAATAGAAGAGTAATGCTGCCTCGGTAACACAGTTAATTAAATCACTTCGTAGCGGTTGTGTCTACTTTTTGTCAGCAGAGCTAGCCCCTACCATGTGGCTAACCTATATCCGCTCCAGAAAACGGTACCTGTTGTTGGGGGACGCTACACCTCAAAATGTGGTTTCGTTACCGGGTAATGCCAGGACCAGGAAGTCGAAACTTCCCTCCGTTCAAACTAGTTAATGTGCCAACATTTGGGTCATGGAATATGTCATAAATCTTGAGATGGTCGCAACATTTACAGGCCATTGATGTATAACGTGTGGATAATGTGCTGAAACGTTTGTTTACCATTGGTTCAATAGTACTTCATCAATGAACATGTGTATTTGTTGGGTGGGATGTTAAACCATGCAAATACAACACAACAACAAATACAGCACAGCACAACACAACACAACACAGATATAATCTTGAAGTACCAAGAAGCTGTGCCATGTGATCTAACATTTAATGGATCAGTTGTTTCGAATCAAATCTGAAAATGTCCTTCAAAACTTCAGTAATTGTCATTTTCCAACTTAGCTGCAGTGCCTGTAATAGAAGCCTTGAAACACTGACAAAAAGACTAGTCTGTTTACTGTCAGCAATGTCAATTTCATTTGCTTACTGCACTTAATATAAGTGAATCATCAGGATGAGCTTTGCCATTCTATCATGGTCATCTGTGTGGTTGTGCCACTAGGATTTTGTTGGCCACAAAATGAACAGTGCATGATAAAGTCGTGCTGTAAATGGCAGTTTAGGGAATGTATTGTCTTGTGTTAGAAAATACCAATTTATGACTTCTAATCTGTCATCAAATCAACTGTGTATTTGTGCAATCCCAACCTCTTTTACACACTTAAAATACAAGCTAGCTTTTGTCTAACTACCATATTTATCCTCAAATACCTTCTTAACCCATGAACCTACAGTGTTAATTGTAACTTACATAATTTCATAGAGCTGTCACTGTTTTGAACTGCAGCGTTGGTTGTGAAAGACAAAACACATCATGCTTTACATTAGGTGTGTTAGTTCTTCAAACCAGTAATTAGTTTCACTTAATCATAAATACAATCAATGTTTTTTTTAAGCTGCAGAATGGCAGCAAAGCATCTGGTTTGATTGGATGGAATCAGTGAATGTTTGGCTAATTTTTGTCAAGGTAGTTGTTTTTTATTATTACTGGTTATTCTTTAAGTTTGTTTTTGTAGTTGGGATGTAGCAAAGAGAAAGCAGCTGCACTGTCTGTAAAGGGGCCCTAAGTACACTGGAGCTTACATAACTATAGGTAATCTGGAACACTAGACCATGTGAACTGTGACTCGTCAGCCTGTGACACTCAGGCAGTTTTTACGTTCCAACAAAAGGATTTCCCATGCAGCCATTTTCTGTGTGTCAAAATCACAGTTGATTCGTGTATAGTATTAATTTTTAACACTAACTGAAAGATAATGCTGCACATTAGAATGTATATTCTGTCACTAGTGACATTGCCATGCATGTCTAACCTTGACAAAGGTTTTACATTTTGATGTGGTTCATTTTTCTAGTGCGATACAATCAGTGACCTTACAGCTGATGATCGATAACTGATCAATCATTAACACCTTATTTTACATGAAGGAGACCTGGATCCCATCTGGTATCTGCAGCCATCACAGACCTTCAAATGTTACATCTCTTTCATTTGCTTCTGAAGTGAAGCTGATGCTGCAGTCACTAGTGGTTTCTAGTTAATTTCTTAGTTCATGTTTACATTTGTTAATCAGAGAAATTAGCAGGTGCATAGACCTGAGTAAGAGTGAAACCTCTCAGCTCTTCATGGCACAGGATTACAGCACTGTGCTTAACTGGTCCACTTAAAATCTTACACCGGGAATGCTGTTGCACATTTAGCCAAAGCCAACATGTTAGATTCTGTCTGTTAAAAAGCTGCAGTGTACACAGCACTGTGAGCCAAAACCACAAATGGTGCACTCTGCCTTTGTTTTTCCAGTTGTTTCACCATTCCTTCGGTTGCATGAGTGTCGGTGCCAGAATCTGGCTTTGTCTTTGGAAATCTTTTGTACCATGACAGCTTATGTATACATTATGATATGCCACTATTACTAAAACCCTCACATAGTGGCTTCAGATGGCTTCAGTTTGAAAGCAAGTACCTGTCACACTTTATGCAGAAGAATCATGAGTGTTTGTACTTCCTTAACAATACATTTTTAAAAATAATGTAATCACTGCGTCTCTCTTAATTCACTTTGTTAGAAAGCCCCAGCAGTTCGTGTTTAGGGTGAGTGCAGGGAGCTGAATCTGACAATTGCAACAGGGTATTGTGCATTGTGCAAATAGGAAGAAGAGCAGGAAGCTACCACCAGGAAGAAAATCCCCTATTCTGTGCGCCTGTTCCTTCGTACCATAAATAATAATAACTAAATCCAGATATAAGCTTGTTGTTTTCAGTACAATTAATTCATATATAGCTTGGTGTCCTGCAACGTTTACTTTAGCACAGGCCTGCTCCATTTCCCCCCCAAAGATGGTCTGTTTATCAACAACTCATGCCTCTTCCATCTTAGTTTGGATAGACAGTGTGCTCAAATAGTGTTTATTACAGAAACGGAATATTTTCAAAATTACAGGAATAGTTTAAAAAAAGGGAGGGGGGGGCATGTCTTGCCTCAGACTCCTATCATACATATAGCTTTTTAAGATTATTTTATGAGTTCATTACTTAACATTTCCCTGATTTTTTTTTCTCTCTTTTATTAACTTGTTTTTTCCTTCATTCTCTCCCTCTCTTGTTCTCTCACGCTCTCCCACTCTCAGCCGTGTAGTGTTGCCGGTCTCTGTGGAAGAGGTAAGTATAATTAACTCAATGCCCTCCTTAGTTATTACATGGCAAGTCATTTTCTTTGAAGTCTTCCTTTCTACAATTGTTGGATTGGTCAGGGCGGAGAAAAAAAATTGTCGTATAGTGTTATATGATGCATCTGTGACAATAAAGGTTTTCTTCTTCAGTCATAGCTTTTAAATGATTTTCTCCTGTAGACAGAATTCTTTCTCTCAGCACCAAGACAAACAGCCTTTGTCAGAGAGCACTGGTATTTGTGTAACATGCTGGTTGTGGCGGTGTTTGTCAAGAGAACTACACTGTATTGTGGACCTTTAAAACGGTCTCTGTGACATCTCACATTTTGATACTCAGTTTATTGACAAACTAGCCTGTTTAACCCCAAAAAGTGAATTTCCAGTGGTATCTCACACTGGACCAGATTCACAGACTTCTTTTACTTGGCCGAAACATACCCCCTGCACACCATATTCAAAACTCTTGCCCAGTGTCAGCTGGGATTGGGTCCAGATCCTCCTGCCACCCTCAAAGGATAAGCATAGCGGTGTTGCATGGATGGATATTCAGAACAGCAAACATGTTTTATTTGGGCGTCCAAGTGCTAAAGAGAGTTCCATTTTTTTATTTTGAAAATGAATTGGGGTGGCTCCCCTGCAACTGAATGTGGAAGACACTTTAAATGTATACTTCACAGCTACCTTGTTGCTAATGGAGCTAAGCAACAAAATTCACAGCACTTGATAATCTCACACACCTGTCATTTCCCTTACTGCCTTAAAACACATGTCTCTTCACCACAATTATATATTTAGTCGGAATTTCTGAATTTAGAAACAGTCGAGCCTTTTTCAAGAGTGGCTGTTAGTGTTCTTGTATCCTTGAGGCACCTCCATTGGCTCCAGGGACTTTGGAGTCTTTGTCTATTCCAGCAAATAATCACAAGATATTTCAGTGCTGTTATGGCCATATATTCAGTGTGCATCTTTCCTTTCTGTTCCCATTTCTCACAGTATCAAGTCGGCCAGTTGTACTCTGTGGCTGAGGCCAGCAAGAATGAGACGGGAGGTGGAGAAGGCATTGAAGTGCTGAAGAATGAGCCCTATGAAAAGGATGGAGAGAAGGGACAATACACACACAAAATATACCATCTAAAGAGGCAAGCTTGAAATTACATCTACAGTCCTATTTCTATTTGAAGCAGCACTGTGTCCACATAAAATATTTCCATTATTGATTAATCAGAAGAATGTTTCCGACTTAATTTTCCAGACTCTAAAGATTTAATGTAACATTTGTGATAGTCTTTCACAATCTGAAAGGGAGCTGTGACGTAAATTCATATCAATAGCAGCCAAATTGGCACAGCATGTGTGAGAAATGAGTGACTGCAATTACACATCTGCAGCCTGAACAGAACTGAGGCGACACCTTCATGGCAGCCATTAATGCCAGCTTTATATAACTTGTGCTTAGAAACATTTATTATTTACAGCACAAAGTTGGCATTTATTACTTTGTTGTCATCTGTGGCCGACTCCCCAAACAGGTAATATTAGTATGGCGCAGAAAATTTGGAGTACTGGTAAAAGGAAGAGCAGAATAATCTGAGCTCTGCATCGATGTGGACGTGTTTGCTTGGCTCACAGAAAAACCATTAGCGGAGTCGGCTGCCAGCTGTTAAATCTGTTGGTTGGCAGCCATCTGAAGGGGATACATGAGTTGTGATGGCTGCTCTGCATGGCAACCTACATAAACAGCCATTTTACCTGAGAGTGATTGAAGACATAATTTCCATATTTCAGTTCATCCCTGATCAAATCTGAGACCTTCGTCCTTAACCAAAGGTCTAATACACTCAGGCAAAAGTATATGTGTGTGTAGCAGTACAAAGAAAACTGAGGCTGCTTTCAAGACTGTAGGTTTACCTCCTTGGGTGTTTCCTCATATTCTGGTTCTTTGTTATTGCAGGTAGTAGATGTGTTGTTTAGTCAATGCCACCACCTACAAAAAGATTAGCTCATACCAAGTAGAAGTCATTCCCTTTTTTAAATCTAGGCTACACAAACTTTCATTCCAGGTACACACTCTGCTCCAAGCCCACGGCCACACTAATACATTATTAAGCAATTGTTGGCCATACGAACACTGACCAAACACAGATCGTTCACTACAAATAGGAGTTTTTTTAGTGTGGACACCATATGTATATTTAGCAAAAGTGATTAAAACTAAAATGTATGGATGTATGTTTTGGTTCTTGTGAAAAGATTGTTGAGCTCATTGTCAGAATTCCCTCTCTGTCATTGCAGTAAAGTCCCAGGCTATGTGAAGATGATCGCACCAGAGGGGGCATTAGTTTTTCATGAAAAGGCTTGGAATGCCTACCCATACTGTCGCACCAGTAAGTCCATGTTGGATCAGTCATTCACACTGACACTGTCATCCTTTATCTGCTTACATGAATGGTCCTAAATGCTTGGTTCTCAATATTTTACTCTTAATACAGTTAAATATTTTTCTGTGTGCTGTGAGTAATGTATCAGTTTCATCCAGATTTTTGATTCTAATCTTGTTTGTTCCGTTTTCCCCCTCTTCCTGTTGCAGTCGTGACGGTGAGTTGTTTTTTCAGTCTTTTTTTAAAACCTGGTCATGCCAGAAAGTGAAACGGTGAAATTAATTTGCACGTCAATGTGAAGTAATGGGTGAAGGGATGCACTTTAAAATCCATGGGACATGGTTACACAATTCATTCAGCGTTATGAATGCAATAATTTTGCTAATTAATTGCTAGATTGACTGGGCCTTAAGCGTAAGATAGGGTAAACAAATGTTTTTCTTCTGGTGTTTTTTTTCTACCACAGGGGTTAAAAATAGATCCAAGCTGAGCAGTGCAGCATCACTAGTGTTGTTTCAGACTAAACGACTCCTTGGTTAATTGGATTTAGCTGTGGGGTTTACGTACATCTCTTTGACCCTCCATTCATGGAGTTCTCTGTACTGGCTGAGGTCAGCTGTCAGTATAGAAGTCGTATCTGATTTCTGGGTAAAGACTGGAACTTCCTTTTAAAACCAGAGTAAATGCATGAATTGCCCTGAATCTTTTTTTTCTGTTCCTTGCCTTTCAGAATGAGTACATGAAGGACGACTTTATGATAAAGATTGAGACGTGGCACAAACCTGACATGGGAACAGTAGAAAATGTAAGTGTGCAGAAGACACAACATTGAGTGTGTTCAGGAGAGCTCCACAGATATAATCTTACATTTACATCAACAACACAGGTTGCAATATTCTGCTGTATTGACCCTATTAAGAGACATACTGAAAGCTTTATCTTTGTTATAAAGTGTATATATAGTGATGAGGCGCTAAAATAACCTTGGTATTGTCAGCAAGGTTGCAACTAATGATTATTTTTTAAAGATTATCTAGATTATTACTTTCAAGCTGATCGATCACATCTCCCAAAATTGTCTCTGACATAGGTCTAATGGTTTTTTCCCTCTCTTTGTGACAGGTCCACGATCTGGACGAGCAGACGTGGAGGACTGTAGAGGTGGTGCCCATAGATATTGCAAACAAAGAAGAATTGTCCCCTGGGGTGAGTACTTATTTTGGTCCTCTTTAAACGCCTTCATAAACCACTAAGTACTTACAGAGGTGACGCAGACGCACGCCCTGATGACCAGGGGTCAGAGAACGACACCTGTGATTCACAGCAGAATGTCTCCACCCTGAGGAGGAGTGTGCTCATTATAACCCTGCAAATATCTCTTTTGATTCATCCTTTATTATCATGACTGCCCATTCTAATGCTTCAGAGAACAGCTTAGAATGCTTCAGTTACACTGAACTAGTGAAGATGGTATTAGAAATATGTGTGAAGATGACTACCATTTTACGTTTGTTGTACAGTGATTTACGATGGAGCATATCCGTGGAGCATTTGTTGCAATTGCGTAAAAAATTAAACATTTTAATTTGTTTATTTTTAACATGAGTGGCCCTCATACTGTCATGGTCTGTCCCCATAGGTATGATCAGTTATGGCTGTCAATACTGCTGCTAATAACAGCGCTTATAGAAGTGGTTACTGGAGACGTCTAACACCAGGTCCAAACCGATAGATAGATCAGTACTTTATTCATCCCTGGGAAATTGTTGTGTAACAGCAGCAGCAGCAGCAATATATACAATTATAAATACTGGACAACAAAATCAACAACAACAACCTGGACCTATAAATGTTCTAAATACAGAAATGTGTCATGTTGGTTTGACTTGCATAGCCTATTCTTTAATTGGTTTACATATTCTGTAAACAAACCACATTATCTGTCTCAGTGATCACATCTTTAGCTTGTAGTAGTCATTCATCAGTGTTTCATTGAGTCATGAATGAGAACCACTCAGTTGTGGTTGTGCACTGGTGCTGGATGTGACAGGTCTCCTCTCCCAAACTGTATATGATGAGAGACAGACAACAGATAAATGTACGTCAAGATAATGCATGATGATTCAAGGTTAATGCAACACTCCATGTCTTTAACCAGTGACACTCCAGATAAAAGGTAGACGCCAAATGTTAATGCTTTGTACTTTGCTTTGTTAATTCTGATGTTTGCTGGTTATTATTAGGATCACAGTTCAGTAACCCTCGACCCTATCATCGCCCATTACAATGCTTTACATACTCATTGCCCAACCCCGGTGTCATCAGATTTTGTTGGGGAAATTAATTATGTCACATAATTGAAGTCTGATATCTTGCTTTAGGTAGCAGGAGACCACCAGGCAACTTTAATAGCTGAAATGAGATGCCTGTCAGTTAGTAATAGCTAAACAGCCGTGTTGCCCATGGTTTAGAATCTAAAAGGAAGCATTAAGCCATTTTCATCCAGGTGGGTCAGAGTTGTCCCAGCATTTCTTACTCTAGCTCATGGACAGTAATGACTTAAGTGGATCAGTTGTGAGGTCAAGGCTTAATCTGAGTGTCCATCTGCTCCAGGTCTTCACCACTGTGTCCCCACAGACCTGGATTAAAACAGCAGAGTGAGCCTTGAGCTCAGGGTGGGGGTGGGATGTCCGAGGGTTGGAGGTTGCAGCAGGAGCATGAACATCTATTGTCAAACATTATCTGCCTTTCGCAGCCTGAACAAAATAAGTATTTTGATAGGATTCGTCTATCAGCTATTCTGGGAAAAAAATTCTAATTCGTACAAGCTCTCTGAGAAAAATCACATTGAACATGTGAAACTTTCTTACTTTTATCCAGATGAAGAACAACCTGCTTTGAGAAAATCAAGTTTGTCAAGTTTATTATTATTTAAATGACACATCTGTACATAACATTTGCTGCTAAAGAGTGCCAAAGCACTGTGTAGAAAGTGCTTTATTTATCTCATCGGGCATTAAGTTTGCTCTTGATTCCATCAGGACTACAAGCCCGAAGAAGATCCCGCTCTTTTCCACTCTGCCAAGACGGACAGAGGACCTCTAGGCCCTGAGTGGAAGGTACCTGAGACAGTAACAGAGAGCAAAGCTGCATGTGGAGGTCACAGTCCTTCCACTGAGACATTACTGAACTTTATCTTTTCCCTGTGCTTTTGTTTCTTGTCCTTCAAAGAATGAGCTGAAGACGGACTGTCCTTACATGTGTGCATACAAACTGGTCACTGTCAAGTTCAGATGGTGGGGTCTGCAGACCAAAGTGGAAAGCTTCATCCACAGGGTAACGCTCATTATCTTGTCACATCACATGTTTGCGACTATTAAAACACATTAATCCATAGTGTAGATACACATTTAAATGAAGTCTGTAAATATCCTCAAACTTTTTTCAACAAATTTGTTAAATCTTTTCTTCTCGACAAACCTGAGCTGTAAGCATGTTGCATGTTTTCTCAGTGCCAGTGGTGTTGTTGCTGTTCTGCACAGTAGAGGGAGACATGGTTTTGAGAAACATCCCAGTCAGAGATGGCATAGGGGCTAAAGCAACCATAAATGTGGAACTCAAAATAGACTTGCTCTCCAACATGCATTTTTGTTTCTTAGATGCATATTCAAGTTAAAGTTTGAGTCCTGCATGTTTTTGGCCTCAAAACCTGTATAAGCTGTGCAGAAAACATTGCTTAACTTCATTTTAATTCCTCTCCACAGCAAGAAAAGCGTATTTTCACCAACTTCCACCGCCAGCTGTTCTGCTGGATTGACAAATGGGTGGGTTTGACCATGGAGGACATCAGGCGGATGGAAGAGGAGACTCAAAAAGAGCTTGAGGAGGTAATTGCCTCACCAAACACAACTATTCCAGTCACATTCGGGCCGTTTTACTTCTGTGGTGACTAGAGTTCAAAGCATAGATGAAAGAAAATGCAGTCAAAATATAAAAAACTGCCTTCCAGTTAAAGCTTGCTGTTGTGAATGACTAAATATAATTAAATACATTTTATTGTTTTGTTGTGACATCAGCCCTGCAGACAGGCCATTTTATCTGCTTGAATTAACTTTTTACCCCTGAATTTCACATTAGATGCGTCAGAAGGGAGATGTGCGAGGTACCTCTGCAACAGAAGAGTAGAGGTCCATCATTGTAGGTCAAACACTAGAGGCAGGCTGAGTAAGTCTCCAAGGAAAATCGGTGGGGCTGCATGGCTAATTGTCCACTGTCTTCATTTTCCACTCATCATTTTCACCACTTCCCAGCTCCTGTAAACTGTGCAGCCATGTCTCTTTTGTCTGTTTGTTTTCAGATCTTTTGTGCGTCACATCCCGTCTGCATTGTCGCTGTAAACATCCACTCTCCTCACACCAGGGTTTCTTTAACAGTGACCTGTTTGGAAATAAAGCTACATAAGGCCATCATTTACCCACAATGAAACTTTTAATTCAGCTAGAATACATAATATCTACCTGTGTTAAAATAATTCAGAATGTTGTCAAGTACAGTGCTTGGTGGTTTTATTTTTCTCTCTGAAGGATTTACTGGCTTTCATTCTCATAGTTTCACATGTAAGATTGTTATTGGCACGCTAGTGGCTCCAGGATCTGCTGGCTGCTCTACTATGAGATTTGCCAGGATTGTGGGTGCCTCTAAAACAGGGGTGACCAATCCGGTAATCACAATCCACTGTTCAAAGGTCATCATCCACACCCATGATGAGTATTTGTTGCCTGATTGACAGAGCACCCAATCTGACATTTGATATTTAATGACACACAGGTTACAATGCATGCACGTTCAACTGCTAGCAATTTGTGTCCAATTTTTTTTTTTTAATTTTTTTCAGACTTTCAAAAACTTTATAGAGAAAACCACTTTCTCAGTGTGGCAGTTTGTTTCCATCACCACGGACAGTGCACCCACTTTAATGGGTTCTCTGCCAAGTGCAGGGAGGACGATTCTTTCCCCAGAGTTTTTCCTTGTTTTCAAAAATGTGGCCTTTGTAGAAAGCAATGCATAATGAGTAATTCAGCGTCTTGTCCCTCCATGCTGCTTCGCCTACTCACAATCATTGACCTCCTCTGTGTGTTTACTGCTGGAACAACAATCGTCTCATCTCATCCTGAACACTTCTCTCAACCTGCTGACGTGCTTTTCCTTTTGGTTTTCTCCAGTGAACTGATTCTCTTGCATGTGCATGGCTTGTTGTATACTATATTTAATCATTGGACAGTGTTGGATGTTACCTGACTTAATGCAAAGCCTTTCCCTCCTTCCCACAGCTGCGTAAAACAGGTCCGATTCGAGGCACCAGTGCTGCTGCTGACGAGCAATGAGGCAAATCAACCAAACCCTGTCACGATGACGTCATCAGAGACACATCCACCATGATGAGGAAGTGGCCCTGACGTCGCCTCTTCTATTCCTGTCTCACATGATTCATTGGGGGGTTTGACAAGATTGGTTAACAGTACTGTACAGATCCTACCCCAATCACAAGTCTCCTGTTCACCCAGAAAACAAAAAAACATGGTTTTTGCATACATATAAAAAGAAAAAAAAATACTCTTTGCACAGAACGTAAATTGCCTGATATGTAATTGTTAGTTGATTATTACAATGGGCTTTGTTTTTATTCAGGTGTGTAAACCATGACTCAGAAAGTCAAGCCTTTTAAATTGATTAGAATGTTGTTTTTAGATCGACAGATTCCCACAAAAATTGATATAACGTGACTCTAGCAGGTATTGGACCATTTATCCCCCCACCCTCCCTTGTATTATACGTGTCTCTACTTTAATTCTCGTCTCCCCCTCAGTATTGTCTATACTCATGTTCTGGTAAGAATTTGTCTAGATCTCCCAGTGTTTCACTGTCCTCTCTGTCTGGCAGGTGGTTGGGAATACTGATTTGTTCTCTTTCCTTTTTTTTTTTTTTTTTTTTTTTTTTTATAATTTTCATTTCTGATTTTTTTTTTTTCTTTTATAATTTTCATTTCTGAGGCTTATCTAGTCTGCGTATGGTTCAAATTCAATATAATGCTCATGCATGATGGGTAATTCCTCGCTATAGTTTCCCCCTCACATTCACACGCCCCCACATTTCATCCTCCTTCTGTCACAAGTGCATGTGAACAACAGCTACTCCTCAGTAAACAGTCATTGCATGTGTATAGTCGCTGCAGTGCAGCTGCGCTCAAGTGGATTGTTTGTGTTGATAGGAGAGAGGGTTACCCCGACTCCCCGCCCCCCTCCTCCTCTAGGAGAGTATGTATGATACACCTGTGTGTTAGCGTGTGCATTTGCGTGCTTGTTTGTGTTATCAGCTGCCTTCACTCTTCGGACAGAGATGGAGAACGTTCAGCTTAGGGTCGAGGCTTGTGAGGGATGTGTTCACACAGCTGTGCTCTCACTCTGTAACCAGCCTGTTGAACTTTGCCTCATGCTGTTGCTCCATGTCCTGTCTCCTTGGCTAGGGCTTTAACTGGGAGGCTCCCACTGCCTCCACAGAAGCTCCTGTTTTTTTTTTTTTTTTTTTAACTAAAACAAATGAGGATGAGTCAGTGCGTCGTGTGCATGAATCAAGGCAATTTATTTTTTTCAAACTACAATGAACTTTCTCAATTGACAGACTAAATGGGTCCAGACAGATCTGCTATTGTTTGGTGCAGCTGTGGATTCACAAGCATTTTGAGTGTATAGCTAACCCTGTACACTGTGTTACAGGCTTTTCATCCACCTTAACCATGAGAACATATGAGGACTGTTTGGACGTTTCTTCACTGTTTCTGGTTAAGAATGAAATTACTTTGGCATACAGTGAAATCAGTTCAACTAGGTGTTGGCTCATCAAGTTGAGCCTTCATCTGAACACAGGCGGCAACTTTAAGGACGCTGTGTTTTAAAGCATTGTTTCTTTTATTTTTCTGTGGCTGCATTGACTTGAGGCTGTAGCAGTTTTATCAAAGCGAGAGCTGAGCTTAGCCATCTTTATTTTTCGATTGTGTGCAGCTCCCGTTGGGCTCTAGGTCAAATACTTCGATGTTTTATATGATGTAGCTTGGTGCAGTTCCTCAACCATTTATTAAGACTGTTCAATCAGGTGTGTGTCTCCAAAAATGGTAGGGTTTGTTGTATCTGTGCGTGGTAAATGTTGGACAGGTTCAAGGGGAGTTAAGTGTACTTTATAATAGAAATGGGCGAACTGTACATAAGGACACTGACTTGAATAAGATATTCAAAGCTACTAGGCATTGTCAGGTATATCATTCAAATACTGTAACTGCTAAAAGTATCTTAAAGGAAGTAGTGGCATTGGAGCAGGTCAAGCTTGGTGGACAGTCTGCTGTGTGTGTGCGTGAGTAACATGGAGCCAACTGTCCACGTGTCACTACATATACTGTACCATGGTTTAACTGTACCTCATCCATGCTTATGAATGTACAGCTAGGAAATAGAGTCAGAGTGTGTGGGATGTCCTTGAACTCAGACATGTTTCACACCTGCACAAGCATGACATGGACCCATAGTGTCATCAACACACAAGGACAAATGGATTTACTAAATCTCATTTTCATCTGCATGCTCAATCCTTTTTTTTTTTTTTTTTTTTTTCTTAATTTTCATTTTCTGTACTTTTCTCTCAGTTATTCCTGGTTTGATCAGTACAGTTTTGAGAAGCTCTTGAGCTGCATCAGGCCAAAAAAAAAAAAAGGGAAATCCTTCAAAAGAGCGCCTCCTCAAAATCAAATCGGATTCAGCTTGACCTCAGACACGGAGTGAAAGCCTGGGTGAGTTTGATGACGTGAGTCGCCCAGTAATAGACTAAAACAGGCTGTGTGATGTACAGTTCTCTAGCATTACCAGTGATGCCAGCCAGGGTATGACTGTGAGGGGAGAGATAGAAGCTTAGGGAACAGATGGAGTCCAAAATACTGTTTCTTTATCATAATCATGAATAAGCACTTGCAAAATCTACTGTTTTTTTTTTTTTTTCTTTCGTTCTCTTTTCTCTTCTGTTTTTGAAAGACAAAGATTCACATTGTATTCTCTTTTCTGATAAGGCAAATTTCAGGGGAAGTAGTAGTGAATGTAAAATAAATTGGTTCCTTTTTTTCTTTTCACAGCCATCATGCTGTGACAGAAGGTCTAGACAATGGAACATAACAGAATATCTAATAAATTTGAACAAATAAGAGAATTGTGCTGTTTTTTGTGTGACCAATATGTCTCAGGGTGAGTATTGTGTTGTAATTTGGAGCTGATCTCTGCATCCTCACTCAAAACATTTCAGTGTTGCTTTACACTGAAATAAGCAGCACACAGTGCTGTTGGATTTAGGTTTTTAAACAATTAATTTAAAAAAGCATACTTAAGACAAAGATTTGTCATAAGTTAAATTGTAATGTTAGATGCCAAATCTAAATATTACATTTTAAATGTAAAAGTTTTATGTTACATGTACCTTATATGCAACATAAATTTTTGTCTTAACTTTGATGAAACTTATGAAATATGTCAGGGATCGTGAATGATTTTCTACACCTGGGACCCTATTACGAGAATCAACATATTCCTCTGCTGATCCCAAACATTTGACAAGTAAAGTGAATGCTGCACCACAACATCTGCTGGAGTATTTTTCAGAGTACTTCTGAAGTGTTCGCAGTACTTCCTGCTGCTCGGAGGCAGAGATCAGCTCAGACCAAATCCTTTAATCGCTCCTGAGGCAGCCGCCGCTGCGCATGCGTGAACATCGACCAGCAGGTAAACTCCACCATGGCGGCGAGAGGCCATGTGCAGGACCCCAACGACAGGAGACTCAGACCCATATACGGTACGGACTCAGCGTGGAGGTGTTTGTGTGTGTGGAGGTGGGCGACGCGTTGTTGTGCCGTGTACGGGTGCATGTGTGGGGAGGGGTGGATGGTACCGGGAGTCGGTGTGCAGCGCTGCGGCCCCTCCAACTCAGACCGCGGGTTCTGCTGCCTGCAGCGCCCGATGACAGTGCACCTTACCCCGGTCTGCCACCGAGCCAAAGGTGGCTCACGAGTACCGTGTCCGCAGTCTGGTTAAAACTGTATCCTTGTGGTAGCCGCAGACCTTCCCGGTGGTGCCCCGTTCCCTCCGGCTCGGAGAGGTTTCTCCTGCTGCTGCTCCTGGTCGCTGTTTGACAGCTAGCCTAGCCTGCTAATGAGTCGGCTAGCTGTGGACATGCCGCCGCTTGTAGCACGGCGAAAAGTTCATGTAGTTTTATTGTAAGAAGCGTGTGTTGTTGTGGCTCCGGTTGACGCGTGTTCTCTCGTGTTTTTGTCTCCGACTCCATTCCAGAATGTGTAGTTTCTCTTGTGTCCTGTTAGCTTAATGTTACAAGCTAAGCTTCCAGTTAGCATTAAGCTCCTAAGTTAAAGGACAATGCTCCAAGCTAGCTCCAGTGTATTAGCCTGCTAGCCAGTTAGCACAGACCTGTTAACAGTGGTTGTTCACTGTGCTGTGTTATAATAGAGAAAACAGACGATCATAGGGTTAACTGTGTATGTGAGTGAATGAATGAGCTACCTCACGTGTTTACCATCCAGAGGTGGACCACAATTATTAGCTAAATGGATCGCAGTTAATTCGTTGCATGCTACAGTTAATTAACAAAATCCTGAACATCCAATGGGCGTTTATTACTAATTAATCTACCAGTTATGTATCAATGGTTGTCTCTTAAATGTTAGAAGGAGAAACGTTAAACGTGCTGGACTTTGTTTCACAAACAAATTGACAAATTTAATTTTTGTGTGTTCACAAATCCACAAGCTGCCAGAGTTTAAAAAGTACATTTTAATAATAATTTTCCAAATGACAATTTTGTTTTGTTTTATGTGAAAATTATTAAAATGTAAATCACATGATAGAAGCTAGAAACAGCAAATGTTGATATATAGAAAATTGGCCAAACTATAGTAAACTTGTTAAATCCTTATTTGCCATCAGTTAAATAATAATGACATTTTTCTTTCAGCATTCCGGAAGTGTTATTTTTGAATCAGGTTTCCTCAGGAGTCCTCTATGAGTCATGTTATTTATATTTGTATTATGATTTTACCTTTTTTTTTAACTTCTTAATCTTCCAAGAGAGGAAAGAGGTCCAGCAATTAATAAAAATAAAAGACAATGACATAATCTCACCTCTGGAACATCACATTTGGCTTCCATTTGTTAAAGCATGAAAATACTACAAGTGACAGCAACTTACTCAAAATGTAATTCGTAAAGTGCAGAAAAAATGTTTGAGAAACCTGAAGACATTTCAGAGCAAAAAGTATTGACTGAGTATGGAACTGTCCTCCAGACACTTTAGGATAAATTTTAAAATTGAAATGTCAAGTCCTAAGTGAAGAAAATAAGCCTTTGTTGTAACCTCATGAATGTATTTATCTACAGCTGTCACTATAATCATTTGTCACACACACGCACACAGGAACAGCTGCATGCCAAAATTAACTGTGTCAGACAGGACACAGTAGCGATGTCACATCTATTCTTTCAGTTCAAACCATCGTCACAGATTAACCAAAGTTGAGGAAAGCTTCCAGAAACCATTCATGACTCATCATTTAGCTCCAGGGTTAAATTCTGTCTGCTTCCAGCTCTGACGCCCTATGGAAAGTATATTTTAGTAACCACTGAGAGACTAGTTAACTTTGCAGTTTTCTGACAAATCTCAGTCCTGCATTTAAAAAGGTTTCAAATCAGTAAAAAATTTCTATTTTAACAATATAGATTAATGGCAGATTTGAGTGAAAATCATTCAGTTAAACATCTTCACTGTAAGTTCTATTAAAATTAAATCACCATTTTTAAAATGATAAGTTATTTGTAGATGTCCTAAAATGTGATAAATTCATTAAATGAATAATTGACAGATATATTTTGAGAAAAATACTGATAAATTGCTACCCTGCTTTCAAACCTTGCTTGATGTAACCTCGGTTTAATCTTCTTCTCATTGCTTTCCCAGATTACCTTGATAATGGAAACAATAAAATGGCAATACAGCAGGCAGACAAGCTGCTGAAGAAACATAAGGACCTGCACTGTGCCAAGGTGGGTGACCCTTGTGCTCATTGTGCACAAGTATTTCTTTTTGCATAGAAATCTAGTTGATTTATTATATACATATATGCAGTCCTCATACATCTCAGTCGTGTCCCTCTTGGCATAGACCGTACGTCTAAAGAGATGCACATGCACACATTCCACCTGACTAATAAGACTGCAGCAGTTTGCACTTTGATGGGGCTGGTGAATGAACACATTCTGCTGCTGCAGGGGACAAAGCTGTGACCTGTGACCACCCTGCTGTCAGCCGTATCTCAAAACAAACCAAGCTCCAATTTAGGCAGGGGGGTTAAAATGTGCATTTATTCTTCGTATGAATGGAAAGCAAACTATCAGAGACACAACACAGTGAAAGTCTTTAGTTCAAGAAAGACCTTTAAAATGTTTGCAGTCTTTAGGATGGATGATATTGAACAAAATTCTCTCAAAGATTTGGTCACTTTAAAAGGGTATAGACCTATGCCTTGTCCACCCTAATGCATAGATTTCTCGAAACTAAAATCATCCTCTGCATTTTAAGTTGAAAACTTGTTTGTGGGTATCCATATTTACGTCATCAGTTTCTCTCCATTAGACTAGCCCTGTGGGGTCCGATTACTAATGGCACCGCATCAGCAGCATTCTTCTTTAGTGTTTGACATACGCTTGATATAGACTTATCGACCTTGGATGCCTGATTAAGAATTAATGGATGTTTTGTAGCATTATTGTTGGAGATGGTTAGTAAAACAAGGTTGTGGTCCCAAAAAGTCATGGCTTAAAACACATTCAGATGTGGTTTTGATTTACCTTTAAAATGGTCTTTGTCTATGTCATCATCAACTTCCAAGCATTCTTTTAGCCACTTGATTTCTCACTGATTGTTCCCTGAGAAACTCATTGTTTTGGTATTTTCTCATCCCATCAGGTTCTGAAAGCTATTGGCCTTCAGAGAACTGGAAAGCAGGATGAAGCTTTCACTTTGGCCCAGGAGGTGGCCACCCTGGAGCCCACTGATGACAACTCACTACAAGCCCTGACTATACTGTATAGAGAGATGCATCGCCGTAAGTGTACATACACACACATCCCAACACTTTCACGAAGACTGGTAATAATACTGGAATCACTGCATGTTCATTCTTGTACCTGCTGCTTACAGCTGAGTTGGTCACCAAGCTGTACGAGGCTGCAGTGAAGAAGGTTCCTCTCAGTGAGGAGTATCACTCTCACCTCTTCATGGCCTACGCTCGTGTCGGGGAGTACAAGAAGATGCAGCAGGTACGTAACGCCCACGTTCTCACTTGTGTGTAAACATGCAGACACGTGCATGACTAACAGCTGCGGCTTTTGTGCTCCATTGGTAATTTTAAAAAGATGGAAGCACAATCAGAGTAATGAAGAGGATGTTGACGACTGCGTCTTCGCACTTTACAGGCAGGAATGGCCTTATATAAAATTGTCCCCAAGAATCCCTATTACTTCTGGTCTGTCATGAGTCTGGTGATGCAGGTATGGGCAGGCTGCTATGACACTCATTCAACATTCCTGAAATATTGCCATTATTCTGAAAATGACACACATGCCACGTTGTGTAGGCCATCTCGGCACAAGATGAAAAACTTGCCCAAACCATGTTCCTGCCACTGGCTGAGCGCATGGTGGAGAAAATGGTCAAAGAAGAGAAGATTGAAGCAGAAGCGGAGGTGAGGGACCTGAATGAGTGTTAACATGGTATTTTAGCTGAACCCAAGGATTGACTGAGTGTTTTTGTTTTCTTGTGTTGTGTCTGTAGGTGCAACTGTATTTTATGATCCTGCAGCGCTTGGGGAAGTGTGTGGAGGCTCTGGAAGTGATCAGGGGCCCACTTGGGGGTGAGATGTTTGTTGTTTCTGTCCTATGACATTCACTCACTGTGTGTGTGTGCGTGAGTGAGTGTCACATTTCATTTATTATTACACTGTTTTTGGGTCCATCCATCCTAATTAAAGTAATACCATAGGAATTGAAATCTTCTAAATCGACTGACCTCGACCAGTCAGGATAGGCTTGCTACATTTTATGGGTCAAATTTTGTGTGACAGTGACACCATTTTTGTCTTGTGAACATGATTATATTTTTTTCCCCAACTCAGTTCTGACACCATATAAGGAAAGAAGCATTAGATAACATTGTGAAGCACAACATTTTTTAAGCTTGTATAAATATTTTAAAGTTAATAATATGGTAGAATAGAACAAGATCTGTTCTGTGACAGTTTGTCGTATCATCTGTCTCCCACAGAGAAGCTGACCAGTGAGCTGCAGAGCAGAGAAACCAAGTGTATGATGCTGTACCAGCGACTACAACAGTGGCCAGAGTGCAACGCCCTGGCCCACAAGCTACTACTCAAAAAGTGAGCAGAAGTCTTTAAAGGCCCTTTACATTGTGCACACTTGGGCTGGGAGATGCAGTAAAATATCTGCTCATCAATCCAAAGTGCTGACACCACATTGTACTGTGAGAACTGTTTGGCAACAGAAATCAATCCATCCGCTTACCGCTCTTTTTACAGGCCACAGGTGTAAATCATCATCTGGTTCTACCTGCAGAATAAACTGTCCTGGCTCAGTAAAATAGGTCCAGCCAGCCCCACTTTAATTGATTGGATCCAGATTTTTAATCAGAGCTGTATTCATATAAATATCTGTCCCCTTTTTCATCAAGGTCCATGAATAATTATCTGAGAAATCAATGAAAATGTTCAAAAGCGCCCAATTTCACAATGTTGAAGAAAGTCAATAAAAATAAAAATTCCTGGTAAGGATCCGCATCAAAATTTAATGATTTTTTTTCCCAGACCCATACCAGTCCTTCCACAAAGTGTTATGGTAATCTATCACGTGCTTTTTGCATAATTCTGTCAGAGACAAATACACTCCAGGGATAACATAACATAACATCGTTGACAGAGGTAACATGAGGAAATCTTCGAACATATTGTTTGGTTGTTAATATTCTAAGTTTGCATTATGCGTCTGTCTCCTGAAATTCAAGTCAATGTATAACAGCAGTGCAGATAATGGAGTGAGCTGACGTTGAGTGTGACGGAAAAGCATCTGCATTAGCTGTAGTTCTGTTACAATATCTTGTAATCTATTTTTCTGACCTTAATTTTGCTGACCTTGACATTGGACCAGTCAGTTCCAGATGTAAAGGTGTGCGGCTCCACCTGTGTGAAGGATAGTGATGGTTGCTGTTGCAGCGTGAAGGCTCAGTTGGGAACTTCTGAGAACATGAGGGCAACAGACTAACCCTTGTGTTTGTGATTCCAGTCCCGATGATTGGCAGTTTTACCCCTCCTACTTTGACTCTCTCTTCCACCTCATGGATCAGACGTGGAGTCCGCCAGAAGAAGGCGAGCAGTGAGTACAAAGGATTGGATCTTAGACATTGTTCCCTACACACATCTACAACGGTAAACACTAGAGTTTTTATTTTGTGTTATTAAAAAAAAAAAAAGCGGCCGCTGTTGATTTCAACAAATTGAAAATTCTTTTAAAACCCTCATGACATTAGCAAAGAGAAGTAGTTATATAAAGTGTCGAACTATACCTAAATTTATTCTTAAAAGTTATAACTGCACCATGATGTTGTTTTGGAATGAAACTGTAAGGTGGAATTCAAGATCTCATTCAGTAACCACAAAATTGTCCTTGAAGCTCCTGTAGTTCTGTTTGCAACAAGACTTTTTTTCTAAATGGACAAATTTAATAACCTGCAGCTTCTTCCGTGTCTCCTCTCTCTCTGCAGCTGCTCGGAGGGTGCGGTGCATCACACTGTGGCTGAAGTGGTGAGGTTTGTGGAAGAGAGAATTAAGGGGGAGGACGGCAAAGAGTCGCGCTCGCTCAGAGGGCCGTATTTGGCTCGTCTTGAATTAATGCACAGACTCAGAGAACGAGGCTGTGCAGAGGAAAGCCTGCTTGGTAAAACACATCGGACCACACAAAAATTTATATTCAGCCTTTGCCCAAGTTTGTTACTGTTTGTGTGTGACAGTTTGTTGCTTGGATTCGAACAGGTGATCCTTTAGAGCTAATGGTGCAGTTCTTTGGGAAGTTTGGAGACAAACCCTGCTGCATCACTGACCTACAGATATATCTACACCTGCTATCTCCTGAACACCACATTCAGGTAAGACGCTGCTCCCTGCAGTGTTAATGAGCTCTCCTCTCCCGAGGCGAGGGGATTGGATGTGAAACACATTTTTCTCTTTAACCTTTCAGTTCATTAACTGTCTGAGTGAAGCGGTTCCACTCAGCGTGCAAGGAGAGGAGGGATTCACTTTTCCAGAGGATACCAAAGCGCTTCAGAGACATCTGTGTGTGTGTCAGCTGAGTCGAGCACTCGGGCTGCAACACAGTCTCGACGTGGATGGAAAACTGCGGCTTATCGCAGAACTCAAGGCTCACTATCGTCACGGCCTCAAGTTTGGTAAGTGCATCATTCCAGTTGACTCCTTACCCTCCTAGCATTAACATTAGTTCAAGATAATCCAATTATTCATGGAGCAAAAGGTCAAAATATTATTGCACAGTCCCTTACAGACCCAGGACCTCATCGTATGAATGCTACACACATCGCACACTCTCTGACCAGAAAAATTGAATCCCTTGTCTGTTTCCCGATTTTTAGAGGCAGTGATTCTTCATATTAAAAGAAGCCACTGTGATGAGACAAAAACGATTCTATATCAAAAATCTCCTGTTGCATGACTGAGGCTTCTGTGGGTGTTACACAGGAGATGCGCAGATTTTGGTGAGAATAGCAAAAAATACCAGTTACACAAGTGTACTTTTCTGCTTCAATGTTCATTGAATTCCCTCCTCAGTCCTTAGATTAATATATCTGGAAATCCCTGCTTCCTGTTAAGCCTTTAGAAAGTGCAGGGACTTTCTGCAAGGAACTGAGTAAACCTCTTTTGTGGAGAAAGACTTTAAGGCGTCTGTTTCATTTCACACACAAACACACACCCTACTGTGAGCATTGTGTTGTTGCTCAGAGTTGGCTTATGCAATTTGATGTTATACAAGAAAAATGTCTATTGTTATTCTTCATATTATACTTGATATGATGTAGCAGTCTATGTTCTTGCACACAGCATGGATTCAGACAGGAAAGCTACAAGAAGGCAACACAAACAAACATGGAGGAGAAAGACTAGGGTTCCAGGATTCTTGCAAGAGCTCAAACTAAAACATTCTTCATGCACTGGTAACCTGATGTTGTAAAATTAATGCTGCATATCCATTGTCAAAAACCACCTATATGCATGAACACAAACGACAAAATGCTGCACAGATATACTGCAATTTAATTGAGCATGGAAATAATGAAAATAAATGAAATAGAAAGTCATATTTATGTGCTTATGGTGAAGGTTCACAAACTAATAAAACCCTTTTATTAGACGTCTGGCCTTTGGCACAGAGTGTTTCTTTAGTTTCTTTTAATGAGAAGTAACAAAATAGCATCTCAGTTGTAATTCATGACCTGGTTTCAGTCTTCAGCCCAAAACTTTGGTGTTGTCACAGCACTGACATTGTAACATGATCTTCACCTAAAGAATGATGAAGGACGCAGCTGCAGTAGTAACTTGCATCTGCAAAGACGTGACCCCAATTCAACAAGTGTATCTGTCGCTCACTTATCAATCTCTCAACAGGGAAGAACGCTCTGAAGACGGAGCTGCAGTTTTCCGATATGTATTGTCTCATGGCAGCTCACGTATACATCGACTTGTGGAAGGAGACCGGTAAGTGCGTCTTGCTCCCTTATTCCCTCGCCTTCTCTGACTCGTTATTGTCCTCTCTGAATGTCCTGCTGTCTGTTTCAGGGGACGAGAACATGGTGTGGCAGTGTTTGGGTCTGCTCCAGGAGGGTCTGTCTCACAGTTCCTCGAACGCACAGTTCAAGTTGCTGCTCCTGCTCCTCTTCTGTCACCTCGGAGCCTTTGAGCCTGTCGTGGACCTTTACTCCAGCTTGGATGCCAAGCACGTCCAGCACGACACAATAGGGTCAGTACACAACACAGTTACACACTATTACACATACCTTTCAGAAAACACTGCTGGGAGTCCTGTTAAAATTGACACCACTGTTTTCATCAACCATCTGTCGTGAGATCACAAGGAGAATGATTTGAATGTTCACTTCCCCACTCAAATGCAAATAAATGCGCAGGTCATTTGTGTGAAATCATTGTGTCGTTATCAAGACAGTGGCCACCACCCATTGAGCTCAGTTCATAGTACTTCATTTTTGGTGCAGGACAAAGTGAACAGAACTTGTCAGACCACCGCTGAATGTGATCGGATCTCAGGGAGCACCAAGGATGTACGTTTGTGTTTTCAGACCACTTGTGATCGGATCAAGGGGAACAGATGTTAAGATCATTTCGAATCTGGGTCTAGAACTTAAGGTGTTGTGCTTCATTGTTTTCACAGAGGATTTTAGTGTGAAACATCCTTTTTCTGTTTGATTTCCAGGTTTCTGTTAACACGTTATGCTGAGTCATTGGGTCAGTTTGCAGCAGCCTCCCAGTCCTGCAATTTCTCCCTCAGGTTTTTCCACTCGAATCAGAAAGATGTAAGATTTGTGTAACTTTTGATTCGATTCATGAGACTTTTAATTCCTGGGTCTCTTTTATGTTTCATTCATCTCTATAACTTAATTTATTTCTCTCCTTCTTCTGACATTTACTCCTTCCACATCAATGCTCTTTTCAATTCTTCCTTATCCTTCCCCCAGACCTCAGAGTATATCATCCAGGCTTATAAGTATGGTGCGTTTGAGAAAATCCCAGAGTTCATCGCCCTCAGGAACAGGTTGAATCAATCTCTGCACTTTGCCCAAGTCCGCACTGAGAGGATGCTGCTGGACCTGTTCCTCGAGGCTGATATGTGAGAAAAGAGGCAACACACACTGTGAATTCTAAGGACGTGTGCTGTTTAGCTGGACTTTTAATTTGCAAGTTGCCTCTCATGTGTTTTCCAGTGTGTTGAGTCTGGAGGAAAGTGTGAAGGCCATGTCTTTGTCTGCAGAGGAGGATGACATCCCCTGGGATAATATGAGGGACAACAGAGACCTGACTGTCTTTACCAGCTGGGACCCCAAGGAGAGGTATAGATTTATATACATTTATTTATTAGTATTTGTTTTTGGTACATTACCAGAGAGGCACCTGATCAACCCATCCCCCTTCCTTCCACAGAAAGATAACTGATGAGCATCGGCGTCGCTCTGTTGAAGAAGAGTCTGTGTGGCTGAGGATACGCTCTCTAACGCTCCGCCTCCTCGCCTATGTGACTGGCCTGGGGCACGCACCCTCGCAAAAAAACTCAGAGATGGCCAATGAAAATGGAGTCAGTGACAAGAGCTCGCTTCTCGGCAACCTGCTCTCTCAGCTCAATCAGACTCTGCAGACTGCAGCTCAGATGGTAGAGAAACACATCCAGGTACGCTTCACTCACACGCTGCACCCTTTCTGAAAGGCCAATAACGTTTTGTGGCTAATGTAAAAACCAGTAGGGCAAGTATTAGAACATTCTCATAACTACCTGAAGATCAGTTAAGAGAAAGTAAAAACAAGACAGAAGGTTATGTACTCCTACAAAAGATGTTCTAGTTTGCTGCTGGTGTGAAATAATTCTGTATTTATAATTTTAAAACTACTAAAATATATAGCTGAACATTGAATGTTGTGAAGTTAAAGCATTTTCCCAGAACATGTGAGTGACTTAATGAAGTACAATTCATTAACGATGTTACTGGTGCACTGCAGTATCCATTCCTGGGACCACCCTCCACCCGTCTGGCTCAAGCTCTGTCCAGTGGAAGCTGCCAGTGTCAGGCTGCAGCGCTCCATCTGTCTGTCCACCTGCAGGAGCTGGAGGCTGTCGGACTTGGTAAAAAGACGACAGTGCACGTGTTGATATGAAGTTTGTCGTCTGACGTTTTTTTTTACGATGACTTATCTTTTTGTACTGTCCTAGATGACTCGTCAGAGCTTCAAACCCAGATCTGTAACAGTTTCAAATCATTAGTGGTACAACTACAAGGTGAGTCAAGAGCTGGAGTTTTTCATCTTTTCATCAATGATGACCTTATCATAACATCATTCCATGCTTTGTTTTTCTCATCTACAGAAATACTGAATAAATGCAAGGGGGATTTATTGGAAATGAAAGATGGCACGTTGAAAACCTGGCCATCCTTATTAGAAAACCTTATCTTCTTTGTCGAGGTGAGGCATGGCTGCATTTGCTTATATCCCTAATCATTGAAATTATGATCATGTTGAGACATAATCGTGTCATCCTGTGCAGACGGTGTGCATAGTTTTGTGGATGGCTAGTTACTGTGCCAAGATCCTACGGCCACTCAAAACCAGTCTACAGAAGAAGAAAAAGAAGAAAAAGGATTCAAACACAGCTCTGGTACTTCCTCCCCCACTTCTCTCTACTCCTCATTTACACACATGCATGAAATATTAAACACTCCTGTGTTTGTGAACTGATCAGTAGTTATTATAACTGTGTGTCTCTTGCAGCCAGTGGTGGTGTGTGGGTTCCAAGAGCTGTCGGGGAGCTTGCAGGACCTGCTTACCCAGTCTTTGGAGCATATAAAGGGGCAAGAGACTGGCATCACAGCCCTTAAATTAGCCAGTTTAACCTTGGAAGGATACAAACAGGTCAGTGAGCAGATGCATTCTGCAGTCTCAGAGAAGCCTCAGATACATATTTGTATTAATCCATCAAATTTCTTTTTACTTAAAAATCCAAATTATAAATCAATTTTTAAATATTTCTTTTCTTGTTGATCAAGTTATCGACCACCACATCCCTCAGACAGCCTTAACAGGTTTGGTAAATCATAGCTGAGCAGGGTCAGGATGTGACCTGCTGGCTTTCAGCTGCAGAGTTGTTTGAGAAGAAATCAAAATAAAAATCTAAAATTTGCAACATTTAAGTATTTGTTTATTGGGGCAAATCAGCCAACATGACAGAATATTTGATTCAGGTTGGTCAGAGGAGAAATCTTTTTGTAGCCATGCTACTTTGTTGCAGAGTGAAAACCTGAACAGCTGTGGAATGGTTTCAACTTCAACATACATAAACATACATTTGTTTGTTTGTTACGTGCGAAAATCTCATGTCTTGGTCTGAGCTCTCAGTCTTGTGTTTTCTGATGAGCTCTATGGTTTCTCTTTCTCTTTTGTCGTGTGTGTTTCAGGAGGAGGTGTCGTTTATGAAGGCTGCTATGGACAAGGTGCAGAGCAGCTACCTGCGTTCGCTACAGGAGGTGGGAGATCTACTCAAAAAGAGAGCAGAAACTATAAAGAGCCTCAAGATCTGAACATCATCATTCACCCCTGAATAAGATGACTATACTCCCACCATCAACCCCCTGTGTTCCCCACATCTGTCAGCCCACCAGCTAAACTGCAAGTCCTGCTTTTTACTTGCTGGCCCAACAAACTCAGATCCAGCCCACCCATTCATCATACCCACTCTCGCTCTCCCTGCGTTTCTCACTCAACATTCATGAGGTCTCATTCTGGATTTTGTTTTTTTTGTTCAACTCCAACAAACACCTCTGGGACACTAGGAACTCATAGCACATATGCTTGTAAGAAAACTCATACATTTATATAAGTGAGAATGAGGGAAAAACACATGCTCCTTTTGAAATAAATAAAGCAAATGAACAAGCATTTTTAGATGAACTAATCTAATAAATTATTGTACATAGTGAAGAGCAACTACCACAGATGGTTGACTACATGACAATGTAAGGCACAGTAAACCACTATTTTGTTTCATTATTCTTCACTTCTTTTTTTCTGTTGGGGCAATCACAGCAAAACACCGTGAAACACACACACATGTTGTCAATGTGCTACCTTTTCAGCTATTTTTTCCTTTCAAAAAGAAACTGGCACAATTTAGGATTAACTGATGCACTCTATGGACACCTGTCTCCCAGCTGGAATCCTTCCAGTTTCCCATTCAAGAAACGATGCGTCACACTTTGTATTTGGCTTTTTAATGTGTGTCTGTCGTGTGTCTCGCTTTGGTGCTGAAAGTGGAACCACCTCTTTAGTTGCAGTATTACAATGAGCAATGTTCAGTTCAATAACCAGCAGGAGGTTTTTTACTTTCTATTAATAGCCCGCTGCTGTGGTTTTGTTTAGTTTTTCTTCAGTACTGGTGGTGCTTGTGAAACATGTCTACATGGAACTGGGTTGTTCCAGCACAAAAACTAAAATTCAGGCCTGGCTCAAATCATCACAATCCTTAACGACTGGGCTGATTTTTGATCATTTAAGAGTGTTAATTCATTTTCAACCAGGAACAGGGGCTGGAGCCAATCCCAGCTGTCATTGGGCGAGAGGCGGGGTTCACCCTGGACAAGTCCCAGTTCATGACAGGGCTGACACACAGAGACAGGAACCATTCACACCTACAGGCAGTTTAGATACCGGAGGAAACCACACAGACACGGGGAGAACGTGCAAATGCCACACTCCTTCCTGCTGGCCCTGCCCGGCATTTCAGAGGGTGTGACTGTCTAATTTTGAATGTTCACCACAAACTGGTTTCCGCTCTCATCATCCACGATTTATTGTTTCCGCTCACACTGCGGACATGCAGGGTCCTACTAGCGACATGACACATTCATCAGTATGCAACAATATTAATGAACTGAAGAGAAACAGCCTGACAACTCATCCATGAATACATCTGTGTGTGGGGGGATAGTGACAAAATGTCAGATTTCACAAAGTATGACATATTCTAGATTGTATATTCTGTCTTAAATATATATTCTAGTTCAGTCTAGACCAGACCATTGGAAGGATTTTGTCCACTTTGACCCAGCTCTGATTGTACAGTCAGTTTTTCACCCCATCACGTCCTGGGGGTGGCCGTTTCCTTCCTATCAATAATTGCTCGAACCCAGAGAGATGTGTTTCCAACACTGGACCTAATTGTAAATAAAAGTCAAGGCAGCCTTTTCAAAGGAACGCCATGAAAGGACGTAAGTGTGTTTTTAAAAGCAGCTGCAGTAGAAGACTTAAAGACTTGTCCCGTGTTCATGTTTTCGTCATTCCCACCAACTCCTTCCCAAACAAGACTCATGAACCAAAACCACGTCATCACCCTCAGCATCTTCTCCTGTTCTAAATAACCAGTCAGAGGTAACCCACAGAGAAGAAAATCACATGGTCATGTAGCTGAGACATCACTGACGAGCACTGACAGGGGACTGCTCATCCTGCAGGTAGTGTGCAGTTTGCTTTTTCACCATTTTATGGAGACTTCAAGAGACTTTGGCTGAGCAATGTGAAAATGTGACTAAATCCTCCCCTACCTGTTAAACCTTGTATATGCATACAATCACATACACATCTGCTAATAAATGCCTTTTTTGAAGAGCTGATCTCATCTGTCTAAATGGAGAAGATGTTAGTGACCCGACCACATGTGTTGTTGTTGTCCAGGTTCAGAGTAATGGTTGACAATCTGGAGTGTCATCTCACCACCCTCTTTTGTTAGAAAATGGAAAACAGAAACACTGGAATGTCTAAGCTTTTTTAAATAAAAAAAAAAGACGTTAATGTGAGCTTGCTTTCTGTTGTGTAAATTCTTGAAATCTTAGATTGCTTTCTCAGAAGAATTGATAAATGAATCAACAGACTCGAACTAGTGTCTGCAACTATTGTGATCACTGGTTGTGTCAGTTATTTATCTAGCAGGAATGCAGCCTTGTACTCAGATGTTTTGGTTGAGCAGTGATTTAAGATAAAGTACTTTACTGCATTACTGAAGTGAAAAATATTTTTACCTAGCTTTATATTGCCTGTGCTTCAATATATTTAGTGTGAATATGTCTACTTCACCCAATTAGTCTTAAACTGCATGAATCATGAATAGAGAATATCAACAAACAATTCGTTGTTAGAGGGAATATAAATTGACCTAATCTGTGCTGATAATGTATTTTACTTTTCTGTATAGAAAAATAAATGCTGGTAAAATAACAGTGAACAGTGCTAATAGGCTCAGGGTGTAGAAAGTAGTGACAGCTCATGATGAAGTTGCTTGTTGCAGCTGAACAGCACCTCGCCTCACCCTCCCATAGAGAGGACCCATTCCTAATCTGAATGTTAAGTATTTAAATGGAAAGGGTTCAGATTGCCTGTGGCCTGTGGCAGATGCAGTTCCGAGTCGGTACCTGTAGGGGGCAGCTACACACTTGAGCTTTACCGCTGCTCCTTTGTTTTGTGCGCGAAGAAGAGAAGCATTCTAGAAACATCTGTGAGCAGGATGACTTGATGGGCTCTGGGTGACAGCGACAAAACACTCGTGGGCCGCGTGTTGTTGCTCTGCGAAGACCAAACACAATGACGAACACACTGTTCTGACTCCAGGCAATATGTCCTCGGCTTGTTAAACTCTGAAACGAGTTGCTTTAGCGTGTTAGCTGGTTAGCCTTGCTAGCTGTCAGCGGGTTGTTTTGTTCTCTGTTGAGGTGGCTGTTTGTGTCTTAACACATGAGTGTGTCGCTGGTTGTTATCCGCCTGGAACTAGCCGACCAGTCTCCTGCTCCCCGGGGTTTCCAGTACTCAGCTGGTGAGTTGCGTCAAGTCGCTGGCACTTTGTTGTGGTGTTAGCCCGGTGGCTAACGGCAGTATTAGCCAATCCGTTATCTGCTATCTAACTGTGTCACTGGCGCTGTATTAAATCACCAATGTTAACAACAGTCCGGCTCTGGGGCTGGGACACTTATGGGAGCTCAGAGAAACTTTTGACCGGGCTTAAGTTTGTTTCTGTCTTCTGCAGTTGGGGACATGTCTGAGGAGGAGCTGCAAGACAAAGCTCTGGGTTTAGCTAATGTAGCTCTGAGTGGAAAGACTGAGCTGGAGAGATCGGCTGTGCTGCACCAACACATCGGCAGCAGAGCCATGGGGGACATGGTGATAGAAACCTTTGAACCCAGCCCAGGTAAGCCATGCAACAGCTTGTGTGTGTGTTGATTAATGTTGGAGTTTGAACAGAAGCCACGCGCATAGTGTATAGAAAACAACAAATCATTCACTTTGTAAAAGGATGTTGATTTTGTTTATAATAGGCTGATGAGATCGGATGGCCAGGACTGAGAGATCAGTCTTATAGGCAGTTTAATTCAGAAGTGGCATTGCTGTTATATAAAATTGTCTTCTGTCCAATTTTCTGGGATTCCATGTTTGGCGTTGAGATCAGGGCTCTGCTGCAGGACCTCTCGTTCTTCTTGTCTCTGACTCTTTATTATAACATCATTAGACTGCAGAATCAATTTCTTCCCCCAGAGCAAACTGAGAAAATTGAACATAGAGTCCTTTATGTTAATACGGTTCTGTATTTGGCACACACTTTTTAACATTAACATTTTTTTGTCACAATCAATCAATTTGAAATTCACAGCAACTTTCACGTTAGAGCATTCAGAAAGTATTGTGGAATTTACATGGTGGTAGATAAAGGAGGAGGTGAAGACCCTGGCTCTTCAGCAGAGCAGAGCAGTGAACCTCAGGCAGCAAGCGCAGAGGACGCAGAGGGTTCCCAGGACAACAATGCAATGTCAGGAAGTGCTCCTGACTCGCCCTCCAAGCAGCTGCCAGACCAGATCTCTTTCTTCAGTGGAAACCCATCTGTGGAGATCGTCTACGGTATCATGCACCTCTACAAGACCAAGTGAGTCACACCTGACGTGTGTGTGAATTTCTCCTGTAGTTTGATGCAGAGATGGATTGTGTTTGATTTTCACTTGTTGCAGTAAAATGACTTCCCTGACTGAAGATGTAAGACGGAGTGCCATGGTGTGTATCCTGACTGTCCCAGCAACCATGACCAGCCATGACCTCATGAAGCTCATGGCCCCATTTAATGATGTAATGGAGCACATGAAGATCATACGGGACTCCACCCCAAACCAGTACATGGTGCTGATAAAATTTTGCACACAGGTAAAATCTCTGCACAGTCGCCAGTGCTGGTTCTCTGAAAATCTTTCCTCTTAAACATCGTTGCAAAACAAACTTACCACCCACCCACACAATGCAACCTCTTTGATCAAATACCTTAATGAAAACAGGGGAACAGGGGAAAAAGAGAATAAAAAGGGATGAAAGAAAAATAACTTGGTCTAAAAAAGTTGTTTGATGGAGATAAATCACCTCTGGTTGTGATCTACCTGAGAAGAATCAAAAACAGACAATGTCTGATTTAGAGGAAACTAACTAAATGTATTGTATTAATTCTATTCCATCTCCGTAGAGGTCAGTTATGGTATGTTTACCCTTTGTGGCCCATTGGCCAAAAGTTGAATCTGTTACACTTTCATTCAACCAAAATTAGCATGTAAAGTTTTTTTTTTTTGTGTGTGTAAACCTACTGGGATTGACTCCTATCCCATTGACAGAAGACAAGTTTCCCTTTTTTTCTTACTGTCTTCATCAGTGAACTGATGGTCTTTGATTTGATGCTCTAGCGACACTGCAGTGGTTGTGTTCAGGCATCGAACACGCACTCAGAAACATGAACATATAAGCAAGTTGTTAGATTAGAAGTGTATGAATAGGTCTCATTACCCAGTAGTTACACCTTGATGTATCTCTGCTCAGCTCTTTCCTAAAGCTGCTTTTCTCTTCACTGTGTTTGTTTAGGCCGATGCAGACAGTTTTTACACAGCATGCAACGGCCGCCAGTTCAACTCTATAGAGGAAGCAGTGTGCCAGCTGGTCTATGTGGAGCGGGCAGAAGTTATAAAGTCTGAAGAGGTAAAACATTGTCGAGCTGGAATGGAAGATTCCTTTAATCTCCTTTAATGTCCCACAGTCAGTTAAATGTATTAATGATCAACCGGTGAAGGATGAAATAAAGAGAACCCGACAGTCGCACATATGCGGGATGTTAATAACATAAAAATTGATTTACATTCTCTAACATCCTCTCCTCAGGGAGCCAGCCTGCCGGTCATGGAGCTCACCGAGGTGCCAAAGTGCATTGTGTGCCTGGAGAGAATGGACGAGTCAGTTAATGGAATCCTCACCACTCTCTGCAATCACAGCTTTCACAGCCAGTGTCTCCAGCGCTGGGAAGACGCCTCGTGAGTTTGAATACAGAACTAATCAACAGTCATGTATATAGAGGAAGCCTCTCTGCGATTTTGTCTCCTCTTATTCTCAGGCCACTGGTTGCTTCTCCAGGCTTCACGCGTTGTTTTTGTCCTCCTCCTCCTTCGCGCTCTATTTCACAAAAGTCTGCTGCAACAGATGAATGTGCTGTGTGTCCAGGTGTCCTGTATGTAGGTACTGTCAAACGCCAGAACCAGTGGAAGAGAACAAATGCTTTGAGTGCGGCGTGCAGGAGGTAACCAATACTAGTCTGTGTGTTTGCTGCATAACCGATAAAGTGTTTTCAACTGGACAGTCTTTAAATTCACCTTGATTTTTCATCTTTACCCCCCCCCTGACAGAACCTGTGGATTTGTCTGATCTGCGGGCACATCGGTTGCGGTCGCTACATCAGCCGACATGCGTACAAGCACTTTGAGGAGACACAGCACACGTACGCTATGCAGCTCACCAATCACCGCGTGTGGGACTACGCAGGAGGTACTGAATTTTAATGTATTGTAAGACTATTGTTTGGATGACGTGATAATTGTTATTTTATGTTACAACTCGACTGCTGTGGTTTCTTTTTTTTTGGGGGGGGTCTCTCCTGGTTTTACTCTGGTTAACAGAGAATTAGCTGCTTTAACCAATTTTGGCCAGTAGAGGACAGAAGTTTACTTTAACATTCTGCCATTGAAGAAAAATACAAGAAAAGTAACCAGCAAATATTGGTAAAAGGCTAAACCTATGGACAAATTATTAGGATATATGATTGATTCATCAACTGGATCCACTGGACCGAACTGGGTTTTTATATGACTGTGACTGATGAGCTGATGTTGACCCATGTCATTGTAGACAACTACGTGCACCGGCTGGTGGCCAGTAAGACTGATGGGAAGATGGTGCAGTATGAGTGTGAAGGAGACACGTGCCATGCAGAGAAAATTGATGCACTTCAACTTGAGGTAAGCTTTCCCCCCTTTTTTGTTTTGCGAATCCAACCCTGACTTGTTGTGATGAGTACTCTGTGTGTTCAGTACTCATACCTGCTGACGAGTCAACTGGAGTCTCAGAGGATTTACTGGGAGAATAAAATCGTTCATCTGGAGAAGGAGACAGCCGAGGAGGTAGACTGTTTACACAGAAATATGTTTACCCAGCTGCTTTCATCCATCAGATACGTCATTTCATTCTGGGCACACGCGTAACATCTAAAACCTGCGTTTATGTTTGTCCCTCAGATAAACAACATGAAGGTCAAATTTAAGGAGACCTTGGAACGATGTGATAACTTGGAGCGTCGCTTAGGAGAAACAACCAAAGAGAAGCAGGGCATAGAGAAAAAGTAGGTGTCTCGTCAGTTTCAAGACCTCTTGGGTTCTAGGTTTTCCTGATACTTTCTTCTTCTTTATTGTTTATTTCCTCCAACTGTCTCACACGCTACTCTCAACCCAAGGAAGTACTCACCATAACCAGTGTTTGTTTACAATTGCTTAGGTGCCGTATCTGTACCACACAAGTGGTGCAGGTGAGGCATCGACCAGAGTGAGAAGGTCTCCACACTGAAGAGAATGTGTCACCTCACAGCTCTGATGTTTGTATGTTGAGGTTCACTCAGTTAAACAGCCGAGTGGGGAAGCTGAGCCAAGAACTGAAAGAGGAGCAGGAGATGAACAACTGCCTGAGAGCCAATCAGGTGCAACTGCAGTCTCAGCTGGCAGAGGAGAAGTGCAAAGGAAAAGAGAGTGGTGAGTAGGAAGGGGACCACACGTGACATGGCATGACATGACATCGCATGACTCAGTGTTCTTGAAAAAGTCTCTAAGATCCAAATACATTTGTCAGTCTTCAACACAGCCTCACACTGGCCCCAGTATCATAATGGAGGGTGTACTGTTTTTCTGTTTTTCATCAGTAGAATAAAATAACTCAATTTCCCATCAGAGCCATTTGGTAAAAATTCTACTGAAGCTTGAAGAATCAATAGAAACAGCTGTAGAAATGGATGGGAGTGATCCCGTCAGTGGACAGCAAAGTTTTCATGACTACATGCTTTGAAATTCAGTTGTGTCTTATCAGAGAATTCAGTTCTCTGATAAGACACTATGACAACAGCACAAATCTCTAAGGCTTCGCAACCTAATTTTCATAAAGCTGAGTTTAATACCACAACATTTTGTCAGGAAATCAGTCATAAAGGGATTGTTTCTAAAGTGTTTGTCGAGCCAGATGCTTCACCCACCCCCAGATAATGAGTAAATGTTCTTTTGTCTGAGAGCTATCCCGTTAAAGTTAAAGTAGAACTCTGCCTGGGCTCTATGTTTATACATATGTGAAATGGGTTCTGTAGATTCTCTCTGCAGGCAGCCACAACACAACAACACCGGCTGCAGTGGGTCAACACTGACAGTCTGGATCATGGCCGTGAATTTGTTTCCCCAAGAAGTGTTTGAAAAAGGTCTGACTCGGTATATCTCCCAGCCCTACTGCACTTTTACATGAATCTATGAAAGACGGATCACATGCTGCTGCTGATGTCACACGCTGCTACCTGAGATATGTGTGCCACTCTACGAGGTCGAAGATCAGAGGTTACACATGTTGTTTACACCTGCATATGGAGTGAATGCTCAAGCTGCTGGGACCCACTGTATGCTGACAGTTCCTTGGGTCAGGACTCGTGTGTCCTGCACTTGACTGGTAGTTAGTGGGAATATGGGAAATGGAAGCTGGACAAACTATTTGCATGCAGCTTGTCTGTATGTAAACGGTAACATTTGCATCATGTGTAAAGAGAAGCTGCCTGAAGGACCGTGCTGTGCAGTTTGTCAGGTGTTACAGAAGAGGGGAATGAAATGAAAGAGAATATTAAAGGATTTAACACAAGTGGTGTCAACCCCCACCTCCCCAGCTTCAGTAGACCAGTAAGATTATGTTCAGTTATTTTGTAACTATCAGCGTCTATATTTGTAGACAGATATTTGTAGGATGTATTTTTCTCTTAACCACCAGCTGGACTGTGGTCAACTCAAATATTGTATTGAGTATTTCTCTCCATCTTAAAGTGTACAGAGGCCATCTTGAGAGTTGCTGGTCAGTGTAGAAGCAAAGAGAGTGAAGGGATGCGTCTTGCTCTCAGTCAGCAGGAGTGTGTTGTCATTTTTTTAGTTTTTTTACACTTGCTCATTTGTGTGATAAATGATTCACATTTTCATGTGAATGTTTAATGGAAGTTCACACCACCGTGTGCAGACCACACCTTGAGGCCAGGAGTGAGGCGTGTACATTTTTACATGCTATTTATACAGTAAATAGCATATCACACTTCTGAGTGTGAAATGAATGTCAAACACATTTTAAAGTTATAAAGTTATGACGTGATATTCGTATCATATGGAAGGTTTCTGAATTTGAAAGTACATTTTGTCCACTCAATCTGTAGATGGATGACGATGTTGCTCTTTCCATGTGTGAAAGTTGTAGTTTAATAAGGTTTTTTTCTAAAACTTTTTGTGTTATTTAAGGTTTTTAAATTCAAATGAATGGTTTTCTTGTGTTTCTCTGTAGGAGAGCGTAAGGACTTGACAATATCAGAGCTGCAGGAGCAGCTGAGAGATGTGATGTTTTATCTGGAGACGCAGCAGAAGATTGAGCACCTGCCTCCAGAGGCTCGCATGGAGATCCAGGAGGGACAGATCAACATCGAGGCCAGCGCGGCAGAGGAAGGCCCCTCCTCTGGCAGAGGCAGGAGAGGCCGCTTCCGGAAGAGGAAGTAGACAGTTCTACAATCTACTGGAACGTACACGGAACAAGGCTGCCTCTTATCAGACGGTTCGTTCATTAACATGCAGTTGACAGTGTGGGCGGATTTCTCATCAATGCCACGTCAGCCTTTGTGGTTTATCTATGTGATAGAAACATCTTCTGTTTGCAAATCTACAAAGATCTCCCTTTATTTTGGTCAAAGATGTATTTATTTATTTGATCAAAATAGTGTTTCGTTGCGCTCAGTCTGTGTCAGACTGTGATTGTACCCGTTCCAATTCTGTCACCTCTTCATATTCTTCTAAGTGTAAAGATTCTCTTTTCTTTTAAACTCTACTTTGTCAGTTAAATAAAGTTAAGTACACTGAAAACTGCTCAGGATGATAAAGTCGGACACCAGAGACAGAGGAGAAACGTTTCCAGTTGGACAACTTGCTTTTACATTTTTTTATATTTTTATTTGTCACCGCAGTTTCCTGGTCGTGGAAAGTCCAGGGAGAGGCGCCGGTGCACGGTCGGTCAGTCAGTCAGGAGAAGCAGGAAGCCCAGTGTATTTACCTTTTAGCAAGAAGGTCAGTGAGGTCACTGACGAGGTCACCGCACTGGCAGGAAGCACCTTCAGAACGTGCAGCATCTCTGCTAAGATATTGATAATCGCAGTCACAAACAAAATACTAATAGAACTGCATAGGACATGCTGACTACTACCAACCCTGGTTACAACACCCTGCTGGGGTTGTTTGTGTGTCAGTTGAGTTGTCGTTTTCTTTCCTGTTTTCTAATGCAAACATTATCTTGTTTAAGCTTCAAAACATGTCTGCCTGAATTTGGCTTAAGTGCAATGCATTGATATTTTGTCATGCTCAAGGCTTACAGTAGATTGACCTGCGAGAAAGAAAAAAAAAAAAAACTGAGCGGTGCATGGAACTTCTCCTTGCATATTGACGCGTTAAAAATAACTGATCAGCGAAATGATTCTAGGAAAGTGGTGTTTCAGTCTGTAGGATCTGTTCATGCTTCTATCGTCCGGCACGTGTGAAATGCAGTACTACTGTCATAGACATCAGTAAGGATAAGGATGCAAATACTCCTTCCGTCATTGTTTCCATCGCCAGAAGGTCAGGACCCTCTGGCCTGTGTGTGTGTGCGCGTGTGTACACACTGACCACACAACATAGATGTATTTTGCAAACACGAGTCCTGAATGACCTTAAAGATGAATGGGAAGGACCTGAACTATTGACTGCTTCATCCATTTCCCTTCTCTTCACTGGCTGAATATTCATGGAGGAGTTTTGGATGAATCTTAAAAAAAAAAAAATGTTTTGCTTAGAAATGTCTTACTGAAATTAAGTTCTTACCAGACATCGCTGAGGTGATTTTTCCCATAAAGCTTTGAGTTCACATTTCCAGAAATGTGCTGATTAGCTTTCTGTTGCAAACATATGACCCAAGGATGGAGTCATGTGTGACTAACGCCCTCTCCCCCTGCCACAACAGTAACAGTTTACTTAGAGCAGCTTGTTCGAAGTAAACTGTGTACAGAGCGTGGGTGCCGCTTCCTGTCCAGGAGGAGAGTGCCGGAAGAAACGGTGAAAGACGGTGAAAGATGACGAAAGCTTAGTGTCTTCATAATGTGATCACTTCCTTTGCACACAGTTGACACAGAAAATCTCCCTCAAGCGTCCGTCAGCGTGAGCAGATGCTCAGGTTTAATGAATGCTACGAAGCATTGAACATTAAATACACTTCACCCATGTGTGCTGCAGCAGGAAGCCAGACTGACCAAGGCTGACATTACCATATGCAAACTCTCCCACAATGCTCTATTTTTGTACGCCAGGTGGGCTCCACCCCTTTCTCTTTGTGATCTGACGTCTCCCTTTTTTATCTTTTTTATATATATAAAATTCCAAAGCAACATATTTAAATAGTTTTGCCCTATGATTAGCTCAAACTCCTCCAGATATTCTGCTTGCAGTTAGACAAGAGGGAAGCACATCCTCAACTTTGGAAAAAAACTGGAACCAGTGAAATCTTATGGTGTACGACCAAACCGTTGAACTGTTATCAAGATAGCTGCTCATATGTTTACGTTGCGGTAGCGTAAATGTGTGTCTAGCTCACGTATCCCCAAACAAAGTGTGTCCTCTCAGTTCCATTGCGTTTGAACCATAGACAATAAGTAAAGATGGACGCCTCCTCCATGTGGGTGGAAAGCACAGGGACCTAAATAAACTAAACAGGTAAAGTAAAATAAAAAATGTATTTAATGTAATTTTGTTTAAGTTCATTATTATTACACTGATGTTTGTGCCTGTTGTGATCGGTTTGGTTTTAATTATTTTTATTTTGTGTTTCGAAAACAGACTGAAACAACAGGATTGACAGCTGAGACTGAGCCCTGCGATTGGTCAGGTGAGGGTTTACATCCGGGTTAGTTGGCATCATCTCTGGATAGTGGGACACGAGCTTCTCATCCATCTTTAATAACATTTTATGGTTTGATCTTAAATGATGTTATGTTAGTGCAACTCAACTGAAATGAGGGGTTATTCATCGTATATGTTGTTGCTCAGAGAGGAATGACTCCACTCAGCTGAACAGGAAGCTGTGGCCTGCTGCAGGCCTGGAGATAGAAATTCATTTTTATTCACAACATATATTAATGAGCTTTGCCAAACTCGCAGCCTCTGTTTCTGCTGATAGACATGAGAGGTGTATTTCCTCTTGACTCAACTTTAAAAACACATATTACTTATTACACGTATTTATTTATTTTGGGGGTTGGGCAATTCACCACTTTAGAGTCTAGTGGTGGTTAATACAGGTTAATGATGAATGTAGTCTGAGGTCACATCAAGTGCATGTTGTTTGAAGCTAATCTACAGTTTATGTGGAGAGCAGAACTACAAAGACGGTGTGGTTGACACAGGGCGGAGTTACATGTTGTGGCATGTGTACAAAGAATAGGAAGGCGGCTTTTAATGCAGAGGAATACATTTAATCAAAACACTGAGCAGAATGAGTCCACGCCTGTTGGAACAGGGAAAGAAGCCAGGGTTTTGAAATCATGAGTAGATTCCCTCTGGAACAGAATTCTAGTCCTTTGAAATGAAATGTCAGCGGTGTTAAATGAACCCGCTGGGTTGAGGCCGTGTGAGAAAAGGCAGAAAGCAGAAACTGGGGAAGAATGAGAGAATGGGGAGAGAGAAAAGAGGAGGAGCCAGGGGATGGTAGAGAACAGGATTTGGAGGTAAGATAGACAGATAGGACTCTTCCTGAGTTGGGCTGGTGGCTGTGCGGGGCCGTCCTCTGCGCTATGGACTAAACCTGCACCGACACTCACTGCTCCTTTGACAGATTCGAGCCCCATTCCAAGGTAAGCAAACCTAACTCCTAACTCTCTTCTTTTCAGTGTCACCCCTCCCTCCTGGCTCTGCAGGCTGCGTGTGTGTGGCAGTAAATCTGTACCTGTGTCTCATCAATGAAACTCAAACAAAAGGAGAAGGGAAATACAAAGCTCCGGCTTTATCGATCACTTCTGTTGGTTTTCAGCAGCTCCAGAGGAACAGGTTCAGCAAAGAGGTCAGGAGAAGCTTTTTTTTTTTCTTTTTTTTTTTTTACATGACAACAGATAAGTGCTAAAATGCTGTAAAATGCCTGGTATGTCTCCTCCAGGCCTCCACTTGTAGGAAGGAGGGCAGAGGGAGCAGCTGCAGCTCTGACGCTGTCTCTCTGAATTAGACTCAAGTCAAACTGCTGTCAAACTCCCTCAACAGAGCTGTTCTTCCTCCCTGCTGTGACGGGGCAGAAATATATCTCTGTGTGTGTGTGTGCATGTGTGGCCCCCCAAAAAAGAAAAACACAAAGCACAGAAACAGTGCCGTAACACCCAGGACACTGACTAAACTCGCACAATTTCTGCACAGTGTGACTTATTATTCAAACTCTCCAAAATCTTACTTACTGCTTTGGTCTGCAGTCCACTGTCTGTATTAAACGTGACACTGACTGCATTGCACAGGAAATGTTTCTGGAGTGAATGCACTTCCCCCTTTTTTCTTTTTTTTTTTCTTCTCTCTCTCTCTGCAGATCAGTTTGTTCCCCTCGTCATTTGAATATCAGGTTTGAACGAAGCTGCGGCTCTGTGTGGCATGTCCCCAGGAAAAGTGGAAAGAGCAGCAAAGCCGTTGCTGATTGGCTGCTGCCAGTCAAACTCATTCTGTTTTTCTTAGTAACTTTAGCTTTATTGGTTCTGTGTAAACAAATTATGTTGCCAGTAACATTACAACCCAGTAATAAACACACACACACACTGAGACTACACTCTGGTTAAGTTTAGTTGCACATGTCGCACTTGTTCTTTTTGCTGTTTTGGGTTTGTACGCTCACGGTTGAATGCACTTATTGGAAGTTGTTATCAGCAACATCTCACATGTCCCTAGGAATATTCTTCATCCTTTCAGGGCCTCAAACGTGTTGTTGGTAAAACATTATGTGAAGAGAGGCGAGCGGTGAATGTGTCTGTGGGGGTCAGGATCGGTTTCCAGTCTTGAATGCTGCCCTGTAGCGGAACAATAAAAAACAATGGGTTAAAGTATGTGTTTCACCCCCCGGGTAAACTGACCTCTGCATCTGTGAGGAGTGGATTGTTGACAGTCATAAAATGTGTATGAGTGTCTGGAACCTGCAGAGAAGTCGCTGTAAATAAAGTAAAAATGCTGTAAAAGTTGTGTTTGGACACATGGAACTACTTTCAGTGGAAGTGTGCTTTAGCTTTTTGGCTGAGAGAAGCTGCCTGATGCAAAGATTCGCTATCAGACAGTGTAACAGAAGGTTGCAGGCCCTGAAGGCAACACAGTTATCTGAGCAGTTGTGGACAGGGAGACAGACAGAGTGGGTGTGAGCCACTGTTTTGAATAAACCGTCTTCTCAGTCTCTGCAGATGAGTGACCAAGACAGCAGCACCTCTGCCTCTCAGACAGAGGGAGAGATGGACGGAGAGATGGAGGGGGACGAAGAAGAGAGACACGGAGACTCAGCCCCCAGTCTGTCGTCCACCCTCCGCGCGGTCATCCGCATTAAACAGAAGTACCAGGCCTTGAAGAAGAGGCGGCAGGAGAAGGCCCTGGGAGAAGCAGGGGCCACCATGGGGGCCGCGACTCGGACCAGCCCCAAAATCTTCACCTTTGACGGGGCCACCCCTTCGTTCTCTTTTCCTCAGAAGAAGAAGAGGAGGAGGAAGAGGCGGGTTTTGTTTCCGAACAGGGGGGGGCAAAGAGCCCCCCCGAAGCAGGAGCAGAGCAGAGCCAAATACTGCCTCTACCTGCTCCTCGCCATCGTCTTTCTCCAGGTACTTCATCAAAACAACAAGCAACCAAATAGTATTTCAGATTTTACAAATTCCTGGAAGCAGACGCGAAGCTGCTCTTATCTGATCATCGGCAAATGACGCCTGTTCAGTCATAAAGTCATTTTTAAGCACAAGAAGCCAAAGATTCACTGAAGGAGGTTGTCAGACAAGTTTCTGTCTCTCTAAACAATTTGTGTTCATGTCAGGTGGAAATCATGGCTAGGTTTTAAATTCTGGAAGAAGTTGAAGTACTTTAAAATGGAGGGTGCTCATTATAAACTAAGACAATTTGGAACCCCAGTTTGAGACAAGCTGGGAGGTCTGGGTAATCCCACTGATTGTGTAACGTGACGTGTGTGTTCCCAGGTGTACAACGCCATCGAAAACCTGGATGACCACGTCCTCAGATATGACCTGGAGGGCCTGGAGAAGACTCTGAGGCGGGAGGTGTTCGGGCAGCAGGGCGCGGTGGAGGGCCTGCTGTCCCGCCTCAACGACTACCTGTCCACCTACGTCCACAACAAGCCCCTCGTGTTGTCCCTGCACGGGCCCAGCGGCGTCGGGAAGAGCCACCTGGGACGCCTCGTGGCGGGACACTTCCGTTCCGTGGTGGGGGAGGCGCTGGTGCTGCAGTACTATGTCCTCCACCACTGCCCCCAGGAGGCCGACACCCGGCGCTGCGCCGACGACCTCTCCGCCCTCATTTCCCAGATGGTGGTGCGCGCCGAGGAGGAGGAGAAGATCCCGCTCTTCATCTTCGACGAGGCCGAGCACATGCACGGGGAGATCCTGGACGCCCTGCGGCAGCTGGTGGCCTCCAAGAAGTCCAACGAGTACCTGAACGCCATTTACCTGTTCCTCAGCAATCTGGGTCACGCGCACATCACCAAGCACATGTTACACAACTCCTCCGTGTCGGCGTCCCATCACCGTAGCAACCTCGAGAAAGAGCTGACGCCAATATTGCGCGACACTCTGGAGAAGCTTCACCTGCTGTGGACGGAGGCGGACATCTTGCCTCTGGGGCTGTTGGAGAGAAGTCACGTGATGGAGTGCTTCCTGGACGAGATGACCCGAGAGGGGTTCTACCCGGACCACACCAATATAGAGCGCCTCGCAGGGGAGATCGAGTATTTCTCGTCTGTGGCGGGGCACAAATATTCCCAGACGGGCTGCAAGCAGGTGGTTGCTAAGGTCAACCTGCTGTGAAGGCCTCTGCAGGAAGTGGATGCTTCAGATTCTTTGAATGATGAGGACACAGTTCTAGGGAAGTGGGCGAGGTTACGAAACATGAATGACACAATGGGGTTTATAGAGCAGTGAAAAACGAGTGCTGTGGGAGGAGTGAAAAGGCCCAGTTCAGCTCTGGTCTTGTCTTTTCATGCAAAGTCTTTTTATTTTTTCATACAATTTCATTTCATGGGGATTTAAAATCACCTGGAAAATGTTTCCTTTGGGACAGATTTTTAGTTCGGTTCAATTCTTCTTTGGGATTTTCGGGGACGACACGGTTTCAGCTGTAATGGGATCGATACCTGAAGTTTTGTCCCACCCTCTTCCACTCCTGACAACTTGAGGAGGAGCTGGAGGAGCTGGACCAGCGGTGCAATCTGATGTGGTTGCAGGAACTGGAGAAGAATCGGTCAGGAAGGACGAGGAGCGAGGAGCTGTCTGGTCACTGGTTTTGCTTCATGACCAGATAAACTAGATTGTTTGGCGGGTTGGCTCTAAACCAAGCTACAGGCTCGTCGCCTGCACCGCCGATCATCTGCATTATACCGGGGGTGGGGCAGGAAGCACCACAGCTACTAGGAGGTTACCGAGAATAAATGTCAATGAGGGATTTGAATGAAGTGACCTTTTGACCCCTAAGAGCCAAAAGATATCTCTGAACAAGTGTATGGACAGGTCATCCACACATGGGTGTGAATGAGGAACTACTGATCCTGAACAGAGTGGGAGGAGTTAGACCTATGTTCTTTTATTTTGAAAGGGACTTTCCTTTATTTGTAATGCATCATATACCAGCTCTCATTACAGAGGAAGAGTCCTGTTTGTCTTAGGTTGAATATAGAATATTGATCCTAGTCTGAAGATTTAAAAAAATTCTGTGTGTCCACCAGCAGATGGGAAGTGGTCAGCAGAAGTAGAAGCTAATGAGCATTCAGAATATTTGGAGTGACGCTTTAAAAGTTTATTTATTAAAGACAGAAGGTGTTTGTGTTGATACTCTGAAAGGTAGCAGGCCAAGAAATGAAGTCCGTCATGTCATACTGGCACATACAGTTTTAATTGATGGCTATTTGAATGTCCTCTGCTCAGATCACCTCTGTCCAAATATTTAGAATATCAAATTATCTTTCGAATTAAAGGACCCTATTAAAACACGGCTGCGAGTCTTTTCTTCACAGAACAGCAGCTACAGCCAACGGAGATTCTAATCCAACCTTTTGATTAACCGATATTTTAAATGCTACAGCCAGCCGCTAAATAATTGACACATAATTGAATATTTCCTGCAACGGCTCCCACTCACTGTTAAGGGACAAGCTTTTCCATGTTGTTGAACTTCGTCTCTGACACTAAGGGAAGTTCCATCTGCTTTGAGGAAGAGGTTAAGATGTGAGTTTTTAAAGCAATGCAGCTTCCACACCCAGTTTGAATTTGTAATGTTTTTTTTTATTATCGTATTTCCCTTAGTTAATGTTGGAAAAAATGAGGTACTGTGTCTAAGTGACAAACAAAAATGATGATAACAGAACATTACTGTTGCATGTTAACTAAAGGAAGAGAAGGACACAGCAGCTTCTTCCATTATCCTGTGGAGCTTTAGGCTGGGACGATCCGCTTCATTATCATGTTCCCATCTGAGGAGTGTAGAGGGTTTTCTAGAACAGACCCCAGACAACATTGAGTACAGCCCCCCCCCCCAGCAACAGCTGATGCCACTGAACTGCGGAGACCCCGACGAGACGCTTTGAGACTGTCGTCCTGAGACAGGTAGATGAAAACAATGTTGTAGAAATGCAAACTAACTACACAAACTTTCAGAAGATTCCACTGCATTGATTTCACCAAACAAAGGTCACACAGGAGCAGCTGCACTGAAAAGACTTTCCCATAAAGTAAAGCAAGTTTTAAATTTCCTTCATTATTTCAGTCTTATGGTCATGAGGTGTCCTATGAAAACAGGTTGAGATTAAATAACTCAGTCAAGTGTTCAAACACAAGATAACACTCATCTGCATCCACGTTTTTAACCTTACATGCTTTTTTCTCCAAGGAAGGCTGGGGCAACAATACAGGGGGGTTCATAAGCTACACGGTTACTCTAAAGGCTACTTCATCCAGGGGACACAAAGGGAAATAAAAAGCCACACTCCTGTAATCGCTAATAAGCTTCACGGGCCTCTGCTGCTCCTCAGGGCTGTAACAGCACGGTGCTGAGACTGGACTGTCAGAGAAGCTCATGAAATGTGAGATAAGGGGAATGTGTGAGGGAGTCCAGAGGAGGAGGGGTGTGGCTGGGGCACTAGTGTGTGTGTGTGTGCTTGTGTGCGTATGAGGACAGAACAGTGTGTAGCGATGTGGCTCTGGGCTTTTTTTCTTCATCGTCGGGTCTGACTTCTCCCGTTTATGCCTCCAGCTCAAAGCCCATGCCGACTTTGTGTCCGCCGGCGTTGAAGTTCTTCCCGTCGATCAGAGCGGAGAGGGTGACCTTCACGCCTGCAGGGGCACGGAGCAGGAAGTCAAGGAACAGCCACATACCCTCTGCCCACTGAGATGTTAACTGATTCCAGAACCACGTGAGTGTGGACCCACCCTGAGGATTCAAAATCAAGCACACCCACTTTTCATACCTATCTCACATGGAAATATGGTGATGACTAATCAAGATTTTGGAAAGTTAATTTAACAGCCTACAATCACAGGGGATCTGAAAACATTGATCTGTTTACACTGAGAGTCGGTGTCCCTGGCAGCCACAGGGATATGCCCAGAAACACCTGAGACCAACGCAGAGGAAATGTAATATCTCGTCAGACCATCTAAGGTATTTCTTTGTTTTCAAAACCTGCCTCTTAGAAACAGGCAAGAACCTGATGACGTGCTGAACTCACTCTTGACAACAAGAAACAAGGCTGGGGCTCAGGAGGAGCCGTTTACTGGTGCTTCTATCACTGTTATTATTTTTATTATCATAAATATGATGCTCCAGGTCCCCCCCTCTCTCTCCTCCTATTCTCTCCCAGCCTCCATTTTCTTTTCTTTCTTCCTCCCTTTTCTCTCTCGCCAGTTGAGGAGGAATTCTGTTTTTACAGGTTTGACCGTTTAAGAGTTTTTGACTCTCTGCCCCCGAATTTGGCTCAGTACAAAAAAAAAGGGAACTGAAAAACTAATATTAATAGAGTTGGAATATTAATACAACTATATGTGAGCATGACTTGTGCATCGCTAGTGCACAGTTTAATAATCCCCAACTGTGGTTGCAATCGTATGTAGATCAAGTATGACAGCAGGCAGATGGTGTTTGGTGGATAAAATATTGGCTTTGTGTGAAATGTGTGAATGAATGTGTGAAATCGTGGCGAGTAAGACTAGGAAACACAATGCATAGGTGGGGGCCCGGTCAGAGAAGGGAGGGCCTACCTGGCCGAAGGCTCTGGGTGTAACCTACTCCGATCAGACTGGCATTGTTCACTTTGGCCTGCAGGGTGGAAAAACAGACGTGAAACAGACAGCATGTCTCCGTATGTGCTGTATGTAAATTGCGGGGGCACTCACAGACAGAGAGGCGTCTTGGTCCAGCTTATATTTGGCAGCGATGCCGAAGCGAGTGTTGTTACTGCCGGCAGTCCAGGCCAGGGTTACCGCCGTCTCCAGCTCGTCGTTCACCTTCTGGTAGATGGAGCCGCCGAACTCGGTCCCGTCATTACTGAGGGAGAGAACGCACAGCAGGGCAGGGATGTTCAGGTGCACGGTTCAAGGCTGGATTACTGAGCAGCAGTTGTCCAGGAGGTCATTTGGGCCAACACCACTAAATTCTCATTTAAATACGCACATTTGCAACGAAATTTCTGATCCACCAGAAACAAACTGTTTCCAAATAATCACTGATCATTGGTGCTGGTTGGTTTCTGGGAGGCCTGGGGGGATAACGAAAGCTCCAGAACGTTAATCCAGCTAATTTGTTCAGTATGTTCCCTCAGTGGTGCAGGACCTAATCCCGTAGACGCCACACATCAGGGGGTTCTTAGTGGACATAGCTTGGAGGAGGAGGAGGGAAATACTAGAACCTAGCAGGACATGTTAGAACTGCCCTCACACAAGGTTAGGAGGACAAGAGACACATTTAATACGACAGAGGCTTCAAATCGCAGTACTCACACATTGGTGTGCAGCTGGAAGTCTCCAGCCCTGTATCCCAGGGCAAAGTTGTTCTGGGCCAGTTTGGACTTGGCTGTGTCGAATGCCATCTGGTAGCCGGCCAGCCAGCCCTCGTAGCCCAGCACAGCGGCGGCGTGGATGATGGGACCCTCGAAGTCGACATCGCAGCCCAGGTTGACGTAGTCACGCTTGTATCCCGTCTTCAGCTTCCCACTTTTCTTACTAAGATTTACAAAGTTTCAGAGGTTTGAACATTTCTAATCTTCAAATCATACGGAATGAGCGATCATGCACACTTTTTCCAAGACCCACAAATGAATGTAACTTAGGACACACTGACACCCCCTGCTGTCACAAATGTATGGATTCATTCACCAACTTTTCCTCTTGTTAGTTTTCTAATGTAATGATAATTTTATAAATATACATAGATTAAAAAAAAACTTAACAAACAACAAACAAATAACTTTAGGGACGAGCAAGAAAAACAAGTCTGGTTTCTTGCCACTTGGACGACAGTGACCAGGGCTGCACCAGATCATTGTCACAACACATTCCACCAACACTCCCATGCAGCACTTGTTAATACAAATGAGTGTGTTCTTACCCTGTGTTTGGTACAAAAGACGTGTCCAAGGCAACCTTCAGTCCTTGGGTCAGCTGTGGGTAAAGTTTGTGTCGTGTTTATTTGTATTTAATCTCATACTAGTGCAGAGCTTGCCTGTGTTTCCCAGTTTAGAGATCACACCTGAAGACCAATCGCATACCTGGTCCTCTACAGTCACTTCGGTAGCCAGAGTGTTGTCTGTGTTCCACTTTTGGTTGAAGCTCAGGCCCAGCTCTTTCATCTTGTATTTGGTCTCCAGGCTCCCTGCAGCCTTCCCTGTGTCTGTGTTACTGGAGCCAGATGTGTTGAACTCCTGTCAGGACCACAGGGACCACACGGGGTTAGAGCACCACGGTGGCTCACATCCAGCGGACAAACACTTCTTAAAGTGCGAGACATTAAACGGTTGAACAAGTGGAAAAGCCCAAATACAAAACAAGAGATGTTGGACTCAGGGGACCATTGTGTTGAACAATTATTTGTGGAATATAAAGAAATAAGATAGAAATCAGAGACAACATTCAAAAAGAGCAGACAGACGACTGTGAGAGCCCAAACTAAGGCATGCAAGACACCATTGCCACAAGATGGTTCCAAAAAACACTGATGAACCTAATGAAGGTTAAAGCTGTGATTTAGTCACACACACATTCATACAGGGCATTCTCATCTGCAGAACTTTCTCACACAGTCAGCACAGCCGTCAGAGACCAGGATCAAACTGCTGAACGTGTGTTCTTAGAGGAACAAGTAGTACATGTATGTAAGAGAGAGCATGAATCTCAATTGTTAATATCTGCTGACATCGGTTTGCAGGTCATGTATCAGCCAAGAATAAGGAACAGAAACACCTAAGACTTTTTCATTTGGAGCTTTATTTAGCTTTGGTGCTGCGGCTGTGTGTGCGTCCCTGTTCTGTGTCCCTGTTTTTCCACTTGTCCCTCCTCCAGCTCCTCCCTGATACCCATCAGTCATCAGTGCAGGGCACAGAGGCAGAGTTGTTCTAAACTAAGCGATGTGTATTCTCTGTATAACTTTCAAATGTAACAATTACAACAATCTAAAACTTATTAATGAAAAGGAACCATTAACCTGTTACTTTTAAAAAAATCATCAGAAATTGATGGGGTTGTGGTAAATATAATTCAAACTAGTGGAAACTCAAGGACACAGGATGTATGAGGTCAGTAATTTATTGTGATGAGATGTTTGACCACCAGATCGTCTTCACTGTTCCTCTGCAGAGATTCCTCAAGTGTGTTGAACACTATTTTTCTTATGCTGTTCCCTGTGGATAAAGCTGTTTATCAGATCTCCACAAATGTCCCACTGAGAGGAACTCTTAAAATCCCCAAGAGGCTAACAAGAAATCTCCTGAAGGTCATCTGGGATCTCATCTGACCAATAAAACTGAAATCATCAAAGCAACCCCAAGAAACCCCTAAATGGCTACTAAACCAAACATCCTGAGAACGTCTTCATGAGTGCTGGACATCATTACTGTCCTCATTAATAAAGACAATTACTGGCCGATGATTTGATAGTGACCATGTTGCGCTTTACTAAAAATGACTTCAAATAAACTGGAAAGAAAGAAATGAAACTCACACGACAGAACATGATATGTAAATGATAATCACGGACTCAAAGAGAACAACAACAGATTGCGTGACTAAGCAGATGATGACGACGCGAGCAGACATGACAGAGGACCAAACGGAGATGATCTCGTTCCATATCACATTGACAATTAGAGCCGGGTGCTCTGACAATCTTACCATCTACATTAGAGCGCGAGCGGTCCGGTACAGAGAGGGCAGCAGCGTGGAGACAGAGCAGGGGTTAGGAGAGGCAGATAGAGACAGGCTACAGACATCGCACACATCTGTGAGCCAAAGCAGGTTTCTGCATCAGTCGATCGACCGTCCTGGAAACCTTGAAGCTCCAGGTCTGAGCAGTTCAGGTGTAGCGAGATGAATTTGAATTGGTGTGGTGGGAGGTGAGAGTTAGAGACGGCAGAGTGAAAGCTGAGCGGAGGCAGGGGAGAGGGAGTCTGCAGAGAGCAGCCATGACAAGATAATAAAAAAAAATAAAGTCCTCACCACTCCACTTTGTGATTTGGTCTTGAGATCCAGCTTGACGACCCCAAAGCCTGAGGGATTTACAAGGATAAAACTGAGTGTGAATTGTACGTAAGTACAAGATTAAAAATAAGATTAATGAACTGATTGTTGTAAGGACATAACAAGTAGGTCTTAATGCTTTGTCTAAAAAATGGGGAAATGTCTCCTTAATTCAGATTATGTGCAACCCATGATGATTTGGTTTGTGTTGCAGACTTATGGTTTGATATTTTGGGCAAAATCTGGCTTGATATCATCATAAAGACACAACCGCCATGTCAGCTAGTCCAATAAACAATGAATTTTGAACAGAATTCCTCCTGTGGTTGACCCTATACTCACCATAGCCCTTGCTGAATATATCCTTGGCAGCTTTGCCCAGGTCTGAGTATGAAGGAGGGACAGCCATTGTGCTGGGAAAAACAGAGACAACACTTATTCTGTAGCCACTGAACACATCAAACTGAACGATGCATTCTTCACTTTTCTACATGCAGGTTTCTGTTCGACAAATACCACAGTGAACACAATCTTGATTTCCTTGGAGAGGCCAGTCGCAGGATGAGGATGATGACCCTAACCCGTGTGGACAATAAGGACTGCAATTATTTGTAAGTATATTATTTATCAACATGAATATTACATTTTATATGTATTTTTAGTTAGATAAAATTCAATAAATAAATATAATAAATAAACAGATCTGACTCAGATAAGCAGGAGATTGATGGATAATGGATTAACAAATTTGAAATATTTCTTGCAAGTCGATGGTTAGTTTTAGAGCACGACACCCGCTTATTTAGAATTAAGCTTCCAGGTTCTGTAGTAACGGTGTCGTGATGGTGCCAATATAAACTGCACAAAGGCAACAGCCCTTATGCATTGAAGCCAACCCAAATATGTGGTGTGAGGTCACACAATGAGCTATTTACAATGAAATTTGTTTTAAGTTGTCCTTGTTTAAATTAATATTTGTACTGATTTAAAATCCTATTTTCCTGGTCCATTTTGTTGTTAGGAATGAGACACAAAAATAGATAGACAACCCCAAAAAACTACATAGTATACTCTCTCCACCTACTGTACAACGCTCACAGCTGCTGGATGCATGAGTTAAAAACACTTTTCAGCATCCTCTGAGGCCCTTGGTTGAAGGAACTGAATACAGTGCCACTTCAGCATTGGCCTGCATCCACCCTGTTCATGGCTTTGGCTGCATTAATTACAAAAGGGCCCCACTGCTAGGAACTATAGATATAAATAAAGACGGGAGATGTCATAAAAGAGTAGTAAAGTCTGGTGTGGTGTGTCATGTGACCGAGCAGCGAGCTGCCGCAGAAGAGGACAAGCTGTTCCTTTAGGGGGGGAGCTGGGAAGTTCACAGCAAATGAGCCCTGCAGCTAATGGTGCATCTAAGAAGTCGAGAGATAAATGCATCCTAAAAATAGCCCGTGCATCCGCACAGATGTGCACTTTAATATGTGAGGACAGCATGATGCACGAGGTGGATGGTTACAGCACCAGAACAAAAGGCTCCGTGCTGGTCCCCAGTGGTCAAGGTGTCTCCCAGCTGAGGAGGGGGAAGAGGGCCCGGGGATCACCCTCGTGATCAGACTTTGGTGCCGCACAGACACACGCACGCAGATGTTCCAGGTGTTTTTGAGCTGGAGACTGAAGGACAGGGGTGTTCTCTCTGCTGGCTGCATGTCTCACAGGGACAAAGGACAACAGATGGGCCGTGGAGGAGGTGTGTGAGAGGAGGGGTGGGGGCTGACAGCCGCCGGAGCTCAGGTTAATGTTCGCAGTAACGACGCTGTGGCCCCTCTTAGCTCGAACGGCCCCCTCACAGCTCGCCTCAAACCGAGTAAGTCCCCTAAATGCGTGACCGTCGTCACGGCTCGGGCTCCACACTATCATGCACGGATTAAACTGTGCGTTGCCAGGCTCGACGTCATTACATAACACGGCAATCATCGGCTCAATCTCCCAACCTGCTGCTAACAGGCTAGTCGCGCGGCTAACCTTGAGAAGCAGACGTTAAGCAAAGGGCGTCCCGGCGGCAGGAGCTCGTTCTTACCGGTGCAGAGGTGTTCACAAGGGCTGTGTACACGGCCTGGAGCGTCCCTGACGTGATGCTGCTCCGCGGGTTGACAGCTAGCCTAGCTTAGCCTCGCGCCGTGCGACGGGGACACAATGAAGGAGACCAATGGCGCATGCGCAGTGTCGCTGGCAAAAGGCGATCAAAGAGTCGATGAGAGGAGAAGAGGGTAATCCTCACGAGCCAGAAACGCCTGCTCGCCTGGTGGATCTCGGATTGAGGATTTTGGTAAATTAATATATTGCAAAAGACACATTCATCAGTTCATGGTTCGGTGGCCTGTATTGTGTTGCATTCAAAATCGGAAATTCACAATTATGATTATTATGATAGAGCTGCACAAGGGGAAAATATGAAAATAAAATACAAATCAAATCGGGAAACTATATAAAATAAATAATCTTCTGACAGATTAACATCAGTCTATCTAATGTCCCACAGTAATTGCACTCTGCAGGAACAAAGGTTTCACAACCAGCTGCCTGAGGAGTCAGAGGCAGCTCCAGCTGAAGCAGCCAGAAACTCGGAGGACTGGGCAGACACATAGATTCATCTCCCCACCTTCATCATATGCAGCCTCTGTGGGCAACGACAAATAACAAAGAGTAAACAGCACCAGCCAGGCAACGTTAAAAACTAAACAATAGAACATGAGCAAAACTAAATCAATAAATATGACTAGTAGGCCAGTAGACCATTTTAGAGGCTTTCACATAAAATAAAAGTTTTGAGAAAAGATTGTAAAGAAAGATGAGACTGTCTTGTTCCACAGGCCGTGAGTTTGTGGGATCTCTGAGAGCAGGGGCTCGGTCTCCCTTTGTTTCCAGCTGTGACCCAGCAGTGACCTGCAGGCCTCCATCTGTGATCTCAGAGGGCCCATCCCAGGGCAATAAATCTCACAGATATTTAGGGCTTTAAACATCACACACCATCAGCAATAAAATGAGCCTTTCTAGTTGTGCTGCAACTCTTCGCTGAGTGTTTATGTCTTGGCTTGTGTTGGGGTTGTATTTTGGGTGGATTTGCTGCTGTGTTGTGTATTTGTATGTGTTTTCCTGACATTCAGTGCTCTCAAGGCCACCTAAGGATGTATATTTTATATATCAGTAAGGCCTTCACTCCATCAGGCAAAAAGAGAACTGGACTACACTGAGAGTGCATTCTGCTTGTAGCCACTGCTGATGACAAGACAAGATGGGGCCAGAAAGGCTTTACACAGCTCATTGACTGGCCGACCAGCTTTTTCTACATCTGAGGACACTGGAAACAAACATGTGTGCCAGATTTAGGGAAAGATGCAATCTCGTCCTGGATTCCTGGATGCTATAGACGGCTGTCAAAGTCAACTATGAGCACATAACTGGATCCAAACCATGCAACACCAATGCATTGGCAGGTGTGTTTGACTCATGGAGACAGAGTCATGCTCTTTCCAGCTGTGGTGCCTGGCTTGGCTGTCCTCTGTGGCCAGCCCATGCAGCTCCTGGACAGTGGCCTCAGGAGTAGACAGAGACGTACTTGACTGAATCCTGGGGGTCAGACCTGGGATCACAGCAACACAGAGACTTGGAATGGTCATATCCATCCTCGTGGACTTCCATCGAATCATAAAACTGTATTTTTAGCTATTTAATTCAACATTTGGCCAATATTTGACCGCTTCTTTGAATAGAGCTATCTTAAAGTAAATTAGTAGATTATTTAGTCTCCAATGGTTAACGTAGAAGAGGGTATCTCAAAAAGGATCACCAGGAAAATCTAAGCAGATGAGACACAGGTGTTCAGATGTTTTTCTTCTTCTTTTTAGGTTTGATTGGCAGCAGGCATCCAGTTTATAGGTGCATTTCTGACCTACCTACTTCATTTTATTTTGTTCTTATTCTTTTTCTTGATGTTATATTTAAATGAATGTATGAAGTACATAAGACTATATTCATATTCACAGTAACTTTAATTGCACTTTTATCCCTGCCTTTAAATAACCTGGACTTCCTTTCTGTGATGTTTTCATTTCCTTTCAAATGTACTTTTTGAATTAAATGACTTACAGTTCTTCTAGCTTCTTTTAGTTTGTCCGTAGAGGCATCCCTTCTATAAAGGATACTTTTTTTTTTTTTCTAACGCTACAATTTAGATGATTACTCAAGTGAAAACCTGACTAGCATCATTCTATATTTAATTTCTTCCAATAGATCCCTTTCCCCTGGATCTTTCACACTGGACTTTTAAGTCACAAAATACTTTCATCTGAATTAAAGTAAAGTCGCATGAAGTACAGTTAATTTCCAATGCTTCATTGCGTGTGTGGAGGTCCCACAGAACACGTGTTGCATTTAAAGGCCTCAGAGTCTCCAGTCCTCCTTAAAACGCTGCCTACGTCGGGTAGGGGAGGGGCGTGTTGCGCTCCGCTCCGCCCTGAACACTGACTCGACGCTATCAGCCTGTGGGTGTGTGTGTGTGTGCGCGCGCGCGCATGTGTGTGTGTTTGCACTGTGGCGATAACTCCACTGTCAAAAGTACACCCAACAACAGAGCCACGCCGGGAGTCCAATGGTCAGCGCCGCCTCTTTGCTCGCCGAGTGTCCCCGGACTGCGTGAACAGCGCCTGAAGGCAGAGCGGCTCCGCGCACATCCGCGTTCACTGCAAAAGTTTGGGGCCAGCGAGAAGCAGTCATGTCCGGACAGCCAGGCTTCCTGAGCCCGTTCCACAGACCCCGGTGCTTGGCGGCTGCGGCTCCGGCGTCCAAAGCCAAGCTCACCCACCCCGGGAAAGCGATCCTGGCAGGTAACAAAGTTTCCGTGTGTTTTTAAAACTATGCGCATCCACATGCAAACTGAAAAAAAAACAAACAAAAAAAAAACGGCTGGGACCTGTGCGTACAGATGTGAGCCAGGCCTCAGCTGCGGCTCTTGCTGTGAAAAGCATCGGGGAGGAATGTGCACTGCAAGGCAGCAGAGATAAAGAGCGAAGCTTCCACGGCAGAGAGGCTCGCCCTGGTGCCTGCAACACAGGGCGGCTGCGGGGGCCTTTCTGTTCAAGTTTCAAAGTGTCCCCCTTCATTTTCAAAAAAGTTAAAACTATGCATGCCCGATCTGCGCATTTTAAAATGTGTTTTTAGAACTCAGATCCAGTGCCACTGGCTGACACCATTCAAGAGGCAAAAGTCTTTATAGTCATCAAGCTCACGAGATTTTGAAAAGGCTCCTGGCTTTTTAAAGAAGGCAGCACACGACACACAACATAAAGAGGCCGAGTGTGTAAAAAAATGAAAACCCCTTTTGTGCTGTCTTTGTGCATTTATTATATGACCAATTGATTTCATAGTTATCCTTAACTCCATTTCAAATATATATCCTGGTTTAGTTCGTCTTTTTTAAAATCGATATGTAATCACAGTTTTTGGAATTGTTGACAATGTAACTTGTCTGGCTGGCGGATTTTAAATATCCAAAATTTCCTCCATATCAGCTGTATCTTTCTTACTTTGGTAGGTGTCTTTGTGTTCTTAGTTAATGTTAATCATGTCATTGCACCACAGGACATGCTTTAATTTATCCACTGGTCCAGTTAAACCTGTTCGGACAGATCATCTCAGTTTTCTGAGAAACTGCAGTGTGTGCCAGGAGGACGTAGACTTTAGCACGGACCCTTTTCAAAGAAGCCTGATAAAAATGAACTCTGATTAGTGACCTGTCCCATTAGTCAATCAGTGACAGACCTCAGTGTGTACCGCAGGACAGTCATTCTTGGTAATATTGCCACACCATTAGGGAATGTGAGAAAACTGCAGGGTTTTCCTCCTTCACACTTAAAAAGATGTGTCAACTGCACTTAAACTTACCTGTATCGCTCGCAGCAGTTTGTTTTTTATTGACCTCGTGCCCTCTCGGTTTGCTCAGAGGCCTGGGTCATGAATCCTGAGCCACCATGACAAAGCACATTGCTCGTCGGCCCCCTGCACTCGCTCCCCTGGGTCGCAACAACACGCCTGTGACGCGCTCAGCTCCGGAGGGTTTGCAGAGAGTAAAATGCAAAGGTGATTTCTCTTGTGTAATCATGTGTGGTTAGCCTGAAATGTAAACGCTGTGCTTGTGAATGAATGCCCACAGCTCTCTGTAGTTGCAGTGAGAGCTAATGGGATGTCATGGCAGAGAGTCACAAGAGAGAGGCTGGATCACATGCCAAAGCTTAATGACATCGCCAAGGGAACTGTGGCCATCTTTGTTTACAGTGCAAGTTTTTCTTTTGCTCATGTGTCACAGTGTACCACAATATATTAACCTCCAAGGAAATATGATAATTTGACCTTGGGAAGCATTTTAGATGAGACATTCGGAACGGGTTATTGTTAGCCTGGAACGGGGGGGGGGGAACTAGCCTGTGTCTGTCTGGAGCCGAGTGACGAGAATGTGTGGGGAAATTACAGGCTTTATTTGGTCCATAGCAATTTCTAAAGTATAATTTCACCCAATTTCGCTTCAGTTGTTTTTCATTCCAGGGCACAAATGAAAGATGTTGACATGGCAGGCGTCGGCTCTGTTTGAGTTGTGTAAAAAAAAAAAAAAAAAAGTACATGTTTGATAAAGTTGTGTGAAACGCGGGTCTTTTTCATCGTAAACAGAGGATGTGCATTTAAGTGGTGCCAGAATAACTGTAAACTTTCAGACTTTCTGAAATTCACGCAAAAGCCACAAAACTCAGGAAGTCTGAGAATTTTTGGAGTTAATGTCATAAAGCAGGAAACTGAGCAGCTGAATGGTTGATGGTTAAATGTGTATTAAGCTGATACAGGAGTTCAGCTTAATGAAAAATGATAACCCTGACCCAAAGTGAGCTTTTCACACATCCACAACGCAGTCCTCTGTTGACCTCAGGATCAAATCCTCTGCATTATTCCGACAACAGGTTCGCGCAGGAAGTCACTTATTAACGCTTGGAGCAGGTCAATTCGTCACCGCAGGGTAAACGCAGTAGGAACCATTGACGTTTAAGTAGGAACCAAGTCTTCCCACATCCTCGGCAGAATATCTGCACACGCATCCCTACATGTTGGACTTGTTAAACCGGTTCTATATCTTCTTCCAGGACACGTGGACGTGAGGCAGGTACAGCTCGCAGGCATGTGAACTGTGCTTTTAATTCAGTACCCACAGCTGTAAACCCATTCTCTAACCATTCTAAAACTCATAACCAGCACTGCCGGAACCTCGGCCCAGCCCTCCGTGCTGTCATCTTGAGCTTGCACGTGCACCGCCAGCCTGACCTGCATGTTTGAACGCAGGCCGGGACCAGGGTTGTGTTGGATTTCCCTGCATGACACCGTTGAGTGGACATTCGTGGAAGGCGCCAACAAGCTGTGTGAGAATGCATGTTCTTTTGACACCCAGCCTTGTTGGTCAGGAAGGTGCATCAACGTGCGCCTTCCCCTCCCCACACTCGGTTCAAAACCAGCCCCTCGTCATCCATCCGAGGGATCGGACCATCATCTGCTTTGCGTTGTGGAAGTGTTTGTGTGGCGAACAGGACGTTCTCTGGGGCCAACACACCCCCTGAGTGGTGTCAGGGCTGGGGGGGGGGGGGGGGGGGGGCGGGGGGGGGGGGCAGCGGGGGGGGGGGGGGGGGGGGGGGGGGGGGAGTTTCCGTGGGCAGAATCACGCCGAGATCAGCCGAGCCAATCAGCTGCAGGGCCGCGAGCTCGCTGTTGAACGGCAGATGTGTGGCAGCCAGGATTTAAGGTGGAGCTGGAGCGTGTCGAGTGTGCTGCCGCTCGAACACCGTGGAGTCGTTGTACTCATGCTGCGCGTCCTCCGGGGGGCTGCGAACGCGCAGCTCACTCACGCCGCCATCATCTGCATCTCAGTGCACCCATCGGCTTATCAGTATAAAGTTCATTTATTAACTTTTTAAAGATTTTTTTTTTTTTTTTTTTTTTTTTTTTGCAACAGAAAAGTCGCATTGTCTCTTTCAAGCAACAGAATTAATAGTCAATTAGAATTTCATACTCTCAATTAAAGATTAAACGTACAAGTTGAATATAATAGTGAATATTAATCAAATAAACAAAACATAATATATATGTATATTGTTTTGATGTTGCAGTGGTTCTGTATGTTGCTGTGTTGATGCAGTTTTTAACATGGTTGCTTTTGCAGTTTTTTTTTTTTTTTTTGCAGTTTCCTAGCTGCTGCAAAGCGTTTTTTTTTTTTTTTTTTTTGCAACAGAAAAGTCGCATTGTCTCTTTCAAGCAACAGAATTAATAGTCAATTAGAATTTCATACTCTCAATTAAAGATTAAACGTACAAGTTGAATATAATAGTGAATATTAATCAAATAAACAAAACATAATATATATGTATATTGTTTTGATGTTGCAGTGGTTCTGTATGTTGCTGTGTTGATGCAGTTTTTAACATGGTTGCTTTTGCAGTTTTTTTTTTTTTTTTTGCAGTTTCCTAGCTCTTTAGTTGAAACTGATCCGTGCTGAATGTTTCCTGTTACTTCAGGTGGCATTGCAGGAGGCATCGAGATCTGCATCACCTTCCCGACAGAGTACGTCAAAACACAGCTGCAGCTCGATGAGCGGGCCAATCCTCCCAAGTACAAAGGCATCGGTGAGTTTCTGTCATCCGTCACGTTAGGTCTGAACGGATCTGGTTTTGATTTCAACCCTGTCATTGCATCAAATGGAAATATTGGTGATTTTAGAATTTGAATAAAAAAAAAATTACAAACGTCACACTATCAGAATGTTCATAATCTTGTTAATGTGGAGGCTCTCATTCATGATTAAAACAAACACAGTGAAGACTCTTTTACACTGTGAGACACAGACAGGAGAGCGCTCGCTTGTGCTGCCTTCAGTGAGGGAACGCCCCCCGTTTGTGGTGTGTGCACAATCAAGCAATTCTGGAGTGCAAGAGTATAATAGACGTCTGTGGAATACACCTGCTTTTTTTATCAGCTGTAATTATGCCGTTGCACTTACTGCCTTGCACAATGTGTACACAACACATTGCAACAATAACCTGGCAGGTTCCATTGAAGGCAGCATTAGAGTAAAGACAGGAAGGAGCCAGGAAAACAGTCGGACACAAAAAGTTACAGCAGCGTCTTTAATTTCTTGGGGAAAAAAAAAAAAAAAAGAGTGTGTGGTTTTATGCGTTTGCTGGTGGGGGACTACTTCTTAGCAGGAGTAGTGTTGCGTATCTGCTGGAGGCCCTGTAATCTCATGACCTCAAGGACCTGAACTGTTCAAGGCTTGTTGTTTCAACATGCTCGGCTCGCCAGTAACAGACTGATCCCAGAGGTGTATCCCAACCAGTCATTCAACTGTGGTCCGCACCCATGTGTTCTCTGGTCAACTAAAAATTATGATGGGATTCCTTTGTAGAACACACATGTTAATTGATCGCTGTGATACATGTGTTCGTTTTTATTAGGATAACATCAGCCCCAAGCCAATCCATCACTACGCACATGGGATACACAGAACCATTTTTACATTACATTATTATTTCAGATTTAAAGGCAAATGTGAACAAACTGTTGTGTGTTCTATCGTACGCTAGTGTTGTTCAATGAAAGCTTGTGACCATATTTGTCTGTGAAGGCTCTCTATAAAAATTTTGTTTCAGATCTACAAGAGACAAAAAATCACTACACTAACCTATAGAAACAAATACTGCTGTTGTAGGGTTGATATTTTTATCTTTGTAGCTTGTGTATCTGTTTCCTCCGTTTATTTCCCATCTTCCTTGTCCTGTCTTTTTCCAACAGGGGACTGTGTGAAGCAGACGGTGAACAGTCATGGGGTGAGGGGTCTGTACAGAGGTCTAAGCTCTCTGCTGTACGGCTCTATACCTAAAGCAGCTGTAAGGTACGGCAACCGCACACGTGCAGGCACAAAGATCAGCTGTGATTTGTAAAAATGATGAATTCCATTATGTCTCAGTGTGACATCAGGTGTACTCATGTTTTTATTTCTTATTATTTTCCACAGATTTGGGGTGTTTGAGTTCCTTAGTAATAAGATGCGCGACGAGAGCGGTAAACTGGACAGTAAGCGAGGATTCCTCTGTGGCCTTGGAGCCGGAGTCGCAGAAGCCGTGTTTGTCGTCTGTCCCATGGAGACGGTTAAGGTAAAAGAAGATGCTTCACCATTGTATGTCCATGAAAACAACATATATCAGATATGAGAGACAGGGTTTAAGAGCCATCAGTGTTTTCTGCTCTGAATTTTCTCCCTTTCAGGATCATTCGATCATTTTGTGATGTCATTTTAGGTCAAATTCATCCATGACCAGACTTCAGCAAACCCCAAGTACAAGGGATTTTTCCACGGTGTGAGGGAGATAATTCGAACTCAAGGTGAGGAGGGCTTTTTTTATTTTCTCAGTTGCATTATACTGCCACCTCCTGGTTCTTTTCTATTACAACACGGTTTTGCAGGAATAAAGTGCTCCTCAACTCCATTATTATTAATAATTCTGTACTTTTTTACTTTGACTATGACTGAAAGTCAGTTTAATAGTTATACATCCAATAGAACACTAATAATACTGATGTATCTCCAGGCCTGAAGGGGACCTATCAGGGCCTCACAGCCACTGTGCTGAAGCAAGGCTCCAACCAGGCCATTCGCTTCTATGTCATGACTTCACTGAGGAACTGGTACAAAGGTGTGTGTCTGAATCCATTGTTCCTCAACACACACGACCAAATGATCTCATCAAAGAATAACACTGTATTCTTGATTCTCTCCAAAGGGGACGACCCCAACAAAGCCATTAACCCTTTGATAACTGGAATGTTCGGAGCAGTTGCTGGTGCTGCCAGCGTGTTTGGAAACACTCCCCTGGATGTCATCAAAACCAGAATGCAGGTTGGTTGGAGAACACATTCTTTAATCTCGTAGTTCTAACAGGGGCACGGTGACTAACATGCGTACGTGCACCTGTCAACAGGGTCTTGAAGCTCACAAGTATAAAAGCACCCTGGACTGTGCCACACAGATCATGAAGCACGAGGGACCAATGGCGTAAGTTCATATGGATATTATGTATAAAGGAACACAATTTTCATTTTTCATGTTAAGTTTTGGCTGCGTTTATCTAGTTCACAGTGATTTTACGATGCCTCAGGAAGCACTGATGATGATAAAATAATATCAATAATAAAATAAAACACTTCATTTTAAACTTATACTGCAGAAGCCTCTGTGAAGAGAGTGGAGAGGCTTCAAGCGGTTTTTAGCGGTATTATATAAACTTTGATAATCCAGCAGCAATTTGAACTCTGTATAACTAGAGCACCAGAACGTAAGTGCATTTATCCTGAAGAGTGTGAATCAAAGGAATAATTAATACTTAAATACACTGCGATTTGGTCTCTTGCTGAGAGTTGGATCAGAAGCTCAGATGAATAGATCTCAGCTCAAACTTTAGATTTGATCTCATAACTTAAACTTATACGGCAGAAGCCTCTGTGAAGAGAGTGGAGAGGCTTCAAGCGGTTTTTAGCGGTATTATATAAACTTTGATAATCCAGCAGCAATTTGAACTCTGTATAACTAGAGCACCAGAACGTAAGTGCATTTATCCTGAAGAGTGTGAATCAAAGGAATAATTAATACTTAAATACACTGCGATTTGGTCTCTTGCTGAGAGTTGGATCAGAAGCTCAGATGAATAGATCTCAGCTCAAAATCCAGGAAGTTCATATTTTTATAAATATTTGCATCACTTTTTAATGACTGGGCATAAAAGTTGCTGATGATGTAAATAAAATGCAATTCTTTCCACACAAAGCTAAGTCCGCTCGATGGAATAACTAATCAATAATGGCTCATCCAAGATATATAGAATAGATATAGAATATAGATAGATATAGAATTTTTAAACAGTAAATTCTTGCGTTCAGTGTATTCACTCTGTGTGTATTCCATTCAGGTTCTACAAAGGCACTGTCCCTCGGCTTGGTCGGGTGTGCATGGACGTGGCCATAGTCTTCATAATCTATGAGGAAGTCGTAAAGGTCCTGAACGTCATTTGGAAGACGGACTAGAATGTACATGGTGCTACACAAGTGTTAGGACAGGCCATTCACATTATCAACCAGGCCGCGTCCCAAAAAAAATCCTCCTTAAACACTGCTTCTAGGTTCTAATGTCTACCTCCGAGTGATTTTCAGAAAGAAAGGGACTGATGTGTTCGTGATTGTATTTATAACACAGTTAAGTGGAAGCATCATCTTCATGAGATGAGCTCCAGATTTTAGAATCACCACTCACACTTCCTCGTTTTTTTAACATTTCAGAGTGGTAAAGTTCCTTAAAACCTCAGGGAAAGCAGTGAGGCATTCACTTAAATGTGCTGAATTAGAAAAAGGTTAATGGGAACAAAAAAATAATTCTCTCAGGTTAACTACATTTGTGGAAATCATTTTATCACCAAAAATATATTAGCCGGCCTGAAAATGTGATTAAGCCACCATAGGAAAAAGTTATCATTCTTGAAAATGAGAGATTATACAAGTTAAAGCAAGATTTTAGATTTTTTTTTTTTTTTCTGTTTTTAAATGGCTTTCCAAAACCACAGTTGTGTTCAAACGCTGATCTGATTTATTCATCTCCAGATATCCCTGCTGCAGAGATTTGGGTGATTTAAAAATTAAATGCCTCAAATGCCACAGTTTTTAACATTCGAGGATCCAGAAAGTTGCAGTTTTAATATTGCATATCTACTTCTACAGAAAAAACAGCCGTTGAGGTGGTACAAGGATGTGGTTCACTTTGAAGTTGCAGATATATTTTACAACAGTTACAACTTACTAGACTGATACTATAACAAGTGCCTATGTATTTTATGATTCATTTTGAGATCTTTTCAGATTAAGAATGATTAAATGTTGTACGTATGTAGTCACTAGAGATTTTAATGAATGTGCTCAAGTGCAAACACTGTGCTGGGGCCAAATGTTTAATCCGAGGCAGCATCTACGATGTTGACATTTACTTGACTTACCATAACTGCCGCTATAAATTCCAACTGCCTTTAAACCATGATGATGCCTGAAATTCTTTTAATAGTGCCTTCCAAGATTTTTTCAGACCTATTTTCTCTTTTTTTTAATATTAATTTATCTTTACCTTTTACATTAACTGACACCCCAGTGTGCCAACTGCTGCTCAGAATCATAACACCAAGTTAAAGACTGGAGCTTGTGAGTCTGGCATGTTTACATGCAGTGCAATTAATGGTTTTGCTCATCATACGGTCTTTATTTAGGATACACAATGTTTACTTTGAGCCTTACAGACGCATGTCAGAGATATTTATATCTTTGGTATTTTCATATTATTTCCCGCAGCTGAACCAGGTCTTGTGCCTTTAGTCTAATCAAGTCTGATATGTATGCTCACAAATAAACTTTGGATTCTACCGTTGAATTTGGTCTGTTCATTTCAAGTAACTGAGTTCATTTATTAATTTATTGTTTCTTTTTTCCTACACAACATTGTATCGAGTATATATAAATTATAAATAATATGATTAAGTGTTAGGCGACACTAATAACCTACAGCTCAGTAGTTAGTTTGAGGAAAAAAATCCTAAATGATCACATATATATTCATCTATAAAATCTACTTCAGAAATCTGGACAGTTAATTCACTTTAATTTTATTTTGCTAGAATATTTAGAATGAAATATTTAAAGACTCATTATACTTGGGTGAAATCAGTGCATAATACCATTTTTAATTTAATGCATTTACCACACTTGTGGTAAAAGAGGTGTAACAGGGATATTATCCTCATATAAAATCAAGCTCTACCTCATTCATTATTAAACTTCTTCAGTAAATGAATTATTAAAATCATTGTTGTTGAATGTTCAGCGTGATAGCGTTTTAGTTCTTCGCCTTTTTTGGATCGTGACCTTGCTCCGCGCCGCTGGGACTCCTCGCTTGCCGTAGTTGTCAGTGCGGACTCCGGGGACGACAGACCGGAGATGTGTGTGTTTGGGCTGCGGCTCTAAGGCTCCGTTCAATCATGTCTCACGATGGCGGTGGAGGAAAAAGAGGCTTTTACTTTAACACCGTCCTGTCCTTGGCCCGGTCGCTGGCGGCTCACCGGCAGGCTCCGATAGACAAGGTACCGATGCGGCGACACGGAGACGCAGCTAGCGGCAGCGGCGGAGAGCTAATACCTGTCAGACACTCTGAGACACCGAGGCCCGTCTTTAACTGTCTTGGAACTTGGAACTCTGGGAACACCGGCAACACGTCCGGTGGCTCGTCTCTGTGTGAACTACGTTTACCGTTTCGTTCTCAACAGCGAGCTTGAGTTATTACCGTCCGGAGCTAGCTAATGTTTTGCTAACGCTAGCTGTTTTGAACCTGTACCTAATCTCCCTGGAGGTGAAAGACCCGATGTATTAAAGTAGGGAGAGCTGCCACATTATGTCCCATCTACCCACTAATTCCACTAACATCTGGCTGTGGATCACACATCTGGTGGACCGAGCATCCAATTGACTCCACATTGAATATCAGAGCTTTTATTTTGAAAGGTTGGCTCTTAAGATCATACCTCTAAAAAACCCTGAATATCATCTCTGAAAAAACAGCAGTTTAGTAAACGGATCAAATTTATGTATAGAACACTTAAGAGTCAACATGTATTTAAAATTTTAATTTCAGAAAGGAGTATGAACTTATTCTGAAGTTGCTCTGTGGAGCATTAACACAAGACAAGACACTGCCCTAGTATTTTTTTAATGAGGCCATTTGTACAGGGCAGGGTGGGGTGGTGCAGGGAACGGTGGCTAATGGAAACTGTTGTAGTCATAATTTCCACATTGGTGTATAATTTAATCCGGTGTTGCTGGAACTTCCTGTCAGAATAAGGCTGTTGCCTGTTATGCTGCTCACTCAGGTGGTTAGGATTTGTGGCCAGGGATTATGGGAGGCCACAGGGCAGCTTCTGAACACTCTCAGAAGAGGAAGCAGAAGTTGAACTGAATGAAAGAGACACACAATGAGCCTGAACATCAGGGAGATGTCCAACAGGAAGAATGATGAAAGAGCAGCAGTGGCAATAATACAGTGAGGAGAGAGCCCATTGTGTAATGGATTGTTTCCATGTGTGTTCAGTCTGTAAGATTAGTCTTTCACCTCTGTACTCAAGACCTTGTGAAATGTGTTTTCTTTAAAGAGCAGGAGGAGCACGTTATAAGAGGTGTATAGAAACGGCTACCTTCACACTTGGTTACGTGGCAGGTTATTTTTCTGAATTAGTTATTTGGTTCTTTTTTAATTCACTGTCATAATTGTTCATCATGGTGAAGTGGACTCAACACTTCTCTAAAAACTAAATATTATTACCCTCCTAGATGGACCAGGTATTTGTTTTGGACTGTTAGATTATGATGGGCTTACCTAACAAACTGTTTGTCATTGTGGATGTCTGATTATGGAAACCTCAAACCTTCCCACTGTTTGCACAGTGGATGGTAGAACAGCCGTTGGTACTAAAGAACTCTTGTTGAATTTAATTGTGTTTAAAGATAATGCTGTATTTTAAAGGGAACAATTTTTTAAGTAGGTGCGATAATACAAACTCCATATGTTTCTGTGGCAAATTTGACCAGAACACAAATCAAATCCCCTTCACGATCATTGATCATGCATGATCAGTTTTAAAGACTATACACATTTAGTGACAGATGATACAAGTTGCACCCTTTGCCTAACTCTCTTTTTAAACAGTTTTTAATCTCTCTTTGACTTTTGCACATCTGGCCTTTGAGCATTTGGCTAATTGATTTGGCAGGTTTTTGGCTAAATTCCTGAGGACATTTAATTATTGCAAATGGAACTAGACATGAACGATGAGTCTCATTAATCCTGTGGGTAATTAGATTATTTTAAAATAATGTTATCTAAATTGTAACCTATTTAGATAGCATTATTGTTTTGTTTAATATGTTTTTTCCAACACACATGTTGTTCTCCCGCAGGTCCAGAAGTTACAATGCATGTGCCCTGTGGACTTCAGAGGCGTCTTCCAGCTGGATGAGAGGAGGAGAGATGCTGTCATTGCACTGGGCATTTTTTTAGTAGAGTCAGACCTGCAGGTGAACATTTCTGCTCCTCACTTCTTGATGCTTCTACTCAGACGGTGAATTCACAGTATGTTGACGTACTTCTGTTGCAGCACAAAGATGTTATCGTCCCCTACCTTCTGGGGTTGCTTCAAGGGCTGCCTAAAGTTCAATGGATCGAAGAAAGCTCAGAACGCAAAGGTAGAGGTAAAGATACCCGTGTGGTTCTATTTTTAAATTCCTAATGATTTTCACGAGACTCTTGAGCTTTTAAATGATTCTTAGTTTTAATTTGGGGTTCTACTGGAAAAGGTTCACATGTGTATGTGGTCTTCATAAAATAGAAATTTATCGTCTTACCCACGAAAATGCGGCATGTTTTTGACCCACATCTCTATTTAGGGCTTGGTCAGCTGGCCCAAAAAGCCCAGTTTGCTCTGATTGGTCTGCTGGCCCTCGCTTTTTTGATTACTCAACAGCTTAAAGCATCTGTGTGGAAATATCAAGCCCTTCACCCACATGCTTCCCGATCAGCTGTTAACACACTGCTGTAGACACAGAAACTATGGCAGCAATACTGCTCTATTGGTTTAAGCCAAATTAGCTATCAGACAGGTTACTGTTACTTGGGGACACTGGGTAGACAAAGCCAGCGATGCAAACAAGGCATCTGAGGCTCTTCAGGGGCAGGGTTGTCTCTTGGAGAAATATATTTTAGTCTTTGTGACTAAGCAGAATGTTTACACACATACACAGTTATAAAACATGGCTGACAAGAGAGGAACCTGAAGAAATAAGTCATATAACTTCTGGGCTTTGCGAGTATTAATGGCATCATGTCCCATTATCATTTATGGTACTTTTTAATAACATGAGGTAAACGTGCTCTCTTACAGAAACCCTGCCTGTTGCAGAGAACTTCAGCTTTTGTCTTGTGACACTTCTGTCCGACGTCGCTCAGCGGGATGAGAGCTTACGAGGGCAGGTACGTGTGAACAGTTAAACGATCATTCTTGTTTCGACAAGCCGAGCTGTGCATGCTGTGCACTTGTTGACATAAGTAACCACACAAGTCTTTCCTTTGTTACTCCTTTGTGTTGGTTGTGATTTCATGAGACTTATCGGACTGAATGTTTGCTCAGAATAAATACTCTTACATAAACCAGATACAATCACAGAGCTATGCTGGTGTTTTTAATAGAGGATTTTAATTGAGACAAATTCATAAGGTTGACTTAAGGATTATAACACTAAGCGCTGAATTACAGCTGTGCAGACTATTGTTAGGCCCAGAATGTCTGACATGTCATCAAATATGTACCCATACACTTTCTCTCCTCGGTTATATGTAACGGTTGGACTAGAAACTTTCATTTCTTGATTATAGATTCTGAATAAATGAGTTGGAGAGTGTACATAAAACACATTATACTGTGGTACACTCTGCATGTATTTTAGGAACACATCAATCCTTTATTTGTTTATTTAAGTATTTGGTAATATTCGACTCCATAGTATACTATGATAACAATAACTAAGACTTTTCCCTTCTAATTAATAGTAAGTGAAGATGTTGTACAGGAATTAAAACACAAAACTGATTTGTTTAGTATGGAGAATACAGAATACCTTTATAAATCCAGGAATATGAAATATGAAATCTAAATGCAGTAGGTCCTGGACAGACATTCCACTGAGGCACAGTTCATCTTAAATAAGCCAAACATATAATGACATGATGGTGATGATGTAACCTCTTTGTCAGATCCTGGAGGCTCTCATGGACATCATGCAGGTGCTGCTAGACATCTGCAAGTATCCCGAGGCTCACGATAAAGGTATGAACATAACAAACCCTCGTGCTTCAATATCTAGATCACTCATCTGTTCTATGCAGTGACGTTTTCTGTCTTTCTGTTTCTGTCAGAATACCTGTGCAGGTACACTGTGCCCACCCTGCTCGGCGTTGCCCGAGCATTTGGCCGATACAGCAACACTGATGAGCCTTTACTGTCCAAGCTGTTCCCTCGACCAGTTGCTCCTGTGCTGCCTACGGGCGATGAGAGTGATGCTGTCCACCGCAGGTCCTTCAACGACTTCCGCTCCATCCTGCCCAGCTCTTTGCTCACAACCTTCCAGGCAGACACTCAGAGACGCAAAGGCCCATCGGGTGCATCACAACAGGTTTTAATAATTAAACAGTATAAGAGGGAAGATGTTGAGCTTTATGACCTCTGTCCAACCGTTTGTTTTTAAATTTCTCTTTCAGGCCAGTCCAGAGAGAGTAGGCCTGACCCCGAGCTCACCTGCTGATCCCTCCGTGCAGTACTTTGAAGGTAAAGACGTTCTGCAGACATTCCCACGAAACATTTGAAACTAGTGCACACAGACTAAAAGAGTTCTGTTCTTTCCTCCTCAGGCTCGTACCTTCCTGATGGCAGTGCAGTGGACCCTGACTACTACTTCTCCACCATCAGCTCCAGCTTCTCTGTCTCCCCTCTTTTCACTGGAAGCAGCTCTGGAGAATTTCAGGTCCCTCTGGATATGCTCAGACAGCTCCTTCACATGGTCAGCACTTACTGCTAGTGGCAGAATCAATATATTAAAAAGAAGATTTGACAACACAAAATGCATGTTGGTGAAAATTAATGAAGTAGTTTCTCTTTAACAGGTTGAACAAATGGTGTCTGAGTCCTTTTTAAAATCACTGGATGACACCTTGGCAGAATTTAATGAGGTATTACATTTATTCTGTAGAAGATGTTTGTTCATTGTTTTTTCAAACTACCGGGTTCATTGATGCATTTGTTTTTCGTCATTGGCAGATTAATCCTGGTCATCATCTGTACTACAAAACCTTCAGTGATCCTCTTTATGTAGCCATATTTAAAATGCTGAGAGACACTCTGTACAATTTGAAAGGTAAAGAATCGACTTTTTTTTTTTTTTCTAAGTCTAAAGGTCTAAAGGTATTTTTTTTTCAAAACCTGATGAGAGAAATGATGATGCATTTCCTGTGTTCACCAGATCTGCAGACAGACTATGTGAAGGAGGTCCACGACTTTGTGCTGGAGCAGTTCAGCAGCAGCCAGTCGGAGCTGCAGAGGATCCTGCATGATGTCGAGTACCTCCAGAGTGAACTGAGCCCACTCAAACTGCGCTGTCAGGCCAACGCTGCGTGTGTGGACCTCATGGTGTGGGCTGTTACTGAGGAGCAGGGTGAGACTGTGGCCCATTCACGCAGGATGTTATCTGTCTGGGAAATCACTTCCGTAAAGTATCTCTTCTTTTTCTCTGATTTGTCCTGATTGACCAGGAGCTGAGAACCTTTGCACCAAACTATCAGAGAAGTTGCAGTCGAAGACATCCAGTAAGGTCATCATCGCTCACATGCCCCTCCTCATTTGCTGCTTACAGGTAACAGTTTAGGCCTGGTCCACTTTCTCTTCTTTTCCCTCCGTTTAACCATTTGAGAACCATGAAGAACAGATTAAGGCTTAATGAGATCACAAATGTGTTCACACATCGACTCACACCTCTGTCAGAACATGCAAAGACGTGTATCCCATACATCATGTGTTGCACTAAAGGAAGTGGGACTTGATATGTTTTATTTGCATATTAGGTGGGAAAGTAAGAGTTTGTTTTGTGTTTATGTGAAGGGCTTGGGTCGTTTGTGTGAGCGCTTCCCTGTGGTGGCTCATTCTGTCACCATGTCCCTGAAAGACTTTTTGGTGGTGCCCTCTCCTGTGTTGGTGAAGCTGTACAAGTACCACAGCCAGTACACGCCAGGTAACAACCACAGAACACCACTAATCCCCGTCGCTGAGCTGCAGGAGTTTCTTACAAAATGATCATTTCCAAAAGGGGGTGGAGACATAAAGATCCACGTGACCAATGAACACTCCCAGTCAACCCTCAGCACCAATTCTAGCAAGAAGAGCCAGCCCTCTATGTACGAGCAGCTGCGGGACATCTCCATCGATAACATATGCAGGTGAACAAAGCCACACACACACACACACTTCAAAGATGTTTAAGCACTTCTGACCAATCAGTACAATAAACAGAGAGCAGATTCTTTCATTTGCAGCTAGTTGCTTAGTAGCAGCATGGAACAGCAGTGGTGGGCAGTAATAGCGAGGGTTTTCATTATCAAACTGATGAAGCAGTGTTAACATCCAGGTTATCAAGTGGTTTCTGTTGAGACCTTATCATTAAGTGAAGGCACTTGATTGTGTCATTGTTTCCAAAGGTCTAAGATTTGTCCAGACAGAGACTTCTGAGGTCTCTCAGTCCTCAGACGTCTCTCAGTAAAATGTGTTTTTAAAACTCAAATGGTGTTAATGTGGCCTTAGCCTCTCTTATCTCCCTCTGCTCTCAGGTGCCTGAAAGCAGGGCTGACTATGGATAATGTCATCGTTGAAGCTTTTCTCGCCAGTCTGTCGAACCGTCTCTACATCTATCAGGACAATGACAAGTAAGTCAAGCATCCGGTTCTTCTGACCTGGATCACAATGAAACATGCTCATTTGATGATAATATTTACACCCCTCCTTTCAGGGATGCCCACTTGATCCCTGACCACACCATCAGGGCTTTGGGTCACATTTCCGTGGCCTTGAGGGACACACCCAGGGTTATGGAGCCCATACTTCAGATCCTACAGCAGAAGTTCTGTCAGCCCCCCTCCCAGCTTGATGTGCTCATCATAGACCAGCTTGGCTGCATGGTCATCACAGGCAATGTAAATAGTTAAATGATTATCTCTGTCAGTTGAAGATTAATTAATCGCCATCTTTAAAACTCACTTAACTTTGTTTCCCTTTTTTCTTCTTAGCAATACATCTACCAGGAGGTGTGGAACTTGTTTCAGCAGATCAGTGTCAAGGCTAGTTCCATGGTGTATTCTACCAAAGACTACAAGGACCATGGATACAGGTGACGGCCACACTCACATTTCTTGAAGGTTCCTGTGAAAGTGCCTCCTAAAATACCTTAATTGTATATAATATGTTCCTGCTCATAGACCACAGATCCATTGGCTGCTTGTCTTGAACATGTAGTAAAGGGAATTTCCCCTCATGTCTGTATAGACACTGTTCCTTGGCTGTGATTAATGCTCTGGGGAACATAGCTGCGAACGTTCTGGCAGAACAGATGGTTGACGAACTGCTGGTCAACCTGCTGGAACTTTTTGTACAACTTGGCTTAGAGGGCAAGAGGGCCAGCGAGAGAGCGTCAGACAAAGGCCCGGCTCTGAAGGTATGGTGTACACACACACACACACACACACTTTCTGAATTTTCCATCATGAAATTTCATCGGCTGTATAATCTTGTATTGACTTCTTTGAGATCACCCCATCCTGTGGTGAAGATGAGGGACATTTATCTGAAAAATAATGGGGAGATTTTTTAGATGGTCAATGGTTTGTCTGACTGGACACAGATTTTATTCCACATAAAACAGTTTGAGTAGGCTCGCTGTAAATGCGTGCTTAAAGGTGTAAAGTCACTTGCAGCCTTTTCTACTTTCAGAAAAGTTTTTTTGAAGAATTTTCTCCTCTGTCAAGTTCAGTTGTTTTTCACTCCCCTGTCGCTCCAGGCATCCAGCAGTGCCGGAAACCTTGGTGTCCTGGTTCCAGTTATTGCAGTAGTAAGTAGTTTGAATATTTACAGCATTTTTATCTTACATCACAGTTGCTTGTTTACCGTACCTATGAAGATGACTATTTTCTAATTTATCCTCTTCTCCGTTCTTATGGTGTTAGCTGACCAAGAGGTTGCCACCGATTAAGGAGGCAAAGCCACGTCTGCAGAAGCTCTTCAGAGACTTCTGGCTCTATTCTGTTGTCATGGGATTTGCGGTGGAGGGCTCAGGTACAAAGGGCTTTCTCGGCAATTGTGTTCAGTAGCAATATTAAATGCACATGTGTTAGAAATCCAAACGTGTCGCACATTCTCCTTTTGGAATCGTTAGGTCTGTGGCCAGAGGAGTGGTACGAGGGAGTTTGTGAGATCGCGACCAAATCTCCGTTGCTCACGTTTCCCAGCGGGGAGCCTCTGCGCTCAGAGCTGCAGTACAACTCTGCACTGAAGAATGACACCGTCACTCCAGTGAGAGCACACTCACGTGCATGTCCAAACACACTCACAGTGCATTGGCTGACACTGGTTTATTGTCCATTGTTTAACTTAAGGCAGAACTGAATGATTTGCGAAGTACAATCATCAACCTTCTGGATCCTCCTCCTGAAGTGGCTGCACTTATCAACAAATTGGACTTTGCCATGTCTACCTATTTGCTGTCAGTCTACAGACTGGAGTACATGAGGTAAATTAACATCATGCCGAATAGTACACATTACCTCTTGTGACTGTTCAGTGAGTTTGACCTTTATGCTGTTTTGTTTCTCAACGTTTGTCAGGATGCTGCATTCTCTGGACTCTGATCGCTTTCAGGTCATGTTTCGATACTTTGAAGACAGAGCAATACAGAAGGATAAATCTGGTAAGAAGAGCCAAAAACAAATGAAACTCACGTTGTTACTTGTTCATTAATATCAACTGAATTCCTTCCAGGCATGATGCAGTGTGTGATTGCTGTTAGTGACAAGGTTTTTGAGGTCTTCCTGCATATGATGGCTGAAAAGGTAAGAGTCACAGCCCATCTAGATCACACCCTGCTTTTAACACAATATGTATCTTAACGACTGTGTCAATTCCCTTAGGCAAAGACCAAAGCCCATGAAGAGGAGCTTGAACGCCACGCTCAGTTTCTCTTGGTCAACTTCAACCACATCCACAAGAGGATCCGCAGAGTTGCTGACAAATATTTGTCAGGCCTGGCAGAAACGTGAGAATGCACACATTCTTAGTTACTCAGAATAAAACGCACACTCTCTCATGTGTATTTTAAAATGCAGCTTCATACACATCCTTGTCAACTGTTTTTTTCTCTCGCCTCAGTTTCCCCCACTTGTTATGGAGCGGCCGAGTGCTGAAGACCATGTTGGACATCCTGCAGACACTGTCTCTGTCTCTCAGTGCGGTAGGTAATGCTCACTGTGCATACATTACTTATATATAATAATTTTTCCCTCTGTCATAATTTATCTGGCCAATGTAGCATTTAACTGTTGGTATCAAAGTTTTTTTACTGCACCACTGGAAAAATATTTTACAGAATGAAACTTGCAGAAAGATATTTGCATTTGTGTTTTCTTTTTATTCAGGGTTAACTTGTTTAAAATCAAGCTTAATTATATTTTTGTGAGGTTTAATAATGACACCAACATAGTTAGTAATTGTTTATGCTGCATTACAGGACATCCATAAAGATCAACCCTATTACGACATTCCAGACACGCCTTACAGAATCACTGTCCCGGATACGTATGAAGCCAGAGAGGTAATTTGTACAGACCCAGTTATTACAGGGCCTGCGCCTCTTTTGCCTCATTTATAAACCTATGATATGTTTCACCTGTAGAGCATAGTGAAGGATTTCGCTGCTCGCTGTGGGGAGATCCTTAAAGAGGCGATGAAGTGGGCTCCATCCGTGACCAAATCCCATCTACAGGTAACGTTCACTTTGAAACGGTGTTTCTGTAAAATACAAAACGTTCACAGATGCTCTGCAAATCATTTAAAAAAAAAATTCAAACCTACTGTTCTTTGTGTGGTGTCTTTCAGGAGTATCTGAACAAATATCAGAACTGGGTGTCGGGTCTCTCCCAGCACACAGGCCTGGCCATGGCCACAGAGAGCATCCTGCACTTTGCCGGTTACAACAGACAGAGCACAACTCTGGGGGTGGGTCACTAACCACATGTTAAAGCCTGAAAATTCTTTCAGTTGTTTGTAGGACTAGAGTCTAATGATCAGCCTGAAGTTAAATTGGCTTTAATAAATGCCACAGAGTTTATCTAATCATTGTTTTAAATCTTATATGAGACTCACAGTTCTGAGGGATAAGATCATTGTTATGACAAGAAAATCCCAGCCTCAAGAACAGTGATTTGCTTGAGCCAGACTACTTTAGCAAACCTTTTATGTAACTGCTCATTTACCAGTGTACGTTTGAGACGATGTACATTAGATTTTTTTCCATTTGATTCTTCCCTCTCAACTCTAGTCCACTCAGCTGACTGAGAGGCCAGCCTGCGTGAAGAAGGACTACTCAAACTTCATGGCCTCCCTCAACCTCAGGAACAGATACGCTGGAGAGGTAAAACCAGTGCACCATACCTGGTGTTATGGAGAATGGCGACAGGGTCTGGCGTCATCTGTACTCTGCACTGACAGCGATACAGCTGATACATTCCATCCAAACCAATACATAAACAGTATGTGATGGGCTATATTGACATTTGAAATATGTGATCATAGAGTAAGCTACAAGCAACCAAATGGTATGGCTGCAGAGGTTTACTTGAATGGAAATTGAGAAAAGTTTTGTCCTAATGTTGGATGCCGTTCCTGTGTGGTATTCACAGTAAATGCATTTGTTGTTGATTTTGTCTCTTGCAGGTGTCAGGCATGATCCACTTCGCACAGGCAGTTAGGGGACAGTCCGATCTGAGCCGGCTGATGATCAAGCAGATGGGGGAGGCTCTGGACTCTGCGCAGCCTGAGGCCTTCACGGAGGCCATGTTCAAACTGGCTGCCTTACTCATCAGCAGCAGAGGTTTGACTGTTTCCTCTGTGGCCGTCTCAACTGCTGTCACGCATTAAAATATAACACTCGGACCTCTGTTTTCTCTCAGATATGCTCTGAATGTGTTTGTTTTTATAATGTTTGACCCCTAGAGTGTGACCCTCTGCTCCTGCACCACCTCTGCTGGTCCCCACTCAAGATGTTTACGGAGCACGGCATGGAAACAGCCATTGCTTGCTGGGAGTGGCTGCTGGCAGCACGTGTTGGAGTGGAAGTACCGGTTCGTAGGAGTCTTTAATGTTTTTTTTTTTTTTTTTTTGTTATGTGCCAACATGTATTAGCATTGTAAACATACTAATGGTATCCTCTCCAGTTTATGCGAGAGATGGCGGGAGCATGGCAGATGACAGTGGAGTTGAAGATGGGACTGTTCTCAGACGCGCAGGTGGAGGCCGATCCCCTGGCTGCATCGGAGGAGAGTCAGCCTGTGCCCTGCCCTCCAGACGTTACCCCTCACCACATATGGATCGAGGTCGGACAAAAGTCCTGCTGTTTTGGGTTGTTTTGCTCTTCATGTTCTCCACTTTAACTTACTTTGTCATCTGCCTCTTGTCCTCTAGTTTCTAGTGCAGAGGTTTGAGATAGCAAAGTATTCCAGCGCAGATCAAGTGGAGATATTCTGCAGTTTACTCCAGCGCTCACTGTCTCTCAACGTAGGCGGGGCTAAGAGTAGCCTCAACCGCCACGTCGCTGCTATTGGACCTCGTTTCAGGTGTGGAAGTTTGAAAGAAATCATATTCTCTTTCGTGATCACATTTCCTAATCTCCTGGAAGCCGGGGTTCATAAAAAAGTAGAGCACAATTTTGAGAGGCAGGGGTGATTTTGATGATATAATTCTCATATTTCAGGTTGCTGACGCTGGGTCTGGCTCTGCTTCACTCTGACGTTGTCACCAATGCAACTGTCAGAAATGTGCTCAGAGAGAAGATCTACTCCACAGCCTTTGATTACTTCAGGTACTTCCACACTCATCAAATTCAAGTTTACCTGCTCAACAACATGCTCACTGGGCAGCACAGTAAGAGTGCAAGACCCGGTCAGGGCCTTTCTGTGTGGAGTTTGCCTGTTCTCCCCATGCCTGCGTTGGTTTCTTCCATCCAAAAACATGCATGTTAGGTTCATTGGTCAACCTAAATTGGCTGTAGGTTTGACTGGTTGTCTGTCTCTGTGTGTCAGCCCCTGAGATGAACTGGAGACTTGTCCAGGGTGAACCCAGTGAAGATTAATGAATGATCACGCTCGCTTATTTTATTAAAAATAGACAAAGGACATGTAAAGAAAGAAGCTTTAACTGTCGCTCACGCATTTTTTGTTCCTCCAGCGTGGCCCCCAAGTTTCCCACCCAAGGTGACAAGCGTCTCCGCGAGGACATCAGCATCATCATCCGTTTCTACGCCAGCATCTTGTCTGATAAGAAGTACCTGGCAGCATGTCACTTGGTCCCACCTGGTGAGCTTGGCACTACCCCAGCCCCGAGTACGCTCTCTGCCGGGATATTTGGATCGCTAATCGTGTCCAGCACTTCTCCGATATCTATCTTAAGTAAGCCTAAAGCGGTGGAGTACGGACTGCACCGCAGCAGGGGCATGCTTTGACGCGTGTCAGATTTGACGCTTTTTAATCCTCATTATGCTGCTGATAGATCCTGGTAGACAAATCCAGATCTTTTATGTTTCTTTCCACACCTCTCCTCTATTTTGTCACTCTTACAATTTCCCATTCCCATTCCTGTCACGTTCAGTCTGTTATTTCTTGCCTTTTTTTAATGTTGAGCAGCTCTGAGGAAAAAAGCCCAAATGTGACAACTGCGTTAATATGCATGATTATTCATCCTGTCAGCCCACCCGTCCGCCCCTCTCCTATTTGGCCACTAAAGAAGAAAGTACAAAATGGCAAAAATATTTTCTTCCACCCCAGAAAACCCACTCCTCTTCATACATGACGACCCCGAGAGAAGACACAGATTCATTTTCATACACATCAAACTGCTTCAGGTAGACGAGTGCTCTAATCACAGATGCTGGATCAGAATAATCAACCGCTTGTTAACAAGATAATATAAATAATAAAATCTGACCCAGTATCAGTGGTTCAAGGCAACTTCTACCTGCCATGTGAATCCTGGATTTCCCTGCAAATGCATGACCATCACAGCAGCAGAGGACTAACTGATACAGCTCATCTCCTGGGATTCTCCCTCATCATCGATCATATCATTCCTACCATAATATCGATTAAGGTTGATTTTCTGTGTGTATGATGAATTTGTTTTTTTATTTTTATTTTTATTTTATTTTTTATGATAGATTGTAGAGTTAGAGGTCATCAGAGAAAGAGAGAGAGAGAGAGTCTCTATATGCCTGTGTCTCGTCCATACTGAGTGTGTTTGTATGTAAACAGATAATCAGGATCCGTCCTTAAACAGCCTGTCGGTGATGAACGCCGCTGACCTCAGGAGCAGCGTGGATTCCAGCTCTCGCTCCCAGCAGAGCAGCCAGGGATGGATAAACACTTACCCGTTGTCCAGTGGCATGTCCACCGCATCCAAGAAGTCAGGTACCGCCTCGACTCGGCACATTAACCACAGCAGTCATAGCTCATAGTCATTTTTTTCACTCAGTAAATATTTGTATTAAATAAATAAATATTACTTGACCCTGGATTTCTCACCATCTCTACAGAATTCATTGTTTCTCACCACTCTCATCAGGGTCATTTCCATCCACAGCCACCAGCTCCATAAAATAATGAACCTTAATTTAAGATTATCGAATCTATAACACATTTACACTCTGACAATGACTTTGTATTTATACTGCAAAAGGAATGGGTTTAGAATATAGCACCAAATGGTGAAATTGTAAAGTACTTAAGGGCTGTTCAAATGCAAGCAGCTTTCAGGAGATGCTTCTGAAAACATCCAATCAGAATATAGGTATTTTGTAAAAACAAAACATATAATGACTAAACTCATTAGTCGCAATATCTCAGTTGTGGTTGTCGGCCGGTGTGAAATGCATGCCGGCCACTCGTCTTCACTCAGCTCAGAGCCCAGAATACCAGGCAGAGCAAGTCCACTCTTGATTGACTTCCACAAGAATGCAACGACACAAAGGAATGCACACATGTGCCTCAGGGGTAGAACGTTGGCGGTTTGATCCCAGCATGCTCAACCCCATAATGGCTCCTCCTTGAGGAAAGTGCTGCTCCTAGATACTCTCTGTGTATGTTAATTGGTGAATGGCAAAATGTGTTGTTATTGTGGTCATCAAGACTAAAAAAAGAGATAAATACAGACCATTAACCATTTGCCTCTTCTCCACTTAGGCCAGTCCAAGAAAACTAACAGAGGGACACAGCTTCACAAATACTACATGAAACGCAGGAATCTGCTGCTGGCCTTACTAGTGAGTGCAAACGATTATGTTCTTGTCTTGAACTCCGCACATTATCACCCATTATTCACACTCTGTTCCCTGCACTGCTCCATCTGTGTCTTTCCAGGCCAGCGAGATCGAGCGCTTGATGACGTGGTACAACCCGCTCTCCACTCAGGAACTGGCCATTGCCACAGAGCAGTCAGTGGAGACCAGCATCGCCAACTGGAGGTCCAAATACATCAGTCTCACGGAGAAACAGTGGAAGGACAACGTCAATCTGGCCTGGAGTATCGCACCTTACCTGGCTATGCAGCTCCCAACGAGGTTCTGTGATGACAGAAGAAATGACACTTTCTTGTTGTTAATTACCCCGACACAGGCATGGGGAATATTGTGATCAATATTTTGATGACAACAATGGAAATCATGTCATAGTGTGCACAAATAATCTCAACCAAGGGAAAAGTGTTTTGTCCTTATCATCTCACCGCTTATTTCTAATGTCTCGATTTTCCAGGTTTAAGAATGACGCCATTGTTGCTGAAGTGACCAGGCTGGTGAGACTGGACCCTGGAGCCGTGAGTGATGTACCTGAGGCTGTCAAGGTGAGGGCCCTCAGGCCTGTGAGGCTCCAGGTGCTTCTTAATGTTCTGAATTATTGACTAAATATTGTTTTATCGTCTTTATTTCATCAGTTCCTGGTGACGTGGCACACCATTGATGCTGACTCTCCTGAGCTGAGCCATATCCTATGTTGGGCCCCAGCAGACCCGCCCACTGGCCTGTCCTACTTCAGCAGCATGTACCCTCCTCATCCTCTTACTGCTCAGTACGGGGTTAAGGTGCTGCGCTCCTTTCCTCCAGTAAGTCGCACGCTCAAGCACTTTAGTATCAGTTTGAGATGAGCTAATTGTTTCACTGGAGCAACAGCAGCATTGATTAATGTTTCATACATTTGTTGTGTCCCTTCAGGACGCCATCTTGTTCTACATTCCTCAGATTGTGCAGGCTCTCCGTTATGATAAGGTAAAAAAAAAAAATAATATCACAAAGGTGAAAGAAATGTGCAAAGTGTCAGGTATTGATACTGTAAATCACCTCCTCTTTTCCTCTTCGTCCTGCTCAGATGGGTTACGTGAGGGAGTACATCCTGTGGGCGGCACAGAAGTCTCAGCTTCTTGCCCACCAGTTCATCTGGAACATGAAGACCAACATTTACTTGGATGAGGAAGGACACCAAAAAGATCGTGAGTAGATTCCTGAGATTGGACAGAGCTCTTCAGTAGTCAGTGAGACGAGCTGTAAACTGGTTTCAGGATGTGACTGTGGTCCAATACTGGGAATAAGGATCCCACTGTTTCCTGGGAATGCTCTCCACAATCTACCAGCTAAAACTAGACAAAAAGTACTTGTACTAAAAACAAAATAGATCCAGTAGTGGTTTCCTCCAGTTTCTTTTTCAATCCTTAATTAAAACTGCCCTTCCTCCCAGCAGGCTATCTCTGGCTGTTTTTTTCTTTTTTGGGGAGTAATTTGTTTGTTCTGCCTCATTAGACTTAAATTTAATTAAATTAGAATGATGTAATCACGCTGACTTGCTCATTAACGTGTCTGTGTAGCTGACATCGGGGAGCTGTTGGAGCAGATGGTGGAGGAGATCACAGGTTCTCTGTCGGGTCCGGCCAAAGACTTCTACCAGAGAGAGTTTGACTTCTTCAACAAGATCACCAATGTGTCCGCAATTATCAAGTGAGTACATTCTGTGCCATTTCTCTGAGGGAGGCATTTGACTGGAATGTTAACCCTGATTAATTTGTATTTTTCCAGGCCAGTTCCAAAGGGAGATGAGAGAAAACGAGCCTGTCTCAAAGCACTGTCAGAAATCAAAGTCCAACCAGGTAACGTGCTGGTCCGTCATCCGTCAGATGAAACTGTTTTTATGTAAATGGGAGATTTGAAGATTTTGAGATTTTGAGATTTGAGATTTGAACAGTGAATAGAAAAGAAATTGTAGATAACTTAAATTTCCATATCCATGTACTTACCCCATAAAAAATGTTTTTTCCTAGTGCAAACTTTAATGATTCCATATGGAAATATTTATAATTTTATATTTTTATTTCCAGGGTGTTACCTTCCCAGTAACCCTGAGGCTATTGTGCTGGACATTGACTACAAATCTGGAACACCCATGCAGAGGTGATTACTAATACTACTAAATGGGAGCCGGTATCTATTCATGCGCAGTATGGCCTGTCTCATGTGAGTGTGTTCTCCCTCACCACAGCGCTGCCAAGGCGCCCTACCTGGCCAAGTTCAAGGTAAAACGGTGCGGGGTGAGTGAACTGGAGAAGGAGGGTCTCCGCTGCCCCTCAGACTCTCTGGAGGACGGAGAGGAAAATCCAGACGGGTCACCCAGGGTGTGCTGGCAAGCAGCCATCTTTAAAGTGGGAGATGACTGCAGACAGGTAGCTCGCTTTTTCTTTTCTACCTTTCGTCAGGGGAGAACCCTCCCAACTTCTCCTGTGACCCTGCTGTGTTTCTCCCTCCTCTCTGCAGGACATGCTCGCGCTGCAGATCATTGGGCTGTTTAAGAATATCTTCCAGCTGGTGGGCCTGGATCTGTTTGTCTTCCCGTACAGAGTGGTGGCCACTGCACCAGGGGTAGGACTCCATATCACATGACTCTATATATTGTTTCACCCTCTGGTCCCCTTGGTGCGTCAAGTCTACATTCAAATCCTCTGCAGGAGACCTCAGCTGCTGCCTGAGTTCTCCTCTCACCAGCTCCCAGAAAGCTTGTGTAAAACCGTCTGAGAATGTGTGAACAATTCTTTGTAAGACTGAAGACAGTATATATAACTTTTCTTGAAGTTAAAAACAAAATGCCAATGCTACCTGTGCATCTCCGCTTCTCATTTTTCCTCAGTGCGGCGTGATTGAGTGCATCCCAGACTGTAAGTCTCGGGACCAACTTGGCCGGCAGACCGACTTTGGGATGTACGATTACTTCCGCAATCAGTATGGAGATGAATCCACCCTCGCCTTCCAGAAGGTGCGGAGCCTTTAACCCTGGCCTCGTTTGTTCACCCTCTGCGACTACTTTCAAAATTCAAAGTTTGAGTCCCCGTCAGTAAAATGTGTTCTCAGAGATGACAGAGTGACATTTTTCTGTACTGATGGTTTTGATCACAGAATGTGTGAGCTGATTCACTAACAGCTCTCTAAACATTGTTGGCGTGATTTGATGCCACCTTCCTCAAACAAATCCGAGCTGCAGGGTTATTCTGTTCATTGTGACACCCACATAGCCTTCATAGTGTCAACAAGCATGAGCAAAATTTAAGTGAATCCCTCTCTCGTCAGGCTCGCTACAACTTTATCCGCAGTATGGCCGCCTACAGTCTTCTGCTGTTCCTGCTGCAAATCAAAGACAGACACAACGGCAACATCATGCTGGACAGCAAGGGCCACCTCATCCACATAGGTAAAGGATGATATGAACAATATTCATCGCTACACAATGCAAAAGGAATGCAAAATCTGTGGTTTACTCTGGTCATCTCATATTTCTACATAGTTTCCTTTTGCAATAAATATGAAACCCATTTTCTTTCTCATTGCTCACTGTACGGAGATTTTAATCATCTGTTTACCTTGTTTGCTCCAGACTTTGGCTTTATGTTTGAGAGCTCACCGGGTGGGAACCTGGGCTGGGAGCCAGACATCAAGCTGACAGACGAGATGGTGATGATTATGGGAGGAAAGATGGAAGCCACGCCGTTCAAATGGTTCATGGAGATGTGTGTAAGAGGATATTTGGCCGTAAGGTGAGTAACTGCAAAAAGAAAGATTCAGAACTCAGAAAGATCCTGAGAGGGACGGTAAGAGCTGCCATCTGGTCTTTGTAGTTACTGCAGAGTACTCCATGTTAAGTCCTTTATATTGTAGTTGAACCGTTAACTCACCATTCCACCCAACAGACCCTACATGGATGCAGTGGTTTCTCTCGTGACTCTCATGCTGGACACTGGACTACCATGCTTCAGAGGACAAACCATTAAGCTCCTCAAGTAAGTTTGAAATGTGTGAAAGGTGTGTTTTTCTCTGGACTAGTATCTAAACCCATCAGATTTGACGCTGTAAATCTGCTGCCCCCATGTGGCCAAAAAATAGATGTAGGCACCTTAAAACGTGATTTGTGGTTATCCATTTTTTGAATCAATCAGAGGACGGTTTAATCCACAAATGAGTGAGAAAGAAGCAGCGGCGTTCATCATCAAAATCATCCAAAGCTGTTTCCTCAGTAGCAGGTGAGAAAAATACTCAGACCCCATATTCCCAGCAATAACGCAGACATGAGGTTCTCACTGATGAGCCTCTTTCCAACAGGAGCAAAACCTACGACATGCTGCAGTATTACCAGAACCAAATTCCTTACTGAGGATCTTCTACCGGACCTCCACTGTACGTCCAAGGCAAACATCCTAACACAAGCAATGCAAACCAAGGTCATGCACGTACCGCTCTGTTCTCAGTGTGAGCGGCGACAATAACGTGACACTTTGGTCCGTGTTCTTCAATTCTTTCATGTTCTCTAAGGGTTTAACCTGAAAGAAAAGAGCAATGTACAACTTCAACCAAAACAGGTATTTGAATCACCCTTTAAGTATTTTCTTCCTAATGCTGTCATTCGTTACTTGTCAAACACGAACTCAACTACCACGCAAGAAGAAGATTGGCCATAACGGGAGCCATGTTTATAGTGTTTGTTGAAGCAGCTGACACATCCATTGTTCTAATGTTGTTACTATGCTGTTATCTACTTTAATGCACTTTGATCAGAGGTGGTTAGATTATTAACTGTAGAAGATCACTGCTGTTTCCTCTGTGATTTACTTAGAATTTGTATAATCCAATGGTAAGAACATATTATTCAACAATTTTTTTTTTTTAAACTTTAAGTGTGTTGCTTTGATGCTTACGCCTCCTCATGTCAGCTTTTAGGTGCAATCTGTTGTATAGAGGCATTGTGTCACTCCAGGAACTTGGCAACCCATAACTTGAGCTTTTAAAAAACAGTGAGATTTTGATGTTCACAGTTTCTGTCTTGTTTCTACTTCAAACTGGAAGATTTTCGATATGTCACTGAGAAGGAGACAAGCCACAATAACCATAACAACAACAACAACAATAATAATAATAATAATAATAATAATAATACAGTGTCCCTGTAGCATGCAGCAGAGACAAGTGGGGTCTAAATCTAAATGGTTGGTATTATCTTATAGAGAACATAAGCGTGAATTTTCTTTCTGTGTAAAGGCTTCATAGAAATATTTTAAACAACTATACTCTACATTTTAAAATCTTTTATTTAATGTGTTAGCCCAGCTTCATTGTCTTTTTTCTTACTGATAAGGCTGTTTTTGTTCTGAGTCTGCTCAGCTTAAATTATCTGCATTTGCATTCCTTCCCTCTGGAACTCCAGGGTCGAGGGAACAGTGGAACTAAAAGCAGAAGCTGTAACAATGGCTGCAAGTGCATTTATGGGTTGTTCAGTTCCTGCAGTAGAAAAGCCCAGAGGGAAGGGTTTGATATCGTAGCACACAGGGTAGACGGGTCTCAGTGGCGGCTCCACGCCACAGCCTGCACGTCCCCGATTCAGAGATTCACAGTGTTGTGTCCTGTGTCAGAATACACGTGTTGTTTGTGTCTGCACACCCTTTACAGTGCGTGTAACCCTGGGAACATTCCTCCATGGCTGGGAGACTTGGATCAAACCCCTCGGGTTCAGGTTTTTGTTGGATGATCTCGCTGTTCCTGATACAGCTGATGAATATACCTAAAAGCCATTTCTCCTACCCTTGGTAGAAATAATAGTAATACTTGACAAAATATAACTTTATGCAATATAATTGTGTACATTGATGCTGTATATGTGTGTTGTGTTCAACCAATGAAATGTGTTTTATGTTGCAGCTGTAACTGTCGGTATAAACCTGAGGGGTGAAACAAACATATGTACTGTACTGAAGTGCATTGTTTGAATAAATCATACGCACAAACATTTTGTTATTGTTCTCACCAGTTCTGGACAAAGCCATTTTATTAATGGGGTTGGTTTTACTGCTGTTGTTTGAAATACTCTTGTCATCCCATCATGTCCACTGTTACACAGAGAAAGAGCGCATGGCATCATCAGTGCCAGCACAGAAGAATTTCACAGCTTTTATCCTGTATGAAAATTCTTGATATCCAGATTAAATGTGTGAACATTTCATCGGTTACAGTCTACTTGTGTGTTTTCTTTCTTTCTAAATTGTATTTTTGTATACGTTTAAAATGTGGTATTCTTTCATCATCTCTTTATCCATGTATTAATTGCGATCACAAGAACCTGTGAAGACAGAATTTATAACAGCTTTAATGCTAATATTTGGCCTTAACTGGTCAATTGGTGTCTATCGTCATAATTAAACAGCTGAGCTCAACAGCCTTTTACACTATTTGTCTGAGGGGAGGGCTGTGACAACCATTTTTAAACTACATTTGAACTGAGGTTTGTAACAAAGGATTTAAAAATGAATCCCTGAGGGGCATTTCAGAGTCCAGCAACATACCCTAGAATACTTTGACTTGCAGATGAGGGGACAGGGACTCAAACAGCTGGTCACTGATATATCAGATTATAGAAACATGTTAGTCGTGTGTCAGTCAGAATCTCAATACATGGAATGATCTCAAATATATAATTTGGCAGTCAGACTCAAAGTATAATGCAGTATAATCAATGCAGTCTTTATGTTTTCAAAGAGTGACCAAAGTTCTACTCTCTTAACTGTGTTTTTAAATTGATGATTGTATCCCTTGTATTGTTTAGACATTTTTATTCATTTATCATTCAACTAAGAATTTATGAATTTCATTATCCAGTAATCCAATATCCATCAATTTAATGAAATGTTCTTTTTTTTTTTTAGAATTGTAGTTTATTCCATATCTGCCTGTTTTTGAAATAAAGAAAAAGATATATTATTTTGGTTTTCAGAGAAGAAATGTGTGTTTTATAAGACATGTGTATACACTCAGTCACACAGGACCTTTCCTACAGCGTTCTTCCTTCAGGTAAGCGGCGCCTGAATCTGGGTGACGTCAGAGGGATGGGCAGGTCACGTGGTGCGGGTGAACCTGGTGTAGCGTTACTGGAGTGGAGGAAGAGGAAGACGAGGAGCCGGAGAACAACAAGGTAGGAGTCCCGCACACCGCCCGCACATCCCGGGGCAGACGCCTCCAGCCTCTCCCCTCCACCACACCGGGGGAAGTTTTCTGACTTTAACTGTGGAGCGTTTGGTGTCGAGTTGTCTTCAGGAGACTTTGTTCTCCTCGAGGAAACTTTGCCTCCGCCGCCGCCGCCGCCGTGACTAAGCTGGGGGAAACGACAGGAGAGGACATGTTAGGAGGCGGCGCTGAAGCACAGCTGGGCTTTTCAGGGGAGAGTGGACTTTATCCTGTGTGTGTGAGCCCAGCTCAGGGCAGCTGTGAGGCCCGGAGCCGCCGGTTCCTCCGTTCACTGCTCCACTTTTCTCGGAGCAACCCTCGAGCTCCAGCTTGCAGGCACCAGTCACTGTGTGTCCAGGCTGTCTCTGTAACGACCACAAGAGCTGGACAAACTTTATTGGCACACAGGTATACACGCATGCGACAAATTAGGCTGTGTGTGTATGTTTCTGCATGAATAAATACAGGAAACAGGAGTAAGAACAGTGAAACCACATTTCAATTTATCATCCATGATCTATGCATTTTTCTGTGAGAAACCAACTCAGATGTTGTGCATGCAAAGCATTATCAGTGTTACATCTACAAAGATATGGGCCACATTTACACTGTTGAGAAACAGGAACAAGTGAGAATAGGTAAGATATCTGAATATTAGATGTCTTCTCCTTTCAGTCTATGGAGGTGTGGTCATTTCCAACAGGATTTATTCTGTCCTCCACCTTGTCCTCCACCCCTCAGCTCAGCTGGATGTTGTAAGAGAAGGGATCACACATGAGAAAAAAAAAATTCTCTTATGTGTGGATGAGAACTTGAGGCCAGTAGTTGTTTTGCGTGTGTGCGTGATGAATGTTCTCGTTTTGTGTTAATCACCTCAGCTTTGTTTTGCACAGAGCTTATGAAGCATATTATTAGTTCTAATGTAACAGTGATCTAGTTGTGGGTGGGAAGCTTTTTGTCGGTTTTGGTCATATGACTTGATAACAAGTTCAAATGGAGCTTGTCTCTGAGAGGCCTCGTGCCTCTGCAGCTCTAACACATGCAGTTGCGATAGAAGCCTGTCAGGGATGGTTTTCTCCAAACTGAACCTTAACTCAAAGAAATAACCTCACAGACATGTTTGTTATTTTCATTATTTGGAACTAGGAGCTGATAAAATCTAGATGAACTGGTCCTCAGGACAGTTGGCCAATTTAAATATTTGGATTTCCTTTTATATTGTTATCATTTAAATAACCTGGGATCTGTAATTAGTATGTCACATCAGGGCTCTGTGCTGCATCGTTGATGAGTGAGAGGCAAGTCTGAAATGGCTTTAGTTAGAATTCCCTGAATCTGCAGCCCTGCCGGTTTAGGTTCTCAGAAGCTCAGTCCCGCATTGTTCAATGAATGAACACCTCTGAAGATTTATTTACTAAGCTCAGGATTTACCAAAATTAATGTTGACTGTCAGTGTTGATCTGAGATGTTCCGTTCATACCCTGAGCCCTGAACATGCTCTGACAGTGCAGTTTAGAACATTCAGCTCACGTTGCTTTCACATCTCAAACCTCTTTTTGTCTCTGCAGGTGATTCCTGAGCAAAAAAACTCTGCTCATACCAGGTTTGCATTCTGAGCTGCAAGCCCATGTAAGTCGTGTTGAGTGACTGCGTGTGAAAGAGGTATCGAAGCACAGTTCATATCACTTTTTATCTCTCCAGACCAAATCCACTTAACACAATGGGGACTAAACTGGGTCTGTTGGGTGTTAAGAATGTATTTTTATGCTGTCTATTATCCTGATCACCATCTATGAGCAGCAGTCATCACAACAACAGAATCCGATTCAGTCCGACCTGAAGCTTAATTTGACTGCAGCATAAAAATGCACTCTTGACTCAGCTTGCATGGAGGATGGCGGGATGATCTTTAGTCTCGAGAGCTCTGGCTGAAGGGTGTTTTCCATGGTGACCTCAAGTTCCAGTTTTAGTTTTCTTTAGTGTGTGTTGTCTCAGGTCTTGAGGAAAATTATGTGTCGAATGACATTTTCCGGAATCTATTGAATCTTTTTTGTATTTCCAGTCTGCTTTCTCTGTTCTCTGAGTGATTTTAATTGATGATGATATGAGCTGAAACTAATCAGATGGGGGCATGACCTACTTCTTTTCTTTCTCCTGTGGGATGTAAAATTGGGTTTTGACAAAGTCAGTGAATTGATCAGCAAAAATATAATAGAAAGCTGCTCTGCTGATCCAGCCAGAGTTGCTTTCTTTATGCAAAACCCCAAAATTTCCCCAGATTTCAACTTCAACAAAAGAGTTTGCACTGTTGGGTCGAACAAAACTTTGAGAGCATTACGTTGGCTATAGAAAAGAAAACATCTGAATTTTGGGGGTTTGTTTTTTCCATAACATTGGTCCAATGGATATTCAAAGAACAAAGCCCACAGTCCAAAACCCATCAAATCATAATACGGAGTAACATCTGTTCTTTAATCATTGCACTTAAACAGTACTGAATAAATGTGTGTCTCTCAGGGACCATCACTATCCTCATGTCCTATGGAGGAGGCTTTCACGGACGCACTGAGCGTGTCCGCCAGGCGCCGCACTATGACCAGGTACCACACGACTCCTTCAACCTGCAGCCGCTGACAGAGCAGAGAGCCCCTCGCCTCGCCAAGAGCACCGACCCCCTCCCTCCCCCACCTCTGCCGGAGCAGCCTCCCGTGGGACCTGAGTTCGATCCCAGCGGCAGCGAGGACAACAGTCAACCGGACCTCGACCCCGCCATTGACATCAAACCTGTCCACCGCTTCATCCCTGACTCCTGGAAGAATTTCTTCAGGGGAAGCAACCGGAGCAGTGCCAAGTGGTCCATGCCTGCATCCTCGTACAACAACAACAACAGCACCACCGAGGGGGTGCGCTGCTCGCCCCCTCACTCCCCCTCTGTTCCCGGGTCATACCGGGACCCCTATGGCGGCTCAGGTGGAAGCTACAACTCCAGAAAGGAGCTTCTGGAAGCACAGGATGCCCACGAGTCCGTGTCAGGACACACCTACCGCACGGGCCTGACCTACAGTGAGCGAGTGGAGGAGTACCATCAGCGCTACGCCTTCATGAAGTCGTGGGCCGGACTGCTGAGGATCCTGGGCTGCGTGGAGCTCCTGCTGGGAGCTGCTGTGTTTGCCTGCGTCTGTGCCTACATCCACAAAGACAATGAATGGTTCAATATGTTTGGATACTCCTCTCCCGGGGGGGCGTACGGAGGTTACGGCGGCATCACGGGCGGGTCCTACTACTCTGGCCCCAAGACTCCGTTTGTGTTGGTGGTGGCAGGGTTGGCCTGGTTGATGACCGTGATTCTCTTAGTGCTGGGGATGACCATGTACTACCGCACCATCCTGCTGGACTCCACGTGGTGGCCCCTGACTGAGTTTACCATAAACCTGGCTCTGGCAGTGCTGTACATGGCAGCAGGTGGGTGACAGGGCTGTACACCCCCAATACACAAAGATCATTCTAGAGATGCAGCTAGCAGGTGCTGGTGAACAATGTGGTGGTCGGCGTAGTAATAGACATTTTCTCTAACCCGGTAATGGTCAAGCAGTTGTGAATGAATAAATTAGAGACATCTTGAAAAGTTTTTTTATGACTTTGTGGGGCTCTCATGTCTTGAGAACCTTCATCGCATCAGCTTCATCCGCAACATGCAAATTCAACACTAGGTGTCACTAAATTATTTACAGTGAACCTTGAAATAAATTAGCTTCATTTCAAACACTTCTGCTGAGATGTACAATAAATATGATTTTTCTTATCTTAATGAAAGAGATTTTATTGCACACTGAATTTCTGTTGTTTTTACCCTCTTATGTTAACCAGGCATTGTCTATGTCCGCGACACAACCCGTGGAGGGCTCTGCTCCTACCCAGTCTTCAACAATGGCATCAATGGAGCTTTCTGCAGAACAGAGGCTGGCCAGACGGCGGCCATCATCTTTCTGTTCATCACGATGATTGTTTATCTGATTGGAGCCATCGTGTGTCTCAAGCTGTGGAGACATGAAGCTGCACGCAGGTACCGGGAGAGGAGCGGTCTGGAGGTGAGGCCTCAGCCGGCTTTGGGTGTGTTTGATTATGGCTGCTTCTGCTTAAGATTTAGGGCTTAGTCCAACACCATCAGCCATTCTAAAACAAACAGGCAGACAACTGCATCCATATTATGCAGAGTAGTGCTACAGTCAACAAATAAAGAAAAACTAAAAAGCTCATCACATACATGTTGTATATTTAATTATTATCCTCTAACTTTAAGTCCATAATAAGTTATGCTGATTCTGATTTATTTTTGACATGATGCCTCAAATGTTGATGGAGTCTCCAGTAAGATTAAAGTTGGGTATTGACCAGACAATGTTTATGTGGGTCCTGCACAGATGCTGCCCTCTGAGGTGCGAGCTGCTCGCCCAATGGTCGATCCAGGTCCAGCTCATGGATATAAAACTCCAGAGCAGGCCCAGGAGTCCTCGGTCGTTCCCATCCAGGCTGCTCCAAAAGCTGCTGCGGCAAGGATTTTACAGGGAGCCATCCCATCAGGACACATTCCTAAACCGGTCATTGTGCCTGACTATATTGCGTAAGTGATGCTGAGGAGAAGGATGATGACGTCTCATAGTCCAGTGCTTTATACCTTTCAGTTCTCTCTTTTCACAGCCAGTATACACGTACAATAAATTATAAACACAAATCACTGCAGCATTGTTAAAAGAAAGGTCGATAGATAAGCACAACAGGTGACAATGAGCCTGAGGACAGAAAGGGGAAACTGATCATGAACCAGGTCATTAAACTTCAGTTCTTGTTTAGTGATACTTTTTAAATTTTCTCAGGTTTTAACTGCAGTCCCTGTCTCCTTTATAAACTGGCCTGACCATGCGTGTAAGACAGACAGTGATGTGTTTCTGCCCTCCCCCACTCTGCAGGAAGTACCCTTCCATAAGGACGGACGAGGAGCGGGACCAGTACCGAGCTGTGTTCAACGACCAGTATGCAGAGTATAGAGAGCTGCACGCGGACGTGCAGGCCACCCAGAAGAAGTTTGATGAGATGGACGCCATGATGCGCAGCCTGCCCCAGCACCCCAGCAGCCAGATGGTGATTGGTCGCACACTCGGCCATTCAGAGGCATCTTTTGTCATGCCTCCTTTCATGGGATCCCCTGCTGATCCCAGGCTGTGCTCACACATGCACTCCCATGGCTCACTACAGACTTTATACCAGGGCGTCAGGCAGAGAGAGCATCTCACTTTAATATTTGCCCTCAGTCCTGCTCCTCTTCCGGAGAACACACAGAGAATGTGGATGTGTCAGAAAGCAGCTAACAGTGTTCCACACGTGTGCCATCATCCACCACTGTTAGAACTACATGAGCACAATACTGAACCCAGTCTTGTTGTTGTTCAAACGCACCTCATTTCCTGTGTGTGCTTCCTGTTCCCTCTGTACCCCCCCCCCAACCCTCAACCCCCTCCTGAGCTCCATCCAGAGGACAGTGTTTTTACTCTTAACTTCTGTTCATGTGAAACATTGGTGTGACCTATGTGTAATACAGTCTCTTATCTTCTTGTAGGAGGTGGATCGCATTTCCAGGATCCTTCAGGAATACCAGAGGAAGAAAAATGTGAGACCATTTCCATGTTGATGTTTTGCACATACTGTTGACAGCTGTGTGTTTGATTCTACCACCTCACTTTCATTATTATTTCTTCTATTAATTCTGTTAAACAGTCTCGGTATTTTTGTTCGTCTGTCGTCCAGTATTTGTGTGCCCCTGCCCTTCTGTTGCACTCGGCTAAAGGCTCATTGGTTCCTTTAATAGCAACTCATTTTGTTTATGCCGTATTACTTTTAACAGGGGGACAGAAGAATTTAACATACTTCATATTTGCACCATAGCTCGTGAGGGAATAATTGAGATGTGTTCCTAGTATCAAGGCAACAGTGCCGGTTTGTGTCAGTGTTGATTCTGATTTAGTTCACCCAGGTTTAAGTCACATTTTTATGAATAGCGCTAAAGAAAATGGATGAACTATAGAAATACATTTAACACCAGTGATATCCCATATTTGTTTTGGTAGTCACAGAAGTAACTGCTCTAGAACAGTGAGAATGAAATGAAAGCTAAGTTACTTTCATTCATTCATTACTGTCTGTTTTTGTATTCCATCATCCCAGGATCCGACGTTCCAGGAGAAGAAGGAGCGCTGTGAGTACCTGAAGAGCAAACTGTCTCACATCAAGCAGAAGATCCAGGAATACGATAAAGTCATGGAGTGGAACGACGGCTACGACTAGACCTCTGAGGCTTGAGATAATTAGAACACACAAATGAAAACAAACAGAACTCCCACTGATGGTTAAACAGGTCCATGTGGAGGAGCCCATTACTGAACCCAGGAGCACCAGTGAGATTTAAAAATCTTAATAACGGAAGCCCCTGACAAATGTTTGTCAACAGTTCTTGGGTCTTCTTCATTTGTTTAAGCCCACGTGTGTCATTTTATGCTAAAAGGGATCAGGAGACAAACTTACACAAAGCCCACATGCACATCCAAAGCTCAAAACTTGTTCTGTCTTGTTATCGTGCAAAGATAACAAGATACTGATTCACAGAAAATCAAGTTCAGGATAATTTTCTTGGGAGTAAAAGTTGTGTGGCACAACAAACACTGACCTGTTCTGTTTCCACCTTCAGGTTCGGCTCAGTGAGAGTGAGCTTTAGATGTGCTTGTATGCATTTGTTGTTACTGCTGGACGGAGGCCTGTGCTGTCCTCTGGGTGTCCATGTGTATGCTAAGTTAGCAGTTTAATGAAGTGGTCCATTGGCTGTAACTTTATAACTAATAGACTGACGAGAGAGTGGTATCGATCTTCTGATGCTCTGCCAGAAAGCAAAGAGACACATTCCCCAACAACTGCCTTTAAACCGGGTTGACTGTGTGTGTGTGAGATACTGTGACTGGAATTGTATCAGAGGCTAACCACTTCATATTTTAATGTTTTTACCTGTGAAGAAGAGGGAGAATAAGTATAACATTTGCTGCAGTGTTGCTGCTTCTTGTTGTTTACTTCCTCTATGTCCGTCTTCATGTTTGTCACCTGTCCGTACAGATTTCACACCCTCCCAGCCTGAAATGAAAAACACTGCTTGTCTGGGCAGATCCTGCGGTGTTGTCTCAAATTGCTGTGATGATAGTTAGGGTTGTTTGAACTGCACTTTTTATATGCAACTGAGAAAATGTCTGAAGTGGGAAATTTGCATGTGTGTCTTCGTCCTTCCATTTCATAGATTAAACATTTTGTACTTTATTTTTATTTCCTCAGTGTATAAATACTGCATATCCATGTTGTTCCCTTGATGCCACTGTACACACTGAACCTCTTGATTGAATGGAAACGTGAGCAATTGCTTGATGGTTGCAAGTGTCACTGTAAATATTTTGCTGTGAATGTCCGTATTCTTTCATAATTTAAAGGACCATTTTGGTGCTTCCTGTCCTCAGAATACACTTCTGCTTATGCAGTGACTCTGTGGTCTTTGTCTTTTTTTAAAATCAACAATCCAATGGTGTTTCTCTTTTCACTGTAAATAATAGGTGCTGTGTGGAGTTAAGCTAAGTAAAGGGAACGGAGTAATTCTTTAAAAAAAAAAAAAAAAAATCATATTCTTATTTATTAGCCTTCCCCAAATGTTTACTGCTTATGTTTGACTGAATCTGAATATTTGCTGAAACTGGCCACATCCACTGGTACGCAGCAACACCAGGGGCATTTGTCATGAAAGCTACTTTAGGAATGCTGATATTTATTTAACATTTTATTTGATTATTCTTGCAGAAATAACGTTCGTGCAGCTGCTGCAGTGAGAAACCTGTTGAGCTGGACTATGTCCCAGAACGTGACCCTGCGTCATCCTTTCAGCTCCGACTCCAGGTACACACCTGTTTTATTACCTCAGCATTGCAATACTGGCAAGATGGCGTCCACTTTTCAGAAAACAACATGTGACGTCACGAGCCTGACTCAGGTACTTCTGGTGTGGGGGGGGGGCGTCGCCGCTAGGTAATGTGACACCTACGGGAGGCGGGGTCTGTGCGGACTCGGCTCTGGGTGTGACGCTGTTGTTCGCGGCTGCAGTTTCAGTCGACGCAGTCCAGGTGAGGTGCGCCGAGCCGCAGGTGAGTGGCGGGGACAGGGGACAGGTGTCTCCGGGGCTTTCATTTTCAAATTCTAATCCGGATCTAGGTGTGAAACCGAGTGTAAGCGTTGTTGGAACGCTCCCGAATCAGTGATGTGCAGGCTGGACAGCATCCACCTGCAGCCGCACGCTCTGAAAACAAGAAGCGCTGTGTTCGCCTGCAGGTGTGGTCACGCGGTTCCTCCTGTAAAGTCTCTGTGTCTAAGAATACCTCCGTTCTGGTGAAATCTGTGGATTGACAGACACTGAATCAGTAATATTTCAGTCGAATCTGTTGTCATCTGACAACTTGTTTCCCCGTGTTTGGAAATTTGTGACCATTTCACTTACAAACGAACGTATTTTACCTGAATGTTCATTTCTAATTGCAGAACCTTTGTTTCAGGTTTTTAGAATTTTAACAGGACAGGAGATCCAGCAGCCATGTCCTCCGGGCCCAATGGGAGTCCACCTCCCTACGAGGAGGAGGGATAGTAAGTGTTTGTCTACCACGATCCTCAATGAGTTAGGGACAGACTGTTGATTTGATCAGCTCGGCTGTGGAAGCAAAGGACAGACACTACTGTTCAAATGTTGTTGACGGACACTTTAACAATGACTTCCTATTAAATGAAATGTCTACTTTCAGTGTTTGTCTGTGAGAAGACACGCATTTGTTTAACTAGTCCAAATTGCCCCCCATTCAGTTTTCCATGGGGTCATTTTTAAATTTGAATTTCAGAAGTTTTTCGGAGATTTTTATTTGTTTTAAATTGGAAAGTTTCCAGCTGCTTATCTCAAATAGGAAGTGGCCGACAAAGTGTAATCTGATAGATCAAGGTTCTAGAAGATTACATTTCGACATGGCTGGTTTTGTTGCCCAACTTTTTTTTTTTTTTTTGTCTTAACATGTTTGCACAAACAACCAACTGATGTTCACCAACTTTTATACAATAATATAAACGACTCTACAATGGAATATTATAATTTTCTGAATACAGTTATTTAAATCAGAAGAATAATATAATAAACTAATTAAAGTATTTAAAGGTGCAGTGTTTATCTGATTGGGACAAGTTGGTTGGTAAACCGTGGAGGCAGAGTTTGGTTTGTCCACTCTTGATATAAATGCTCATTGTACCGTAAGAAAATCAATCTCAGTTTCAGCTGTTGATACAATTGAAACTGAAAACACCATATTAACCTATGTATTCCTTCAATTGATCGACAGGGTCATGAGTGTGTTGTGTCGCCTTGTCTTTGCTTCACTCAGGCTAATGCAGTTATTTCACCACCAAACTCTGATCATTATGTCTGTGTTTGTCTGACAGTAATAATGGTGGCCCCCAGCCGGCCTATTCCTACTACCCAGATGATGAGTTCCAGCATTTCTACCGCTGGTCGTCTCCGCCGGGCATCCTCAAAATCATGTCCATCATCGTCATCGTGATGTGCGTCGCCATATTTGCTTGCGTAGCCTCCACTCTGGCTTGGGACACCCAGGGAGGCCTGGCTGGCTTCGGAGGTCTGGGGGGAGGCTACGGCGCAGGCTATGGAGCAGGCTATGGAGCAGGCTACGGGGGAGCGTATGGCAGCGGGTATTCTTCCTTTGGAGGCAGTGGCTATGGAGCTGGAAACAGCTATGGCTATGGCAGCCTCGGAGGGAACTACAACGACCCCCGATCAGGAAAAGGGTTCATCATTGCCATGGCGGCCATCACCTTCATCGCCTGCCTGGTCATCTTCATCATCATCGTGTCCCATCAGAGTCTGTCGGAGAGCAGGAGGTTCTACCTGGCGGTGATAATCATCTGTGCCATCCTCGCACTGCTAATGCTAATTGCGGCCATAGTGTACCTGATGGCAGTGAACCCCATGGCGCAGTCCTCAGGGTCGGTCTATGCCAACCAGATTGCTGGCCTGTGTGCCCAGTACCAACAGCCACAGGTTTCAGGGATGTTCGTCAACCAGTACCTGTACCACTACTGCGTGGTGGAGCCACAGGAGGTGAACCAGCACCTTTGACTTCCTCCTCCTCCTCGAGCCAGGAGCTGCACCCGAGCATTCCCTTGTGACCCGGAGTGTCGCTTCTCGTTTCAGGCCATCGCCGTGGTATGCGGCTTCCTGGTCGCCGTCGCTCTGATCATCATGCTCGTCTTTGCACTGAAGACTCGCCAGAAAATCGGAAACTATGGCAAGAGCAACATTCTGTGGAGGAGAGTGAAGGTTGTCGACGAGATGGCGCCACCTCAGGATGTGGAGGCATGGGTGCGTGACCATTTACGCTTAACCTCACTAGGGGTGAAAAAAGTTCTCATTAGTATTACTTTTTATTTATATTGTTTCAAACTAAATGTCTTTTTTTTTTTTACCAGACAGTTGAAACAAAACAAGATATTTTTCAACTTAACTTGATCACTTGATTGGTTTTAAAGACTAATCAATAAGTGTCAGGATGGTTTAATATTGACTCTCTCATCACGATGTAAGAAAACAAGCTGAAAATGCGACACAATTCCTCAGATGTATTGGACATCGCTGATTCATAATTGAATCAAATTGACATAGTGGCAACAATTAGACAGATAAATAATTGAAATAGTTTTTCAACAATTCTGATAATTCTTCAAAATATGCTAAGCAGTAGCTGGTTGAAGATTCTTAAATTGGAGGGTTGAATTTTCTGGTACAATTAAGAATGACGGTTCACTGAATGTCAGAATACGTGCTGGTCCTATTTGCTTGTTCCAGATTCTTGACTATGGGTGTTTGGGTTAGTTGTACATCCTGTTTGTCAGCGGGGGAGGGGGACATTTTTAGCAGCTCTCTCTCTCTCTGTTGGTGCTCGGTTTCAGGGTGTGGCGAGTGCACAGCCAGAAGTTTCAGTCCTGTGTCTTCCTGTCACAAAGGAGGAAGGACTGGAGCAATAAAAACTCAGCGTTGCAGCATTTTATAACCAGAATGCAAACATCATCATGAGTCATGGTTTCTGAAGCTATTTGCAACTCTCAGATCGAACCCAGTGAGTGGTGACGAGCCACTGAGCCACTCTGTGTGTGTTGTGATGACATCCAGCTCAGCCGTGTCCTCAGAGCTGTGGAGAGGAAGAGCAGGTCGGACAGGTCCTCTGCGCTGCAGAGCCCACCAGCTGCAGCAGCGTGACGCTGGGAACTGCTGCCTTTTCCTCCCTGGAGCTTGTGGGAACGGGTCTGAAAGTGCTGAGCTGGTGTGGGTGTAGCAGCCTGCAGCACATGCATGTAGACATGCAGCAGGGTGTGGGTCTGTGTGTCCCATATTTTCTGAGGACAAGTCCATGCAGGCAGATCATAGCAGACATCGAGAGGTAGAGTGTTTGTTTCACTCAGTTCTCTGAAGTGCATGATTTTTTTTTTTCCAGCAGCATCATGCCTCATTATTTCTTCAGAAATCCCCCACAAATGAAGATATATAATTCATTCTATCTGCACAATAATTGTGTAAACCTTCTGACAAGTGGACTCAAACACAGCCTCTCGATGAACTGACCACTTCTTTTGTGCTGTAAGAACATGAATTAGCTGCGTTTTCCGTTTATGTTGCTCACGTTTGTTTGGTTCCGTCCCCTGAAGGTGAACAACGTGTCCGTTCCCGCCGATGAGCTCCCGATGGCCGAGTACCCCGAGAAGCTGAGAGGCTCCAGGAGCCACCTGGATGACGAGAGCACCAACTACGACAAACCCCCCTACAACTACACACCGCAGTGAGTACACGAGCAGAGGGTGTGCGCTGCAGCAGGGGCGTGACAGAGGATGTGTTGTGTCCATGCACAGTTGTCATGAAGAAGAAACAAGTTGTAAGATCCTTTTCCTTGCTCGGAGTCTTCCGGTCCAGATATTACAGCGGTACTATGTTCAGAATGTAAAGTGCAAAAAAAAAATACTCTACACACAGAATAAAATAGAGAGGATGGATGAATGAATGTAAAGTTCATTTTCATGTTGAATCTGGTCATGATTGACTTTATTTCACTGACCTGATTCAATAACGCCGTGTAGCTCGATCTACAACAGCGTTTCTAGTCCCAGCCCATCACTGGAATGGAGTCAATCTTGCTGCCACATTATTTGATTTTGTCCAAGCACTCTCCTGCACGCGCACACACACACACACACACTCTCAGAAACTCACTCCATCACATCCATTACCAGAGCGTTGAGCCAGGTACAGAAAGACAGACGCACCTTCTGCCCGTGCTGCATTTCTCTGGGTTTGTGACGTCTGTCGAAACTCAACTCTGTGCTGCCTTCTAGTGGCCGTGTTGCTGCACAACCATGCTCCTGTGAAGTACACATGGAAACGGGTGTCTGTTTGCATGTGAGGAGGGGCTCATGAACCAGCTCTTGTCACGAGAACAGACAATTCAATTCAATCAAAAAATGTATTCGGTCAAATTAACAATGACTGAGCACAGTAATGGGTACAAGTACCTCAATGGATAGTGTTTGAGCAGATGACAAGTATTGTTCTTTAACTACAGTTCAAAGGGAAACACTAGTAATACTAGTAGTACTGGTACCTTTGGGTTTTGAAAGACACTGTTGTCCTTATAGTGGCGACCAGTATAAACCAGCATATCAACTTCAGCCTTGGAGTTGTTGAATAAACAGACTTGCTTTTCCTCAGAACGGAACATGTGCTGGAACTGGTTCTTGTGTCAAATAGGGATCAAGTTTTTTTTTTTTTTTTCTTCTTGTCCTGCGAGGAGTTCTGCGAATATATTCTACTGGGAGAAGAGTCCACACCAAGTACTGAGCAGTGCAGTTAGTCTGTAAATGTCATTGCAAGGTGCGTCACGTCTTCCTGTTTCACTGAAACTATGTAAAATATGTTTGTGCTGAGGAGGAAACAGGAACGATGCAGACTTGAAGGAAACAGGCCGTCCCTGTTGTTGGTGTTTACTCGATCAACAATTGGTGCCACGCGACGAATCATCACAGAGAACCTTTGGATTTTATATTATCTTTTCTGTAATGATGTTAGAGCTAGAGCTATGAGGAGGGTTTTCCTCTAGAGTCCGAGCTCGGAGAGCTCAGGTTGACAAAACAAACCAAGTGTTGTTTCACGGAAACACTGTTCATGCGGGTACTGACACACATTTCCTGATGGATCTGATCACAAGTGGACAGATCTGAGGTCAGCCGTGACAGTAGACAACACACAATCTGATCGCTCAGAAGTGTCCTGAGCCTCAGTGGAGGACGGCTTTACTCTGCTGCTATCACCGTGTGTTGAATCAGCCCCTTCTACTTGTGGGTCTTTGTGAATCTATCATCATCGATGTAATTATTATATACTAGACATAGTTATTACAAACAAGACACGAGTGCTCCAGGGGACCTTACCTGATTTACTGCCTTGTCCCGCAGACCGCCTGTGGAAGTCAACGCCCCTTTGCTGAACGGGGCTCCCTATAGCCACTCGGAGGCGGCCAGCTCGGCCGGACGGCCCAAGAGGAGGCGCCGCCTTCGCCGCGCCGACGGAACGGAATATGACACCGACTATAACTCCTCAGGGGACGAGCTGGACGATGATGACTTTGACAGGTACGTGGATGAGAACCATCGCATTGCCGCTGCAAACCAAAGTAATTCCACCGTGTGAAAATCATGCCGATCATATTGCTCTGCAGCGGAACAGATGCATTGTTGAGTCATTGACTATTTTGATTCATTTCACTGACAAAAAGGTTTAAGAACCTTTTACAAATTAGTTTGCCAGTGCAGGGAGGCGTTGGGGGATTGGTTTGACTCCACAAAACACTTGTGGCGTTCCAGTGTTGAACAATGTCGCAACCAAACCAACTCCAGTCACGTCAACGACACAACGTGTCTCGCAGCTGCTCCTCGGGTGGCGTCAAAGAAGCTTATTTCACTCTCTACGAACGCTGGTGACGCCTCAGGAGCAGAGTGGAGGCCTGTTGTGTTTTCTGTTGTTTTATCATGTCTGAAGAAGGAGCAACATGTTTGACCTGAGAATCCTAAAGTGTCTGATGGGCTGAAACGCTTCACACTCCAGCACCATCATAGTCATAGTCATCGAGCAATAGAATGGAAACACACAAGTACAGTATGAGTAATCCACAATTTTATTGACTTTCTTCCCCCCACTGCAGACTCCACATGTGCTCTTCATTAATTGCTCTGACATATTTGTTTTTTCCTTTGGAAATTCCTTTTTTTTTCTCTTTTCCGCTTCAGTGAATTCCCTCCGATTGCAAACGAACGGGACCGCAATGCCTACAAGCAAGAGTTCGACCGCGAACACCAGGAGTACAAGGACCTGCAGGCGGAGCTGGACGCCATCAACAAGAGTCTGTCAGAGGTGGACAGAGACCTGGACGAGTTGGAGGAGGGGAGCCCACAGTACCTGGTGAGAACTGTGCCATAAAAGTATCTACGTGAACACAAGGTCATGTGGCTCCACGCCCTTTCTAACTGTCCGCTCTAACAGGATGCCGTGGATGAGTACAAGAGGATAAAGCACATCAAGAAGGTACATTTGGTCACAATGTTAATGTCAATTTGTCCACGCAGTCCTCTGGCAGTGTCCACTTCACTAATACTAACCCCCCCCCCCCCCCCCCCTGCAGATTACCAGATGAAGAAGCGCAGGTGTAAATATCTGAAGTCCAAACTGAACCACATCAAGAAGATGGTCGCCGATTATGATCACAGGGCCTGAACAAAATCTAGGGGCCCCGGGCCCCTGATGCGACAGATGGGAGAGTTGTGAGACCGTGGCAGAGTGTAGCGGACGGAGCGTCTACGCCATCGAACGCGTAAGCTTGCTCAGTGTGTTTAAGCTTGATCTGTTGAAACTCTGCATATGTTGTTTTTATTTTGGAAGGACAGGCTGTTATTCTGCCTGGTATTACGCCACTGTTTGTATTATGAGCATCTCGTGACGTAGGTACTGCCTTCTGTATTTATTTTACTCAGTGTGAGCTAAACATAGTTATGTAGTGGAGCACTTCTGCTGCTAGATTGAGGACTCTATGCAAATCCCTGTTTGATCTCTTTATCCTCATTTTTATGCCAGTTTTTTTGTTAGCTATATAAGCCTGTAAATATTTGGGAAATGCTTATGTTTCTAATGATTTTATCAGTAGATTAAGTTCATGTGTTCATTGTGTTTCAGACACATGATGATATTACTGTTGTTATTATGCATACTGATGTACTTTGACAATCCTTTATGATGTTTTTTATCAGAATAAATTCACTTGACGAACACATCTGTTCTGCTTAACCCAAAAGCTGAATACCAGCTTGCTTGTCGCGCGTGTGTGGTTTTATTTTCTTCTCTGATGCAATGTGGAGGCAGAAGAACTGCATGTCCAGAAAAACATGACGATAGAAATTTACACTAAGCAGTGTGGAAGAAGACTCGGCTAACTCGGAGGTTAGGTTTCAAATGTAAAACACAGACACAGTAAATGTTGATATCAAATTTGTCAGGAGTATTTGTGTGACTGGAAACTCCTCAGGGTTCACTCATCAAACCAAACTCAGCAGTTGAAAACTCCCCACAAAACACTCTTGGATCTGCTTCCTGTCTCAGATTCACACGACAATTCCACGGGCCATCCCCTGACCCATAATGCATCCTTCCACTTGGATTCATGGATATTGATGTTGTGTCGTCTTTCTTAAAAAAAAGATGAGCTTTTGGTTTCCTTAGGGAAGTTTAGTATTCTTAATTTTGCACTCTGTCTTCACTGGTTTCAAAGTTCACCAGAACGATGATTGAACTTTATACCATGTTTTCTGCTCTCTGTTGCCCCTAGTGGCCAAAAGATGTTTATGCATCTTTAAGTTACATAAAGGCTGAAGCAACGCGTACAGTGAGAACGCACAACAAACACTGGAGCAGAAGTGGATTGTTTTGTGCTTCCTCGTTGAATGTCAATTTCATCTCGCGATGTGAACACATTTCCCACTGAATCACACGCGTGAACTTGTTTTTTCTCTCAGCTGAATTTCAGGCTGTGCTTTTGAACTGTTCAGACTGCATGGAATGTCTCCTCAGCAGCATCCTCCTGGTCAGCTCTTTGGGGTGGCCCGGAGGAGCTGAGGGGAGGAATCTTTGTAGGTCAGACTCTCTCTCAGAGAAACCTCCCCCAGCCCCGGCTACCGGGTTGCAAACACTGGGAACAGGAGCGCTGGTGGAGCTGAGGGTCAGAGGGGGCAGAGACCTCGGTCTGGTCTGAGGACTGTGGTCCAACAAGAGGGCAGCGGACCCTCGGCACTCATACCCGGACACTCTCCTGCTCGGACCCAAGGCCAGCATTGACTCTCTGGAGCAACGTAAGGGCGCCAACTTCTTTCCGTCTGCTGGGAGATTGTGGATGTCCACAGAAAGCTGCGGGTCAGAGCTGTAGATGTCGGCACCTAGCTTGCGCCTCTGGATGATGCTGTAAAGGCTCGAGGAGGCCATGTTGTGAAGTGCAGCGCGGTGGTTTTTGCTTGCAGACAGGCAGGAGGAGGAGTCTGTTCCAAGGTTCTCAGAGTGGAGGTTAGGATGGGAGGCAGAGTGGGGCGAGAGGAGGCCTGGTAAAGATATCTTCTGCCTGCTTTGTTTGTTGTAGTCTTTCTTATTTTCACCCTCTACTCCTGTATCCCTCTCTGGTATGGGCACTCTCACAGAAAGGTTGTCGGTTTGGTTGAAGTCGCGGCCATTTTTCGTAGCCGCTTGCTGAGCGAGCAGAGAAGAGGGGATCCTGAGCCAGGGCTCCGAGTTCAGCCTGAGCAGGGGCTGCTGCGGTCCGTTGGCCAACGCTTGAACGATTCCTTGAGACCGCGATGGGGAACATGGATGGGAGCTCACGCCACAGGACTGGGCCTCCTTAAAAGAGAAGACGTCCTTTGGGGGACACAAGGAGGAGGAGGCGCACTGAGGGGAGGTGCTGATCTGTATTTCAGAGGGGGATGCAGGAGCTGCTGAAGCCATTCTGTCAGTCTGATCCAGTGGACCGGGTGGGGGCATGCTGAGGTACTGCCTCGCCTGCAGTTGTCCGCATGGGAATTTGTCGGTCGCTATGATGATCACCTCCTTCCCGTTGGCCTTGCAGGTGTCCAGCAGCAGCTTCAGAACCTTCAAGTCCCCGGCCATGACCGCGTAGACCAACGCTGACATCCCTGATTGATCCTCCAAGCTAACGTCGGCGCCACTGGCCAGGAGCAGAGACACCACCTCGGGGCCGGCGCGCTCGCGGCAGGCCTGCATCAGCGCAGAGTGGCCCTCCTTGTCCTGGATGTTGGGGTCGGCTCCTTTCTCCAGCAGGAACTGGACCAGTTTGCCGCGGCTGGCACTCTGGGCATCTGCATGCTGGGTCCTGCAGGCCACCATCAGGGGGGTCTGGCCTTGGCTGTCGCTCTCATTGATATAAGCCCCACCCTCCAGGAGCAGCCGCGTGAGTCGCAGGCGACGGAGGAAAACGGCCCTCAGTAAGGGGTTACCTGAGTCCATCGCCACACCCGAATTGCAGCCCTCTCCCTCCATGCCTCCTGGTCCCCGCAAGTAAATTTGCAAATGAAGTAAGAGTAAGGTCTCTGTGGAGAATAACAAAAGGTAGAAGGGAAATTATGCAAAAGTAGAACAGGCATGCTCTTGATATTGTGATAGATAGCATGGAATATGGGTTTTCTCATGTTCATGTCTGTCTATGAAGACCCCCTTTTGTTTTGTCCTGTGGCAAGTAGTAGACAGTTTCCATTTTAAAATCTGAATGCGCTGTCATTAGTTGGTGGCTTGGAAAAGCAGATTGTTCTGGATCCAGTCAACAGTTGTTTTTCATGCGCTCCTCATCTGCAGCACCAGCAGAGGCAGCACTTTCCGTCAGCCTTTGTGCTGTTTGTCCTTGGATCCCTTTGCAAGAGCAGATGAGCTGGGTTACCAGCGTCTGCGACAGGAACATCACATTTTTCTGCATGAGTCACAGACTGTGATGCTGAAAAACAGCAACTATTTAAGTCAGAAAACACAGAAATGCACACAGGCAGAGCTGATTCTGCTTATGTGCCCATTTTAGCAGGGATGTGGAGTAACGACAGTCATTTACTGTGTGTGTGCTATACTTTGTACAAGTCCCAGAGTAAACGTGTCAATCAAAGTAGCATCATGTGTGAAGTCTGACCCATAGACTTTCATTGTTTCCAAAACCTGCATTTCTTATTTAGGAGGCTGCACCTGTAGCTGATGGAGCTTGCAATATTTTTTTAATAATGGTATTTTCTTTTCAATAACAGATGGAGCAAAAAAAAATGTTATCCTCCGTACGCATCAGAAATCCCACACCTGCAATTTGTAATTAATCAGCTGTTTTATAAAATACTGTCCTCTTTATCAACAACACGGAGACAACACGTTTTCTTATGGAATCGTTATTTCGCCATGCGTCGTCTGCTCCACCTGCCGCTGCCGTCGGCAGTCACGTCATCGCTGAAAATCGCATCGAAGCTCCTTGTGGTGGCGGCCACGCGTTAGAAACAGAACACCACCTGCGCCATGTTGAGCACATGAGGTGGGGGTGGGTTGGATTCATTAACGATTTTTAAAAAAAAATTTCAATTCACTCTTTAAATCCTCCCACCGCCTTTACACATGGAGTCATTTTTTTCCTCTCATGGCTCAAAGCTGCGGGCCACTCTGAAATATGTCAGCTGTTGCCATGAAATGTTGAACATATATTCAGAGGGTGACTCCTACAAGAATTGGAATGTGGCACACACACACACACACTGGAATTCATCTTCGTGTTTTGAGGTAATCGCCAAGTCAACGGCCCTGGTCACCCAGTTATTTTGTGCATGGAACTATTTAGCACCGCTGTGTCGATCAGGTTCGGCCACACGGGGCTGCAGGCATCTGAACCCTCCCTGCCATACAGAGGGACGACAGGGTCAAACACATTTTCTTAAAATCACCAATGCATTTGTACTTTTACAGTTCAGGAGCAATGGCCAGGGTTATATTGTTATGCAACTCTTGGATAATAACTGCTGCGGTGAAGTTGTGTCATGGAGGTGGTCGAATAAAATGTGTAACAACATATTTCACGTATTCCCGTTTTTTTAAGAAGCTGAAGGAGAAAGGTGACAATATTTAATAACATTCAGTTATGCAGGAACAGTACGTGCGTCTTCATCTAGAGCATCAGCAATGAGCATGTTCTGATGCCATCACTCTGTTGGATCCTCTCTGGTCTGAGCATGAAGTCATGATGACACACAATGACTCGTCCCTGGAGCACCTGATACATTTCCTCCACCAGGTGTGCACATAAACAGCCTCAACCTGTGCCATGGCGTGCGTTTGCTGTGCAGTACATTGCAGTGTTTTGCCTCCAACACTCCTGCAGAGTGAGGATATTCTCCTCACAGCAACAGCTTCAGTCCTTCTCAAGAGCCCTCTGACAGCCACATCGTGTGTGTCTGTGTGTGTGTGTGTGTGCTGTCATGCCACTCTGTTCATGGTTTATGTCGGGTGCACAGGATGAGCACATCAAGAAGTGTCACATTTTAGGAAATAGCTGAACATCAGTTGGTGTCTGAGTTATCCGCCACTTTCTTTTCCTCTCCTAAATTACAGACTTTGTGAGGAATATCCGATGACGGTTTGGCATGTTACTCACCAGCCAGTCGGTCAGGATTAATCCTCTCGTGCAGACATTTCTGCTCCTGTTCTGTTCCTGTGGCAGAACTGCAACTGACGTCCTCAGTGTCCAGACTGTGCTGAGCGTGTGTGTGTGTGTGTGTGTGTGCCACAGCAAGCTAGAGGAGACAGGAGCTGCAGCAGCCAAGGTTTCCAGGTAGTGTTTGCTCATTGGACAGAGTAAATGATGACAAGAGGGGGACGCAGGCTTGTTGACAGGCACGTCTAAGAAATGGTTAACGCCGCAGCAGCAGATCAGCAGATCAGGAGTGTGTGAAAAGGCAACCAGAAACCCAGTGCCACAGCATTCATCTTTTCACTCATTGCAGGAGGTTTGATGCAGCCAAAGCACATTCACGGCGAAACTGCACTTTCGTTTAGTTAGTGTGCAGAAAATTTTGTCCACCTTTTGTCCACCTTATCAATGACATCTCCATGACAACCAGCGAGGAGGCCGGATGACGGCACTCGTTGTAATTGTGCTGGAGGAACTGTTCTTTGTTGCCTGTGTGGGAGTGTGCACGCACCTGTGTGAGGACAAGAGTCCGTGCATACACTTTGCGTGCACAGGATACGTCTTGTTTCGTCACACACGTGTTCGACTGACTGGTTTATTGTGGAGGGAAACTCAAAATACAGGAGCCGGAGACAGAATCAGAACCGGTCCCACTTTGTTGCTCAGAGCCTCACAAACATGAACCCATGTCAATATGTCCACGTTATTTCAAAGAGTCTGAATTAACCTGTTACCAACACTGTGTTTCTATTGCTCTGCTGCTGTAGCCATAGAAACGCCTGTGACGTGAAGCTGCAGTGCTTAGCTCCGCCACAAGATGGCAGCCTCTGTCTCCTAAAAGCCCATACAGATAACCACTGCAAAAATAATCTCAAGAAAAAACAAGAGAGGGACTAATACTGTACTTTTATTCAGGGAAACTTGGCACTTGTTCTTTCAGAGTCCTTGATTCTGAATCATGGTAAATTGGTTAAATAAAATATAAATAAAATTTTTTGAACCAAATTTAAATAAAAAATTGAACCAAAATATGGACAATTTGTCTTTGTACAATGGCCCTATGTGGTCATTAGTAAGGGGTGGTTTGCTAACATGCTAAGTCCATCATAGGATTTCCACAAAGTTGTCCTCATGGGGGACTAATAATACATCTGCCCCACTTCTCCCACCCTGCTGCAACGGCCCTGGATGTGGTCATGAATAGCATGACACATACATAAGAATGGAAATATCACTTTGACAGAGCTTTAAGATGTGTCATAGCCATATTAAAGCTGTGTCCTGCTCTGGTGGAAATCACCTCAGTGAAGTGCTCTCAGCTGGACACAGGAGACACCCACAGGACTAACGGGCACCAGCTGAACTGCTCTCTGAGGGGAACAGCACATTTTTGAGTCTGTTAGTTGGAGAGGTTTGCTTCATACAGCACAGGAAGCTGGAACACGCTAACCGACGTTCTGTTTTCTCCTTCATGTAAAAACTCCAAACTAGACCGAAGATTATTTACACGTGTGTCAGCTCATGTTGTTGCAACGTTAAAATTGATTTTGAGTCATAAACCATGAATCCAAAGACTTCCCTGTCTTCACCGTCTCCTGAGCTCCATTGAATCGATGACATTGCAGGAGAGTCTATAAAATGGTCTGCAGCTGACAAACCTGAGCGTGTTTCAGTGTGGCTAAGGCCTCGGCAATATTTCTGTTACGTGGCGCCAGAACAGTCCACGTTAATAACCAGGACTATATTTACAGACCACTCCACCGAGGCGCTGCAGCGATGTGGAGGAGTCGAGGGTGTCCTCTCACATCGCTGCTCCTCCAAACAGCACAGCTGAACATCAGCTCAGCCTCCCAGGGAACAGACGCAGAAGCAGCTGTGCATTTCTTCCAGATTGTGACTGAATGAAAATGTAAAGATCTTAACTGTGCACAGACTTATGTGAAGTTTTCATAGCGCAGAGAGGGATAGATCATGATCAGTGTTTGGCGGTTCATGTGTGGCACGGTGATATTAATCCTCTATAATCCTGTGCTGGCTCCATCCACAGATGAGAGTGCTGTTATTAAAGAGCCTCATGTCTCCACCCAGGACCACCCACTGTCACCCACTACACACTCTTTATTGGCGATCACACTGTTCAAACCTGAATGTGAATGAGTAATGTTCTAAACTGAAATTTGCTACGGGCAGTAACTAATGGTTTAAATTTATTTATGGGCGTAGATCATCCTTGTAGTAGAGCATTTGACTGGCTGACGTGTAAATGGTAAATCTGTCGTTTTAAATCACATTGACAGTCTCGATGTCCACTCATACCTTTCATCCATTCACATGAAAGAACAGCACAGGACAATTTAGGGCTGAAATGACACTTTGACAGGTGTAATAGATGGTTCTCAGTTGTTCGTCTGCAGTGACGCCACAGCTGTGCCCGGCGTAATGGCAGCTGGTGGAATGACTGCTGTTTAGTGTTGAGATTCTCCATCTGAGCTCCAGGCTGTTGAAACTGATCAGCGTGAGGCTGATGCCCGGCTGTGATGCAACGTGTGTGTGTGTGTGTGTCCTTGCCCTCTCCTTTAACCTCAGAGGGATTGTTTTTCTCCCTGGGCTCCTCCTCCCCACGGAGCTCCACTCTGGATATTAAGCTGCAGTGAGACTTTTTTCATTTGTCAGCACTGCCGCCGTTTCGCCCGTGGACTCTGGGGTCCGGTGTGGCCTTTAATGCTCTGCAGCTGATAAGATGCGACAGGATGAGGTTAATCTAGCCCCGAAGTTCATGGGTTGGCTCACCAGGACTTCATAATAGCTTGTTCACCTGCAACAATACCCCGAGCATTGTTAATAAACAGTTTAAGTGTAAGTTAGTAATCTCAGTGATTTTTTTGACTCTGCTCTGTGGAAGTCACTGCAATACACAGAATTTATCTCCGTACTGGTGGAGATTCCTTGTGAGCTGCAGCCATGAGAGAGAGAGTGTCAAGCTGCCTTTGTTTTCACTGAAAGTCCCAGCATGTTTTGGATGAAATGCCAAGAAATTGGTAAAACAAATACATATGCATCACAAAAGATTAACTGTAATTTACTAAACCCTTAAACCTTTTTTTTAATCTTCTAACCTGGTGCAATTATCAGAATGTCCACTATGTTTTTACTACTGACATTCCCATTGACAAGAAATAGAATACTGAAAAACTATGGATGATTGCAGTAAATCCTATTCTCAGTAAAAAAAAAAAAAGCATTTTGAAAGACGTCATTTTCTCCCGGGTGAGAACATGCCTGCACCGTGTCTTGGCATGTCATGTGCATGTGAACATGTGTTGGTACATGTTTCCCTGCAGAGGAGTTTTGGGACAGAAGTTTTGGGACAGTCTCCACCAGGCCGCCGTGTTTCCTCCTCCCAGTGGGCACAGGTCTGCACCAGCGTGGGTTTGATTACTCTCCATCAGCCGTGCTGATGTGGGTGGCGGCCAATCTGCTGCAGGGGGAACGATGCACTCTGGCTTGAATATTGTGCTTTTGTGTGTGTGTGTGTGTGTGTGTGTGTGTGTGCTTGCATATCTTGCGGTATCACAGTATATAAAATACAACCTCGACAGGTCACTGCACAGCAGAGCAGGGTTAGACTTCATCACAGTAAATTGATACTAAGCCGCCTAACAGATTAGACTGGCAGCGTCTGCATGCTGCATTGTGTCTTTTGATGCTGTTTGCCGGTGTGGTTTCCCAGAGTGAAGCCGTTAGAGTGTCGCATGTGACCACAGCCAGTGTGTCTCCCCCCCCCCCACCCGCCGAGCCTGGAGGCCGGACGGAGGCCACAGGGAAACTCTCAAGATCGAATACTCCTCCCTCCACTCTCTACAGGCGTCAGTCCACCACTGCATTTCGTACAGAAGTGAAAGCAAAGTGTGTGGCGGCTTAAACCGCCCACCAACCAACGTGCACGCACACACACGTACACAATCGACTAAAGCTCTGCAACATCTGTTTGTGCTTTCAGGCCAAATGAGAGTTTCAGAACAAACACTCATATCTTCTGAAGCATATCACCAGTTTACAGGACTAGACACTTCTGCTTTTGTGTGTGTGTGTGTGTGTGTGTGTGTGTGAGAGAGACAGAAAGAAGCACTAAAACATGGAACTCAGAAACATTTTTATAAATAACACCATAATTAAAACACAATGAGCAATGTGTACTCAGACTTTAATGCCACTGTTGTTGTTTTTTAAATAAATATTTATAAATAGATTTTATATGGAATTGAATATTGAATTGTATAAGATTAGGTGCATAAATGTGATGGGACATAAGTTCTGCTTTTGCCTGCTGCAGACAAGAGTTTTTTTTTTTTTTTACATAGAGATGTAAATGATTTTAACTGGATGGTTGAGTCAAGACACCCAGAAACTTTTGTGACCTCACAAGTTCATGTCTGCATGGTCAAAAGCATCATTAGCCCTGAAGTTCCCTCATCTGTTTGAAGGCTCTTCCTGGTCCGCTTGCTCTTATTGGCTAATGCGGATTTCTACTTAAGAGTCCAATGGCTGTTAGTAACATTAAGATTATGCCCATAAACCCTTCACATTTCAGGATCAGTTAGTCAGATAATCTGTTCCTTTCTTTCGTAATTTAGTTCCAAATGTAATCCCGGGTGTGCACTGGAAGCTCGGATCTTGTGTGAACTCACTCATGCGCTAGTCGTGCTTCTGCAGAAACTTTGACTTTGTCCTTTGTACATTTTGATTGTTGATCATTCAGGTGATAGCTTCCACGAATGTGTGGAAACCACTTCAGTAAAAAGTTCCCTGTTTGTGTTTTGAGAGAACGTTTGTTTGCTGAGCCCTGGGACAAGAAATCCAACAGGATCTGTGACACTGTAAGAGGCCTCACACTCTCTGGAGCACATTAAGGCTCAGCAGAGGTTGTTGTTTTTGTATGAAGCACAGCAGCAGGGGTGTATATGGTTGCATTTTGTGGACTCCAGCCACCCTTCCAGCTGCAGACTGGTCAGCAGACATTGGGCGGGTTTTCATTATTTGGGAAACTGTCCCTTTGACACCAAACTACCAGGCAGGTTTAGGGGACACTAGCCCCCTCCCTTCCCCCCTCCTTCGTGTCCCTGTGTGCACCTGCACGCTCGGGGGGGCGTTTCTGGGCTCGTGAGCCACCGCGTGGCGCGTGGCGCAGGGCGGGTCTGCAGCGACCTGTCTCTTTAAGTCGGTGTCAAAGCCGATTAGCGCTGATCTCCGCCGCGATTCTGTTTTTCACCGTCTGTTCCCTCCGTCTATTCTGGTGCCGCCGCTCGGAGACGCTCTCTCCGTTTGGTCTCCCAGAAAACGCGCTCGTCGTCTCGCGCCAACTCCGCAGCAAAGTTTGCGGGCGCGCAGCGGGGGTGAAGTGAAGTCAAGTGCGGAGGAGCCCAGTGGGACGGTGCGAGCCCCCGGGGAGCTGACTGGGACGTGACACTCCAACTTTTCCTGCCATGATAAGCCTGGATTACCTTTCCCCGCACAGCGCCTTCTCCGCGGTATCCCTCCGCTGAGCAGCCGGCCCGGGAGCTCCGGGGACGCGATGCGATGTGACTGAAGTCGGCACCGACTCAAAAGACACAACCCCCCGGGGGACACGGAAAATGCAGAAGAGCGTGCGCTACAATGAGGGCCACGCGCTGTATCTGTCGGTGGTCGCGCGTAAAGAGGGCACCAAGCGCGGCTTCCTGAGCAAGAAGACCACGGAGACCAGCCGCTGGACCGAGAAGTTCTTTGCCCTCTACCAGAACGTGCTCTTCTACTTCGAGAACGACCAGAGCGCGAGGCCCTCCGGCATTTACCTGCTGGAGGGGTGCACGTGCGAGCGCGCACCGGCGCCCAAGGTCTCCGCCATCAGCAAAGAGCCCGTGGAGAAACAGCAGGTGCGTCCCACACACACACACACACACAAGTTGAGCTGCCAGCAAGACACGGGATGCAGTACAAGTACACGCCCTGCAGCCCCACTCAAGTCGAATATGTACTGAACGTATTATGTGAAAACGTAGACACGTTTGTACATCCGTCTCAGTCATTTACAACTGTGACAGTTATGGTTTCTCTCGCTCCGTGTTCTAACTTTAACCATCAAGATGAGAGGTCCAACCCCAGTCACCCCTTTCCAAACTTAACACAACCAGCCCATTGAAAGGAATGTCAGAAAAAGTGGGGACTGTCCTCAAGTTTACTGTATATTGTAAAGGAAATGCAAACAAAACAGCTGTAAAACGACACACACACACACACAGGCCTCTGCCTACCTGACTCTTGCCCTTAGCCTCCCTAACCCGCCTCACCTGAACCCTAAAAATGCCATCTTCACATACACTTGAACCCACAGACCCCACATGCTGATATACATTCACAGGTTGGTCTCACTGGCTTCTAAATAAATAAACAATAAGACACTGAAACTGGTGAAACATGCCATCACCACTTCAGATGAAGACCGACTGAAAATGCTGAAGTTTGTTATTGTCACAGAACATGAGATGATATTCATGTTGAAAGATGATCAAAATTATTACCAGTACATTTTCAGTCGAGTTATTATTGTCAGTCTGCCGCTGTTCCTCCTGCATGGTTTTATCCTTTGCCTCCTCCCCTCTGCCTAAATGACCTAAACTAATGATGAACTAAAACAATGAGACCTGTTCAGTAGGAATTTAATTGTAGTCCTATTTTTTTTAACAGTATAGTGTTTTCAGTTTTGTTTAGCAAACCGAATGTGTTCTGAAGACATTTGACTTTGTTTTACAAGAAACAAAAATCATTATTTATTTGCTGCTCTTGAAACTTCATTGGAAACAGATTCTGCAAAAGCCATAGCCCCATGATACTAATTTTAAATGGCCCATATTTGTGTTTTGCCTCGGGACATAAAGATGTGTCTGGTCTCATCAGCAGCTGGCATAATGCGCCTTCTTGTTAAATAAGCTTGTGCTCTGAGTGAAAAGAAGCTAATTTCCTCCAGCTCATGGTTCAGTTCAGATGCGGCTTGTTTTGATTTATTGTTTTTTTTTTCAGATAGAAGCTGGATTACATGAGTCAAATCTAATCTCGTCAGTACTCAGGTAATCTGTCACGCCTTGTTGGATACATGCTGCCTGTGACACCCTGACCCGCCCGTGACTTCACCTGCTGTGTGGAAGGGGTGAAACGGCCAGATGTGCTTTAGTGGGGTGGTGATTCTGGTGGTAGTGGTGGGGGTGGGGGGGGCTGCAGAGGTGAGCTGGTGATTGCTCTGGTTCTAGTTCTGAAGCTGCAGGTTTATATTTTTAAACACTTGACATGTTCATAGACAGTTGTACACAGTCCCTGTGACGTCATCAATGTGCATTGAAGATTCTTGTCATCCACTCAGTTCAGGTGTCATGCTATTTCTGGTTGGATGGCTGTGAACAGACACGAGAGTTTTAGGAAGTGAGAGAAAACACTGTGTTTCTATTGGATTTTAATATTTTATTTAAGAGGTATGTTTTACCACTGCACTGGTGTGTTTGATTTTAGATCTTATGTGCCATAGAGGCAGTGCATCGCAGACACGCACGCATGTCGCTCCGTGTTGTTGTGACACGAGCTATGCAAGCAGTCAGCGTAACCTGGCAAGCACAATGTTTGTACCCTCGATTGGATTAGTCTAAGATAGCGTGAACTGGCTGAAATGGGAAGTTACAGCAGACTGTAACTGTAACCCTGGTGATAGTCCCATGACCTGGATGCATGGCGAACCAGAGCTCATGTATCTCAATAAAGAACAGGCCTGAGATCAGTGTTTTTCTGCACCAGCCTGTAACTGCTTCTTTCAGCGAGCAGCCAAGAAAAGGAATGGCTTTTTTGCACTTTGTTAGCGTTGACATTGCTGATCTCAGTATTCCCGTGCAGTCACTGCTTGTCCAGATCCCTCAGGTCTTCGCCCCGATCTTATCATCCTTACACTGGCTTCCTGTCCCATCGGGAATTGATCTTGACATGTCCGTTTTCACATGTTGAGCTCCTGCTCACACTGATGACCTGCTCCATCCACACAACCCAAGTAGGTCACTGAGGCCGTCTGACCGGGGCTTACAGGTTGCTGAAAGCCTGAACACCACAATCCACGATTGTAATCCATGGTGTTTGTTGCATGAATTTACTGTGTATACTACTTTTTGCGAAGCACTGGGAAAGCAAGCCAATGAACACATCAAGAAATAACATGCTTGCTTTTTTGGACCTTTCCAAGCTGAATAATACAGGAGGCTAACTTTGGGCCTGTAAAACCTGCAGACACAGACTACTGCAGACTCTTTGACCCTCATTATTCGTTGGAATATGAGTGAGGATTCATTAGACTGCTGCAGGCAAATGTCCAGGTCACAGACCAGTGCAAACATATGAATGGTGCCTTTAAAGCCTGCAAATACACTAACTGGACCTTTTGTGGGGAAAAAGGGCTGCAAGATGAACAGCAACACTGAATATGTGCATCTCCCTGCTTAAACAATCTGTGTCCATTTGGAAATCTTTAAACAGGAACACTGAAATGAAATGAAATGAAATGAAAAGTTAAATCTAAATTGACGATCCATCAAGAGAAGAGCTTTGTGGGTAATCATTGGGGACATCAGTGACCTTGGCAATGACCCCTCAGATGTTAAAGTGCAGGGTGTCCGCGCATCTTCAGGTATCCAGTCCAGGTCCAGGTTCTCCTGATTAAGCATTTTTTTTTTTTCTGAGTATCTTTTTCTGGCACCATGTTCTGTCAGGTAAAATTTCACAGCAACACAATTCATGTTTTCACTACTAATTTAATGGCTGATTTAAATATGAATTCATTCAAATAAATTCACATTTATTTTGTTTGGCCAGATTAAATGTAGCAATTGAGTTTCTTTTCCTCCTCCTGCCCCATGTTACTTTATGATGGTCACCCAGGCGCCACCTGACTGATGTGTTTCCATGGTGACGGGGGTTGATTAGCTGAAGTGTTCATTCAGCCAGTTGCGCTGAGAAAAGTGAGATTGTTCATGTAGAAACAGAGCAAATGCTCAGTGACGTCGATGACGAAGACCATGCTGGTGGTTAATTTAAGATGAACAGACAGTTATGTGATCACATGCACATGTTTTGTGGTTTTTTGCTCTGACAGCAGAGATAGGAGAATGAGTTGTGTTTAAACACCTAAAACCAAAAGTGTGACGGTCGGGAATCTGTTGTTGATAGTGAACATGTGATGCTGTCTGTGTTTGTATCTAACATGTGGCTGTGGACTGGACTAAGAATAGCATCCTTACTGGTCTTTTGCCTGCAGTCACAGTCTGAATAACAAGTCAACACAACTGCACTTCACACAGACACACTACACACTGCTGGCACCTCAACTATTTGTAGCCCACCTTGTACTACACTGGAACAAATCCATCTTCCTTGTCGTGCAATACCTGTGTACAGCCTGTCAACCAACAAATGTCAATGTATGCAGGAGATCAAATAATAATGTCCATAAATCAATAAATATTACAAACAGCATATGTAGCCATACATGTAACAAATAAAATGTAAATATTCAGATGTCCTTTGGTCAAGTGGAGGAGTCGGGGAGAGAACTAAATGATGAGGTGGTGAAAATTATTACAATGACAAAAACAGACCAACCAATAAAAAGGATGAAGGCCTGATTAACTACAGTTGCATCATGGTTCAGTGTGTAAGCTTTAGGCAAAATGCTTTGAATATAACAATTTTCTATCCTGGGTTTTCACTGGTTTGTTTCTGATGAGGAGTATTCTGCTGCAACATGCAGCTCGACCTTTAGATGTCGAAATTCTACACACTGAACCTGTAAGTGTGATAACGTTGGGACACGCTTAGTAAATGGTGAAATAAAACATAGACATAAGATAATCTTCTGCTTCGGGTTATTTCCTCTGAGTGGAGCTGTGCAAATCCACCTGGCAAATATTGAGATGTTTCACTATTTTAAATGTTTGATTTGTTGCAAAAAACAAACAAACCCCGGAGCAAATAGAAACTCAAGCCATATTTCCTAAAGAGCTGACAAAAACTGTGAAATGGTTTCTCTACATTGATGTAAGTAAGAAGCAAATGGAAACGACTGCTGGGAATCACTGTCAACTATAAAAGTGAGAAATGAGAAAAGTCGCCTCACATCAGTCAATATTCATGGAGTCCACAACCTTTCCCACGTTTTACTTTTGTGCTTACGCACTGCAACTGAACGAGCCCATGTTGTCTGAGAGGATTCCATCCCTGCTCTTCATGTGGAGGAGACGTGAAAGCGGGTAAGTCAAACACAGTGCCGTCCTCCTGCAGGTTATTTTACATTGCACGTGATGCTGACTCCAGAAGTGAGCCGGCCTGTGTAGCCATACTAAGGAACTGATTTTTAGACTGGACATAGTGACGCCCGGTGCAGGACAAGGCTTAAAGCGCCCTCTGTCTGCCTCTCTCTCATTGTTCTGTTATCCTCTTGCTTAAATCGGGCTCGTGGCCTGGGAAGTCGCATTAGCAATACAAGGAGCTGTACAAGCCTTGATGGTTATGTAAACCCTCCCTCCCTTCCCCCAGCCACGCACACAACACACAAACATGAACAAACAAGCCCTTAAGCCTCTCTCTGGTCCACAGCCGGCACACGCTAGTCTCTCACCCGCTTATCGTTACATCATTACTATGCAGGCTTGGATTCCTCCATGTGGCTGTGTCACAGCGAAGTGAGTCCTCAGATGTTAGAATATCATGTGAACGAAAGCATATGCAGCGAGGTCCCGATGTCAGCGTGACGATTTTGGTTAGACAAAAAAATACTACATTACCAAACCCTCTTCATCAGCAGACAGACAGATGGGCACAGAGTCCTCTGTGGTGACATTTAAAATGAGAGTGTGTGTGCGTGTGCGTGTGTGTGTTCTGCACCTATCCACCCTTTAAATAAATGTCATATTTATTTAAATGTTGATCGTCTGTGTGGACCGGAGTCAAATGACCTGAGAGACCAAACGGCAATTTGTTTTCAAAATACTATTTGATTATCAATGGATAAACCAATAATTGCAGCTCCAGATACGTTATGTAAATCCTCTGTTATTCTTAGAGTGTCACGACTAAGGGGATGTTAACATCAGCAGCCGTTTACATAATGATTCATTAGAAATGATTCCAGCATTAATTCTTTACTCCTGAATTGTGTCTTCAGTCGTTTATCCATGTGTGTTACTGTCTGATTTATATTCCAGTAGTCATGATAATATTAAATCCAGATTACAAAGTGCAAAAACTTTTCTTTAGTGAGTTATTATTATGCGTTATGAGACCATCACTGTGTCCTGGCAGGAAACCACATTTGATGGTTTACTTAAGGTACTTTATTTTACCTTTTTACTTTCATTTGTACATGCATCTCTTCAGGTTCTGCCGATGCACTGTTTTTTTTCTGTTATCATCGGACAGGTTGTCAGTGATGTCATTGTGATGTCATATTTGTGTTATGACTGGCTTCATAAATAACTACTTCAATAAGTGGAACCGATGTGAAATACCTCAGGTTTCTATTGAGGCTGTTTCCTTCTGGAGAGGCCAGTGGACAGCAGCCTCCAAACCAGATGGGATTCTTCATTGTGTGTCACGCAGCAGTCACCGTTAATGTTTAATGAAATACAAACAATGCATACAAAACACAGTACTCCTGAAATTGCTTGAAAACATGATTACATGAAAAAGACTTTTGTTTTTCCACTGCCTTTGGAATGTGTTCATGCATGGAAATCCAGAGTCTACATGTTTACACAAACACACATGTACTTTTAAATTATGTATACACTGATTAGAATGTCCCAGTAACAACAGCCAGGGATAAACATGTTTAGCAAATAGACATTAACAATGGAAAATAGAGCAAGTATAGCTTGACGTGTTTAGAAAAACTGGGGAGAAGTACCTCCACTAAGTTTTCTGAATGTTTGTAAAAATACCTTCTATAAAGTACAACATGGAACTTCTTTTTTATGTTTGGTACAATGTGGAATATATGCTTTTCAATGTGCTGTGAGAAATTACGGTATTTTTAAGTGTCATATATATATATACATATAAACCTATTGTCCACATCTTGTCTCATGCAGCACTACTTCCTGGTCGTCTTTGGCCACGATGGACAGAAACCACTGGAGCTGCGGACAGAGGAAGAGTTGGACTGCAATGAGTGGGTGGAGTGTATCCAGCAAGCCAGGTACACTGTGTTTACCCCGCAGTGTAGCACTTACGCTCAAGTGCTGAGATACTTCTCAGTATTCCACAGCAGTCTGTGAGCGATATTTGCTCCACAGGCTTCACTTTGAAAACAACATGGTGAGACTCTTAAACAGATCATTCCAGTGATTCTCAGACTCCTGGGCCGTCACTCCTTACAGAATGAATCGCTGCTCCATGACCCCTGAAAATGATCAGTTATCATACGTTCATTTGAAGCCTCTGCAGTGTGACTGTGACTTCGTGTTTTCAGGGGCTGTCACTTTCCTTCTGGTGTCCCTGATATCTCAGGAGCACTGTGAGGGAACGTTCACTTGGAAATGTTCGCTTTTTGGGGAAATACTTGGTTCCTCTATCATTTCTCAGGCCTTAACAACAATATCAAACTATTATTATTATTGTTATTATTATTATTACCATCTCCTCCAGAATCTCTGTCCATGTGCATTTGACTAGTGACGAGTTAAGAATTTAATTTAAATAGTCAATTAGGTTTATTTTATAATAATCACTGTTGAAATTCTCATGTCAATAATGTGTTACTTGTAAAGCACTTATAATTTCTGGTATTCATACTTTTGCATAGAAAATATTCTGATCACATGCTCTGCCCTTTGAAATTGAACGTTTGCTGTTATCCTGTCACTTCTTAGTTAAATGCTTCTGTATTCATCACATTAAGTTGTTTGTTAAGTAACTTGCTGGAGACTCACTTTCTGCTTTTTGTGCTTTTGACACATCTGCTGAGTGTGTGCGTGTGTGCTCCTGCGTGTGCGTACACATGGACTTGTTCCGCTCGCAGCGGTTCACATTTAGGTCACACTGGTGCTGTATTGCTCCACCGATTACATCACACAGACTTGATCTCGCCACTCGACCTGTATTGCTCTCGACTCTCCTCTGGGGCTGTTTCCTATTTTTATCTTAAAATCCAGTAGAAAATATCATGCACCCCGAACCGCCGGCCTGTTTTTGCAAGACGACAAGTTCCTGTCCAGTTCAGAACTACCCTGGATTGTCCAGTAAGAAGTGCACATTACATTATCTGCTCCACCCACGTCTTTTTCCCCGTTGCTCCCTGTCACCTCCAGTTACTCTGACATCATCATTGAGCGTGAGATCCTGATGCAGAAGTACATCCACCTGGTCCAGATCATGGAGACTGAGAAGATCGCAGCCAATCAGCTCCGCACTCAGCTGGAGGACCAGGACACTGAGATCGAGAGGCTCAAAGCTGAGGTATGCATGACTGCATCTGCATCTGTGTGCGCATGCATACATAAATCCACCTACTGCCGTGCACAGGCACTTAGATGCACTCTCAGACAGAACGCGTGCAGATCAGCGCATGCAAAGGCATGTGGCATGATGGGAAACCACTTGAGTTGAGGGCAAATGTTTCTGTTAACCCAGAGCACAGCAGGGCATCTGTGATTCCAGGCCCAGTGCTTCCTTATCGTGCAGTGATATCGTTGTTGTTCTTAATGTCTAAAGTGGCGTCATGAATATTGCATCCTCTGTGCCAGTGAGTTCACATGTTGTTCCAGATTGTAGTGTTGAACAAAACCAAGGAAAGGATTCATCCATACCAGAACAATCAAGAGGAGGAAGACCCCGACATTAAAAAGATCAAGAAGGTAAAGTTGTTGATGTCCGCACATCGAAGCAGAGCAGCAGGGACACTGAGAGACTGCTTGCTGTGCTCTGCCTGTGCAGGTGCAAAGTTTCATGCGTGGCTGGTTGTGCCGGAGAAAGTGGAAGATCATTGTCCAGGACTACATCTGCTCCCCTCACGCTGAGAGCATGAGGAAGAGGAACCAGATTGTCTTCAACATGGTGGAGGCAGAGACAGAGTATGTCCACCAGCTGTCCATCCTGGTGAACTGCTTCCTCAGGCCTCTCCGCATGGCCGCCAGCTCCAAGAAACCTCCCATCAGCCACGACGACGTCAGCACCATCTTTCTCAACAGGTGCAGCTAGCTTCTTTTTATTTTCTAAACCAGTCAGTTATTTCAACTTTCAGGTTAAGGCTATAAACGGTTTCTCCCACTCTAGTGAGACCATCATGTTTCTGCATGAAATCTTCCACCAAGGTCTAAATGCCCGGATCGCCAACTGGCCAACGTTAGTTTTGGGTAAGTAGTTGAATGCAACTTCTAGTGAATGGTGGTTTTTGCGTTGAGTAATGTCCCCCATGTCGATATATTTGGGAGTAGTGTGTGAGTCGGTGATTTCTGACACTGAAATGTGTGGCTCATGTCTCTGAGATGAATCGGCACGTGGTCTTTTTCATGTTTCCCCTGCAGCCGACCTGTTTGACATCCTGCTGCCCATGCTGAACATTTACCAGGAGTTTGTGCGCAACCACCAGTACAGTCTGCAGGTGTTGGCAAACTGTAAGCAGAACAGAGACTTCGACAAGCTGCTGAAACAGTACGAGTCCAACGCTGCGTGCGAGGGCCGCATGCTGGAGACCTTCCTCACCTACCCCATGTTCCAGGTAGGGCTCACTGTTTCACGTACAGTCATGGTCACAATAGCTTCAGGGAACAGATTCTCACTAAGTCTTAACAACATTAGGACCAAGCTTTGTGATGCAAAAGGTGTTTCTGTTCTGATTGCTTTGGTTTGATCACTTTTCTACGGTGGTGTGATGGCACCTGTCTGGAGGATTAGCAGCACCTCAGTCCATGGAAAATATACTGGAGTACACATTTTGTTTTGCCATTCAACATCCAATTTGCATTTAGATTAGATAGAACTTTATTTGGATGGATACCCACTTTCATTTTTCTCTCAAAACCCTTGGTAGCGGATGCTATGCTACACTTTGTTATTTTATTATTAGTTCCAGTTCTGATAAGACATAATGTAAATGAGTTTTGATGATTTGTTCATATTTGTCCTTATGTATGAAAACGTGTTTTGATTCGACACATTAGATTCCACGGTACATCATCACTCTCCACGAGCTGCTGGCTCACACGCCTCATGAACACGTGGAGCGCAAGAGCCTGGAGTTTGCCAAATCCAAACTGGAGGAGCTGTCAAAGTGAGTGTGTGCACGTTCGGCAGCAGAGCTATGAAAGGATGACTTGGCTGTGATGATGTTGATGGTGTCGTGCCGCCAGGATGATGCACGACGAGGTGAGCGACACCGAGAACATCAGGAAGAATCTGGCCATCGAGCGGATGATTGTCGAGGGCTGTGACATCCTGTTAGACACAAGTCAGACCTTCGTCAGACAGGGTGAGTGAGCAGCATCACGTGCAACACCTGAGTCTCTCTCTCTGTGACATTTCTCAGCCACATAAAAACAAATCATGCCATCACCTTTGACTCCCTCTCACTCTGTGACCAGGCTCTCTCATCCAGTTGCCATCCAGCAGCGAGCGGGGCATGCTCAGCAAAGTGCGCCTGGGCTCCCTCTCACTGAGGAAGGAGGGGGAGAGGCAGTGCTTTCTGTTCACCAAACACTTCCTCATCTGCACCCGGACATCCGGGGGAAAGCTCCACTTACTCAAGGTCAGCCTCACCTACACTGGAACTGACAGTCGCCCTGATGATTCTGTAGTTTGGTTTTTCATTTATGTAAATTCAAAATGCCTGTTTCAACATATATTGCTAATGTGCATACTAGCCTAATATGAATTGATTGTAAGGTCAAATCTGTATCTGCCTCCCTGCTGGGAACCTTATGCTGCCATCTAACACACATGCAAATGTATTTTTCATTGAATTTGTTGCAGAGATCCTCAGCTGTTATGATGTCCAAATCGTAGAATGGCCATGTTCACTCAGGCTGTAAATGTCTCCTGTTGACGTACTAGATCTCTATCTTTGTTCTCTGCCACCAACAGCAAGGAGGAACCTTGTCTTTGATCGAGTGTACTCTCATTGAAGAACTAGATGCCAGCGATGAGGACTGTGAGTAGCTATAATCCAAATGTGGTTTATCTCCAGTGCGGCCTCAGTTGGCTGAGCTGCGGCCTGTCTGTTCATTTTTCAGACAACGCAGCAGGTCAGGGCTTCAACCACCTGGAGTTTAAAGTCGTGGTGGAACCTCCAGATGGTCAGTGCTTCTCTGTTGTCCTCCTCGCTCCTTCTCGCCAAGAAAAGGCTGCGTGGACCAGCGACATCAGCCAGGTACAGTTGATAGTTGATGTCACAGCAGCACAGAAGGGAGGTGGATGTTCAATGATGATGACGAGTGGAGTAGCCCAGATCCAAAGAGAAGTGACTCTGCTCTCTGTTTCAGTGCATTGATAACATCCGATGTAACGGCTTGATGACCAGTGTGTTTGAAGAGAACTCCAAAGTTTCTGTGCCGCACATGATCAAGTAAGAAAAGAGGATTTTCTGATATTTTAATAAAGAGAAAGGTTTCAAACTAACTGTGGAGAGTATCTGATCATCTCAGATCATGTGACTTGTTCTCAGGTTGTCGGATTTTGTTTAATAGAGATGTATCTTGGAGACAAATAGACAATCAAAAAAGGAAATTTGTAATTAATATTTTCAATAATAGACACAAATTAAGATACAATATTGCACATTTCTTGCATGAATTAAAAAGAACACTTTTTTATACAGGCTTGATGAACGTATCCCACCACTCCCCCTCTTTTAAAGCATGATGTAACTTACATTAGTGTTGCTTTGTTTCCACAAATACTCACCACAGCTCCGAATGTGGATTAATCCGCTGCTGAAAATAGTCCTCAAAACTACAGTGAGCAGCTGCAGAGCAGGAAATCACTGCACAGTAGTTTAGCTTAATCCTGTTAAATCACAAACACACAGGCGGAAACACTCAGTGCTCAGGTAACAAACACCAGCAGACATAAATGAGTGATTTCATTTTTGTTTTTAAAACATGATTTGCTGATTTTTTTGTTTAAGGTGTGTGATAGAAGAACAAATGTGGGATCTGTAGACATGATAGGACAGGATAAAAAAAAAAAAAAAGTAAGATATCCTTTGTTTTTGACTCAACATGGAGAAAAGTTACAACTGGGATAAATTTCTCCGCCAGGTCTGATGCTCGCCTGCATAAAGACGACGTTGACATCTGCTTCAGCAAGACTCTCAACTCCTGCAAGGTTCCACAGATCCGATACGCCAGTGTGGAGCGTCTGCTGGAGCGCCTGACAGATCTGCGCTTCCTCTCCATAGACTTCCTCAACACCTTCCTCCACACTTACAGGATCTTCACCACGGCTGCCGTGGTCATCGACAAGCTGGCGGTCATTTACAAGAAGCCATTCACCTCCATACCTGTCAGGTACTGAACTGAATTCTGTTCATGGAATATTCATCCAGTGTCACTGCCCCTCCTCTCATCGGACAGACAGGTTATCATTCACTCCATCATTCCATTTATATGTTCTACTCCTTTCTTCATCTGTCATCCTGCCACACCCGCTCCTCCTTGTCTCGTCCCTGTCTCAGGATCGAGCAGCATTCATGTGATCGTCTGTCCATCATGTCCCTCTGTCCTGACTACAGTCTGAAGATCACGCAGCTCGCTCTGGACCAGTCCAAGTAAACGGCATGAGTAGGACTGGTGCTGGGCTTGTACCAACCTTTGCCAAAGATGGAGCCATCTATCAGCTCTTTCTGTGTCTCTCAGGTCTCTGGAGCTCTTCTTCGCGACCAACCAGGGCGCGTGGGGAACGGACAACTTGAACAACAAATCCCCGAGGCTCTGCCGCAAGTTCTCCTCCCCGCCTCCCCTCTGCATCCCCTCTCGCACCTCCTCCCCCGTCCACTGCCGAAAGCTCTCCCTCAGTTCCCAGATCAGTGCGAAAGCGGGAGCCTTGGACTTGTCCCCTACCCCCTCGTCTTCTGCAGCTAACTCTCCCACCTCCGGTCACTGCCCCTCCATTTCCTCTCCTCCTCCCAGCTCACCACGGCCCCCTTCCGGCTTCTCCTCCCCTCCACCCACCTCCACGCGCTCTCCCAGCTTCCCCCAGTCCTCGGGGATGTCGTCGCCGCCCCCCATCTCCGCCAAAGCCCCCCTGGACCTCAGCCGCGGTCCCAGCCCGAGCTCCCCAGAGCTGAGCCCAGGTGCAGGGGAGGACACGAGTGGAGATCTTCCTCGCATTGACGCCTTCTGTGGGAAGCTGAGGCGAAGCATCCGCAGGGGTTCGTAGCTGCAACACTCAGCTTCATGTGAACATCAGCACGTGTGCGCGCACTCACACACTGAATTTTAGAAACAGTTTAACGCATAAGGTTTAACTAGGTCATCTTTCCTTCAACAAAGCGACTGAGAGTATGAATAAATGAATTTATTTTGACATGAATTGGACACATCACCGACAGCGGTCTGTCTGCAGACCCATGAACCAGAGGCATAAATGGGTCAGTGTCGCCTTGCAGAGGTATGAAAGAGCTCTTAGATCACCGTCTGGCTGCCGTGTTCACTATGACAGCAGCGGCAGAGCACTGGGTCAGGTTATGGAGGAGCGACCGAAAATGAAAAGGACATTGGATTGATGAACTGAAGAGACTCCAGTCACATGCAGAATCCATCACATCACTTATGCACAACATCAAACATGTTGTAAATATCATTTCTCCATTACTAGTTATTAGTTTTTAACTTGGTGATAAAGTCAAACTTAAATTGTTCAAAAAGGGAGAACATATCGGTTGTTCATACATTCACCTGTTTAAGTTTGACTTCTGTTTCCGTAACAGCTGTGCTGGAGACAGTATCTCTGGACAAGTTTCTTCCTGAGATGCCTGCGAGCAGCGAGCCGGGCGACATGTCTCCCTGTCGATCGCCTTCGACTCCGAGGCATCTCCGCTACCGGCAGTCGGGAGGTGCATCACGGACCCACACAAACAGGGCAATGCAATGGGCCGCTGTTTTTCTGTGCAGGTTTTTATCCTGTTTTTGAATGTCCTGCAGTCTCGCCAGGAGAGAACTCTCGCTGCACGATGTCACCAGCTTCTGCGTTCGCCATTGCCACCGCTGCTGCGGGGCACAGCAGCTCCCAGGGTGAGCACAGCAGGAGAAGGTCGAATAGACGCACAGCCGCGGCAGCAGAATGCCCCTTGATGGAATTCGAGCTGTGACGTTTGCCAGCGATGAATTCACTAAATGTTGAATGTGCATTGTGTGAAATCACTGGCCTAATATTGTCATTTTGTTCCTCCCAGGTTTTAGCAGTTCTGAAAAAGCCTGTGACAAAGAATTCATCATCCGCAGAGCTGCGACCAACAGGGTTCTCAATGTGCTTAGACACTGGGTTTCCAAACACTCCCAGGTGAGTGCACACATCGTGCACAGGTGGGTCACTGAGAGACCTGTTCGCTGCTGTATTTCAGGCTTGTGTTTTAGTACCTGTCCATGACATGACCTATAGTGGATGTGCTCTTGGCTCGGCATGTCTTTTCTCCCAGACAGGAAGCATGTAGAAAGGTCAGCCTCGCCCCAAGGTATACTACAGGATGCTCATTTTCATTCTAGGTTATGTAACATGCTCTTTCTGTACCTGGGTGTTGTGTGAAGAGTGAACATTTGTCAGTTGTTCTTATTGATTGACAAACGTGGCTGTGACTCGATGTTGGAGCTGTCCTGGTTTTTTGGCAGTGATGAGGGCTGGAGTGTTAAATAGCTCTTCCATTGAGTGGGTGAGTGCTGTGGCAAACTAATGTGGACTAATACAGTCAATAAGAACTTATCATTTCACTCCACTTAACTTAGTCTTTAAGGACTTCACATTTTGCCATGAGCTAAAAGACATCTGTCAATGAATGAATGTCCTGTAGAGGGCGTCAGCACTAACTGTGTGTCTCTTCACATGAAAGGAGGAAGATGAGCAGAGATAGACACTGCATATGTGCCATGTTGATTTAGTAGCAAATAAAGGCTTTAGAATTGATAGCATTACACTTCGTTCTACCAGCTCTTGTTGGTGTGTTTTCATTTAGTTTCATTAGCTCCTACAATAATGTGCTATAACCGTGACTCATTTAAAAATGTGTTTGTCCCTCAGGACTTTGACATGAACAGTGAACTGAAGATGGGGGTGATCGGTCTCCTGGAAGAGGTGCTGCGGGATCCAGACCTGCTGCCACAGGAGAGGAAAGCTACAACAAACATATTAAGGTCCCCACACTATCACTATATTCATTCATTCATTCATGATCATCTTCATCAATGGATGAATTATCTCTGTGAGGTTTACTTGGACAATATTTGCCTATATCCTCTGATAATTGACCACTCAATAATAGTTGCCCACTTAAGTGTGTCTTGTAATTTTGCTGTTATTTCTGTTCTTTTCATTTTATTCTCCAAAAGTTGACCTGTCTGCTTTCATGTTCAACGTTTCAATTTAGATTTTTTAGTATAATTTTAAAGCCTAATTAGGGGAACACAAATGGAGTCAAGTTACTGTGACGCTGGTGTTAAATGGCTCTGTAGAAATAAAGTTGACAGCTCCTCTGCTTCACTCTTCAGTGCCCTTTCTCAAGAAGAACAAGACGACGCTCAGCTGAAGATAGAGGACATATTACAAATGGTCAGTGTTTCCACCTGTCATGACATCACAGTCAGGCTTCGCTCATGTAGAATAGCTTTCACTCAATAAACCCCTGAGCAGCTGTTAACGTCATTTGTCTCCTGATCATGGAACAGAAAAGCTGTCCACTGCTGCACTTCATCGTGGTAAGATCACGTCGCTCCCTCAGGGAGACGCACCAGTTAGTTTCTGTGTTACAGCCCTCAGCACGATAGCTGGTTTCCCAGTACACAAAGTTAACTGGTGTTTGTGGTAGCGTGGTTCTTTGAAATATACAATATTGTCATTATCTATTTCTTTAAAGCTTCAAATACAATTTACACACATTGAATTATTTTCAGGGGTTTTTGTGTTTTGTGTGTTTTCAGGCAGAGAGTCCTAAAGCTGAGTGTTTTGAGTCTCTGTCAGCGATGGAAATGGCAGAACAGATCACACTGCTGGATCACATTGTGTTCAGGAGTATTCCCTATGAGTGAGTTCATCCACTACACCACAGCTCCCCTCACGCAGAGTTGCATGACATTGATGAATACCACCAACATTCAGCAGGTGGCCAAACAAAACCTTTAATTCCAAAAACAGAATAATCAATAACTTAAGAAACCAAAAATGTAGACTGAGCAAGAGAACCGTGCAAACTCTGGGGACCACAGCTGGGAAGCTCAGAGACAGGGGCCGGCCTGTGTCTCTGATGCTGCATGTTTCCCCTCCTGCAGGGAGTTCCTTGGTCAGGGCTGGATGAAGATCGACAAAACTGAGAGGACTCCGTACATCATGAAGACCAGCCAGCACTTCAATGATGTAAGCCTGTGTGACTGAGTGTAAATGGATGTGGTGGTTTATTCATTGGAATATAAAGTCACCGTAGATACTTGAACTTTTCCTCTTCCTCAGATGAGTAACCTGGTGGCGTCTCAGATCATGACCCACACTGACGTGGGCTCCAGGGCCAGCTCCATAGAAAAATGGCTGGCGGTGGCTGATATCTGTCGCTGCCTCAACAACTACAACGGCGTGCTGGAGATCACGTCTGCTCTGAACCGCAGTGCCATCTACAGGCTGAAGAAGACGTGGGCCAAAGTTTGCAAACAGGTTCACACCCTCTAATTACAAGGCTGTCATCCATCCACATAGTGATTTCATTTTTGCATAATTTTGTTATTTGTCACTTTGTGCTTACTAGACAAAGGCACTGATGGACAGGCTGCAGAAGACGGTGTCCTCGGAGGGAAGGTTCAAGAATCTCAGAGAGACTCTGAAAAAGTAAATCCAGCTCATTCCCAGAGGAAGATTGTTATATGTGCAAATCCAGTCTAATGTGTGTGTGTGTGTGTGTGTGTGTTTGTAGCTGTAACCCACCATGTGTGCCGTACCTGGGCATGTACCTGACTGACCTGGCTTTCATTGAGGAAGGAACGCCCAACTTCACTGAGGAGGGCCTGGTCAACTTCTCCAAGATGAGGATGGTAACAATATTCTTCCACGCGTGTTGAAGCCGTGAGCACAGGACAAAAGCATAAAATCGCCAAAAACAAATAAGACGAAAATAGAAAAGATGAAATAAGCTGCAGGTTTTAGTTTCCCATCATCCTCAGATGATGTTTAAATATTAATATACACACACGTGTGATCTGAGCATCCACTATAACAGCTGTTATCATGGCGTTACCGTAATAACGAACTATAACAACCCTTTCTTCACCTGTTGACTGAAAACGGCCTCTGCCCTCTCAGATTTCTCACATCATCCGAGAGATCCGTCAGTTCCAACAAGCACCTTACAGGATAGAGCACCAGCCCAAGGTGCGTCCACACAACCCCTTTTCCATTCCAGTCTTCTCTGTGTGGATTGAACGGTCCTTCACCGTCTCCTCTGTCCTGCCTCCCCCAGGTGACTCAGTTCCTCCTCGATAAGACGCTAGTGATGGATGAAGATACTCTGTACGAGCTGTCACTGAAGATTGAACCCCGGATACCACCTGGCTAGTTACAACTTCAAGTACACACACACACAAACAAGCATGTTTTCCAGTGTAATCACAGGCCAACAATGTGGGACAGTGCAGGAAACACGTGCTTAGGAAACTCAGGAGAACTGTGCCTTGTATGAATATCTGAAGTGTATATTTAGTAAACAGAATGGACTGAAACATACACAACTCTGCCATACAGTCTTACAGTAAGGACTGTAGAAAAAACATGTTAGCTACGTGGCGCTAGAAAGTAACGAGATGCTGCTACCACACTGTACATACCAAACACTCTGCCTCTGATGTCCTGCACATCAACACTGTCGGGTGGGTTTTGTATTGTTCCTATGGTCATGGCTGGATTAACCTGTTGCAGGGACAGAGTGATCTTATCCTCCATAACCCACCATTTTTAAAATTTTCAGGCAAATTCTGTCCTGAATTTGGGGAAATAAGGTTTTTTGTAATCAATTTAGAATTTGTTCACAGCATGCAAACACACAGATGAATGCTGTTCCTGGGAGCTTTTCTAGAAAAGATAATAGTCTTAAAACTTTAAAAGTTTGACGCCCAAGATCAGCAAAGGATTGTGGGGATCTGAGTCTGTCTCTTGTCAATCCGCCTGTTGTGGAGGATTTTATGTGTATAAATACACTGGGTTATCTAAACAAGTGTACAGAGTACAGTTGTTTTTCATCTGCCCGTGTTTGTACTGATGTGCATGTCTGTTAGTGTCACAGGCGTTGACTTCATGGGCTTCATTTCAACATTTTTATATCTCTGTTTATTTCTTAACACAATATATTTTGTGTTGTTCCAGTTTATATTCTATTGCATGTAAAAAAAAAAAAAAAAAGACCTTAAAAACATTCCAAAACTGAAAATGTACTTTTCAGTGACTCGACAATCAAAAACATATCAATGGCTTCCAATCATGTTTGTTATTCTTATTTATTTCTTAGTTATTTTGTACAGAAAGTTTTCTGACTTTAAATCTTCATGTTTGCTCTAATGGGTTCTGACATTCTACAAATTCCAACCACTAAATGTATTTTATATGTATCACTGTCATTATTAGCTCCTTGCTTTGTGGGAATTTAATCATGTTTTAACCCTTTGTTTTCTTATTAGTAACATTTGTGATGTCTAATTATTGCTTTTGAATGAAAGTCTTTAGACTTTTAAACTTGTTTCTTGCATGAATTTAGCATGTTCTCACTCTTTCCTCCAGATGACTGTTGCAGAGTTTTATTAGGTTCATGATTTTGTTGCCCTGTTCCTGATGTCAGGAATCATTCAACCCTTGATTTCCTACTCCACTGTGTTCTTTGAAATTCTGTATTTCCCCGTCATCATGTGTAATGTACAGACATTCACACACTCCAGGCTTAAAAATAAAAGCAAAGTTTGAATTTGAATACATCTGGATGTTGTTGTCATAATAATCACACAGTTAGGGGAGACACCAAGTTATCAACAAAACAAGAATAATAACAGAACACAATTCAACATGGAGAACATACAAAACAATTATGATAAATAAACTTGCTATTTTAATGAAACACAACCAAGAAAACAAAACCCTGAACTCTGACTTGGAGGCACAAGATTTAAAACTTTGGAATGAATGAACACAAATTCAGCGACAGTCTGCAGTGTGGCTGCTATAGTCAGACAGAAGATGATCCCAGGCACCGGTCAAATTTATAACCAATAATGACAGAAAACAAACAAATTGCCTCATAATGCCTGGCAAGGTGCTGCATCTTGATCTTTACCCCCTCAGCAAGAGAAGCAGTCGCATGTTGAAATCCAGTCAGCCAGCATCATGATCCAAGAAACAGCTGCCTCAAATATCATAATCCACATTCCACCCTCATCACCTATGATTCCTGATCCATTTACAGTAGGTTGAGGTTTCTAAGAGGACACAGAAAAAATAAACACACAGACATGCATAGAATCTTTGTCCTGTTTAGTCTATGGAGCCACAGAGGCCAGTGATGGACGGATAACTCACAATGTCTGAATCCAGCTGTAATTACCACTCAGGGTTTGTTAACATCAATAACTCAGAAACCAGATCTGTTTGATTGGGACTGATCTGTTTTCTAAATGTACCAGTATCACTTTTACCAAATACTTGAAAACAATGTATTTGCTGTATATTTGCGTGTGTCCTCTGAAGTTGCAGTGTGTGTGTGTGTGTGTGTGTGTGTGTGTGTCAGTTGAAATGATCAAGGTCAACCCGGGGAGTGATATCGGACCCTTGGTGGTCCTGGCTCAACATGAGTGGCCTGTGGCCTTCTATTGGTTTGTTACTGCATGTTTCTGAACTTATGATTGGCCTCCAGCTTTAATCCCACAGGAGGGGGTGGAGCCCCCAGTGAGTGGAGCGTGAAAAGCTCTTTAACCAGAGACCTTCGGTCAGAGCGACTTCTCCACAGGTACCGTACCTTCTCTTCTTATTCCTCTCTCAGAATCTTCATCAGCTTCCTGTTCTTACTGCTACAAACTGTCCGTGAAGTCGTCTGTAGATTATGCATCAAGTAAGCTATGGGCTGTGTTTACATGATTTTAGACATTCAGATATTCTTGTGATGTCACGAGTCTATCTGAGCGGCAGTGAGTGCACGTTTCACAATCTGAATGTAAAAGATGTGAAAGGTGGATCGAAGACGTGACGTGACGTGATGTGTAGCAGTGAAAATGCAAATGCGTGGTGTGGTGTGAAGCAAGTAAAAAAGAAAAAACAACAACACTTTTTTCAAAAACATTCTTTAGATGAATATATTGTTTTCAAAAATTCAAAATTCAATCAGTTATGTATTTATTTATTTATCAAATACGTGACGCAGTGCTAACTCCTCTGTGTCCTTTAGAGAGGACGAGGCTGGTCTCACATCCCATCCGGCATGTAAGCCCCCCACCAATCCCCCACCCAACCTCCCCGGGAGTTAAAAGGTCGTCCTGATCAGGGGAGGAGAGGCTGAGTCCGTGGTGGTTTTGGCATAATCCTCACCATAAGACCATGTGATCCACTGTGCCATTTAGCACTTGAGGCTTTTCCACCAGTGGACACCTGTCTCATGCAGCCAGGGATGATGTTTCCTGTCCTAACTTAGAGACTTGGGCATAATTCTCTTTATCTCTGCTATTCCGAGTTCTTTACCTGCCTTCCTTGTTTCCATCCCTCTGTACAGCTGACTTGGCCTCATGAGGGTCCAGTCTTGTGTCCAGTGCTGAATGTCACAGAGTCATGAGCCAGAGACAGTTTTGGTCTTGGCAGTGGATCCTGGCAGCACAGCTGACCTCCAGTGCTCTATAAATAATATTGTCGTTCAGCCAGAGAGTCCAGAGAGCCTCACCTCCGCGGACAGAGGCAGGGAAAAGAGCAGGGCGAGGTGTAAAGAGCCAGTGAATCAAATAATCACAGGCACGTGCACCTCAGCCAGCAGTGCGGCAGCCTGACTGACTCACCTCTGACCTGGATTAACAGGAGCGATGACGTCTCCACAGCTTCCCTCTATATTAAGACAGTCACATGAAGGACGAGCTGGAAGATTCCAGTCACAAAGTTACACGGAAACCAATTACATGCATCACTTTTTATCCCTTTTTATGGACTTAAACTGGAGATTTGTCTCATTTCTAGCCGTGCATGAGAGTGTCCTGACACCTCTAGGAGCGCTTATATGAAACCTGCTATTCTACACAACTGTGGTCTGTGATAATGCTAAGAGGCTAAGAGCATCTGCCTCGGTCCCGTCCTCTAATCTTGTTACTGTATCATACAAAACCCTTTACCAGGGTGGCAGGGGGCGTCTCAGAGACGGAGGACCTGGGTTTGTGGTCACAACCTGGGAGCGTGCACGTTGCATGCTCGGCCTTCTATTGGCTGAAATATGAGAACGCCACTGCAACGCGACATTGGAGCTACAGTCACTGTATAATAATATCAAATAATCACGAAGCAACACATGCCGGGAGGCTGTAATGAGAAAATTCCAAAAAACAAATTCAACATAAATAAATAAATGGTGGGCAGCATAGTGGAGTTGGATGTTCCCCCCTCCCACGGTCCAAAAACATGCCTGTCAGGTGAAGTGGTCCGTCTAAACTGCCCATAGATGTTAAGTGTATGTCAGCTCTGCAACTGCGCTGACTTCTGTGCCGTTTCCCTTGCTGTTGTTTAACCATACTCTGGCCCTTTTTCTCCGCAGCTCTTTTGCTACCGACAGAGTCCGACAAACGAGCAGCGACATGGCGAACTCTTTCACGCGCTTGATCTCCAGCCGCAACACGGCCGTGCTGTTGGCCGGCCTGGGCGCGGGAACGGTGGCCACCGGCTACCTGTTGAATGAAAACAGTTCTCTTGCCGCGGAGGCGAGGAAGAAACTGTATCCTCCCAGGTAAGAGCGAGGCAGGGGCAGATCCCAGGTCAGGGCATTTGCCCCATCTTGAATCTGATTGGTCCCTGAGGCTTCCCTGTCCTGTCAGTAGACTTGTCACTAACAGTACACTTACATAGGGCTCTGTGGACATTATGGACTGAGGACCTGTACGAAGTTCAGGACACACCAACACTGCCTCAGGCCACTGTCCATCACTGTATTAATGCTTAGAAATATGAACACGCTAAAGATGATCTAATCGGGGTCCGACTAATGGATTCATGTGGATTATAAAAATCTGTGGGTGTGAGGTCTGACATGTATAGTTCTCCAAAGGACGTCAGACTTGACTTTTCATGGCAGTGACATTTTGAGAGGACGTATTGATGTAGCCTGCCATGTTTGATTGTACCTGATTGCTCCCACGCAGCTCTGACTTCCCTGACCTGAGGAAACACAACAACTGCATGGCCTCCGCTCTGACTCCTGCCATTTATGCCAAACTGAGGGACCAGGTCACCCCCAACAACTGGACCCTGGACCAGTGCATCCAGACCGGAGTGGACAACCCCGGCCACCCTTTCATCAAGACGGTGGGCTGTGTTGCTGGTGACGAGGAGAGCTATGAGGTAATAGAGGCCAAAGGTCACAGTTTGTTTGACTGATGTGAAGCAGAACTTAAAGTGATTTCTACACACACTGACATTGTTAACTGCTCCCTCGAGGTGTTTGCTGATCTCTTCGACCCCGTCATTAAAGACAGACACAACGGCTACGACCCCAGAACCATGACGCACCCCACTGATCTGGACGCCTCCAAGGTGTTTCTCCTCCTGTACCCATCCGTCCACACGTCCCCTAACCCTATAAACCATTTCCTTTAACATTTCACGTTTTCTTCTCTTCTTCCCAGATAACCAACGGCGTGTTCGATGAGAACTACGTCCTTTCATCCCGTGTCAGGACCGGCCGCAGTATCCGGGGGCTGAGCCTCCCCCCGGCCTGTACCAGGGCTGAGCGCCGCGAGGTGGAGCGGGTGGTGGTCACGGCCCTGGCCGGGCTGAAGGACGACCTGGCCGGACGTTATTACAGCCTGGGGGAGATGACGGAGCGCGAGCAGCAGCAGCTCATTGACGTGAGTCTCGTCTTAAAATGAATATGAAAATAATTCCTCTAGATCTCGGAAGATGTCAGTCTACTGTGTTAATGTGAGAGAACAACAACATCGCCTACAAAGTGCAACTGTTCACATTGAGCATGATGAAGAAGCTTTTTGGTTTCATTAAAAAAATGTAAAATGTCAAATCATCATTTTGGGCTGTCTTAAAGTGAGGCTGTGTCTCCACCACAGGATCTTTAAATATGGCATATATGGATCTGGATCCAAATCCAGTACTGAACAAACAATACTTGTTTCTAGTTTCAGGATATGTCAGCCTTCTTCATGGTGTTATTTGCTACCTCCACAATCTGACCACTCCTCACATGTTACTTTGCCTTTGTGTGGACAAATTCCCTCTAAAACCTCATTTCAGGATATGAGAGTGGTATCGGTCGGGTTTGTCAACCATTAAGCTTTAAGGTCAAAAATGTTTGCCTTGACAAAGTCAGAGTGGTATCTGTTCATCCTGACGCAGGTCTGTCACATGACTAAAAGTCACAGTATAAATGATACAAGCCTTTTTGATCAATTTAAATGATTTATTGTCTTATTTCTGCCATATCATTTTCGAGCATCACATTTCCTGCATGAGTCTCATTATTCGAGGCTATAGAAAGTTTTTAAATACACACAGTCACAGAGGTAGCGTAGGGTCCGTCTTGTTTACCTTTCTGCTCTGACCATTTCACGCTGCAACCACATAAGGATCACTTCCTGTTTGACAAGCCCGTGTCTCCGTTATTGACCTCGGCCTTCATGGCCCGGGACTGGCCTGACGCGAGGGGCATCTGGTAAGGCTGCCGTTGTTCTGTGAGCTCCATCACTGCCCCACACGCCCTTTTCCTGGTCTGTGACGGGCTCTGATTCCCTCAGCTCACTACTGTCTCCACCAAACTATAGATCAGTCCTCGTCCTCGTCCTCCTCCTCCTCCTCCTCTTTAACATCCCTACCTGTGTTTCCTGCCCCTCCCACCCTCAGGACCACTTCCTGTTTGACAAGCCTGTCTCTCCACTGTTGACCTGTGCCTTTATGGCCAGAGACTGGCCAGACGCCAGGGGCATCTGGTAGGGTCCGTTTGTCTCCGCATGTCTGCTGTGTCACCGTTTGACCTCTAACCTCTACGTGCTGACTCATGATGCCAGCACTGCAATGGCCTCTACCCTCTTGCAATACCCCTGCATGCCAGTGATGTGATCACTCCATCATGTGAATCTCAGAAGAAGCCTGTTTTTTTTTTTTTGTTTTTTTTAAGCAGCATGAATGTGAGAAAGTCTGCTCCTTCGTGAACTATGTGAGTCGTCTCTGGAAACGAAAAGCTCTTTATTTAGTTGCTGCAGCTGGATTTCTGCAGGCACAACAACGAGAAGACCTTCCTGATCTGGGTGAACGAGGAGGACCACACCAGAGTCATCTCCATGGAGAAGGGAGGCAACATGAAGAGAGTGTTTGAGAGATTCTGCAAAGGACTCAAACAGGTAGAGAAGCGCAGAAATGGATGACAGGTCAAACTAAGCTATCTGTACAACTATCGGAGGGGTTTACCTTTAAGCATTAAGCTCAAGCTCGACTCCTGATTTTCTTCTTAAATAATAGTTTTGTGCTAAATGTTGCAAAAATCCTTATTAAAATAGTCGCTGTCGAACATATTTTTAAGTTGTTTTGTAGCAATAATGTAAAATAAGATTAGGAAACACATACATGTGACTGATCAGCTGATGCATGTCACCTCCCATGTAGGTGGAGCATCTTATCCAGGAGAGAGGCTGGGAGTTCATGTGGAGCGAGCATCTGGGTTACATCCTCACGTGTCCCTCCAACCTGGGCACCGGCCTGAGGGCGGGCGTGCACGTGCGCTTGCCAAAGCTCAGCAAGGTAATACACTGGCGTCTTTCAGGCAACTCGCCAGCTGTTCCACTTCCTTGCCGTCCCCACTCTGTAGCAACGTGCACAGACGCATCTTTAATCATCTCGTGCAGCGGCTGGACATTTCTCATGGAGCAAAAGATGTAGCTTATTGTGAGCGAAGGTTTCACCAACAACTTCATACTGCTTTAAAATTTGAAATGTCTTATGCTTTAATCAATATTCATTTGTTTTATTTGTTCGTCTGCTTCGATTTACTGCACCATTTAACAAATGATTGAAAACACTCTGCAGGACCAACGTTTCTCCAAAATCCTCGACAACCTGCGGCTGCAGAAAAGAGGCACAGGCGGCGTGGACACGGCTGCAACTGGAGACACCTTTGACATCTCCAACAACGACCGTCTGGGCAAATCTGAAGTGAGGGCCAGTCACGTTGCATCAAGACGCATTTTACTCCTGCTATTATTTTCTTTTTCGGTTATTTGGGAGCATAGTTTCATGGTTCTGCCAGTCAGAGTCACTGTGTGTGTGCCTGCAGGTGGAGCTGGTCCAGCTGCTCGTAGATGGGGTCAACTACCTGATCGAGTGCGAGAAGAAGCTGGAGAAGGGTCAGGACATCAAAGTCCCAGCTCCCATTGCTCAGTTTAGGAAGTAAAAGCTGGAGTCGCCGCGCCATCGGTGTGAGACGGAGGTCGTCGCTCTGAGCGGTGCTCCCTGCTGCGCTCAGCCTGACCTGAGACCGTCCACTGCTTCACGAGAGGTCCCTTATTAACTCCTCCCACAAACCTGTAGGGTAGTCTTATCTTAGACATGATCTGCTGTTGGGGGGAATTCTACCTCATGTTTAAGGTCTTCACTGTAACCCCGAGTTTCATTAAAATCAACAATGTTAAAACAAATGACACTGCGGTTTTGACTCTTCTTATTCTCCTCATGTCTCACAAGTCTGGTCTTTTGTGAAAGGTTCAGTGTGTGAGATTTATGTGAAACAATCTAATGACAGAAATTGAATATAAAATAACCCTATTGATGTTTTGATATATATATATATATATATATATATATATATATATTGTACTGGAATTAGCCCTTTTATATTTAAATGTGCTACACTCGCTCTGAATTCATCGGTCCTGCCTCGAGAGTCGTCTGTGCACAGTCGTAACATGTATGATGCTAAAGCTTGCAAGTCTTTATATAAAAAACAAGCAACAACAAATTCAGTTTATATAGTCATAGATGTTGGCAACAGAAAAAAAGACTTCATCAAATGCAAACTGAAGTTTGATTTATGTGTATCCCAGATCACAATGGTACTGAGGGAAATGAAAGGGCAGACTCACTCACTAAGAAAACAGGAAAACAATAATAATGATGAATAAATATGGAGGTAACATTCAGTACGACTGAAACCAAAACTAAAATTCAAAGCAGCATCATGAACGCCTGACAGAAACTAGAGGGAGTAAAAGGAGTCACCCTATTGATGTTTTGATATATATATATATATTGTACTGGAATTAGCCCTTTTATATTTAAATGTGCTACACTCGCTCTGAATTCATCGGTCCTGCCTCGAGAGTCGTCTGTGCACAGTCGTAACATATATGATGCTAAAGCTTGCTGTCAAAGCTTGCAAGTCTTTATATACAAAACAAGCAACAACAAATTCAGTTTATATAGTCATAGATGTTGGCAACAGAAAAAAAGACTTCATCAAATGCAAACTGAAGTTTGATTTATGTGTATCCCAGATCACAATGGTACTGAGGGAAATGAAAGGGCAGACTCACTCACTAAGAAAACAGGAAAACAATAATAATGATGAATAAATATGGAGGTAACATTCAGTACGACTGAAACCAAAACTAAAATTCAAAGCAGCATCATGAACGCCTGACAGAAACTAGAGGGAGTAAAAGGAGTCAACAGTACAATTCTATCAAGGCTGAAGACTAAACAAAACAAAAGAGTCAGTAGGGAAACAGCCCGCACTCCAGCATAGTAGGTGGCAGTAATGAGCCTTAAACTCTGACAATTGAAAAATAGAAGAAGAAGAAGCGCCAAGAGGTAAATTCCTGACGTCACCACTAGGCGACCAGAGTGTGGTCAAAGTGAAGAAGGAGGAATGGCTGCAAGGTTACTGCTGCGCTCGGCTTTCAGAGCCGCTACACCCCGCCGGGCTGTCGGGGTCCCCGCCCTGACTCGCGGCATGGCTGCCGAAGGTGAGAAGAACACCAGCACCGATGTTTGAAATCCTGAACGAGCGGAGAAATTTGACCTCGAAGCGGCGGTTGGTTCGCAGGAAACACGGGGCGGAAGCCCTCCGTTCACCAGCTTGTTAGCATTAGCAGCGTTAGCAGTGCAAAGCAATCTGGAAAGGTCAAACGGGTATTGTAATGAAACGTGTGCACCAACAGACTCGCTGTCCTCTGTGAATAAAATAGTTGTGTGTTTAGTGTAGTTATTGATCAGTGTATCAGTCTGGATACGAATGTGAGATACACAAAGCGAGCAGCCGCTCGGCAGACGATAGCTGCTCTCTGCTAATGACACTCGGCTACAGACACGAGAAGAACAACTTCGGGCTTCTCACAGCGTCTGTCGTTTTTTAAGGTCATTAAAAGACGAAAATACAATATGTAACTTAGCTACAAGTGATTCATCAACAGTAAATGTTTAAAAATTAACATCAATAATTAGTTTGATATAGTAGTAACAGTTGTCCGCAGACACCGGGACCAGTTAAGTTTATTGTTGAAGGTAAAATAAGTAAGTCCAAACCCTGAAAGCCTTTCTTCATACGTTTCCATGCTGTGCTAAAAGACTGCCATTGTAGAATATACACTTTTGGATGAGATCCTATATTTGAAGTTCTTCTGCCATCAGATGCTAGCAGGTGCCGGCAGCCACCAGCTGATTACAGAATCGCGTAGCTCTCAGGTGATAGTCTGCTCCGCTTTGGTTTTAGACCAAACTCAATGTGCTGCTTTGTGTTTTACTGCAGCAGTGTCCACTGTCTCATATACACACACTGATTCCACTCACTTTTCTGTCTGTCTCAAATGTATTTGAAATGACTCCACCGTTGGTGATTAGTAATGATTATCGCAACCTTTGATACTTTCCTTCAATTAGTTAAATCTTTCTTTTAAGCAGTCCCCTGCAGCCCCAAAGGACAAGTGGTGTAGATAAAACAAATTAACAACATTTGAACATAAATATTCTGATTTATTTAACCTTCCCCAACGGAACAACAGTGACAGGGGATCACCACCTGTTGGAAGCCGAAGCTTGTGTCATTAGTGTTCACAGCGTTAACATGTTTTCTAATAGATTGCATTGGTAAAGACCTGGACATTGTGGCTATAATTAACATGTGTTTTTAGGGATTCCCACTGATGAGGAGCAGGCTACAGGGCTGGAGAAGACAATCATGGATGCCATGAAGGAAGGAAAGGTACAACAACATGCCTGGTTTTGTCCTCAGTTGCCGCCTCAGTTATCTGATAAACCTTTTTTAATGTTGCATTTCAGAGTCCTCACATCAGTCCAGTAAATCAACACTAAAGCAGAGAACAAATGAGACCAAACTGATTTAAAACTTCTAAAAACAAATTCTAAAATTCTCTAAGAAATGAGCTTCAGTTATCTCTGATGTGAGGTTAATTACAGCTCATCAAGGTATTTTCCTTGTCACAAAGTTCCTGCCTACACCAAATATTGAACTGTGATTGTCCCAGTTGCACCAGTGAAGGTCAGCGGAGTCTGGATCATTTATCTCCTCTTGGAGATAAATGGGGTTCATCGCTTGGCCTCTTTTACTGTCTGTTTTCCAAAAGTTACTTGGATTCATGTTGTCTGATGTCCTGTTACCCTCCCTCTGTTTCAGGATCCCTACAATGTGCTGAAGCCAAAATGGTACAGTGGAACCAAGGAAGACCCAAACATTGTTCCCTCCATCTCAAACAAGAGGGTTGTGGGATGTATCTGTAAGTTTAAAACCTTAATTCAATTTAAGATTAAAAATCCAGACCTAGTTCAGATTATACTATTGGCAGAAATTGTAGAATAAACCTGTTTTCACTAGTGACTGATGAATGTGTTCCTGTTTTTCAAAAACATGTTTCTGCTCTTGTTCCCGAGTAACGCATTGTTTTCTTAATCATTGGATCTGATAGAAGTGATGTTCGCTAAAGATCCTCTTTGTTTCTCACCTTGTCTCCTCCCTGTAGGCGAAGAAGACAAAACAGCAGTAGTGTGGTTCTGGGTTCATGCTGGCGAGCCCCAGCGTTGCCCTTCCTGTGGCTCCCACTACAAACTGGTGAAGTCGGAGATTGCCCATTAATTTAAAACAAATCTGTCTATATTGCAAACATGTATCGCACAGCTGTGTGTCTGCACAGAATTAGTTTCCATCAGAAATATTCCATCAGAAGAAGGTAAAAAAGTACCAGGCAGCGATTTATCCTTTTCAATCTCCAGGAAATGTTTTCAGGATTTTTTTTTTTTTTTGACTGTTTCCTGGTCCTACTTTAGTAGCGCTCGTCTGATTGGTCTTTGGCTTGTTCTGTCTCAGTACTTGATGCACTTGCTAACCTCAACTGTCTTGGCTTTACATGGTTACATTTACCAGAGGTGGTTTGGGACTCAACTGTCTCCTTCAGATCATTTCCATTCAGCTTCAGTTTACATTGACACTTGTACTGTACAATGTTACACTTAATGGTCCATTTACTCCTTTTATTGAACCAATAAACTCCTCAATGTATCATTCTTGACTCCACATATTCCCTTTTTGTTCACTCCCTGGACTTTTCTAATAATGAAAGCTCAAAGCTGAATCACACACCTGTAAATGGGCCCATGTGGGGTTTGCTGCGTTACTTTGATTTGATGTGAGTTTTATAACTTATACAAAACTTAAACCTGAAAACAGTTTGAGGTTACTGCCAAAACAACAAAATGTTTTGGCCACGCAAATGGTAACCTTTGGAACAAGGAACAAATACTGAAAGATCTTGTTTTGACTATTAAGATGTTTGTATTCTTACATTAAATATTTCACATTAAGTAAACCCCCCAAAAAATCTAAATTTAATATATTCTTGACAAATCTGTAGTAAACTTGTCCTTTTTTGGCATCATGTATAACTAAGAACTGTCAACCTCATTTGAAAATAGAATTGGGCATTTCATCTTCAGGGCTGGTCTTATTACAACCATGACTACACATGTACTGTTAAACTCACTGCCCTCCAATGTAAACTCATCTGACCTCTTGGCAGCTGAAATATTTTTCATTTTGGTGATGGATTTCAATTTTGAGGACTCTTAGTTGCTCTAGTAGCAGTAAACAAACTAAATGTTGACATAATGCAAATGAAGGAGGGGCAAATCCACTAGAAACTGCTTTCTATATTTTGGTTTTATTAAAAGACGCAGAGCTCAGCGCGAACCTGTTTTCTGGCTGCTGTGATGGCGCCCTCCAGTGGCCGTGTCCAGGGGCTGCAGTGGAACGGTCAGGTTCTCCTCTGGTTGTCCTCTGGCAGCAACATCACTCTGGTTTCCTCTGCTGGTGCTGTTGAAGGAAACCATCATGGAGTTGGTGTCCTTCTCCTCCTCAGCATCTGACCCACTGCTTCCATTGTCTCCTTCACCACTCCCCTTCCCAGTCTGTGTCTCTGCTGCATCTGGTCCAGAGGTGGACAAACCATAGAATGAAGCAACGTCCATGTGTATTACTCCCATGTTGCTGTCAGCTGCTTGAAGTGTACAACATAGATTTTACTGTTTATTTCACTCTCTGAATACCGACCATTTATCGCTTCTGGAGTTCTCATACCTGCATACATTAGTTTGTTCAGACAATTACTTCTACAAATACCATATTACAGCAACAAACCACTAAAAATATTTTCGTGGGTCCCTAAATAGAAACAATGTTACTACACAGCTCAGTGGACACCAAAGAAACTAAAACATTAGCATATTACATCATGTACAAAGTGAGTGTAGTGGAGGTGGGGCACTGCTTTAATGTCTGCTGTAAGGAAGAGAGAGCACATACCACACTTGTAGAGGTTACGGACTTTCTGCATGTCCAGCTCAGTCATTTGAACCCTCTGTCCCATCCCCTTCAGATTCTTTATCGACACGATGGTGGGCTGACCGTTTGCTGAAAAGAACCCTCTGACACGAGAGCAGAGTCAGTTCAAACCACCACGAGAGGACAGAAAGAAAGAATGCAATTTAATTGCCGTATATCGTTTACCCTCCATAGTGCATGATGGATCTGATGTCATAAGGAAGGTCAAAAGTGTTTCCTTGTTGCTTATTGAAGTTTCTCTGCATCCCTGAAACGCAACCATGTGGATTTCACTCAGCGGCGTCGCTCACTGTCGCCACGACAACCGTGTCAGACGAACCCCCACCTTTCATGATATTATGAGGGAAAATGGTGACGTGCTGTTCACGGTCCATCCTCGTGTGCTCGTGGTGGAAACCCAGCGCGTGGAGAATCTCATGAACGATGTTACCAACGATACACTGAGGAGCAACGTACACAGGCTGCTCCCCGCCGATGAAGCCCACGTATGAGGCACACCTGGAAGACGACAGTTAATGCATATTAAGGAGACAGGAAGGAGCCGGGGGGGGGCACCCAGCCCTCTGACCTGCAGGTTGACCTCTACACAGTCTCCAGTACACACCCTTTGCCGATCTTGAAGAGCAGGTAGTTCGGCTCTGTGGTTCTTTTGTGAAAGGTCACACACGTGTGCTCACTAACCATGGTGATGGCAGCGAGGATGTCCTCTGTCCGACTGGCTGCAAAATATTAGTGGAAATTAGATTTGTGGGCGGACAGTCAGTCGGTCAGTGATCTCATTGTGTGTGAACATCCACAGACTGCGAACCTAACTCCGGGCTGATGACGTACGGTATCTTCTGTGTTGGCCATGTGTGTCCCACAGCGTTCCTGTCAGTCTGCAGGTCAAATAACGGTCCCCAAAGATAAGCAAGTTGGATGACAAAGTTTGTTCTCTTCCAGTTAATTCAAGTCCAGGGGGTTTACACTTTTAGTGACATTTAGTGGTTAAGTTGTGTATTGTAGCTGAATAGAGAACCTGTGGCTTTAGGATAAAGACAAAAAAATAATTCAAAAATACACAAGTGGAAATATCACTTGAAATATTTTCATTATCAGCTTCTGGAAATACATCCCTTTTGCTTAAATATCACAAACAGAAAAGCAAGTCATGCAGCAGAGTATGGATACTGATCAATCAAAAAAACAGATTGTCTTTCTTTAGCTACTGTGCTGCTTGGCCATGGTGTTCAGTCTGAGCTGAGGCAGCTCTGTAAGAAGAATCAAACTGCTTGTGGACACCACAGATCTGATCCATGAGCTGACAGATTCACTCACCAACAGCATCATGTCCCCCTGCATCACTGCATCATCCTTGGACAGCAGCTCTGCAAGAGTGAGGGGAAGGAAAAGTAAATAATCCTTCTTTCTTGGAGCCTTTTCTGATCACGTAATTTTAAATGTCATAGGCATGATGGCCGTTGACCTTCACCAACTCAAGAATCTCCTTTAAAGCAGTTTAGTGAGGTTCATCCAACTTTTGGATTTTAATTTAATTCAGGTTAGCACAGTGACAACCTGGGCTCACCTTGTAAAGTCTCTGGGTTCGTCTCCATGTAATGCAGCGCTGTGACCAGCCAGTCCCCTTGAAGTTCTGTAATATGTTTACGTCAGAGAAACAGAATAACCCAAAGACCACTCCAGTGAAGATGCAGCTTGAATTACAACAAGCTGTACCTGTCCTGGCTTCACGGACTGGACTGGAGTCGACTGGAATTCAGCAGATATGAAAAAATAAATAAATAAAAAACACACATTTGGGTTTAAAAGTGAAGAGGCAGCTTCCCAAACTGTGATGTCTTACCATCTTGAGGGTGCCTTGTGAATAAGAGCACAGCAAGAAGCAGACTGAACAGACCTGAGCGACTCTGCTCCATCATTACACTAAGTCACAGCACCTGGGGCCTTCAGCCATATTTATCCCTGTGAGCCTCAGCCATGGTGTCAGAGCTGTATTGAAGAACAGAGCCTCCAAAATACCTCGAAATCCAAACCATCCATCCATTTATTCTTTTGTCGGTTTCTTTATGTAGTTTTTGGTTGAACACTATTTGAACACTGTGGCGGATTTGAACAGCGTATGGAATGCATGAGGGCGGCATGGTGGTGCAGTCGTTAGCACTGCTGCCTCACAGCAAGAAGGTCCTGGGTTCAAGTCCCTGTCAGGGCATGTTAGCATGTTCACCCCTGCGTCTGCGTGGTTTTCCTCCAGGTCCTCTGGGTTCCTCCCACAGTCCAAAGACATGCATTTCGGGTTCACTGTTCAATCTAAATTGGCCGTAGGTGTGAATGGTCGTCTGTCTCTGTGATGAACTGGAGACTTGTCCAGGGTGAACCCCGCCTCTCGCCCAGTGACAGCTCCAGGAAATTCATCATGAGACAAGAGCCTGCTAAGATATCAAATTAATGTCTAAATTCATAGATGCAAAATGTGCTCTACTGGCGTGAAAGGAAACTCTGAAAATCTCCATGAATTTTTTTTCTTTTAAATTTAATATTTTAATTTTTTTTGCAGGTAGACAGGTTGTGGTATATATATATATATATATTGCACAGGCAGGTATCGCTGCTGACAGCAGGGGGCGCTCCGCAGCCTGCAGCTGATTTCCGACCCGTGGACCCAACACAGAGAAGAAGAGCAAACACTTCCGGGATAAACACGCGGAAAAATCCGCACAGGGTAAAGTTGACACGTTTCTTTATTAACTTCGCTGTGTAAAGAAAGATTAAGAACCTCCAGCTTCTTCTGTTAAATAGAAATAATGGAATAGAAGATGTTAGATATGTGTAGTTATTATCCTAACCTCGCTCGTATGTGTGTGTTTATTTAGAAGGACGGACACATGACAAGGTAAATAAATAGATAAATGCGTGTTCTCAGCCACAGGGTGCAGTCATGACGAGATGGGCGAGAGCCAACAACGTCCACAAGCACAAACCATCCGAGGCCACTCCATGGAGTCAGCTCCGAGCCGGGGGAGGAGGAGGCCAGCCGGGCGGCTCTGCTGGCCGCCTGAGGGGGACTCAGCCCGGTAGAGCCACTGGGAAGAAACCGAACCGCAAGAAGAAGGATTACGACAACGAGGACGTGAACGGATTCATGGAGTATCTTCAGCAGAGCGGACAGCCACTTCCCAAGAGCGATTGTGGAGGAAAGGAGCTGGGCCAGGATTTCAGGGCAGAGGTGGAGACCGCCTTGAAGAAAGACCGAAGAAGAGAGGACAGAAGGATAAAGAGACAGACGGATAAAAAGAGCAACATGGTGAGTTTTCCAAGACATTTCCAACCACTTAGTCCAGGTGCCAGATATTTGATCCGTCACACCATTCACACTAGTGATACAGGACCTCCTGTAACTGTACAGTGTGAGCACATGATTGATAATTAAGACCTTTATCAAGTCACAATCACAGGTTTCCATTCTTGTTTTATTCACTCCAAACATGGCATCTGTATTTTTTTCATAATTCTTTTTGAATGTTTATATTTCAGGATGAATGAGTTAAATGAGGAAATGGCTCTTATATGACTAATATGAGATAAAGACAAATAGTTGAGCACATGTTGGACAAATCTGCACAGTTTTGTATCCTTGCGTCACGTCATGGCTAAAGAGTGAAGCTGGAAACAACACATTCTATCACCTGCATCAAACCGATGAATCAGCGTTCCCTCTCATGTGTCTTGTGTTTTTGGTCTTCCACTTTGTGAGGGAGTTATCTCTTCCTTCAGCTTCTAAATGCTGACTGTGGAGGCGTTGACTTCGATCTAGATGACTGTACCTTTTTGCTTATTCATCTCTCCTCAGATGTGCTTTAACTGCAGGAAGCCAGGTCACGGTTTGGCAGACTGTCCCGAGGCAGACAGAGACGAGGAGATGGGCCGAGGCATTTGCTACCGCTGCGGCTCCACTGAACACGAAATCCACAAATGTAGAGCTAAAGTGGACCCGGCTCTGGGTGAGCATATACAAACATAAACCATGTACACTGTAAACTTTGAACTGTGCTAAAATGCCGTTTCTCTCAGGCGAGTACCCGTATGCAAAGTGCTTCATCTGCGGTCAGACTGGACACTTGTCCCGATCCTGCCCAGATAATCCTAAAGGACTGTACGCACAAGGTACAGACGGTCACTGTTCTCTGACAATGCCTGTACCACACTTCCTGCTCTATTGATTTATTATTTAAACAATGGTGTGTGTGTGTGTGTGTGTGTGTGTGTGTGTGTGTGTGTGTGTGTGTGTGTGTGCGTGTGTGCGTGTGTGTGCGTGTGCGTGTGCGTGCAGGAGGCTCCTGTCGTGTTTGTGGTTCAGTGGAACATTTTCAGAAGGACTGTCCGGAGCACCAGGCTGCAAGTGAGTCCCTGCCCTGTCTGTCTGTCTGTCTGTCTGTCGGCTCCTCGGCTATCTGCATACTTCCCAACATCACCTGCAGGGTTATGATTGGAACAGCAATACTAAGTTCCTCAGTGTGCTCGATTATATTTCACTGTTCTGTTTGAACGCACGTTTAATTCTCTGGCACCAGGGATCCCCTCATTCAAAAATAATGACTTCAGACAAAGTTTGCTTGCATGGGATCAGGGGAGATGTTTCCTTCCAAATCAAACTGAGCCACTCATTAAATCCAATAAATAACCTGACCATTGCAGCTGATCGAGGGTGAGCACTGTGACTCTTCATGATACCCCCTTTGTGTTTTTTAGCAAACTCTGTGACAGTAGGCTGGTTATCCAACAACATGAGTGCAGACCATGAGGAAGTACACGTTCCAGTGAAGAAAGCCAAACCCAAACAGACTAAGGTGGTGACGTTCTGAGCTGCTCAGATGATGTGCAGCTCAGTGGACAGACATCTGACTCTTACAGGTTTCATCCACCAAATTCATTTATTTATCTCTCCCCAGCCCCTGTTCTGGATTACGCTCTTTCTGATCTTTGTGCATAACTGAAGTCTTTTAAATAAAATGATACTATATATGCCGGCTGATTTTAGTTGCTGCAAACGTATTTGACAAAAAGAAAAAAATCTTCATGCAAGTCCACTCATGATCTTTTTATTGTTTATCTTTATTATTGTTGTTCTTACTGGACAGGTCAAACGACAGCTGAGCTGAACTGAAGGAAAACCTTCAGATGCAGTAAAAAAAAAAAAGATTTGTGCATTTTAACTTGTAATATTAAGACTTTTAACAGAAAGTTGATTGTTTAGAAAAAAAACACACAGAGCAGTGGGAAAAGCCATGCAGATGTGGGATGTACTGTAGGTGCCTTGCTCAGGGGCCCTTAGATAGTGGGAGAGGGTCGTTTTGCTGGTCTGTAAACTCAACCAGCGAAGTCTGATGTCACCCTTAACAATCCACGAGTCCACTGCTCCTCACATATGAGGTGGTACAGTGCAGGTTCCACATACAGATACACAAAAACCAGAATACTTGGTTGTAAGTTGGCTGTATTATGTTGACACCGCCACACGGGGGCAGCACTGAGCCGGGATAGGAATTTAGTTAGTACAAGTGTATAGTTGGGCAGGTTTCCATTAAAAAATCAGCTGGATAGTAAAGTGGTGGACAGAGGAAAACACTTCCGACCTTTGCTTTGAGGGGATAACGTGTTAATGTGACGGCCATTTTCTGGTTGTCACAGCTGGGGGAGGAGGCAGTTGAGTCAGATGGAACCTTATCTGACCAGCAACAAGATGGACGACACTCTGACTTATTCAAAACACTGATCCTCAAGTATAATGTGCCAGAAACTAAATGTGGACACGTCAGATGACTCGTTCACACAGCAGCTCCCTCCAGACTGTTTTAATGAAGATACATTTGTGTGTGTGTGTGTGTGTGTGAGAGTGTGAGGGGCTTCCCCTGGAGAGGCGTTCTTACATCATCGATGAGGCAAAAGGAAAACCATGAACTCTTTGAAGGCCCGATCAGTTTTCAGTCAATGGCAGATGTGTATGAGAAAATAGTGAAAACAATTCCAGTGCTGACCTCGAAAAATCTGGAATCAGTGTCTGCTAGAGCTCCGTTTAATGGCTCCCCTTGTAGCTGCGGCTGTCATGGATCCTAATGGAACCGAATCCATTCTGCATTGTTGAGAATGTTTATTCAAGTAAAAAAATGGTGATGTTACATCAAAATGTTACTCACAGAGCTTCCATGGGAGCCTGGCTCAAACTGAAATGTACTGGCTTACGTGGTCAGTCTTGCCTGATAAGTACTGGTAGTGTGGTTCTGGTGATCTGTTCAGTCTAACTTCTGAATTACAAACTATTGGCTCAGTGGAGCTGACTTTACACCCTCTTGTTTCAATCTGTCTTGTGACTTAGTTACATTGGTTTACATACTGCTAATGAATGTGAGGAAATGCTATAGAGCGCGTTTTAGTTCCCTGTATAAGTGTTGATATATTATTGTGCATCTGAGCAGTTAAAGGCATTTGTAGGTTTTGCTTGTTTGTTCTTGCTCACATGGAGATGGGTTGGTTTCCCGCACAGGACTCCCTGGTTGGGTAAAAGTGAAGCATTAAGTAAACAAGACTGTGGGAGGGAGGGGACTGCCTCCTGGAGTTTACCCACAAAAGACCCCCCCGTGCCTGGTTACAACAGAGCCAGATACGTTCTCATGGAAGCAAAGTGAAACTGCAGCCAGAGAGCTGCGGCACGGCCAGCGCACAGCTCATTTAGACTGATTACACAATGCGACCGAATGTTCTATCCAAAGGATAGGTGTGTGTGTGTGTGTGTGTGTGTGTGTGTGTGTGTGTGTGTACACTAGCGCACCTCACAACAAAGGAGCACAGAGGGCTCATTTACTGACATCTCCTGGTTCCAATTTAGGAGAAGCTCAGAGGGTCTGTTCCTCCATCTATTGTCTTTGTGCGACTGAATTGCACAACAGCCTTTACGCTAATATATACTGCACGTTATTGCTGCTCTCTTATGGTTATGACAACAATAACAAAGTTGTTTATGAGCAGCCTGGCTGGTAGGAGTTGTTGGGTCTCTCTATGTTTACAATACTGATTTGACCTTTTATGTCAAGCGCCTTGAGATAACGTCTGTTACGATTTGGTGCTATACAAATAAAATTGAATTGAATTGGCTGTTCAGTTTTTATCCTCAAGTCAAGTTTGGCCCAGAACTGCTTGAGAATAGATCACTGTGAGTCTGTGCAGACACTTCAGGGAGCGGAGCCTTGGTGAGCGAGGCCCCGTCAAGGAGTCAGGCAGCCAGACGCACAGCAGCCTCTGTGGACGTTAACCGCCCGACCCCCTGGGATGATGTCTGTAGAGGTCCAGGAGAAAATAGCAGGGGATCCTTCGGATGGGCTGATGACGCTCCTAATGTGTGACAGCTGCAAAAAAAACATGGACTTGGAAGACACAGATGAAGACGCCAAAAGAGTTTGTGGTGATCAGAGCCAACGATGGTGTCAGGGCGCTGTAAACGTTATCGTGTGATCCCCACAGCCAAGCTAATACATCACTTCCTGCCTCTGCCTGCTGCGCTCAGCGGCTCCGCCTCCTGTGTCAGTTATGCAGAGTGTGTGTTGCTGATGTAAATGCAGAAAACCTGTTGGTGAAGTCAGGAGCCAATTGTCAGACTTCTCCTGGATGTCATGTCCGAAAGTGGTGATGGAGGACGCAGGACTGAGGCCAGCGACCAGGTTGTGATTATGATGCTTTGGCTTGCCTTTAGAAGTGTCTGTATTTATTCAGTCTGTGCTCGTGCTGCACTTGCGTCAGGGGGTTTGGACCAATTTGTTGTTTCCTTACTTTTAACATAACTCACAGAAGAAAAGGCTTACGTGTAATAAGTCCTACATTGAAGTCTTCTGTTCACACTCTCACGACCTTCGAACAGCTCAGTGAAAGATCCTGGTCTTGATGAATGGGGTCACTCTGATTTTATATTTAGCAAAGGGTTTTATCAAACCGTTGTCGACTCAGTCACAGACATAATATTGAGTGTGAACCAAGGCCTACAGAGTCAGACTAAAATATTTTGGTTCAGCAGCTGGATGACATTTCTTTTAAGGATGTTTCTATCCATCCAGGGGGATTCATACATGGTCTGTTCCAGCATTCTCCAGCTGTCAAAGCAGCTGAAGTTATTGACAAGCTTGATTCATACAAACAAAAAGAAGAATACAGGTATCTCAAATCAATTTGTGTTACATACCCTTTAATTTTCCTGTCTACAGGATCAAAAGTATTTTCTATGCTGGTTCTTCTCACGCCAAACAGACACAGGAAGTGCCTCCGTGGGATGATTTAACGCTGTTGTTACCTCAGCTGGTCTGGATGCTGATTCGTACTAAGCTCCATGCAGGTCTGCTGCTCCAGTTCTTGGGCCCACTGACAGCAGCTCATGGAGGGCCCTTCAACAGTAAATATCTATAATCTCCGTCATGTACCAAGAACCCCCCCCCGGACCCTGACTCAAGCTCCGGTGCCCCTCTTCCGTGCCCCTGCCTCCGTAACTAAGCCAGGCCTAATGAACTTCCCTGCCTGCATTTATGGACTGTGTTTTAAAGGCCTCCCGGTGAAGGAGGGGGTGATGGTGTGAGGAGCAGGTAAGAGGGACGGCTGCAGGGCTTTTCTTCACAGTATCAGTCACATAATGGAAGCCTGACTTTGTGCATCGATAGAATGGATCATTTTATCTCTTAAGCCTCACACAGGTACTTCCTTGGATTCAGTCTTGTTCATCTTAAGAGTGTCGACTTTCAATCATCTCAAAAGTGTCTTTGTGGGCCTGAAGTCTAAACAGTGACACCGACAGTACTGACGCTCAGAAGGACCATGGAGCTGCAGTAAGTTGGTCAGGAGTTGTCCTCGGGCAAACACAGCCGCCAGGAAGTGCTTGTTACCTGCAGACTGAGCTGGAAGTCATTACTGCAGTGTCTTGCCTTTGGAGCTGGACTCATCACACACGTGTGTCCACTTGCGGCTGCTGGGTGTAGGCGAGGCTGAAGACAGGCGGAAGGATCCCTGAGTGGTGCAGAGAAAGGAGAGATGAAAGTGAAGAGTCTCTGTTAATGATGGAGGAGTTGAGAAAATGAAGGTTAGAAGTCTATTGGAGCTAACAGGACCGTGCTCTGTGGCCACGCCCTCTGGTGATGCCAGGAGCTATTGGGAAACATGTTTCTGCTTATCCATCCAGTCATGGTCGCTTTCTCTGCGCTGCAGCTTCCTAATAAATAGTGGACAGGGACACAGAAGAAGCAGAATGACAAGCATAGTACACATATTAATAAAGAATTCGGCAATGATGCCGTTGCATCATTTTTTTATTGTAATCAAATATCCTCTTAAACTGCTGCTTCTGACATTCATTTCTGGAATTCTTCCTTTACTTTATTACTCAGTCACCTATGTGATGTCATTAGATGGTCAGGGGCTGTTCACCTCTTCTCCTTCCAGTTCCTCAGAGGTCGGTCAGGATCCAAGCCAAACTGAGCGGACTATGGGCATGGTCGGAAATAAATGAACTTAGGAGGCTCGTTACAACATCAAAGTTAAGTTATTGCTGGTTATCACTCAGTAAGAGGAAACATTATAGAGGAGACGCCCCTCAGCTCCTGAGTAATCCAGCTTCACTTGGCCAACATGAAGAATATTTCGGTGGGGGTTTCAACCACAGAGCCATAACTGGACTGAAAATAGCATTTCTAGCCAAATGACTGTATGTCGCTTCATACAGTCACATTCACGTATCCCATCTCACACACCCCACGCTGCAGTCAACACGTTGTTAGCTAGAACAACAGCAAGCCAAACTAATTAAAACAATAACAAAAACCAAGGCCAGATGTTTACATAGACGTCTGGAAGTAAGATTGGTTTACTGATGAGGCTGCAGTATGAAGGCCTGTGGGCAGAACGGAGGAGGCCGTGTCCAAAACTGTATCAGTACATCAAATTAAATATAGATAATACAACTTTTTACTTTAACAGGATACATGGTTGTGTGAAAAAGCCAAAAGAACACCTGTACTGTATGTTTATAAAGAGATGTGCTAAACAGACATGGAAAGATTTGGCCGCTTTAGAGGAGAGTCACAAACTGTACACATGGTGTTAAAATAGTATAATAGAGTTGATGTGTTAGCAGACGCCCTTTAGCTTTCCTCTTGATTTGGGTTAACCAGCTCACATGTGTGAGCACTTTGTCTTCTTCCAAACTACCTACAGAAGAAAATAGCCCTTCATTTAAAAATTATTAATTTTTATGAGCAGATCATTACAAACTGCAAACTAGGACAAGGTCTCTGATGAACATCCTGTGAGGCATTAAACAGTCTGCAAAGATATTAAAAATGAGTGGATGATAAAATAAAGCTGAACAGGAAATCCCAAGCACTGGGGTCAACAAAAACAAGCAGCAAACAAGTGCAGGTTCATTACTGTGTCATAGTGAAGATTCACTAAGTAATTACATGTGCGCTTATAAAAACAAGACAAACTGTGTCAAATATTTTGAGACCCCTGGTTTCCTCGCTCCATTCCTCATGAGAACTTGATATTAGCTGTTCCTTCAGCTGTTGACTTGAAGTTAACATTTCCCACAGTCTTCAACACATGCGATCATACACTTCGAGGCCATGCGGGAGAGCTGTACAGGTTAGTCTGTCCATTTTAATCACACTTACACACACACATTCTATGTTTCTGTGGAGAATCAGCTGATGTGGGCCCATGTTTCTGTGTGTGTCCTTTAATGCCGGATCAGACTCTGAAGGCAATTATTCCCAGAGAGAGTGTCTGTTTGCAGAACTCAAATCATGCTCTTTCAGTAATCCCTTCATTTCCCCCCTCAACAACATGTGGCAAACAGCTTGTTGCCTTTGCCTTGCTGACAGGGAAACCAAATCAACACAGAGTCACTCTGAGAGAGGAGAGCATATAATTACTTTGGCTTGCTTCATCTGTCTGGTTTTTGTGTTGTCCTGAACATAAAGGTTCACAAATTCCCTGTGGAACTATATATATATATACTGTATCAGTGTCAGAATGTATTTAGTTCTCCAAACCCCAGTGAGTCCATACGCAATATACTATGCTGTTTCATTGTATAGAAAATAGGTGAAATAACTTCACTGTTGATGTTTCCTTGTCATTAACAAATCCCCCATGATCAATGTAAATAAAGTCACAAGTGGTTTAGTTTATTGGCCACCGACATCTTTCCAAAATCCTTTATTTAATTTCTGGGCCACACACTATTAGTCTTTACTAGATATCTACATTACTCCACCAGCGTTCAGTGTCATGCCTATGGATGACACTTGACTCCATTGCCCCTAAAAATACCATAAACCAATAAAATAAACAAGAGACAAAGTTTACAGTTTAAGCAAACTGTTTTTATGATTCCTTTAATGACTGTAAACTTGAAATCATAAAACCAAACCCCTGAATAACTCCCCCATGCTGACTGTAACGGACATTTTTCCTTCATTTCTCATAATTTCATAACATTTAGGAAACCTGACGCAATAAATGTAGTTGATTGACATTTTTTTAATATGCAAGACGCACATGCACATATGAAACATTGATTTAAATAAAACTACACCTAAAATTGGTTTCTTTTAATAAAATGTATTGATGAGGACCTTTAGGTGTCGTTTAAGTCCCGCCCCCCTCCCCTCCTCCTCCTCCCCGGGAATATCTTTTGGGCACCGTCGCAGAATGATGACGTAGAATCATGGTTCCCGGTGCTGCTGTGAGTTGTTGAAGTAAAACAAACGACAGGTGAGATTTTCTCCGTCGAACAAACCGCGGGCCCGACACACTGAGGCCATGGGTGGGATAGAGAGGGGTGCTGCTGCTGGTGGAGTCGCGGGGCTGGTGCCTGTGAAGAAAACAGGGGCCGCCATAGAATGTTTAGCAAGTGTGTGAAGCGGCAGCGACTCAGCCCCTCCTCCTCCTCACCGCAGGCTCACGCGCTGAACAACAATATGAGCGTGAAGCTGTCAAACAACGTCATGACATTTATTAAAAACAAAGCGCGCCATGGTCCACCTGTCATCAGATTCAGCGATAACAACAGAAACGGTTTTCACCTGTGTCCTGGAGCCATGCTGCGAATTGTGATTCTGCTGGAATGACGATCCGCAGATTCTCAATCAACATGACGCTAAATCTGCGCGGCGATGTCGCAGACGGTTGAATTCGAGTTGAATTGGCTGAAATGCATAATCGACAGTTGGATTGTGGTCGAATCCTGTTGCTGAAAGAGTATACGCTTACAGGGCTGCACGCAGATATAAATGATTTGAAACTACTCTATGTTAATGAGCTGCCCCCACAGAGAATTAAAGTGAATGTGTGTGAAGGTAAAAATTACGTTTTTTTTTTGACAGAGGTCAAGCTGAATGTTTTTTAATGCTGGTTGAAATATGTAGGAGTGGCTGAACAAACAGAAGAAAAACACATGGAAAACAATCATGTGAATCAGCAGCATCTGCTTCAGGTTCCCTCAGCTAAGCAAACATTAAGCCATATTTATTAATGCCTGTCCCCTTTCCTTCTGTTGTGTGAGGGAGAGCCAAACACACCAAACAACAGCTTCCATAATCGCCAAGGATTAACTGAGGACAGAAAACTAAGGTCAAGTTTAGCAAAAGTTTAGCAAAAGTCTTAGCAAAACTGATGCAAAATTAAAAGCAGAAGTGATTGGTCTCTGTAGTCATTCTCTCAGTGTTTGTAGATGGACAGAATGCTGACGACAGATCTACTCATTGATTATCTTACCAGAAAAATGTTGTGGGGCTTATCTCCTTGTCTCCTCTTGTTTTTAAGGCTGCCTGTATTTAATAACTAGTAAGACCACAAATCAGTCAGCAGTGATCAAATTACCATTGTTACAGTTCCTCACTCTGAAGTTCAGATATCTTTCAGTCAGAACAGCCAAGTGGAAGAACTGACTCGCCAGCCAGTCAACCATAATCATTGTATAAATGTATAAATGTATTTCCCCCAAAATGAAGGCCGTGACCTCAGTGTCCTCCGTCACTACTCTCTGTCCCTGCCTGCGATGCAGAGAATCATTCATTTTCCCCTTCAAATTAGATGTTGCTCGTTCGGCACGTAGATCTCGTGAAGCAGGTGTGAAAAGGATGTTGTTAAAAGACGAAGCTGCTGTTGTGCTCTGCAGGGACATGTGTCTGGCTGAGTTAGGAAGCGCGCTGCCGTGGTCAGTCATTAGTATCCAGCTAACTGGGGTGCGAGCTTCTCTGCTTCACCTTGCTCAGCCTGTACTTACACCTAATGAGAGGTTGTGTATTAGTGCATTACAGTGCTTACCGCTCTGATGACACCGTTTGTGTGGAGCTGGACTAATCATTTACTGAGCCCTGCTCAGTTTGGTCATTACACGGCCAAATGGCACTAAAGAAAACCAGTGTTTAACAATTATATAAGCCTCCTTTTGACATGAGCTCTGCACATTTTTCAGTGAAGTGAACAGATAATTATTGCCTGGTTGTTTAGAAACAAGTGTTTGATTCTTTCTATTATATGTTATTGTATGTTATTGCTCCAATAATTAGAATCAGATTCAGAAAACTTTATTTATCTCCAGTGGGGACAAATACAGAAAAATGGAATAATAAAAAATATACATGGAACTATACCATAGACATCTGGCTAAAGTGGCTTAGGTGCCCATGTAAACATTGTTTGAAGGAATTGTGTTTATATATATATACGCATATTATTGCAGAAGTAGTATCATTAATAAAAGAAGTTAAATCAAAAATTAGCCATTTCACACTGTCAAGACAAAGCAATATGACTACAAATGTTTTTTAATGATCTCTATTGCACTGGGGTCTGTTTATGATCTATGATTTTATATATATATATATATATATATGTATATATAAAACTAATCGTAGCTACTTACTTTGCATCAAGCAAATATATTATAAATTTATTTTCGAAATGTAATAAATAAGAATTTAAATTAAGACGACAGTGACCAGATTCTTAAACTGCTTGATAGCATGATATTGTTAGGGTTTAGTGTATCTCATATCCTGCACATTTTTCTTTATGTAGAAGTCATAGTTTGTATTTCATTTATTTTTGACTAGCAGGCATTCTGTGTGGATGGCAGAGTCAGAACTGTCACTGTACAGGGAGCACTTTCTTTGTACATATGACAATAAACACTTTGAATCTTCACCCTCTAACATTCGTGCTGGCAGCTCTGAAAAGGCAAACAACAGCCAGACCTTGTGTGTTTCCTCTTTTGGAGGCCTCTCATGGCCAAGACTGGTGGGGTCCCGAATGTTTTATGGATCCGTTCCCTCTGTACAGCCTCAATATGTCTTTTATTCTGTCTATAATTGAATTGCTGGGCCCCCTGCTGAATGCTGCTGCACAGCTCCATTCACAGCACATCAACAGTCACTGCTAAAACCAGACCCACAGTCAGGCGGCTGAGTCACTTCGCAGGATGCTGGAAGCTGTGTTGAGGGGAGGTGAAGCCTCGACTGGCGCATGAACGGCAGGCTGCAACAGATGTCAGGAATATGATTTAAGGTCAGCAGGAGTGATGACAGGTGCTCACCGGCTCTGCGCACCTCCACCACTTACGGCTGGCAGCTCCCTCCACCAGTCATGAGTCTGTGAACAGACTCCCTTTGAGTGTTTCAGTCTGAAGCAACGTGCTCAGTACAAACACCCTGAGGAAAGAACAAATAAGTTCAGGATGACTTTAATTTGATTAAAAAAAGACACAGTCAGCCAGTGAAGTAGAATCTAGGGCATTAGCATTGTATTTTAGTTTTCCCATCTTTGTCTAACAAATTTTGGCTTCAAGGAGAAATAAGGTTGTGATTATGTGTTTGTACGTGTCCCATCTGGAGCTTGTGTTTTGTGACGTAGCAATGACGTCGAAGAATTTCTTGGAGTGCTGATGAGTTTCAGGAGCTTTGGGAGCAGTGTTCTAGGACAGGTGCTCCTTTGACCAAATGGCTTTATAGACTTTTTATGTTTGATGGCCTCAAGCTTGTTAAAAAAAATACACACAAAGGATATTAATGAAGGGAAAGACTGCAAGTGGTGAGGTTTCACTAACAAACAGAAAAACCTGAAATGATGGTGAATGGTGAAAGCAAGGGAGTGTCATGTTTAAGTGGCTGAACATCGAATTAAATTAAACTGTTTCATTTATTCTGCAGAAATGCACACATCGGTGCGTGAAATGCACGTCTCCTCTCAGCCTGACTCCGCCTACTTCCTGCGGGTGGATTGGAGGGAGCCGGGCCTAGGCGCAGGCTTCCAGTTGGTGCTGACTGATGGACAGGGAGCATGGAGAGGAGAAGGTAAAGACTTCACCCAGAATGACCTTACAGCACGTCATGGCACGTTTTACACGTCTGGCCTGGTAGATTTTCACCCGCCTGATATTTGGACGACCACACCTGTTTGACCACACACGCCTTTCCCACTTGACCTGTGCTCATTTCAGAGAGCCCCGTCGTTGACCCTGCCAGCTGCTCTGACAGCTACAGGCAGCCACAGATTTATTAGTGTCACCCACAGCAGCCTGAACCCTCTCAGGCCAAGATTCTCCAAGCCGAGCTGGAACCCAAGCTGGCTCATAGCAGATGCTGCCGGTTAGGGTGCAGCCATTCATTTGCTAACACTCATGTTTAATACAGCAGAGAGATATGTCACAGTCCTGAAGACAGCAGAGTGTATTAGTTGGCAATAAAAAGTATAGTGCTCTCCAAAAGACATAGGAGCCAAAGCATAATGCCTGAGCTATAGATCATATTAAATATTCCATTTCTTAATAAGTAAAAACGTACATAATTCTCTAAAACTGTCTGACAAGTTCCCTTAGAGATTACGTCTCCCTCCTGGTATTTTCTTTTCTTTGTTGAGGTAACCGGGGAGTTTTGATTGAGCGTTTCACAGATTTCTATCTGCCATCTTGTGTGATTGTGCACTCTAACCTGTTAGTTTTAACAGGCCTCTCCTTTGACCTTGGATATCAACAAGGGGCTTTCACTCGTGTTACAGCGTCTGAAGGCATGTTTATCTTTCAGTAGTCTTTTTTTTCTGAGGGTTAGGGTTTCTGAGCAGCTGCTGTTGAGAAGCAGACCCATTGTTCAGTCTAAATTGCCCATAGGTGTGAATCGGTCTTGTCCAGCGTGAACCCCCACCTTGAAAGAACCTTAAGTTATCCTTGGTGCCATGTTATCTGTGGAACTCTTGGAGCTATTTGATTGTATATGCTTGCACACTGCCCATATTCACATATACATACTGTCTTGTGTAGCTGGGTAATTCAGGGCCACCCCTGTGTTTGTGTCCCGTGTGCAGTGAGTGACGCAGATCTGTGTGAGGAGGCGCGGGAGCTGGAGATGCAGAAGGAGAGATACGTCCATGACCTCCAGCAAGCGCTCACAGGGACAGAGAGCTCCATCGCCTACAGCTTCACCCTGACGCCGTCTCCACCAAGCCACAGCTCACCAGTCACACTGGCGTACGAGAGGGTGCAGAAGGAGATCTCGGTGAGTGCCACACAAACAGGTCTGATAACTGCTGGAGATGATATATGACCATGTTCCACTCTGGCCTTATGGTGAGACATGTTTGTGTCAGTGTGTTTATTTAACATTCTCTCTGCTGGCCCTGATGAGGCGCAAGGTTTACTTAAAGAACGGTGGGTTAGTAAAACATCAGTAAAACGTGAAGGTGACTGTTGATGTTCAGAGTGAACACTGTTGATGTTTCACATGATGTCAGTGCTGCGTTCACTGTACATAATGCTGCACCTTCATTTACCACAGCTGTTTAAAAGCTCCAGAGAAAAGTGCACCGATGCTTGTTTTTATTTTCCTGACTGAACCCAGGAAGTGACGAATGGCATGAAAGTTGCGTCTGCGCTGACCTTCAGCTGGTAATGTTTTTCTAGGAACCTGAGTGGAGTCCTGGATTCGTGTGACGGTATCAGTGTTAGCTCACCACAGACGTGCAGTCAATTAACCCATCTGAAAGAACAGTAACTGCAAAGAATCATTGTAATTCTTCGGGCAGAGAATTTCAAGTGGCTCAGGTTGTTGTAGCTTTCACCAACATGAGTTGTGTGAGGGTCATAAATAATCTGCATTTCATCACAAATACATTTCAGTTGAGCCCTCACAGCCGTGGTAAATTGTTTGTGCATTCAACCCTGAGCTGATTTATATCGCAACAGATAATTAATTTATATGCAGTGTAAATGTATAGATTTTTTTAAAACTTAACTACACAAGAATCTGGAGTCTTTTTACAATGGTTTGTTTTGGATGAAGACAAATGATAATGACAAATGGTTTGTATTGGTTTCAATTCTACTTTGGACCATTAGAATTGTTCTGGGAAAAAGACTGTTGATAAGAGATCTTAACCTCTAGTAAACTGGTGCTGACCAGACTTCACAACTCTAAGGGTCTTTGGCAATTTACTGAGTAATCACTGTTTAGGGTTCAGTCGTGTGAACACATTCTTGATGTTGACGCAGAACCCCTGTTTCCATGGTAACTGTGACAGAACGGAATTGGGAAATGTGTCTCTTGGGGTAAAAGGGAAATGAATCAATCGCGTTTTTTAAAAAAATGTGTGTTTTTACAGAAGTGTACTGTTATGTGTCACCAGAGCGTTTCTCCTGCTCACCATCAAATTCAAAAGTCATAAAGTTATGAGTCATAATGAAAGGTTTCTGTCTTATTCCTGGCCCTTCCCCTTTAATCGCAGTCCCTGGTCACCTCAGAGGCTCACACACACACACAGGTGTTACGTGAGGTGGTTAGCATACCATGCGTGTGTTTGTGCTCATGCAGTCTGTCAGCGTGTGCTCTGCACCATGTGTATGACGTGTTTCTTTGGGATGATGGAGACATGTGGTATCAATGTTTCACAAGTGTTTCCTGTTGTTGGATCAGTTGACATCAAGGGATTTATGTGTAAGCTTTCTTCAGCTGATCCGGTTTGGGTAGTAAAACAAGAATCAGATGGTCGTAGTGAGCATGACCCAGTGAATCAGTTTACCCAACACAAATGATGGAGAAGATAAAGACTGCTTATAGGAATCTTTCTTCACACTACATGGTGGGAACGTTCCAGTTTTGTTTGTGAAACTGGAATTCAGCAAATATCCTGTTATGCATTGTACATCCGCTATTGGCAATTTACAACTGGTATAGTTTTTGTTGAAGAAGGTTTACTTATAAAATCTTTTTTTCTTATCTGTTTATATATGTTTGTCATATGAAACTAGCCCAGAAGTGCTTTGAGTGGTCATCAACACAAAAACATATTTTTTTATTTTGAGCATACATCCCAGGCATCGTAACACAGTTATGACTTAGACTGGAGCGGTTCCCATTATTAACCTGTGAAGGTTGAACTCCTGTGCGTAAGAGTGTCTTAATGTGTTCAAGATTCACCAGCTCGATATTAACGTCAGTAAATTTACAATAGATGGAGCTGCCCTCGGAGGTTTCTCCCTAAATAAAAGTGTCCAGTAGTTATTCAGTGTCGACCTGTGAGCAACAAGCAGCTTTTGAATGAGAAGCGTCTCTATGACAACATGAGAAACTTTTTCCAACAGCCAACATGCAGCCATCTCAGGCTGTTTCTCAACATCCACTCTGGCCAGATGCTTTACTGCCAGATGCCTCTGAGCCAAAGCACCTATGTTCAGCAAAACTCTGAGCATTGAAAACGTAATACTTACTACTGTGTATAGGATGAGGCAACACCCTTAAGGGCTCTGAAGGGGTTTTCCATATTGAGCACTATTTTAGCTGGCTGTGTAGTCTAAGGTTATTTATTTAACATTTCTAAGAGGTGGTGAAGTAACGACTGGCAAATATTACACTGTTGTGAATAACCCAATCAGACAGGGACAGACAGGGTGAGGAGGCGTGGGACAGAGAAGAAGGAAAAAAAAGAGATCTGATTTAAGGATTTAAATAGAGATTAAATAATAATCAATGGTTATGTTATTGTTATGAACACAGATAATTAGGGAGTGTGATGTGATGGAAATTTTACAACAGTAAGGTGACAGTGATTAAATAATCCTCTGAGATCTGTTTATCTGGATACAGCCTTATCCAACATGGCGTGCTTCATTAGAGAATTCAATATGTGTCCTACATGTAATAATATAGTTTTTATCTTTGTATTTACATTCATGTCGTTTGGAGATCTTTGCTGGTTTGTTTATTTTCCACTAAAAAGGTTGATGGATTCCATAATCTCCCATGCCGTTTAGCAGTATATAGCAATATCTGTTGCTTTAGTCACTGCAGATTTACTTGTCAAAAACAACTGTAGGTTTTAGTTAGCATCATTGATGCGATCTGTTTTACTTTGTTGAGAGTGTTCCCCTGGCGGGGTTTGGGTTGACCCTCCTCTGTCCCTTCACATAAATACACCACAGCTGCCATTTGGTGAAAGTCTGTGGGCAGCCGTGAAAACACTGAAATTGATAAGCCAGTGTAAAGCCAACCATGGACATTGTGAGTTTTAAGATTTTTACTGTCTTCCTTTCCCTTACTGCAGTTCAGGCTGGGTTCTGTTCTGCTGAAGTCTGTCCCGGAGCCGGCCGAGGCCGTGAGGGAATTACTGATTCACAGTGTGCAGAGGGGAAATACACTGGAGCACCAGAACCAGGACCTAGAGGAGGAGAACCGGAAACTAAGACAAGAACATCAAAGCATCACTGCAGAGTAAACACATTAAGCACACATGTTACACACAGCAACCAGCCTCTCCTCTACAAGGAATCAAAACCAATACCCTTTCTGCAGTTTCTAAGGAAAAGTAAACTGAAAGTTGGCTGGCAGGGGGGTGGGGTGGGGTGGGGTGTATATCTGGGATATTTCAAGCACATTTGTTTTTAAAGCCTACCTATGATGTTAAGAGGTGACTTGCATATGTTTCTGTGTCTCTGTATTTCTAAGCATGAAGCGATATGTTGGTGGTAAAGAGGCCCTGGAGACAGAGCTCTACTCTCGATTTGTCCTTGTCCTGAATGAGAAGAAAGCAAAGATCCGCAGTCTGCAGGAAACTGTCTCACAACTGCAGGAATCCAGGTTCACAGCTTCTAACAACTGGATGTTTTTTGAAAGTTTAGTGAATTTCTCACCTGTTGTGCTTCATGTTGTAGACCACACAGAATAATTTCATTCTCTTGCTTGTGTTACTGAAGTTCCAAGGGAGAGAAAAATAAGGATTCCGTGAAATCAGACCAAACGGCAGCTGAAGAGGATGAATATGGAGGGAGCACTGACGAGGAGGAGCCAGAGGAGGTGAAGGGCTCTGCAGCCTCCACTTTACAATCCCGGGGTAAGATTGCTGCTTCTGGCTTTTACCTCAACTGCAGATAAGCTCAAAAAGCTCCTTCTTATCTTTTTTTAAACAGTTACAAACTAAACTCTAAAGAGTAAAACATACGCATGTCATTTAAACCTGAGAAAACAAATTTGATTTGGCTCATAATGTGACTGAGCAACTGTTTATGGATGTGTCTCGGTAGGTAGGGCGGAGGCTGGTTGGCTGGAGAGAAATAATTTCTTAATATGATTCTCAATAACAGCAGCTTGTGTCGGAGTTTTGCTACTATGCGGTTGTTCAATGACTAAAGTCAAAATTCTCCATATTACCTCATAGTTTCTATTTCTGTCATAGTTTCTATTTCAGATTCCATTAGAACATTCACTTTTCCAGGAGCCCTAGTTCCAGGACTCAGTTTTTATGTCCAGGCATTTCTCTAAGCCAACATGATGACAGTTGAGTTTTCGAAAGGAAACATTCCCAGATCATCTACAGAGAGTATTTCATTCTGTCATTTGAGAGGATTAGTCAACACTAAATCCCACAGGGCAGAAAATGGCGGGTGCAGGTGTTCTGACTTGGCCGATGGGAAACACCTGCTGAGATGTCAGCGTTTGGGGAGTGTGCTTCAAAGTCGCCGAGAGCAGAGCAATAACCCAACTTACTGCAAAACACGTAATATTAGTGCTATAAAGTAGTTGGAAACATCTAAATATATGTTTTCCCAAGTATTTTTGTATAAAGTAATTTTTGACTTTTGTAACATATGAGTATGATTTATTTTTGCCGTTGTCATGAGAACCGAGTGTGTTTGCACCATTTCTGTGTTTTTTCAAGTCCAGAAACTAAGCATGACATCACCAGGGGGTATTATGTAATGCAAAGTAGCGAGCCTGCGAAACTGACGTCCCAAAACACCTTTGAAAACAAGCAGCTACCGAGGCTGACGTTACACTTCATCAGCCTCTGCACCTCTGCTCCAGCGTGGCCCGGCTGGAGTTCACATGTTGTCAGCAGGAGGATGGATGCTTCGTGTGCTGGCGTGTGTTGAAGATGGATGTGAGCAGAACAGAAGTCACTTATCACGTAACTGAGACAGACTTTCCCCTGCTTTCAGTTCACTTTTTTTTTCAATTTCTCAAGTTTTGAATCCACCCCAAATACGTCGGGTTTGTGTGATGCATTTATGCATTTTTTGTTTTGTGGTGACGCACACGCCGGTGCTTCCTGGGGCTTCCCCTGCTTCTCTATGGGAGAATGCTCTCAGGATTTGTATTGTTTCTGTTGCCAGGCAATAAGTCAGGTTGCGGCACGTTGTTAGTTATTTCCATCAGGTTGAGGGAGAACAGGGTAGGGAAGAGGAGGAGGCGGCAGTGTGTTTGTCATTATGGTTTGTGTTTTGTGTTCCTATTTAGTGTGTAGAGTTTTGAAAATGTGAGCATGTTATTTAGTATAGCTGTGTTTCTCACTGGGTTCTTATGGTGTGAATAAAAGATGTTAAGTGCATGGTCCACATAGGTTGGCATCATGGTTAGTCTGATCCAGACCCTCATTCCAATCTGAACTGATTTTCAGCCTCATGTACTGCATTGAAAGCCAAAACCCTCATGCCTCCAGTTGATGCGTTTCCAACCCCACAGTAAAGACCAGACCTTATTTTAGGGAAGCAGAGCGCCGCGCCGTGCTTCAGACTGAAGCATCAGCATGCATCTAACACAGGTGAAAGTGAATGATCTAGGCACACCTGATGATCTCTCACGATTTCTCAGATTTTGGGAAGCAGTGCGGTTCTGCTCCCAGATAAGAGCAATGAAATTATGACTGGGAATGAGATTAATCTTGAAGTTGGACTTCTGCTTACCAAACCAAAAGTCTGAATTGTCTATTGATCCTCAACATTTCGAACAGAAACCCTGCCTCTCAGATGGTTGTGCAGAGCCGGGGACAGAGGCGGCAGTACGCATTTTATGATTTAAGATAATGATTCAATGTTTCATGCTCTCCTCAGACTCCACACCGAGCCCACTGGATGGCGACCTGAAGGATCTCATAGACGTGGCCCCCTGTCGCAAACGTCGCTTCCGTCACCGCCAGGCCGCGGACCCTGCGCTGAAAAGACCAAACCCACAGTCCTCCCATGGGAAGAGGTAGGAGTCTGTCTGCTCAGCATTTCTACCAGTTTGTCATGTGTTGCTGTAGTTTTGTTGAGACATGGTGTGAAAAGTAATTCCCCTGCTTTATGATGTCAGTTAATGCCTTTTCTGGAACAGTTTACTGGCCTGGTAGTGCATAAACCGTTCATACAGTTTGTTCATGAAGGGTGTGACACCTCCAGCCTTAAATAGCACGAGCCAGTGCACATCTATTTAAATACAGTTTATTGTTACGAGTTAAAACAAACTCCTTCTTTTACTGTCGAGAAATAAATACTTAGTTTCTGTCTTGATGTCTTTGTGAATCCCTTCCGTTTGTCTCATCTTTTCCTTGCTCTCAGCCCCCCCCCCACCCCTTTCTCCCCACCCCCCTCCAACCACACTTGTCTTGACCCCCCCCCCACCCCTTTCTCCCCACCCCCCTCCAACCACACTTGTCTTGAACGGGAAAATCAAACATCATAAAAGTTCCATGGCAGGGATCTTCTTTATGTTGGGCAATTACCCCTAATCTGCAGCAGCTCGCTATGATTTTAACCTTTGGACCTGATCATTCACAACCCCCCCCCCCCCCCCCCCCCCCCCCCCCCCCCCCCCCCAAAACACACACACACACACACTAAATTGCTGTTGAGCTGTACGTGAAGTGCACACAGGGCTAAAGGAGCAGTAGAGCTAATCACATTTGTATGGAAGCAGTCAGTCGTAAACCAGGGACTGACCACAACACAATCAGTGATGTAAATATGTGAAGAGATGTGGAGAGCAAAGTGTTTCACAGGGAATGGGTGCATGTAAACCTCCCACTGTGATGGTTTTTCATTTCTTTATCTTATAAAGGGAAAGTGTCACATTGCAAGGTGAAGACAACTGTGATGATGCAGTGTTGATGAAGTACAAATGCTTTGTAACTGTAAATCTTTCATCTGTACTGTAACTTGGGTATTAATATATTTTTCTGATGACTTTGTAGTTCTACTTCTGCATTTGAACCCAAAGATCTGTCAGTTCTCTGCACCAGCTCTGTGCAGGTTGTTAACAAAAGAGGAAAACCATCCTTGTTGGTGTGCCTACAGTTATTAAACAGCCATCGTGTTTTTGTTATAATCGAAAGTGAAAATTCCTCTTACTTTTGTCACTGAAGTACATTTCAGTGCTCATGCTCTTACTTTTAATTGCATAAAGGCATTAAATCAGTTCCTCTGTGTTCATTTTACACGTGTATCTGTACTTTTACAACAGAATGTGAGCACTTTTGCCACCTGCGGTTATGAATGTTGAAGGCTCTATAAAAGCAGTGGTCAGTAGTGTGAGGTGAACTGGAGCTGTCACAGTGTCAGAGGCAGTTTTTATGACCAAGCCTAAACATGTCACCACACACTGAGCTACATCCAGTGTGTGGCATGTTTTGCCATAGAGGACTGCAGGAACTTAACTACATCACTGAACTGAACTGAAGAGAAGTGCACTTTGGTTTGACCATCCACTGGTGTCCCCTTCTTTTGCGGCCAAGAGAAAGCCCAGCTGCACACCTTTAGGGCGTCACTGCATTCCTGCTAATATCAAATTCAGCTCTCGCGGTTTATTGGCGATAAAAGACCAGTGTTGTCCTGCAGGTTTATGATTTCTGCTGCTGGGCTTCAGCCTCTTCAAGATTCTGTCTTCTCTATCGGGCTGTCTGTTTTATCTCTTTAACCACACAAACACATGCTGCCGTGGCTTTAGGCGGGCCAGCTGGGGATGAGACGATCGCTAGAGCCGGCCTCAGGAGACAAGACTTCTTTTCCATCCTGCATTTTTATGTGAATGCGCAGCTTCACTAATGAGTTTTCGGAAAACATCAGGAAGCTGCATCAGTTCACATGTTGTCGTGCGTTCACGGTATAGTCTTTATTGTTGAAACTCTTACACTGTAGCGTGGGAAAATTATAGGGTATAACAAAACATATTTTCTCACTTAGCTCTCAGAGGTGAGCTCTTGAGAGGTATCTCTCAATGCAGAGAGTTGTGGTTTTCATTTGTCAGTGGACTGAGACATCCAGTCTCCAGAACAAAGGAAGGTTGTCTCTTTGACCTTTATTGACGACAACATTTTTATGTATTTTGTAGAAAAGGTTAACAAAATAAAGGTACTTGAGGTACTACTCTTTTCTTTGATCACAGGAGTAGGGGTGTCTGTGCACAAGGCTCCAACAGCACATCTGTTTGGTGGTGCTGGCTGCATTGACACCTCTTCAGAAACTTCAGAAACGCTGGAGAGCTGGTGGATGAAGGCTTTAACAGCACTAACTTCATCCACACTTGACATGTTGGGTTAGAGAGATCGATCTCTGATGTCTCATACCATATATTTACCTATTTACACCTGGGTACAAAATAACTCGACAATGCGTAGACGGATTTTGATCAGTCAGGTGTAGTTCAAGGTCATCTACAATATCTATTTCTCTGCACAGGCCGTCTAAATTTATCATCTCCAGCACATATTTACAAATCACATTTTGCTGCATCGGCGTTAACAAGGTGCAACATCCATGGATGGAAGTTTTGAGTGTTTGCGTAGTTATGCTGTAGATCAAATCACACACCACAGTCAGCTGCCATTACAACCCAGCATGTGGCAGCAGGATCATTCAGTTGCCTTTTAGCTGTTAGCTTTGTGGTTGGGTTATTTTTGAATCTTGACTCTGGATCTACAGTAAGAACTGAAGACTGTCCCCTGAATTGAGCAACTGACTCTTTATGGGAGAACTTTGGGGCATATTCACTGCAGGGTAACTGTGTTTATTTATAGTTTGGTTAACCAAATCCTTACGTTTCTTAGACATTGTTGCGTTATGCTCTGGTCTTCACCCAGCAGGGGGGTTGGGGTTCTTGGACACGCAGTGAGGAGCCAAAGTCAGCCACTGATCTCAAAGAACAAGTTTCTTCATTTCTCCTCTGTGTTGTTTCTAGAATCGCTGCTGAGTCAGACGATCACACAGCTCTAAAGCTTTTCTGCCACACATCCAAAAACTTGTGCCCATGTCTCCCTTGGGCCAAGTTTTCATTTGAGACTCAGCCATTTAGAAATTCTTCCAAAGCAATGTCTCAATGTGACATTGAGTCTGTAGCTGCCCAATAGGGGTAAACATATCGTGTCCAAGCTCCTCTTAGTACCAGTGACTGTGCCACATGCAGATGGCTGTAAGTGGTGCCATCCATCCCCAACTGCTGTCAGTAGTTGGTAGTTTTGCCCATTACAGGCTCATTACCAACACTGACTGTGAGCCTCTGAGCAGCTGTGGTGGGATGTTTGATGACTGCAGAAGCTGCCACCCCCCACCCACCCCCCTGAGCTGGCAAACGCTCGCAGTGAAAGAGAGGCCTTTGTCTGAGATGGCTAACTTGGGGGGCTGCAGTTGTTGGCAGCCCTACACCCAGCTATTGTTTTTGGCCATTTCCATGATATTGCTCAACTCACTCACCTTCCTGTGATACCTCCATACTGTTCTGCCTGTGTCTCATTCAGAGAGGAGACAGAGAGGAGGAACAGAGGGGAGAACAGACCATTATGGGAGTGAAAGAGCCTACAGAGAGTTAAATGAAGTCCATATGAACAGAGGACAAGGATGACTAATTACAGGGATTGCACAACATCTCGGGAGATAAACTGCCTCGCTTCCACCTCAGAGCCTACACGAGTAGTGTTGCCACTAAACAAAGACATGTTCATCCAGCTCTAAAGGGGCAAACTATTTCCTCTGCAGCTCTGCTGGTTTATAATATAATATATACTTAAAGGTACATGTTAATTACTGAGCTTAAGAGATGATGATAACTGACTCCTGCTCTTTAGAGAATACACAAGATTCTATATCCATAAATTCATTTCAGGCTTTATCAGCTATATAGTCATTTAACAATTCAATCATTTTCTTTTTGTTGATATATTGTGTTTATCTGACCATCGGATCTTCAGAAGTGTCAGTGTACTGTAAGGAAAAAAACTTGCAGTGAGCCACTCTCTCTCCTCACAGGTCCTGGCTCTGTGAGCTATCAAACATTGCTCCAAGCCATAACAGATAATCACTGCAAGACACGACACTTGCAGGGCTTTAAGTACGTGTTTGCATTTTGCTTTACACTGAGATCAGCACCATTATACGTTGTTGTGATCTGTGGCTCTTGAACATGATGCCACTAATCTGTGGAACCTGTAATCTCTGTGTAACATCTGAATATAGTAGTAAGTAGTTTGACTCACGGCACTGGACCCTCCTACAAGGATCGATACTAAGATATAGGGAGAAAAACATGTTTATCCGGCTCTAATTTTGTGTGAAAACTGATAACTTATTTGCATTACATTTTTCTAAGTGATTTATTTATCCAATCCTATCCTTGTTTCAGGTGACATTGATTTCAAGTATTTTGAAACACTTCTAATGTTGTAGCTGTGGACAAACTTGTGCATTCTGCGGATTTACCTTGTCACACATTTCATGTGCAGATTCTTTCTAGCTAGTGGCTAGCCAGTAACTCATATAATATTGCAGTGTCAATAATTGTTGGTCGATTTGGAAACGCGTGATCAAAATGTTTAAACTGGACAAGTACTAAACTACTACTATAATTACTACTAGAAACATATTTAGGGGACGAATGATGTGATTCAGAATCATATAGTCTGAATGTTCCTAAAGCTTCTGCTCCAGCTAAACACAAAAATAATGGCAGGTAAAATCATAGATGTTGACCAGTTTGAAATTAATACAAAACACCCCAGCAATGTTGCCACACACCAGTTTCGATATTGAAACTGTTGAGGGTTCTTACCTTCCATAAATGTCGGGTTGCAGGTGGCTGAGGCCTGGACAACTTTCGGGCCGTTAAAGTCTCTGCTGCGGAGGTCACATGTTTATGTTTAAAGCACAACCACACTGCCCTCGGCCCTTATCACCTGGTGCTCTTTTGACATCTCTGACGTGTACAGTTTTGGTGTGGGGAGGTCTGTTATGTTAACTCCACCAACACTCCCACTCTCTGCAAGTGAATTGTGCTGAGGAGCTCCTGCTGGTTTTTCTCAGACAATCTGCTGAATTTATACAAGGGGACTGGCTGGAGATAGGCAACAAATAGTCTATCTCTTACTCTTACATGTTGTCCCTTGAGAGGAATGTTCAGAGGTTCTCCCGAGTTTAGTGCATGTGTGGAAGCGGCTTGTTCAGAACAGAGTTAGGGTTTAAGAGGTAAAGAGCCAAATCCAATCCAATGACAAGTGTCAGCGGCCTGAATATCTGGCACTGGAAGCAGTGGTGCTGCACTTCAGCCTTAGGTGCTTTTGCGCAGTGTGTATGAATGCCACTCTTGACTCCTCAAGAATTCATCAGAGCTCATTTAATATCATGGTGTAAATGAGTCCAATTTGAATGTTGAGGCTTCTGGACACTTGGATGACACCATTTTTTTTTTAAATCCATTACATTTAGCTGTAAAGTTGTTTACTCCTGAAACTGCAAGTGCTTCACCCACCCCTCTATCGGCAGTGTTGGAGTAGATTATGTAGTAGATAACTATCCCTTAAGAAATGTTGCTTACAATTTGCAACATGGGAAAGCGTTAGCCCCTCACCAAAGTGGCATGATATTTAACAGCCGCAGTCAAATTGAATTAGAGTCGATGATCGTGGCAATGTCACATCAATGATTTCCAAATTGCATAATATGTTACATAAAAGAGCCATAAACTAAAATATGTTCGAAGAAGTGCATGCATCTTTATACTGGACAGAGATGTTAATGCAGATTATAGATATTTTGTACCAGAAATTAAATCATCCTCAACATTATTCATTGCAGTGCGGAGAAGGAGACGTCTCTCGGCAGAGCAGTTACATCCGACACTGTATAAAAAAAACAAAACCAGTAGCATTTTGTTTTTTTGTCAGAATTTGGTGAACTGAACCTTATTGTTCATCTGGATGAAACTAATTCTTCTGGCCAACTTGGTGGAAAAGTGAACCTCTGTTAAGTGATGTAAGCAAGAGGGCAGAATGCTACTGGCTCTGTGTGGGGGCTGCTCAGTGCCCAGTTCCTGAGCTTAACCTCACCTCTCAGGATGGAAGCTGCTCTCGTCACGTCCCCTTCTGCCATGTGTTGAAGTCTCTGGTGGTCCTCTGTGGCAGCGTGGAACAGCTTCCTCTCTGCAGTGAACACGTCTCTTGTTTCCTGGTAACTGGTTCCAGCAGTGCCGTGTTTTTTGTCATACAGTTGGTATTGATTTAAACGAGCTCAGGGCCTCTCTTCTCGGCGTTTCTGTGACGACGGTTTGGAAGCCGAACATTTCCCAACTGATGGCCTTGTTTCGGGATCACCTTTATTAGCCAAGTATGTTGTGCATACAAAGAATTCACGTAGATGATGGCTTGTAATTCTAATTCTAGGCTCACGGTGCTTAACTGGGTCTTTGGGTGGTCCACAGGTCAGCCAGCCATAACACATGCATTTAGGTGAGGGTTTCAGATGGGGCTGCAAAGATGTTTTCACCTTTAGTTTCAGATGATTTAGTTTGAAGAAATCTTGGTTCCTCTTAAAAAATAGCTGAGTGATAAAAAAAAAAAACCCTGGAAGGACTTATGCTATGACAAAGTTTTTATAAGTATTATAAAAACGAAGTACAGTGTCAGTGGGAACTGCACTCATGTCTCTAATTACTTTTTTGGTCGGCATTAGTAACGGCATTACTCTCCCCTTCTCCCAGCCAAGAAATAGTCCGGCACATCACCCAGATCTTCAGAGAACACAGTGTTAAACAGACCAAATATTGTTTTTTAATTGCAGAGTTTGTTGGAGTTTGTTGCTTTTGAGCTTGTCTGTATTGAAGCTAAGCTAGTGTGCGGCTCACTGTAGTTTCGTAATGACTGTAGTCATTAAATTGCTGGCAGTGTGACCATTTCACAATGTCCAACAATGTTTAAGACTGAAGCCCACCCTTCAAAAGAGATAATAGCTCTGGTGACCAGTTGGACGACTGTGTCCCCCTCCCCTCTGCTCTGCTCCTCTGCCTTGATCCCCTGTTGCCGTCTTTTTACTGCTACCCACTGCGCTTCTTTGATCCCTCGTCCTCTGTATCTCTACAATTCAGTTTTCTTGCTCTTAAACATCACATGATGCCTCATTCAAGTGAAGACCGAATGCAGAGTCTCTGTGAAGTAGAAACCCTAAATAAGCCTCTATGCAGTAAAGCACATGGGTACTAGTATTTTGCTTTAGACCAATTAAGATGGGGGAGCTGCTGGGCCTTGATTATACTCACTCACTCACACACACGGAAAAACACCTACCTATCTAAACACAGGTATAAAAGTTACCCATGTGTTTCTAGTCTTGCTCCCTATGGGCCACATGATACACTTCCCGTCTCAACAGGAAAACTCTCCTGTAAACCAGCCTCATTAGCCCACTGACCTGTGTGTGTGTGTGTGTGTGTGTGTGTGCGTGTGTGTGCTCTGCACAGGAGTGACTCCCCTGCAGGATCCAGTAAGCAGCAGACTCCCCAGTGCTCCTCAGATGCTGCAGCAGCAAATTCAGAAGCAGACGACCTGTTTGAGGATTTTTGACCCTGTCCCTCCGACTTCGCTCTACAGATGAACTGTTTGCTGATGTAAAGTGTTTAAGGGCTGGTATTTTCATACTGGATCAAGACCTGAAGTGCATATGTCTCCCAGGATCAAGAGGTTTTGACCTCCAGTCAAAAAAAAGAAAACAGATAAAATAAAGGTGAAGTTTCCACACAGTCAGGTGTGCTGGACTCAGAATTCAAGAGAGAATTTTGATTGGTCGCAGGATGAGCTCACACCCCTGAGTGCTGGATAAGTCTTCAAAAAGGAAGACGCTCCATATCGTAAACATTGGAACGAGACTGTCCCGTGGATGTGTGAGTGTTTGTTTGCTTCCCAAAGACACATGGATTATTCAATATTAAGCATCTGGGCTCTGGCTGTGATAATACACTGGACAATAATAATAATAATAATGAAAAAGACAATACTTTGAACATGTTTTTATGTTTTAAATGACATTACATGAGTTGTCAACTGCTGGCCCCACCCCTGACCAGAGGTTTCAGTCACACATCTGTCACAGCACTGTCATCACACCTCCTCAGTCAGCTTCTCCATTCACTCATTCCTTTCATTCGCCACTTGACTGTGATGTATAGGGGACTGATTTTTTTTGTATTTTCTATGAGATTCTAAATTTGGGATTTTGTGAAGACATCTTTTCAAATGTATCATTTTAATATGTGCACCAATTAAATGTGTGTGTATTCATGCTGGTTCATACCTGGTTATTGATTGTGTCCCAGATGAACATTTATGAAAGCAAAAATGATCCTGGATTTACATGTACTGACCACTTTAGGTGATTTATTGGGCCATTTGCATACAGAACTGCCTTAATTCAACAAGGTGTGGGAAACATTCCTCAGAGATTTTGGTCCTTATTGTCATGATCGCATCAGACAGACAACTACCACTTAAATCTGATGCTGGTTTTGGACTTCAGCAAGTTTTCCCCACCCCACCACATCTAGATGCCTCAATGCATTGAGTTTTTTTCCCATGTGATTGGCTGATAAGCTTTGTGTTTTAACTGGTGTGTTTCTAAAGTCTGATGATTGTCCCATGTCCCGTCTACTAACATGGAAGAAGCGGCGTTCAGGATGCAGCAGCCAGCCACAAGGTAGGGAAGAGGACTCTTTGGCTTCACTTTTCTGGAGCCATGCTGTTGTTCATTGTAATATTATTTAATATTCTGTTATGCACCAACACAGCACCACTGGAAACAGGCTCAGTATCCCCACTGTTGGGAGCTGTCCCCTGAATGAGGTCATTCCTCTGCTGGACATGATCGATCATGCCTTTATTATTGTTATTATAGTCATTTGATCTCATGCAAATCCTCCAGTCTTGTTGAACCAGAGGAATGACGTTCTCATGTGGAAGTCTGTCTCCCACTCAGGCTTTCCCCATTCTCACCCCCCCCCACCTCCCTCTCTCTCTCTCTGCCTTTCACCCCGTCCCACCCAGGATTCGGTGGGCGGCGTGCGGACATGTGCGCCCCTCCTCTCCCACTGTGTCTTCATAATAGTGGCCGTGCAGTGGATTTGAACTTACAGCCGCAGCTGAGACGTGGACGAGGTCCGGACCCGAGCCGTCTGCCCCGCGGGGATCGAACCTCCGGAACTTTAGTTTGCAGAAAGTTTTCACGGACCCCCCGGGACGGACACGGGCCAGCTGGATTTCCCCACTTTTGAAAATAGTGTTAACAAGGTAGGATGTTTTATTATTATTATTATTATTATTATTATTATTAGGAAAACATTCATTTTGAATGTGCTGTTGAGGTGACTGCTCTCAATGAAGTGTTCATCAGTACGGGGGGTGGGTGAGGCTGATGCTCCACCGTGCGTGTCTCTCATCCACAGCAACAGCTCAGCCTGTGGGTGGGCAGGAATGTCCTCACACTGATAAAAGCCATTGATGACAGGCGCGATAAGTTGGGACCAGTTTGGTCCGTTCACGTCCACTGATAGATCCACCACGTGACGCGTTGATTGGCTTTATCGCATCTGCTTCCCCGACAGCTGGGGCCGCACATCTGTCCCCCTTCAGTGTCATTGCTGTCCCATCAAAAACACGTTTGACATCATATAAGTGTGAAACTGCTTGAAGTGAAGTATTTCAAAAGCAAAACCTTCAGTATCAGTGTTGTATCCTTCCCCCTCTGTCACGCTGAGCTGTCCCAAACCCTGAATCCTGTGGAGCTGCTCAACTCTTTCAGTTATGTTTCCCCATATTAACAGGGTGGGCAAAAACACACACCCCTGTTACCATGACAACCAGTGCAAGAGCAACTTAAAGCTCCAGAAGTCAGTAATTTGCTCAACAGGAAATGACTGATTCATTGTTAGTCTTTCTTTTCTCTTATTGTTTGGAACTTCCATCTTTATTTGGAACATTGCACATTTAAGTCGTTCCTGCTACCTAGGACTCTATAAAATCCCAAAACTGATAACACACAAGTTTTATAATTTCCCACAGAATTTGGAAATAGTTTCCAATTACTTGATTTATTCAACCGCAATCTGAAACTCAAGGCTACTGAGTCTATTTTCATGAATGACATGAACCTGTAGGTGTGGCTGTATTTACTGATTTATGTCAGTGGACTAATTGTTGAAGCTGGAGACATTACAGGGGCCCGAAGTACAGAACAAAGTTCCCTCTGAGGTGCAGAGCCGTGTGTTAGTCTGTGGTAACACACAATTAAATATCTGCATCAAACTGAAATGCATTTTCTGTCCTTTGCTGCTTTTTCCCCTGACGCTAAACAGAAGTGAACATTTTTATCACTCACTGAATCTTTTTCTGCAGCTCGTGTCGAGATGATTCCTCCCGTCCTGACATACCTGGGCTGCCTGGTGTGTCTGTGCTCTGCTCGTCCTCACCCAGGTGAGTCGCCTGCTGCTGAAAATCATCTAACTGGATCTAACTTTTTTTCTGCCCTCACACGCCTCTTACGTAGGTAACAACACACGCCAAGGTGCAGGTCCAACAATGACAGCGGAAAGAAATTCCCGGTCCAGCACATGAGGACACATTCGCTCTGAGCTGGAAGTCTGCTCTGACCATGTGTTTTCCAGTCATCACACTTTCACTACGTATAGGTTCTTGTATCTTCTGAGAGGGCGGGAGCCAGAGTGTGATTGCTGCTGCTTTCGCTGCCAACATTGAAAAGCCAATCTTCCATGGCTTGAAAAATCATCCCTCCTTTAATTAGTCTATATTATTATTACTCATCCTCGAAGAACATCGCACAGAACCTACGGGTTTGTGTGTGGACCGCTGTTCAGGCCTCGCACATCTGTGAACCCACCCTCGGAAGAGTTGATCAGAAAACAATTTGCACCTCACAATCACACAAAAGTGAGGCGTCAGCAAATAGTTTCCTGCACTTTTCTGCAGGGACACTGTAGCTGCATCCTGCGTTTAGGACGGCAAGAGAAATGCAAAGTAGTCAGACTTTGATTGATTGATTGATTGATTGATTTATTTATTATCTCTGACAGTGTGATGGTAATCTGAGCAGGTTGATACAGCATGCAGGAGAAAGGCCTGGCCATGCCAGACAAAAGGAAAGAGAACATCCACAAATACTTCAAGAAATCATGCTCACACGTTTTCAGTTGGTCATTAACTTGATGTTCCTCAGTATTAGCTTTTGGCTGTCTGGAAGGAATACATATTTTTTCTTTTTTCTTTTTTTGGAACCCCATGCATACATTTTGGTTCAGCTAAGAAGTGAATTTGCTCCTGTATCCTCATGAGCTGCATGCTCACAGGCTTCAGTGAACAGCACTATTTTCACCACCAGGGGGGCCATTGAGTAAGTTTAACACATTATATGATGAGGGGGTGGTGGAAGATCTCTTTGGTTGTTTTCATCATAAGGAAAGACGCACAATAGAATAGGCTGAGGGGAAGAGTGCTCAGCGGTTCCATCCCCAGTCTCACTGTCCGCTTGCTGAAAAACTCCTTGATCAGACTGTTGAGGCCCACACTTCCTGCAGAGAACAAACACAGTGGAGCTATGAGCTTTTCTCTTCTATCGTCTGAAATATCTCACAAACTGTGCGATGGACTGTGAACTTTCATAACTCTGATAACTCTGGTGCTCTGATTAATCAATTCAACCATAGACTAAGATGCTAAGGTGCATGCACTAAACATTATACCTCCCTAAACATCAGTTTATTTCATTGTGCTCATATTAACATTTAATTCCACAGCTCCCTGAAAGGTTATTTGGGTTGGTTGCGACCTCAGATTTCATTAAGAACCCTAACCTTACCTGGGTATCACACAAATACACACACACACACACACACACACACACACACACACACTCATTTAAGTTTCTGTTTTCCAGAACCGCTGCACCCAGTGAGGATGGAGAAGAACTCGCCCGTAACCGGCACTCTGTCCGGCCGGGCGGTGCTGCCCTGCCACTTCTCCATGATGCCCGATTCTCCCAGTGTGACGCCCACCCCTACACCTGGGCCTCTCCTCCCTGCCGATGATCCTCACCTCCCAAGCCCAGAGGAGCAGTTGAGGATCAAGTGGACGAAGCTGGATGGAGACGGAGAGAGGGTGGTGCTGGTGGCCCAGGCAGGGCTGGTCAAAGTGGGGCCAGACTACCAAAGCAGGGTGTCGGTGCCCAGTCACCCGCTGTCAGTAGGCGACGCCTCTCTGATCATAGTGAGACTGAGGGCCAGTGACGCAGGACTGTACCGCTGTGAGGTGATGCACGGGATGGAGGACATTCAGGACACCATCATCCTTAATGTCACTGGTGAGTCTCACACACACACACAACCAATTGTTCACTTTTATTAGTCACATTAACAGTCAATGTTAAGAGTCTACAAACTTGTTCAATGCCCGAATCCAGATGTGAGATTCAGGCAGAGACTTCACTATTGGTTTTTAAAGGAGGAGCCTCTGCCCTAAATATGAATTCAAGCTTGTGCACGTACTGTTTTCATGAAATCTGCACTGACCAAGAGTTTTTAATGGTTCGGATAACTATGTGAAAGATGTTCTCTGTTGAACCCACAGGTAATTATCCTCCTCTCAGACTGAAGCAGAACCTTAAACCCTTTCAGTTCAGTTTTGGTTTGACAGCCCACATAACTTTACTGTCTTGGTTCAGTCTCAGCATTCTCTTCAGTCCAAGACGACTGAGTGGATTAAGCCACTGTCCCTGTTTAAGGGCAGGAGGTCTTCAACAGGATTCACCAAGAGCAAGTGACGTTTCTAACCAGCAATTTGTTCCAGTGGCAGGCCCAAACCTGGGGATTACACCACAGATCTGTCCCAGACAGAAACTCGATACCGCCCATCACTGCACAACAGTGCGGAGAAATATAAACCGATCCGCTGTTCCAGCTGTCATCCTCAGACTACATGTGACTGTTGTCTAGTGTCATTAGCTCCTTTATTTCCTGCCTGAATCTGTGAGGATACCCTGGCAGAGCTGCAAGAGCATGTGAATAGACGGCTGAGCTGGTAAATGGAGAACTGTGTATCGCTCATAGGGGGCGTCTTTGTCAGCAGCTGCCAGACAGAGCTCTCTGTTCACTATTAATGTGGAATCTGTGTAAATTTCTGAGAGCAAGGGTTCGCTCATTAGATGGATCATCTGCGCCAGAGTTCTGCGGGGTTTCCCCTCAATGAACTTTGAAGGCAGGAACCCAGAAATCGTTGATATTCACTTGGATGTGATATCTGATGCTACTGTACTGAGTCTGTACTGATGATCCCTCGCATTTTATTCAGCAGCGCTGATTCATTTAATGAGGAACCAATGTGACGACCAAGACAATCAACCGTGGACATTTTGATAATTATTCATTGTTTTCGTAATAATTGGTTTTCTTAGTTTAATTACCATTTTAACCTAATGTTATTACAAATAACACAACAAATAGACCACAGGGAAAAAATAATTACAACAATAATAGCAGGATAAATAAAAGAGAGATGACTCAGTTACAGATTTGAAAGCAATTGTTGTTAAATAAGCACATAAACCCAGGGTTCATCATCTGACCCAATACAGCCCCATTCTCTCATCTTTAATTTCGGATCAGTTTTCTTTTTTCACCAAACAGCAACACAATTGTTCGCTAACAAACGTGATTGAACCCTGAACTCCAGCTGACTCACCCCTCCACCCAGCCCTCGGCACTCCGCAGCTCTGCTTCACATTCTGTTTATTTTTCGTGTCCAGGTGCTGTGTTCCACTACAGAGCCAACACCAGCCGCTACACCCTGGACTTTCCCGGGGCAGTGAAGGCATGTCATCTCGCAGGTGCCACCATCGCTTCACCGGAACAGCTGCAGGCTGCGTTTGAGGACGGACTGGACCAGTGCGATGCAGGCTGGCTCGCCGACCAGTCGGTCAGGTGGGCTTTGAAAGAATTCATTGTGCTGCAAGTCGTTCTCCCAGAAAATATATACGTTTTTTAAGGACTTATACATTTATATTCTGTACGTTGCCGTCGGTTTTTTACAGATATCCAATCACAGTGCCCCGTCCTGGCTGTGAAGGTGATCTGATGAGCAAGCCAGGAGTGAGAACATACGGCCTCCGCCTCCCTACGGAGAGATATGACGTGTACTGCTTTGTAGACGAACTGCACGGTAAACTGACAAGCACAAGCACATTTGCAAAAGAGTGGGAGAAGACAGGAAGTAAGAATGGGGAAACTTCCACATTCGAGGATCCTTCTGCTGATTAAAATCTGCTTCTCCAAAAAGAATGAAAGATTTACAAGAGAGATGTAATTACTATTATAACAATGCAATTAGGATCAGTGCAGCAGATGAATGTCCTGACTCAGGTTTTCCAAAATCTGTAGATGCTGCATTTCATTTTGACATCTGTAGGTGAAGTGTCAGGTTGCAGCTGAACAAACACACTCTGTGGAACCTCTGACTTACTTTGTGTGTGTGCTTTGTCCGAAGGCGAGGTCTTCTACCCTCCATCCCTCAGCGCTAAGCTCACCTTGCAGCAGGCCAGAGAGGAGTGTGAGAAGTACGATGCCGTGTTGGCGTCGCCTGGTCAGCTGTTTGCAGCCTGGAGGGCGGGGCTCAACCGATGCGACCACGGTTGGCTTTCCGACGGTAGCGTCCGCTACCCCATCACCATCCCCAGGCCGCAGTGTGGGGGGGGCCTGCTGGGCGTTCGCACACTGTATAAATACGAAAACCTAACTGGCTACCCAGACCCCACCGACAGGCACGGAGCTTTCTGCTTCAAGGGTAAGACCCTACTCACCCGTGGAGTCATAGTCATGCCTTTTCCAACAGGATTATTTTTGAGATAAACATTTTACATCAGAAAATTGATCCTACAGTTTTGGTTTGCACTTTTTAAGAAATTATATTTCTTATAATAATAATTCCTGAAGAACTGACGCGCTGCAGTGGTTATGAGCTATTTTGGCATATGCAATATATGTCAGGCAGACACACGTCTATAAACTAGACTGATCCAGCCACTGTGAGGTGTGTTAGGCTGCAGTCTGCAGCAGCTTAAAAGCAAGCAAGAGCAAAGACGAGGAAACACAGAGGGACGAGAGAGAACAAACAGTATCGAAACCCAAACAAGAGAAGAACTCCCACTACCCTGTTTATGGTGGGGCACTTTTTTATGAGGGGAAAAACCAGCTCCCTGCACTCTCACACAGATACTGCAGAAACGGGACAGGTCCCTAATGCTTCACAGCTGGACCCTGCCCAAACACACACACACACACACTCGGGGAGGAGGAGGAGAAGGTGGTTGCAGTTCTCTCGTAAGTAACATCATTGTTAAAAAGCACTCAAAAACCCGGACCTTAAAAAGAGAGGTCGCTTCGGTGTGTGAAGCAGCAAAGGAACTGATTACACACTCTGCGCATGATGCCTTACAGATGATATAATTGCAGGCAGTCGCATGTCTGGCAGCATGAAGGACCTTTCTGGATCTGAATCCAGCCTGATGTTCTGTGCCAAGCCTGAAGTGAGGTGGCAGAGCGGCAGCACAGAGTTAATGTACTGAGAAGTGACAGTATGAGGACAGACCCCAGCCCAGCCAGAGGAGCGCAGCCCGCCAAACGCATGACATCATATCTGGGCAGGGCTGAACACGCAGCCAGGGTCGCCTTCGTGGTGCGAAAAGACCAGAGCAGGACAGGACTGATCCCCACATGCAGTACGTTCTGCACTGGAACAAGTACTCAAGTTACAATTACAATGAATAAAGGTAAAATCAAATCTCAATTCAAGCAGGGTAATGAATTAATAAAGAAAATAATCTGCCGATGGATCTAAAATGAAAACGTGATCCACAGTCGTTCCCCTATGAAGGAAAAGTTCCCCAGATTTGAATTCCACATGCAGCCCATGGTTTTATATTCATTTTATATTCATGTCCTTGCTTGCACAGATTGGAAGTGATCCGGAGGCAAAAGTTGCTGCCCACTGCTTTTGGGCGTCTTTCCTCGCCTCAAACTGAGGCACTTTTCTGTCCAGCGAGAACACTGTTTGAATATCGAGGGATTTATCTCCCGTCTGAGCACCTGCGGGTGCGTGGTCATTAAAATGTGCTGTCTGGTGTTGGCGCTGGCGGCCAGACCAGATCACAGTGATGTTGAGGTTGCTGTGGAACGAGGCCATGGAGGGATTTGTGTGTGAGGAGGGTGAGTTATTAGGGGATTTGAGATGAGGATAATACACCCATGATCTGCAAAGACCAAGTAAAAGCCCTTTGAACCACAAAGTGAATTTGAATACAAACCAAATTCACTTGTTCCATGATTGCTGGCATACAATCTGCAGACCTCTTCAGAGTGTTTTTTTTTTTTTTTTTATCATATTTTGGAATTCCAGTCTCATTCCAGTCTTTCCCTCCCCCCATCCATCCTCATGAAGGAGAGTCAATCACTTACTGGAGCATCATGTCAGTGACGTCCAAAGCCCACTCCCAATACACACACGCGCACACACACACACACACAGTGTGTGTCAGGGACTGGTGTTTCCTGCCTTTTCTCATATGTTATGTGTCCCACATAATGAGATATAAGTCTTCACCAAGCGTCTTCAGAGTATATGAAGAGAAGACAGAGGACGATTGATTTGGGTTTTTATGTTTTTACTGTCTGCTGCTGTCTGGACATTATTTCCTGAAGCAGCTGGGCTTTCAGTTGTTGTTATTTTTCTGGCTCTGTTGTCTCCAGGCCTGACGCTGCTTTAATCTCAGCAGGTGACTTCATGTTTCAAAAATCAAAGCTGCTGTATTTCCTTTTATAGTCTGCTGTAAGCTAACCGTGGTCCTCCGGCAGAGTGATTAGCATTTTCCAGCATTGCATGAAAATACTGATTCACTGTGCAAACATCTCTTCTTGGATGTGGCTGAAGGGAGCTGTTTTCTAAAGAGCCAGACTGCCAGCCCACTCCTGACAGATAAGCGTTTCCCAAAGCTCACCACGCTGATTATTCCTCGGTTATTCTTATCGCCATCTGTCCATATGGAGTTTGGCAGAGACCTGCTGTGGCATTCATACCACGGCAGACATTAGACATGTGATATTCAGCCGTTGGTATATGCAGAATGTGATGTAATGTTACAAATATCAGATATCGTTCACTGGTTCATGAAAACAATTATCCAAAAATCAGAACCAAAGTAAAAAAGAAAAGTATTTAATTGATAAAGTGAGCCACTCTAAATGTGAACCGCACCATTGTTTGGTGTCATTATTTTCCACACAGGATTATCATATTCATATCAGGCAAACTCTACTAACTCGACTATAATGAAGTGTCAGCTCAGAAGATGCTTATCAGACTTTTACATTAGTGAGCCCCACATTTCTGACATACATGACATAGGGATACTTTTCTCTGCCTCCTCTCTTTCAGCCAAACTTCCAGAGCCGACTACCTCAAGCCCAGCGACAACTGCAGCTGTGAGCAAACCTCACGACCCAACAAAGGATCCCCAGACTACAACACTGCGGCCACTCTCAGACCCCGAACAGGCTGAGATTCAAACAAGAAGACCCGAGCCGGCTGCACACTCTCCAGCAGTGAGGCCACACACAGCCCTGCCAGACCAACACACCTCCCCCCACACCACAGCTCTCAGCTTCGACTACGATGATGTTCAGAGTTTCGACATCAACAAGGTGGAGTCGGTCCCGGTGAGAGAAGGCGTTGTGGTCCCCATGGAGCTCCCTCCCTTGCCCACCACCCACTCCCAGACTGGACAACTTGACATCTCCCAAGGGGAGGGGGAGGGGGGCCAGCAGGCGGGGTCGGGCCGAGGTGAGAGCGGGCAGGGAGGCAGTGCTGACGTCAGCACCGGTGCGGCCGAGGCGGGAACAGTTGAGACTCCATCACAGGTGTGGGCAGAAATTGTACCGATCCCGAGCTGGCTTCTAGTGACGACCACGGGGCCAGAGCTGGGCGTGGAAACCACTCTGAGCCCATCACAGCCTCCAGAGGTCACCGCACAGCATGTCGGTCCAGAGCAGCCCACCCCGGAGGTTGTCACCCCAAAGCTGGGCGTCCCTGCTGGTAGTGGAGATGATGGGGGAGAACATCCTGCTGTGGTTTTTAAGGAGGACGTCACTGGAGTGACGGGTTATCATTTAGACATCGACCAGTCGCTGTCCATCCCGGCAGTCATTGAAGAGTCTTCGGCCAAACCCCCCTTCCATCTCATCATCGTCAATGTGCACAGCCAGAATCAGTCAGGTGAGCACAGCACGGTTTGTTTTCGAGCTTATGTCATGTCACGTGGTATTTGTTGGTAATTGTTGAATGTTTCCTGTTTGGATATTATAGAGAATGTGATTTGGAGCTGCTGTGGATATTCATAATATTAGCATCGACCTCAACAGGATGTGGGAATTTAACTAAACTATCTGTTTCTAAAGGTTTTGAACATACAATAACTAGTACATTTTAAAGATGTTCTCTATCAAGACCCGAAGGTTTGCAGGTATGAAGACGCTGGGTCTCAGTGAGAACCTGTTTATTTCAGAGTGACCTCATGTTTGTTACAGCGTGCTGCCGGGGACTAAACAGGAATCTGCTCCCTCTGATTTAGTGCTGTTTGTTGTCTTCATAGGAAACCTGTTACGTGTGTATTTGTAAGACACACACACACAGGGTCCACATTGTTTGCAGGGCCAGATGTGGAAAGTTATGAAGTCAGTCATCTCCACTTGGCCGCTTTTGTAGCTTAACATGACGTAAACAGATCACAGCATCTCTCCTGTGGGAAAGTCCCCTGAGCAGTCAAATATATCACGGCAACGCTCTCTTGACTTCACCTTTCTGTCTTTTTCTCACACACAATGCTCTGGTGGTCTGATGGAGTGACTGGCCTCTGGAGAGCTGTGTGTTGACGTTCAGGTTTAAATGTCTGTCGAAAGAGCTGGAAACCCCCCCCCCACACACACACACACACCGAGTTGACCTTAATTGCCATCACTGTCGGGACCTGCCTGAATTTCCCATTCAGCAAAATACAAATACAAAGCAACTTCCTCTCAGTGTTTCAGGTTTGCAGTATTACTCAAATATTGAGCCATGGAATAACAAACTTATTTCAGTCATATATTTTTATAAAACAATGATAAATGGTCCTTCACTCGCTCATTCTGAGTTTGTTGGTCACTAAATTCATCCCTGCATCAACTTAAACCACCGGCTCCTCGCCCTGCTACCACCATCCACCCCTAAGTGGCTCCATGTCTCCTAACTGTATTTATTATTGAAATGTTAGGGGCCGGGTTCAGTCACACGAGGCACACCAGTCCAATGTTTCCTTTACTGGAGGAAATTGGAAAAACTGAAGGGTTGATTGTTTTGATGTGAAGTCTCTCCTCTTTCACGAGGGATTGAGTTCTGAGTCCCACAGAAACCGTTCAGACACTGAGGCAGTTGCAGCCGGTGAGATAGGCTCGGTTCAGAGATGAGAGCCCACTGACTGAGTGTTATGTCTCTGTGCGTCCTCCCGAAGTAACTGATACAGTAACTCATCTCAGGTGTGTGCTCCCACAATGCACTTCTCATGTGTACAATGACGTCTTACCGCGGAGAGACAGGCATTCATTGTGAGAGCGGCCCCTGGCACCAGCTGACCTTAATCATAAGCAACACAGAGCTGATTGTTTACCTTCCAGATATGCACTTTGGCTCATTTTAGCCAACATCAGAAATGAGCTGCTTTTGGACCCAGAGTGCAGCAGCTGATGTGTTCGACTGAGAAAAGAAGAGCTGTTCTCAGGGCTGGCTGGGGAACGTCCCCTTTTTATCTAATTCAACACTGAATCAGCTTTTTCATCATCAAATTAAACAGTTAATCCATGTGTCCATAATGAGGAAAATAGTTTGATTCTGTTTCTAAATAATTTCTCTCTGTTTTCTAGATTCTGAATATTAACATTCCAGTGCATTCTTTAAACTGTGCACAGGGATGTCAGTTTGTCTGTAAAGCACTTACTTCAAGCTATTGTTATCTAGTGTCTCGCAAGAACGGCATTTACAATGTCCCAAACTGACATTTTGACATTTTCAACCTTTTTCCCCATTCAGAATCCCCAAATACTTCAGTTACAGTCATGCAACAAATGAGACTTGGAGAAGCTGAGCGTATCGAGAGTCTAAAATTTAAGCAAACAGATCAGTTTTCACCAGTAGCAGTTTCAGGATGATTTGGGAGTGTCTGATTCTAATTTGTTTTGCTTTACCTTTTAAACTGTTTGTCTCTAGTTGACCACATCCTGGAACTCTTAAACCAGCCTGGAAACAGCATCACCGGCTCCCAGTCCATGTACCCCCAGATCACTGACCTCTCCCACGTGACCAGCGAAGCTGTCCAGGGCAGTGGAGACTCGCTTGAGCCCTCCCCCCTCGACCTGCCTGCAACCGTCAGCTTCTTCAATGGAAAACATGAGGTAGTTGGACATTGTTTTGCGGATCATGTTGGTTCATTTCAATCTGACTTTTATTTTTTGTAGGTTTGTCCAGTGTCTCTATCCTTTAATATTTCTTGTTGCTGTTTTTTTGTTGTGTAGTTTCTATTGGGAGATACAATAAATTGAATCAATCAAAAGACAATAAGACAAACAGCTAGGGAAGGGAAGGTTTTGGGTTATTTGCCTAAAATTGATGAAGCATTTTTACTTTTTGGTCCATGCTCATGACAGTTCTATTTTGGTTTGATCCAACTGTGACACATTTGCCACTGGTTTTGATTTGAGTTGTCACTGTTTATATTTGTATATTCACAGTTGTCACTCTGATTGTCCTGCACTCACCTCTGATCTAACCAGGTGACTTTTGAGCCGGTGCAGCCAGAGGAAGCCAGAGGGGATCAGTTTGAGACGGCTACTCCTGTTCGAGTGGAAGACATGGAGGCGGAGCCGAAGGAGGACGACGTGGAAAGCGCGACCCCTTTCGACTACAATGTCTTAGATGTCCCAACAAAGGAGACGCAGAAAGAGGAAGCCAGTGTAAACCCAGTGGTGGTTACAGACTGGGACAGCGACACATACAAGGTCCCTTATGTCTTTACAGACTACGAAAGCATCAGCACTGAAGAACCAGCTCATCAGACCCCCACAGCCCCCAACGTGCACCATGTCTCATCAGTAGCATCCACCACCCCATCAGGACCAGCCCTCCCTGGTGTCTCCCTGCCTGTCACCGATGCTGGTTCTGCCTGTGGGCCCACACCAGGTTCTCCAAACTGTGACACAGACGCTGCTACACAGGAGGGCTCTGCACATGATGCTTTGCCCACTCCGGCTGCAGGCAGCCAGGGGGCCATGATGACCGATGAGGCCGAAGTTGGGGGGACCGAGTTCCCTACTTTTATCCCAGAGCGTCACACAGGAGAAACCACCACGCAGGCGCAGACTGACGACTATGAAGCATCTGCCTCTGGAGAAGAGGAGGCTTCGGGACAAGACCCACCGGAGACACCTGGACTCACCAGCACACGCCCACCGATTTATTCCACCCTTCACACCCAGCAGCCTCAACCAGCGGCGGGTACCGAAGCGACCGAGGTCTCTGAAGTTTCACAGGCAGTGGACACGGCCACAGAAACAGGGTCAGGTGCAGAGCAGCTGTCCGGAGAGGGGCCTGTTTCCGAGGAACGGCACAATCTGGATGACCTTCCCAGAGAGGCTGCTGTTACTGTTTTACCGGCTGTGACGGCTGTTTTAGAGCAAACCACTCTCCCCACACACATGAAGCACACAACCGCTGACTCTAGCACCTCCCAACCCTCCACACGTTGGCCCCTTGCTGCCACAGATGATGACCATCATCTCGCTGTTACCACTGAGTCTGCATCCACACGCTCTGATGGCGGAGACACGCACCCCACCGACCCCACCAGAGAGCAGCCCACCTCAAGCTCCTCTGAGTATGTGAGCCAGCCCGTGGTGTCCACCACACCAGCCTTGTACACGTTCGAACAGAGCACCCGCTCCATCCCCCAGCGGGCGCTGCTCCCTGACCCGGCTGCAACCCCTCTCCCAGAGGACGAGTTGGTGGATTACGACAGAGAGATCGTCCCCTCTCTGGTGGAGTCGCTCCCTCAGAAACCAGATGAGACCATGGCCACAGAGCAGCCAGAGGCCAGCACCGGTTCAGCTGACCCTGTGGAGGCCAGCACTGTGAATGTGAGAGGTAAAGGGGCCTACTTCACTGTTGTTTTATTTATGGGACGTCTGAAATTGAAAATCTTCAAAGTGTTTGTCTGAAAAACTTCAGTACCCTTTAGTAATGTGGCTCAGTGTCAGGGCCGATAGAAACCTGTCTCCTGCTTGTGAAAACCGACTGCATCCATTCACACCGCAGACACAAGTGAACGGGTGTTAGTTGGCTGCTTATCCACGAGAAAATGGGCTGAAGAGAAGTTGACAGGTCCCAGGAAAAGTGTGAACATCCCACTCATCAATAATCCTTGTAGACACGCAAATACAGCAGAACCTGATGTAAGGATCCAATGTTATAATTACATTAAGCAGTTGCAGCCCCACTTAATTCTTACTTTATGAATGAAAATTGAATATAAAATTTGCAATTTAAAACGAAGCAGCTGTAAAGATAAATGAAGGTAAATATAAAAATATTCAGATAACAACATGAGAGGAGTCACACACCAGCAGGCTTGCTGTGCTGCCTTACAGTTATAAAGCTATACAGTGGAATCCCTGAGTGACAGGACTGTTCATGATGCACTCACTGCCATGTTATTCATGGGTTTCCCTTTGCATTGGACTACATGTGCAGATCTCCTGCCTTGCTCAACGGATGTGTGTCACAATGGAGGCTCCTGCTACAAGAGGGGAGCACAGGATATATGTGTGTGTGCAGCGGGATACACTGGGGAGCACTGTGAAACAGGTACGCACACATGTGCTGACCCCATGGCGACGGACGGATGGTGGATGGAATCATGACAGGCTTGTGCTGTGCGTCCCGCAGATGTTGACGAGTGCCAGTCCAACCCGTGTCTGAACGGAGCCACCTGTGTGGATGGAGTCAACTCCTTCACCTGCCTCTGCCTGCCCAGCTACGCTGGAGAGCTCTGCGAACAAGGTCAGAGGCGTCTCAAGCCCCGGAGATTCATTCAGGATGAGTCAAAACTTTGACGGAGCCATCTGGCAAACTGAAATGTGTAACCCTGTTACATGTTACTGTCAGTGCGTCATATGAGATCTGTGACACACAAAGAGGTTTCGCGAGAGTTTGTTGACAGGTCAGATTAGTTGTCATGGTGTAGCTGTTTTATCACTGATTGGAATCAAAGCCACGACACTGTGTAAGACCCAGAGTTCATTTATATTCTTAGAATAGATCTTGGCATGCGTTGTAGGTGCCCCTGTGCACACAGGTCGCGACAGTCTCTGGTCTCCAGCCGTTCTGCACCACTGGGCGTTGGCTCCTCAGCAGATTGCTTCCAGCTTCTGTCATTGCTCAATCTAATTGGGGTTCAGGCAAACAAGGGGACTCCAGGGATTAATAGGTTCCATTAGAACTGTATATTTCCAAGATAGATTCACAATAATCTCCACCATTAAATGCAAAGGGAGTGATGTAAGTGCAGCAGCCTTAGAGGAGCAGGAAATAACATTGAAGTAAAACACTCACGTAAAGTTAAAGTATATCAGATGTCAGTGCACAAAGTGTATTTGAATTCATTGTTGTCCACCCTCTGTTCCTCCTGGTATGAACGAGAATTGGGAATCTATTGTGTGCAGCATGTGTAGCAGTGTGGATGTAAATAAGATCCCAGTGCAGTTTATAACATGCATCTTAATGCTGTGGTTGGCAGCCCGATAAGCAGAGACACAGAGGTCTTCTCGTACTTTTCTGCCAGTGGAAAGAAGGAGACAGAAACAGATAATTGCTCCATTATTTTGCCAGAAAGCTTTTGCAGCTGTGTGGCTAAATACTGCCTCAGACTTATTAAACTCTTTATTAAAGTCTGTTTGGGCTGGCCCCCTCTGTCTCTCACCAGCTCCCTCTGTATGTTAGAACAGTGCCGTACGACTTCCAAACTGCCGGGAGCAGAGACATTGATTACTGCTCTGCGTTTATTAGCGGGCCTGGGAACCTCACCTGACCCTCCAGGTGCCTACACGGAGCAGTTGTGAAGGTGAAGTGGGCTGACGATCGTTAATATCCCAAAGCCTCGACAGCGGCTTTTCATCACAGCTTTATTGGCATGAACGTTATCCTGGAGCCATTGATACAAAGCAGCCATTGTTTACTGAGCCTGCCAAAGGAGAGGGCGGATTATATCGTTTAAAGTCATTGTATATCAAACCGTGTGTGTGTGTGTGTGTGTGTGTGTGTGTGTGTGTGTGTGTGTGTGTGTGTGTGTGTGTGTGTGTGTGTGTGTGTGTGTGTGTGTGTGTGTGTGTGAGATAACTGGAGAGTTGTGAGGGTTAATGAAGTCCAACTGTATGTTACTGAGCTCATTGAATGAGGGGCCATTGTTCCCCAGCTGGACTCTCTCTCTCTCTCTCTCTCTCTCTCTCTCTCTCTCTCTCTCTCTCTCTCTCTCTCTCTCAATGTTGCAACACTAGTTGTGGACTACAGTTACAGCAATGAAGAATGTGGATTCTATTTGGTCGCTCTGTAAATCAATGTCCACAACATTTCTCAGTGAGAGAACATGTTGCCATCTTCTGAACATACACCTCTGTTGTTAGCGAGTGTTGCTCGATTTTGGGTTAGAACAAGCTGAGGTCGGCGGGCCTGTAAAGTACAGGCCATTGTGGAAGTTATTTTAACTTGAGTAGATGGCCTTGTATGGTCACCTGATATGGGAAGACTAAGGTGAAATCAAGGTGAAGTTTCTGGTCAGCTCCACTGATTGTATTTTACTTCCCCTGCATTTATGTAAACATCACACCCATCATTTCCACTCACAAAGACTGAATGTGCTGCTTGTTCTTGTGGTTCTCCTTCTTCTTCCTCACAGACACTGAGCTGTGTGGGTTTGGGTGGCAGAAGTACCAGTCCCATTGCTACAAGTACTTCACACACCGCCGCACCTGGGACGCTGCTGAGAGGGAGTGTCGGCTGCATGGTGCCCACCTGGCCAGCATCCTGTCGCAGGAGGAACAGCTGTTCGTCAATCGTAAGTCCAGGATGTGGCACTGAATTTCGGTAGTGCAGATTAAAAGTCAGTTCCTGCTGTTTTTTTCTCTGCTCTGCAGGTCTGGGCAGCGATTACCAGTGGATCGGCCTGAATGACAAGATGTTTGAGAGGGACTTCAGGTGGACTGATGGCCGGCCAATGGTAAAACAGTCACACAGTTTAGTTCATCCATATCTTTCATGCTCGTCCCTCGAGGATGAGTGGAACAGAGACAAATAACCATTCACGCTCACTTCAGTCTCACCTGTGGGAAACTTAAAGTCTGCCACTGGACAGTGGGTGGTGCCGAATTAAAAGCATGCAGGCAGAAGGCGAACATGGAAGAGCCCTACTGAGACAGGATTCAAACCTTCTTGCTGTGGGGCGACAGAAGCAACCACTGAAAACCTCTAAGTTTCTATTCTGTTTATTTAAGAATTTATATATATATATATTTATATTTTAATTTTCCGACAATATTCTTCTGCTCTTGAACACATTGCCTCCTCAGAGCCAGAATTCATGCAAGCCAGCTCCTCATCTGTAAAGATCACAGCACTCATTTGTGTTTTTAGTCACAATGACGCAACCTCCCAGGAGCATTCTGGGAATGATCAGGTGATGCGGCACGTGAGCTGACCGATGCAGTGAACGTGGACGATGATGAGAGGAGACAGACTGAAATCTGGCACTGGGGGGACTCTGTTGTTGTAACATGTTATCAGTCAGAACAGGGGCACACCCTTAATGGGCTGCAATCGGCTACGGGTCGCGTGTTTGCACACAGTCGAGTGCATGTGTTGTACAGGAGAACAGCATATGCACGCAGTCAGTGTCTTAATGTGTTCACGTCCTTTTCCATGGTCATATCTAATTGTACAAACAACACAAACTAATCAGTGAATTTAGGAAAGTGTTTGTTCTGTTGCAGACTGTGGCGATTGTTGCCTCAGTGGCACCACCCTCTGGTCTCTCGATGACCTACACCCAGCCACATGTGATGAGAAATCCCCCTCCTGGGGATAGGCAGGGACTTCAGGCCCTTACATTCACATGTGTTTCTGTATATCAGATGACCTCGTTTTGAGACTTTTAAGACAGCGTACAGATGTTTTAACTCAATACGTATATTACACTTCACACTCAAGTGGTAGAAACAAACTGTGTTTTCCGACAGCAATACGACCACTGGAGGCCGAACCAGCCAGACAGCTTCTTCCAGTCAGGAGAGGACTGTGTGGTGATGATTTGGCATGAGGGGGGGCAGTGGAACGACGTGCCCTGCAACTATCACCTCACTTTCACCTGCAAAAAGGGAACAGGTAAGATCGCACAAAACATTCTTTGCTCTCCAGATTAGATCTCAGAACAGTTGAACTCCAGTGGGGCAAACTGCTCCCTGCAACTCTGGACTTAAAAAAAAAAGTAATTTTCTATTTTGTCTTTGCTTCAATTCAGTGTCATGTGGGCAGCCCCCTGTGGTGAAAGATACTCGAATATTTGGGGCCATGAAGCCTCGATATGAGATCAACTCGCTGCTCCGCTATCACTGTAAACAGGGCTTCATCCAAAGACACGCCCCAACTATACGGTGCCGCCCAAACGGCCAGTGGGACACACCCAAAGTCACCTGCACGAGCCGTGAGTTTTAACATCCGACTGCAGGACGATGTGCTCATTTTGCACTTTGCTTCATTATAACAATCCTGTACAATGTTTTCAAGCCATTTCACTGATTCAATTTAATCCTCACTCTTAGCTGCAACTTACCACAAGTCGTTTGCTCTGCGCCACCGGAACAAGAACAAGGACAGCGAGCAACAGAACGGCCGCCGCAACCATCACGTTCACCACACCCAGAGCCCGAAAGATGAGCAGCAGCAGAGCACCAGCCTCCTGCAGAGCTTCTTCAGCCCTTTTCAGAGTCGAAACCAGCAGCTGCTGAGGGAGAAGAGGGAAGCGCACGTTCAAACGCACAGCGAAGATCAGATGAGACACTGATTCGGTTTGCGGCCGTTATAAACCAAGCCAATCACAGCGGCCCCTGCCATTGTCGTGCAGAGCCATCGATAGACAGACAGGGCGGTGCACTGAACTCTGTCTATCCATGGCTCTGGAGAGAACAAGGAGGGTGTTTACCATTAAACACTCCAGGATCTGAAGTGCAACACAGATTAGACTTTGGTTCATTGGATTACACAACATCTGCCTATAATGCCGCATAGTTCTAAACAGGAAGGTGCTGTAATCACAGCTGTGCGTGGTTAGTTGTCAGAAACCACGCGGCTGTTTGTGTGTTCACGTTCTCTTGAACCGGCACAGAATCAGAACACACTTCATCATGTGGGAAAGCAGAGTTTAAAATACCATGTGTTTTTTGTTTTTTTTTTATTCTATGAACCAACAATATCATATTTACGTTCATTTTTTCTCAATGAAATGCTTTGGATGTACCTTTGACAATGTTTAACAAGTCAGCATGGCTTCTATCCCTGTGTGTGTGTGTGTGTGTGTGTGTGTGTGTGTGTGTGTGTGTGGCTTTAAAGTAGGAGGGAATGGATCTTTCACATTGGTTTTGCGTTCTGCTTTTTTAAAATAAGAGGTAAAAGAATTTAGAAACTCTTGAAGGTCTTTCCTGCACTTTCCTACAGATCTTTAAAAGCCACATGGTCAAATGAGGTCAGAGTCTGCATTTGAACACCCCACCTTGGAGTCATGACCTCAGACCTTTAACATTTTTGAAAACTCACATATTGTTTCCGGATATTTTCAAAAATGTCGTGTCAGGTGGATAGCGGCAGGATAGCTCATAAATCTTACCTCCTCCATGTTAATCAACTGGACCAAAAAGAATACGTCAAATCGTATTTGGAGAACATGTACAATATAAAACAAGTTTGCTGTGTTTCTTGGCATAACTCCGCTGCGCTGTGACACAGAGACAAGATGCCAATAATCCTTGGCGAACCTTTTCCTTCACAGTGCTAATGTGCCACTCTCAGTCAAAGTTCCCACAAACTAATTGTCCTAAAATCAGCAGTAGGGTCAGCCTCAAAACCAAAGGACAGAATTCATTCAAATATTTGTGTTTTATTTTCATACGGCCTCGTCCAGTAGTAGTGTCGTTATGTTATTGACAGACTATAAAAGTAAATAAATTATTGTTATGACACATCGCAAGTATGTGTCATTCCGGGCTGTGCTGCTTCCTGATTTCTTTGCTGGTTTATCTCCCTTGTAATATTTTAACACAGAAATGTATTTTTAAAGCAGAGATGGAGCTTCAGAGGGCTCAGTGTGCTGTGGCTATTAATTATGGAATATATAATATAGATACTATATGAAGCCATATGAATTTAACTTATTGTATACTTTAAACCTATGAATGGACTGTGATAACGGAAATCATTGGAAGTAGGTCTCTTCTGGTGACTTCCACGCTGCAGTGGTTGAGCAGCCTTACCTGTTTGGCTTGCTGGTGCCTCTTGTTTGTTTTGCTGAGCGTATTTCTTTTGAACACGTTAGTAATGCTGGGCTTTGTAAGTGTCCTCAGCTGCATGTAGTCTGTTGCTTTGACACATGTTTGTAACTCAACTGATGTGGGAATGTGAAAAAAGCCACATAGAGACAACTAAGATATGACATAATATTTTTTAACGGATAGTTTTTTGTCCCAAATTCTTCCTCTTTATATATTGTTTGTCCATGTAAATGAATTTGTTTGGAATTCTTTTTCTACTCTGTGTGGTCGATAGGGTTTACTGTGTCTGTGGCACAAGAGTCTTTTTTTATATGACTGTGTCTTTTTCCAGTCAGGTTACTGTAAAAATCATCCTGGTTTCATTGTCAGCTGTGTGTGCAATAATACCAACTCATACCACAACCTGGTCTGCCTGTGGGGTTTTCTTCTGACTCACAGTAACTGAATGAAGAGCCTGGTGTTCATTTGATTGATTTACTATGATTATCAGTGTAATTGCAAATGACGTATCCAGAGGATGGAACTGTGCTGGAGATGTGACGGGCACGAGTGATTGACACAAAAAGGTTGGCTTTGAAAATTGATTTGATTTGATTTGTTTTTTGAAAATAGGAGAACATATGGGGCAGCACAGTGGTGCAGTGGTCAGCACTGCTGCCTCACAATTAGAAGGTCCTGGGTTTGATTCCCAGGCAGGGCCTTTCTGTGTGGAGTCGTGGAGTGTTGGTGTGGGTTTCCTCCATAGACACACATGTCAGGTTCATGGGTCAATCGACTTGATTGACCAAGACCCAGTAATAGAAAAGCAGTTGAAGAAAATAAGACTCCCCCTTTAACGCAGCTGTTTAGTTTGGTAAGTGCCATTAATTTGCTATAAAACAGAAAGGCTTGGTGCTCGGGGTAGATTTCAACTTTGAAATAATACAACAATATTCTTTAATATACACACATTTAATAGGCTTCTTTACTTTAGTAGTAAATGAAGGTATAAATAAAGTGTCTTGAGGTAATGTTGGTTAACTGGTGACGGGTTCTACTTTGCCACTGTCCAACAGCCTTCTCCATACATCAAAACCAACCCCATCACCTGCGTGTCGTCACTGTTCCTAAAACAGTTCTGTGCTTTGGCAACAATCGGTATTTAAATCTGCTGAAACCAGCACCATGAATGGCCTCGGCGTTTGTGTCAGGAAACAGCCCCTCCCATTGGAAACACCTGCACACAGCCATGCTCAGGCCCGTTTCAGCCTCAACTGGAATGTTGCTGACCTTTGTTTTTTTTTTTGTTTTTTTTTTGTGATGTCTCATAAACGTCATAGTGTAATTTCTGGATGATGGGTGGCCTCAGTTAGCCCTGTGCAGAGACAGAGACAGAGACGTGGTTGATGTATTCTTTTATTGTCTTTGGGTCCCTTGTAGGGTGCAGCTGTGAACTCGGCTCCTGTTGAGCAACGTTAGTCACACAATACACAAAATAAAAGGCAATAGATTTGATGTTTCTTTAAACCTTTAAAGACATAGTGGAAATAATGCCTGTTCACTGTTTTTGCCGAGCGTTACAGGACGGATTCCACGCTCATGTCTGAACTCTAAATACGAAGCGTGATCAGCTTAGTTCTGGATAAAGACTCGAACAAAACAGTGGGTAAACAGCATCTCTCAAGCTTTCTGAATTTTCTGGACAATCAGTGGAGGTTAAATTCAGTTCATCAGATGGCGAGGCGGAGACTTGCTGTTCCGTCTATTTTAAATCTTTACGTGACGCTCAGCTGACCGGGTGCAGGCCGCAGTTATTGTTGTCACCCAATCTGCACCTGTACATGTATGTAATGTATTAACACAAACATGTTACATCTTGTTTTGAGTTCATACTCATACTGTAAATGTAAAATCAACCAGTTATAGTCTGTTTTTTTTTTTTTTCTCAGTGTGGAAACTGACCGCACACCCTTCACCAGGCAGATGAGCTCGACCAGCGCCTGTGCCAGCTCCACCTGGGTGAGCTAAAAATGATCAATGACGCCCTCAGCACCTCCATGCAGGAATTATTGTATAGTATTTCTGTCTCTTTCAGCAGGCCGCTGCAGGTTGGGTCGGCCAGTTCAGAGCTGAGATAGCAGTCAGGCTGCCAGCTGCTGCCAGAGGAAAAGCATGCTCACAAACCCTGGCTTAGTCCCATCAGTGACCTCAGTGCTCTGTGCATTACTCTGCGATTCCATCACAAGCGTTTGCTATGTCAAAGTCAACAGATTTCTCCTGCCCGTCACCCAGTTGTGTGTGGAATCTTCATTAGTGTTTACAGTTTTAGAGCCATTCGGAAGCCTGTGAGCACCAAAGACAACCAACTGAAAGTGACACGACATCCATCAGCCCCCGATACTGCAGCGTAGCTCATCTTCCTCTTAATGATGTCCCTCCCGCTACATATCAGACTGAGCCGTTACCACTAAATGAACATCATCAAACTCTGGTGGCTCCTTATACACCCTGGATCAATGTGCCATTAGCTCCTTAACCGGCTGATCTGACAAGCACGTGCTTATGCAGCAGGCAAAGGCTCATGCTGTGGTGGTCAGAAAACCCTGTGACCCTGGGCTGAGTTTGTTTGTTTTTTTTTTCGTGTGATGAAAAAAGGATATAGAATCAAAGTTGTCATGACAAAAAGAACTATTCCTGTTTTGGTTGGTATTATTGATAACATGTATCACATCTGTGCAGACACAGAAATACACAAGAGGTGAAATGATGCCCTTTTCTATCCCTACGTTCCAAATGAGTAGAGTTCTGTTTGGAGGGCCGGGGTCACAAACGGGTCTACAGCTTTGGCTCTGCTCATTCACTATAAGAAACTACAGTCTTTGTATCAAAAATAGCAGTTTATCAAGGCGCTAGAGAGCGAGCGTGTATTTTTACACTGAGAGCTGCATAGCTGTTTGCTTGTCGAAGCTCTGTCATGCTGTGAAGTTGAAGCCAAACAGAGATACAGCCACAAAGGTCTACTTCATTGTCACTACTCGGCAACACAATACTTTGTCTGTTACTGCTGGGCATCTGCTATTCTAGCCAGGTAAGAACTACTGTTGGCCTCATCTCTCTTTTCTAGACAGATTCTTTATGTTCAGTGCAAAGTCAATGTCTTCTTTTAGGACTGTGGACGTTTGTACTATTACCACTGTTGTTTATGTAAACCAAAGCGACTTGGAAAGTTCGGCCAGAAAGACAAAACAAAATAACGTAAATACTTCTACACTATATTAAAAAATATTCATAACCAGAAATACATCTTTAGATAATCACATTCTACATACTTAGTAAACAAACAATGTTAACATTTGGATGTTTGTTTTTTTCTAATACTTGTCGTGATGAGACTGATGTTTGGTCCAACACATTTGTATAAAAACCTAAAATACTGGACGATATGATGAAGTGCAAAGTACCAGTCGTAGCACCTTGTTAAGAATGGACAGCAGCGCCAAGTAGGAGAGGATCTGAGCGACCTCTGTTGACGCCTCGCTTCACCTGTGTTTCATGGCTTTGCGGTTGTTCGTGGTCTTGGATAAAACAGGATAAGTGCCCAAAGTATCATCCAAACCGTGAGACATTTCGCTGCTCCCAGTTTCGATGCGCGGTTCCTTGTCCATTCTTGAGTGACAGTGTGGCTGTAGCCCACATCCGCCCACCCCTCTCAAATGCATAGAGTGCTGCAGGAACGAGTTTGTGTCTTTGCAGTACCAGTACCTCGGCCCTGAATCTGTGTTTGTTTGTGTTTTCCTTCATGAATAAATTACATCATTACCCACCCGCCCAAGAGTTATGTTTCAAGCTGTAAGCCTGATGCTGTCGGAGTTGGTTTATACCCTAACATTAGCGTTTTCGTTCATTCTTTATTTAACAAAACATCATGTCACATAACAGCTTATTACAATAATCATAAAATGATTGGTGGAATCAAATTGTTTTTATTTGTTTGCAGGAGCCAGTGTGATGTTAACATCTGTACTGGCTTATAGAAGCACATCATCCCTGGAGCACTCTATTGATTAAATAATATGTGTAAACCAAACCTCAGAGAGTATCGGTCCCAGATTACTGACATGTAACGTTTCCATGGAAAGTATCACAGTTTGAATGTGTTTGTACAAACCTCTCCCTTTCTCTCTTGTGTGTGTATATGTGTGTGTGTGTGTGTGTGTGTGGGTGTGTGTGTGTGCATGCTCATGTGTGCGCGTCTGTTTTGTGTTTTAGTTGTGGCCCTTGAAGCAGTACACTCCGTACAACTTGTGCTTTTTGTCGGGGAAGCCGCTGAACCTGACGGCGGCCTCTGTGGGGCTACAGCGCCGGCGAGGTTTAGAGATGGGATAACGGACGCTGCCGTCGGCCAGCCAGCCGGCGTCGCAGCGGTCATAACCCAGCAGCTTCCAGGCAGCATACATCTGGCCCACCTTGGCAATCTCAGCTCCGTCTTTTTGGCACGCCCTGACTGCCTCGTCATAAGTCAGCTTAGAGGGATGGATCAGGTAGTAGAACCGGCCTGGGGGGAAAGAACGAACAAAAAATCTCAATGTAATGCAATCTGATAATTGACAATGTCATCAGTCACCTGGTAGTCTGGATAATTTCTGGATAAAAGGTCTTACTGGTCTCCCTTCAGATTTCACATCTCATTTCTTGGTTTTTATTGGATTATTGTCCTTAGGTTAAATAACAGTAAACCCAAACACACAGTAAGAGAGGCTGGTTGTCGTCCTTCACCTTTGTAATGGGAGGTGAAGCAGAAGACATCGTAGTGGTTCTTGTCCTTGTCTCTCAGGCCGTAGTTGCGGATGCCCGGTACCGTGTTCTTGCCGCCGCATGGTTCTCGAGGGGTGTTGATGGGATACTGAACTGAGCCGTCAGTCAGCCAGCCAGCATTGCACCAGTCCAGTCCTCCTCGCCAGGCATCGTACAGCTGATCGAAGGATGCCACGATGGCGTCCTGGTCACGACAGGCCCGCTCAGCATCGTAGAAATTGAGATTGTAGCGACCCAGGCGGGGATAATACGGGAAGAGAACCCCTATACAGAGAGGCGGGGGGGGGGGGACATAAACAAAATCAGTGACCTTGTATCTTTCGATTTAGATCAGATAAAGCTGTCATGTATGAATGTCCTGATAAAGCCTGCAGCCAATTGAACGGACATTCTCCTGAGTTCACATCCGAAGACTGCTTGAGATCCACTCTCTGGGATTTTAATTCAGTGCTAATGACATTTCTCTGTAGTGGCCTGCTGCCAGTGCGTGAGCTTTGCGGCGGTAATGGCCGATGTCCCTGGCTCCTCTCAGACATAATGAAGCCGCTCTGACACTGATGCACACTATGCTCACAGAACACGCTCCTGACATTCCCCCGAGCAAGTCTCTTCTGACGGAGCTAAATTTAGCGACAATATAATGACACCAAATGACTTTAGCCAGATATCATACCTTCAAGGTCGAGAGACACCACCACTGTTCCATCCTCCAGCCCATCAATGACTTCACATTTATATCTCCCATAATCCTCCAGGGTGATGTCTGTGATGACCAGCGAGGCGTCCATCGGTGACGAGCCTTGCAGGTGGACCCGTCCGTGGAAACTGCCGTAGCTTCTCTTGTGGTAATCCATGACGACAAAAACATCCACCTGGAGCAAGAGCGGCAGTGAGTTCCCGCTGCCAACACGCTACGCTCCAAAACTGAGAGCCATAAGACAATTCCACTGCATCGACTTCAGACAAAATGTCTTTGTGTTTCAGCAAATCTGAATCGTTTCACAATGGATGGACAAAGAACCAACAGGTGAAGACGTCTTAATCCATCTTAAAGGTACAGTGTGTCGTGGGACATCAATGAATCACTTTCATTTTTGGGGGACCTGCATTGTTTCTGTTCTGATCATCATCGGCTTTGCCTGTGCTGCACATTTGCATTGGTGCCTGGTCGGCAAGAAAACACCAGCTCAGAGCAAACAAAACACATTTCGGCCACCACTGTTGAATGATTGCAAACACCTCCACAGTCACTCTGAAAGGTCTGCCACATGCACGATGATGTATACAAATAAGCAAACGTATTTAAACATAAGGTTAGACCTGTTCAGTGATCTCGCAGCAGGAAGGTGACCGCTCACCTCTTTCAGGTAATCTGACGTCAGCTTGGTCCATTTGATCCTCATCTTGCGGTTGGGTGCCAGTGACTGGTCTCTCTGGATCTTGCAGGGTAGAGTGGCGTTCCCCCCTCGCCGTGACACCACCTTTGGCTGTTCCGCCACCACTGAGAGCTGAGGTCCGTTTTCTGCAGCAAAGTGGCACAGTCAAAAATCTGAGACAAATCTGGTTCTCTGCTCTTACACACACACACACACACCCCCACATTTTTCTTATTTTGATGATGCAGTTCAATATATTGTTCCAGAGCACAGGTTTTACAGAAGTAGATTAACATTTAGCAAATTATCCCATTTGCTGTGAATCTTGTTTGAGGGAAATTATATCAATCTGCCATTTGAGCACATAGCTAAAGTTAAGAGGAATAGCTACAGATGCTGACCGAGGTGAGCTGCATGTGCCTCAACTATGAAGTTGTCCAAAATAGAAATCAATATTTGGAATGGTGGCCCGGAATAAACTCGCTAAAAAATATACATAATATAAATATATCAATTCCAGTCGGACAAAAAAATCTAAACTGACCGTGTGTGTGTGCTGCTGAGGAATCAATCGGAAGGTTTTCAGAGACCTGATGATGATTCAGGAGCTGTGGCTGAAAAGGCAGTTCAGAGGAACTGCAAACTCTGGTGGCCCCTTATACACCCTGGATCAATGTGCCATTAGCTCCTTAACCAGCTGATCTGACAAACATGCACGTGCTTATGCAGCAGACAAAGGCTCATGCTGTGGTGGTCAGGCCGAGCACAAGGAGAGAGCCAATCTGAAAACCCTGTGACCGGGGCTGATTTCAAATACCAATAATCTCTAATCATAATAACCTGTAATAATTAGTTCATGAGTTGGTTTATTGGTTTTCAGGCAGACTAAAGGGGGAGGAAGGAAAGAGAGGAAACCCCCACTGGAAGGCCCAGTCTGACCTCCAGGTTGGAGACCAGTGATACCACAGCACCACTGTGCCACGCCTCCTCCCATCATAGCAACACAGAGCTGGACACATAAACATAACAGCCGGATGTTTTTCCCTAAATATTTGATAAAGATTTTAGATGCAAAACAATATTTCTCACTATAAATGAAATGTGCTAAGACATTTTCGTGTGTCAGTCCCATTCCTGGTAGCCAAATGAGATAATCCATATCTGACTGAGCCGGTAGAGCAGCCTTATCAGCGAGCCACAGTGACACAACACTGATAAACCCACGGCACCGCAGCGAGATCCAGAGTCACCAGCCAAACACAGAAAACCATACAGGAGAAGGTCTAAAATAATTGCTTACAAGTCAGTTTTATTTGTATAAGGACTACTAATAGAAAAAAATGACCGGTGAACTTTACTCAGAGTAAGAAACTTCCAACAGCAGCAAAGTGGACGTCCACTCACCTGTGACGTAGATGGTTCTGGAGTGCTCCAGTTCAGGGTAGAGAGTGTCCAAGTCATTGTCTGCTGCACTCAGAGAAATCAAAACACAGATGAGCAGAGGAATCATCTTCAGTCTCCGACTGGGGTCTGATCACTGCAGAGACACAGAGAGGGTGGGGGCGGGGGGGGGGGGGGGGTTGGGTCCGGGGGGGGTGTTACTGCTGAGTGTGTACAGTAACATGACGCTCAGGACAGGAGTTCCCATTCGGTTAAAACCACATGAGTGCAAGACACAAGTTAGTCGTCCTGTAAGCATGGCGTGTTACAGGGTGTCTCTCTGCAGTGCTGCTCCTCCTCCCAACACCAGAATCTCCTGCACCCTTCTCAGCGAGCACATCTGCAGCTCCAAAAAAAAAAAAAAAAATCATAACACATTTTTGATACTAACTGCCAATTGTTCTCAAAACACAGACACACACAGACACACACACACACAAAAATAAAAAAAAAATTCGAGAAAACACAACTTGTCCTTGAAACACAAACCGGGCGTCCCATGATGGCAGCACACACAGAACACAGCACTGCAAACACACACAGCATGAACACGCACACACACTGTACATACTGTGCAGTCAATGTTCTGTCGTCCAGCAGCATGTCCCAGCGACTCTGACAGTCCACAACTTCAGGGAGAGACTCTGCCACAATGCAGCGTCACCCCCCCCCAAACCTCGGGCTTCATTCACTCTCTCTCTCTCTCACACACACATGCACTGCAGCCCATCCTCCACATACACACGCTCTCAGGACAATCTTACCTCCACTTAAGGGGAGTGTTTATATAACTTTAGGGATGCCCGTGATGAAGCTAAATTTTTGAACCAAATGAAGATGGCCATTTTTGTGTTTGTGAATGATGTTTAGGAAAATATAATCGGATCAAACTTTTCCACAAGAACAATTTATGTTCCATTTCACCTTCAACGTCATTTAAACATTGGCAGCCCTGGACGCCCGTAGAGATTACGGCTTGGTTATAGTGTGCGTGTGTGTCTGAGGGGGCAGTCATTAAATTAGGTTTGATCCCCTCCCACTCTTATCTTCATTCACTCCCCTCTCAATAATGCTGATGCTCCGTACACCCCCCCCCCACTCCCCACCCCCACCAGGTGTAGCTCCTGCAGTCAGCAGAATAACCCTGCAACGCATGCACACACACACACACACACACACACACACACACACACACACACTCACTCACTCTTCACCCCTCCCTGCCTGAAAATAGTCATTTTCGCGTATCAGGATGGGGCGATGATACGAACGCGAGAGTGAGATGTGTGATGTGTCCTTTTTCAAGAGGAGAAAAAAGTTAGAGTCAGGCTGTTCTCTGCAGGACACGCAGCCAGGGAGCAGGTGATGTGTGAAATGAGGATGGGGGGGGGGTGAAGCAACACAGATACAGCGAGAGAAAAATCTACAGCAGGGACACCCCCCCCCCCCCCCCCCCCCCCCCCCCCCCCTCCCCCCCCCCACCAGGTGTAGCTCCTGCAGTCAGCAGAATAACCCTGCAACGCATGCACACACACACACACACACACACACACACACACACACTCACTCACTCTTCACCCCTCCCTGCCTGAAAATAGTCATTTTCACGTATCAGGATGGGGCGATGATACGAACGCGAGAGTGAGATGTGTGATGTGTCCTTTTTCAAGAGGAGAAAAAAGTTAGAGTCAGGCTGTTCTCTGCAGGACACGCAGCCAGGGAGCAGGTGATGTGTGAAATGAGGATGGGGGGGGGGTGAAGCAACACAGATACAGCGAGAGAAAAATCTACAGCAGGGAGAGAGAGAGGGAGGGAGGGAGGACGCTGCAGCAGCAAAAAATGATGCAGGGGAATCGAAGTTTCAAGCTTGATTAGCTCCATTAATAGTTGTTAACTCAGACGTGTAGAACTGTCTGTGAAGGGGAGCCAACACGTGGACAAGACATCATCATCATGTGTCCCTGTGTGTGTGAGATCTCTACATGTGTCCTGCAGAGTGACATAATTCCTCGCCCTCCATCTGTGTGGAGGGTAAACAAGGCCAGGTCTTTAAAGTCTGGGTGTGTGTGTGTGTGTGTTTGAGGACATATGTCTGGATCGTTTTAACACATGAGGCACTCTGAGGGAAACGTTTTTGGCTGCGTATGGGCCTGACATTCCTTATGCGCCCAGCTATCCCACTCAAGTTGTTGCATCATTCATTTATTTAAGATAAGGTCAGTTGGCCTCCACTGAACTGTGGAAGTGTGAAATGGGGCAAGAGAAGTGAGGAAGACGCACACAAAGGGGCAGTCTGGAACCAAACCTGAGGCCACTGGTGCTTATTATAAGTCATATAAAATGTTGTTGTTTATATGACTTAGGTTGATATATGACATACATACTGCCTTTTTTCCTCCTTTCACCCTGACTGGGCACTGAGATCCAAACAACTCAACATTTTTGCATTCACTGGCACTGGCTAGCAAAGTCAAGTCAGCAGAGAGGTTAGATTCCAAAGCCAAAAGCAATAAACAATTGCTTCAGATGTCCAGTTCTCAAGTCTCCAGTGTTACATTTATCAAATTAGCATAAAACATGTGGGGAAAGTTAACATCTTAAGTCACATAACAAGTTGACTCACAATGGGAAGTACATCCCTCCAGTGTCAGACTGCCACACATGCTTCACTGACACTAACAAGCCAAGCATTATCTCATATTTGAAAAAAATCCCATATCTTAAAAACAAAACAAAAACAAAAGTAGTGCAAGAAAAACGATGAGATCAGACTCGGCGACTGGTGAAATTGACGCTGAAGTAATCTATTGTCCTGCAAAAAAAAAAAACAGTGGGACCCCTCCCAGTCCCTGACTGCCAAGTACGCGATTGGATCTGTGACCAGGCCAGTTCAAACACACTCACATTACACACGGTACTGTGATGAGATCTATTGTTTTGAAAAGAAAGCCATTTTTGTATTGTCCATCAACTGCAATTAACAGTCCTCCATCATCTGTACTGAACTGTGTCCCAATGGAGAGACTGGCTCCTCTGCATGTAAAATGATCTCATGCAGTACAGTGCAGTAAATCCCTTCTGCCATATTTGGTAAGACTAAAACTTGTAGTACTATATAGCACAAACACAATGCTTCACAGAACGAGATAGTTCCTCACGTTTGGAGTACCTACAACTTTGACTATTTTCATACTCTTATAACAGCAATAACATTTAAATGCATTTATAATGTGGCTGCTTTGCAAGGTCAGGTGGGTCCAAGATGTTGGACAAACCCATAATCTTGAAATAAATAAATAAATATGTACGTTTACGGGCCGTGACAAATGTTCGAATGTGTCCCCACAACAGCCAAGAGTCAAACAAAATAAAACTGCCCTCACACTGAGGTAAAATAAATCCTACTGTCAAGGGGTTTCAGCATTTGTGTGTCCTGCTGACTCATCCCACACAGTGCAGTCAGTGTTCATGCTTCAGGTTGGTTGTCAGTGTGAGTATTTAATATATATATATATATATATATATATATATGTTAGCTTAACTAGTCTTAACTAGTGGATCTACAGGAAGTGGAGACACTTTGAGATTGAGACAAGCAACCTCTCAGGTTCAGAGAGAAATCCAGCTGGCACCAGCCACAGTTTCCATTCCTTGTTTGGTTCTGCTGAATTAAGTCGAGAATTTCTGTTAAGACCAGAAAAGCAATTGTGCTTGGTAATATGGTCCATTAGAGCCATGTTTATACGACTTGAATCCTCCTCTCCTGATGATAAACACTGAGCTCCGTCGGACAATAACAGCTCATTCTGCTAGATAAGTGTCCCATGACAACTCCTCAGAGTTGTTTCTCTTTTAACAAAACACATTAAATGGGCTTGCCCCGGACTTTAGATGTAAATATAGTTTTATGCTGTTAATGTGCGTCCTGTAGAAAACGCAAAGCTATGGAGGGCAGCGTCGTGAACCAAAAGTGAAGCTGCTTCACGCCGCTGTAGCAGAGTTCAAAGCAGCAGCGTGTGAAGAAGTAGTCAGACTTCTCGAGACCACCTTCACTTTATCCCTTCACCAGATGCCAGGTTGCAGAATTTCTAGTCATTGTGAGGGTTTTTAAAATTCCCAAAATCAATATTATTGCACACAGAATAAATAAATCAATGACACTGGGGTGTGCAGTTGTGCAAGACGAGGATTCAACTCCTGACCTTCTGGTTAGAGGATGACTACTTTACCACACTGAGAGACAGGGCAGATACTGGGACACTGAGGACTCACTCACTCACTGTCTCTAAAATTGCAACAATCAATGTGAAGCTTCAGGGAAATATTGAGGCGAGGAATTCAGAGCAGTGTAGAGAAAACCTTTCCCAACGCTGGCTGAGGTTACAGTTGGGACATTTCTCTGGCTGACAAATAAAACATTTGCTCAGCTGGGGACCATATCCGTCTCACACACCCTCCTCACATGTTAGCTCTGAGGCTACATCCATTTGAATGCGTTTTCATTTTGAAAGGCTGTTTCAATACGAACACAGAGGCCTCCGACGTGAGCATGAAGGATAGAACAGAAATTACAATAAAACATTTACACAGCAGTGTTATCAGCGATCCTTCAATTCAAACCACCAACTCTTCTTAGTTTAGAAGACAACCTGATTTAACTCCTCAGACACAGCCCCTGATACAAATATTTGACTTGATATCATACTTCAAACTGACCAGGTTCTTGAGAACATTCCGGAGGTTTATACCAGATGAAGCTGCAGGGTGATGAGTGACCACTTGACCCCCACCGAACCTTCCTCAGAGGAACATCAAAAACCTTAGAGCTGAGTTTCAGGCCCAGGAGGCCACGATAGAGCGGAGCAGTGACGGATGACTGTAAGACCTGATCCAATTAAACCAGATGTGGAGTACATCTACTAAAGTACTGCATGGTACTCCCCCCCCCCCCAAAAGATTGAACTGATATTTTCCAACATTATCATGCAGCAGATATCATAATTTCATATTAAACAGCAATGAAAATTAATAAGCAAATTCATTGCAATTAAAACTTAATACTACTGAGACTCTGCAGTCGGTCCAAAATACTACAGCACGTGTCCCAACATTTCTCCTGTATTAGCTTCACTGGCTTCCTGTGAAATGTAGAATTGAATTTACAATTCTCCTCGACTACCACTAATATTAAACTAACTGTCACCCCACTCAGGCCCTGTTAGATGATCCGACAAGCACTTTGTGGAGTGAAATTTCACATTTCCACATGTAGAGATAAACACTCAGTAAGAGGCGGCACAACGTTTGAGATGAGGCTGTTCTGGCTGTGACGTGCACACAGTAATGTGCCCCCGTCTGGGTGATATCTATCTGATATGACGTAAATACTCAGGCCACCCAGCTGACACAGATAAGACTGTCACTGCAGACATTCAGCTGGTCGACACATGCGTTTGTTTGAAACGTCTCAGAAACGTTTCGCCAAAGCACAAGAACAAGGGTAAAAAAAAAAAAAAAAAGGAAGACAACTGTGGCATTCTTTAAATAAACGTGGAAACTGCCTCCCTCCAGTCAAACACAGGCACTACTTTCTAGTGTGTGATGAGGCATTTCCTCTACTCAGAGTGGCTGGGAAGTGATGCAGGTAAGAAGCTAAATTAAGCATCAGACCAGGAGCACCCTGCTATTGGACAAGCCGGCAGACATTTCTTCAAAGCTTGTACTGTATGTATTTGTACATATGTGGGTGGAGTATCAGCTGTACACACAGCCCGGGGTATTCACAAATAGTTCAGTATGTTTTCTCACTGAACAACATGTGTATTTTCCTTGCTGGTTAAAATAGGGGGTTCAAACCGGTCCACGGTTTTATACGTCACCCTCACACCACCTTGGCTGCTACAAAGACTCCTTAGTCTGGAGCACAGTAGGTCTGTGACGGCAGGGTCCGTGGTCGGTGGTGCCGACCCAACATAATTAAGCCAAGATTTAATGTTTTATTAATGAATGAGTTTCCCATTGTCATCAGTAAATTATCTGTTTGTTTGTTTTCCAGATTTCCAACCTCGTACATGAGGATCTGAGAATTAGTCCATGTATGTTGGGGAAAAAAAAATCAATAATGTTAAACTTTTAGAAAAAAAAATTACATTTATTTTCAAACTCTGCAGACATAGATGATCTCAGCCTATATTTCACAGTTGAGTTGACTGCACCTTGGGATTCTGCAGCAGGATTCTGGAGGCAGAACCTTTCTCCTGACCTTTTGTTTGCTCTCTGCTGAAGAACAGTCCAATCACAGACCACATGCCAGGTTTTTCTTTATTTTTTTACATTGACAAACTGCCTCAGCGCTGACGGATGTGGATGGGATGCAGCATCAGATTTAGCTCGCACTTGACTCCAGCTCTGTGGTTCCGCCTTCACGATCGTGCTATTAAGACATCATAAAGTAAAGTATCCCAACAATTATATGATGGATTATTGTTCCACATTAATGCTCATTATACAATTGTTTCATTTCCGTCTAAGCAGAAAAATGATCCTGTCCTCTGGACAAAACCTCAAATGTGTCAATAACGCCAGCAGAGCATGTAGACCAGACATTCTTTAAGGATACATGACACTCGAAGGGCCGACATTCTCACGGGTTGAGACCTCCCCTCATCCATGGAGGGTAGGTAGGTTATTTACAGCTTTAAACTTCACTGAACTGCCGCGTTCTGTCTTTTAACGGCTTTCCTTGACCCTGAAGAGCCATACAGTTAACTTTAATCTGTATCTTCATCCCTGAATGGCTGAGTGTTTTGAAGGAGACAGCGTTGCGTGGAGGAGAGGCGCGGCGGCTCTTTATGCCTCCAGAGGTCAGGGTTCAGTGCTGGTCACAGTGTTAGGTGTGATATGAAACAGGTTCATACCCTGAGCTTATGGGCGATAATCTTCTCTCTCCTCCAAAGGTCTATTGCTTCATACAGACGGTGCCCGAGGCTCTCCCAGGAGATGACCAGCATGGCTTAGCCTAGAGACTGGAAGTAGTTGGGACAGCGAACTTGGCTCTGTCCAATGTAGGACTAAAAGAATGTGTCTCAATTTGGGAACCGCAGACATTGGTCCACCAATCAGTTCACAGCTGAGTGACGGGCCGATCCCAGTCCGACAAATGTGTCTCACTCTCAAACTGAGCCATGGAGACACTCTTATATTGAAATGAACTGAAGTCAGTATGTTGTTGGAAATGCAGGAACATGTCATCAAATGGAACAGTTGGCAATGACGTCGGACAAGTAGCTGTGTTCAGAACCGGGACAGCAGTGCTGTGTGCTGAGCAACCTGCGCTGCACCTCGCCTTGTTTATGATTCATGCATTTTCTCCCTATAAATAAATGCTTCGCCTCATTTATTCCTGCTTAACAGGAGCACAGGAAAAGTGTCCTTGAGTGTAAGCAACACACACACACACACACACAGAGTATAGAGTGTAGGTAGAGCAGCATTGCCTTCAGAGGTCCAGGCAGGAGCAGAAAGTTCTATTCATGAGTAAATACAGAGACCTCTTCTTGATTTACAACCGAACACACACATCCCAACACACAGCCACAAATCCATTTAACCTGTTGTTTTCTAATCACCACTAATTTACACTAATTGAAGCTGAACTGTGCATGTGTGCACGTCACTGCACAGAATCAACCCTCTTTTCATTTGGGGGGTCGTTTGACATGATGACATGAGCCACTGCAGTCCACAGTCCCTCTGTGTGTGTGCGTGCGTGTGTGTGTGTGTGTGTGCAGGGGTAATGGGTGGGGGTCAGGGTGGAGCCGCCAAGTCTAAGCCAGCACACACAGAGAGGGTTGTTGGGCTGCGTGTCGTTCAGCCCCAATGTTCTCTACTCTAAATCTCTTGGGCTCAGCTGCACAATATGGTTCCACCACAGCGATGTTTACTCTCACTAACATGATCGACAGCTTGAAGAGACAGTTTGATACTAGAGGATGCAGCTATACAAACGCTGAGAGGTTTCAGAAGAACCTACAGGCAGGGATGGACTTTACCTTTGAGGAACTTCCAGGGTACAATCATGGATCCCTGATGGACTGTATAGTATATTTTGCTGTTACAGAGCACACAGTGACATCGACAATGACCAGCTTTTCATTGATCGTCTTATTTTTTCTGAAACAACGGCAAAGTTTAAAAACTCTCGTCTCCCATAACTTATTGCTGAGCTTGTAAATGTGAGTGTATGACACAAGCAAAGAGCCAACCACTGGTAAAACACACTTCCCCAAAGTTCAAGCAGTGGTCAAACACTGTCAGGAACATCTCAGAACAAGAATGATGAGCATTGTTCATTACTTTTGTCTTCATAGTAAATCTAGAACGTGTATTTATTTTCAGTTTGAGAAGATGGGTTCATCAACTGCGATGCTCCATAATCATCTTAAGCAGCACTTCAACGTTGTGATTACACAGCTGGAGCCAATTCTTATTACTTTTTAGAATGGATCATATGTTGTCCAGTCACATTAGAAAATAAAAAAAATATGACTGCAAATAATTATGTAACCAAGGGATTTATTTTGATTTTTTTACAACAGAAAGAGCAAAAAACTTTGGATGCCCTCTAATCACTTGACCGTCAACTCTACCTCACAGACGATCTCTGATTTGCACACAAAAAATGTTCCACTTAAGTAAACAGAACAGGCTGAGCAGCAATCCACAGAAATCTGTGATTTAAACCATCTACTTCACTTCAACACATAAGGATTGACTATTTCTAATCAGGCAGAAACGGCATGATTTCTGAATCCCTGTGATTTATATTTGTCTATAAAGTATTGCGAATGTGGTGGAATGTGTTTGTCTCCTTTTGGACATGTATAACATTATATATTATGACTTAGTCACAGGACTGCACACCTCCAGCCGCACTATCCCTGGACTTGCACTTATCTGGGTTACATGGCACAACTGTGACAACAACATGCCCATCCCTTCTCTACAGCGAGAGAGGGGCAACACTGTCTTGGTAAGTATTCTTTAAAAAAAAAAATATATATATATATATCCTTTTAAAAAACAGAACAGAAATCCTACTTTACCTTTAACAGTGCGCTGCGCTGCGGTGGAAGTCCGAACTCTCCGGCGGTGCCGCCTGAAGCGCAGAGCGATTACGCACGCCAAGGTAAGAGGAAGCAGGCGGTGGGGATGTGTTCCGTCTCTTGGCAGATCCAACCAGATCCGAGTCTTCTGAGAGTCAGCGGCGTGTGGCACAGAGCTGCGATCACACTCACGCCTCCCTGCGTCTTTGTGTGTGTGTGTGTGTGTGTGTGTTTTTTTTTTTACGCACAGGGGATGAGAGGAGGCTGCGCTCTGACCCTCCGCCAACACTCTGCAAAGTCCGAGCTGCAGGTGGGTATCCCAAGGTTTGTACCTGGACCTAGATGTGACAGATGGGACTCAGGTGGTCCTCTGTGGCCCGGGGCTCAAGATCTGGCAGCTCGCCTCTCATCACGGCGGTCAGGGGGTTGTTGTTTTTGTGACAAATCTCAACAGATGCATCACACCCAAACGGTTGACGTCCGCAGTCTCCGGTTGCCCAATATATCATAGCAGGCTTGTTTGGACGGAGGTGGTGCTGCTATTTTTCTGAGCCATTTCCCATTAGCTGGATTACTCTTCATCATCTGGATAAGTGCAACCAGATATCCAGACCACAGTGAGCAGGCAGGGAGCCCCACTTTATCCTAACGTGCCACTTTTTATTGTTGGGTTCTAGTGAGGTAGTGATTCTTTTAGTGTCTGGGTTTGATTGGGGGAAGCTACATACAACATAAAATAAGACAAATCAAATTAAGATGAGCAAAACAAACACAAGCCTGACAGGAAATGACCAAGCAACATAACTACACTAAAACAACTCTGAAGCAACCAAGGCATGGAGATCAATGTATGCACACTGTCCCATGAATGTTGGGGACCTCATTCAATTTCAGGATAAATAAATAAATAGTTTAATTTGATAAAATACATCAAGTTAAACCGTGTAATCCTGCCCTGTGGTGGGACCTCACCGGAGCATGAAGATGATGTCAGATATCATACGAAATGTGGCACAGTGCTCAAATCTCTGTCTGTTCTCCAATGTTTTGTAAGGCATGAGTTCAGTGTTCTCCCACACATTCGTCCACTGGCTGCTCAAGTCAAAAATATTTGGCGACGCAAGTTTTGAAACAATTCCCGCTGTCACTCGGCCAACTGCTCCTCTGGACAGGAACAAATGACACAAACTACTGATTTACTATCATTGCAAAATAGATCATTAAGATGAGTCTGTTCTCCATAACGCCCTAATACATCTTTTAACAAGTGGCAGAGCAACGTTTAAACTATATAATATTTGCCACGATAGAATAATAGATATAATAATATACTCTACTGTGCAAAGGTGTGGGGTCATCATACAAACATACAGCATCCATTAAAACTCACAGTTTATTTATCAAAAAAGTTGCAAAATAATTTTACTTACAATTTTATTTACAATATAGAGAGTGTATTTCTGATGAAGTTAATATCTCAGTTGGAAATAGTGCTTTTCCTTCAAAAATAAGGACAAACAACAGTAGTGTACATAATATTTAATACCAATTCAGTTTCTTCAGGATTGTAGACTGAAATGTGACCGTAACAGGGACTACCAAGTGGCATGGACTGTGATGGTGCTGAGTTCTTGTCCACGTCTCCTGTGATTAAACTATGTAATAAAGAGTCATTTCAGAGCAATGACAGAGTCCCAGCCAGATCATTCAGGATGGCTGTTCGAAACTGAGAGCTGAATGGGACGTGTCCCAGGGGAGGCTCTTCTTCTGTTGACGTGTGTGCCGTCAGTCTAACGCCTAATTAGGAACAGTTCCCGGGTGTTGGGCTGGTCTCCTTTCAGACAAACCACATGCTGTGGAGAATGTTTCACAACACACTCACCCAAGAATTAATTACACTCATTATCACATTCCCCCCACATTCATCCATTCATTCCTCTATCTCTCTTACTGCGTCTCCTCATCGGAGCCATGTCTCATTGTTCCTTTATTCTTTACTCGCTTGTTTTTGAGGTAGAAGGCCATTACAGCAGACAGTTTGATCAAGACTGAGGAGGCACGGCTCCAAATGTCAAACAGTTTAGTCTCAGAGCTAACAGCCTTTCAGGGTTACTGAGGACATTACTCGAACACATTAGAAAAGTTGGAACATGTCACTGGATTGAAATGGGCTATTAGATGACGAGCCTCTCAGCATTCCTGGAAATGGTGTCAGTGTTTTGAAATGAGCGTGCAGTTTTATATCGACCTTGATTTTAAAAATCAGCCTGCTCCTCAGTGTGAGGTCGGAGGTGTGTGTGTGTGTGTGCGATGCGCTTGCAGACGTGGCTTTTGGGTGTGCACTTATTGTTCATTGTGTCCTGGCTGCTTTTGCTAACATATAAAGTTAATGGCTGCTTTGATGTGGCTGGTTTGATAACAGCACCCCTAGTCTTTCGATGGCGAGCCAAAAATTCCCCTCCATCATGAAAAATACTAGTAGCAGAAGAAACCTGCGAAATGAGGTCAGCAACAGACACAAAAAAAAATACATGATCTCTTCATAGAGCTGTGCTGATCGATATTTCTATATCTGGAATAAACAACTGAAAGTTTTAATATGTTTTGGCTCATTATTTCATAATTGTGTGATTCTGCTCGACGTACAGTACTTCAGAGGATGGCATTATGGGCGATTTGCCCTGATCAGATGTATTTCAGCATTCAGGATTCCTTGGTGTTGTATTATGTTGATTGATTGATATTGTGATGATATATTCAGGTCAGTGTAAGTCTGCCATACAGAGGTGCAGTCAGCGAACTGGCTCACTGTGTTTTGTTTGCTTCGCTGGCATCGTGAAGGTGCCCTGACTTGCACTGCTGTGCTTGTAAGTCGAAGCTCTCCCAGCAGGCGGCGGCCATCAAATTGAACAAAGACATTCCCATATCGCAGCAGGGCGTCGCTTCTTCAGGAATCACCCTGACTAAATGTGATGATTTCACGTACAGACTGACACTGAGGATGAATGAGTTGCTCCTCTGTGGTGCTGCACCTTTCTGTGCCGCTCGTGGTTTCTGGGCCCCGCAAGCCCCATGCATGGCTCCCGCCTGCACCATAAACTGCAGCAGTGTTGCGGTCACTGAGCTTTCCCTGCAGAAGGTTAAAGTGATAAAGGGTTGAAAAGGTCAGCACTAAGGCTTCCAGCTGCAACAAGAGGTTGGTCCAAGAGAGTAAATCTTGTCATCGGCTAAATGAGCTTCGGTCAGAGGAGGAGTTGTCATGTGATAGAGGCATGAGCAGATTAACTAACCCGTCTGTTCTGTCCATGTCAATCAAGTCACCCATATTTTACAATATTAAATAGCCTGCAGTTGGTGGACTGTAAAACATTGAATGTGCTGCTCAAACAGCCTCCACTCTTCAGCTTCAGACCTTCAGACCAGATCACTGCTACTGACGTATCAGGGTCCTGAAATATTCTATTACTATTATTACATGAATTCTTTTGGTGCAAAGTAGAACATATTTTGAGCAAGACAATCTCAGAAATAAGTGTAATTGTTTTAATCTCTCATTTTGTTCTTGTTATACTTCAAGTGAAAAGCTTTAAAACAGCTCGTCCTTCAGGCGCTGCCTCACTTTGAGCTCTGCACAGACCTGTTTTTATTACAGAGCTGACTTTGTGCACAGGGACACTCAGTGATACAAATAGTCCGTAAAGTATTTTGTGCCCTCAGAACCCAATGACACTCACTCCAGCTACATCAGTGTATCAGTGTAGACTGTGTTCCATGTGTGTTCATTAAATTGTGTTGTGTTTGCATGACAGTGGGCATTTTGTTGTCTGGGGCCATATTGACCACTTTAGGTTTACTGTAGCCAAATAGCTTGTGTTTGATAACCCTGCCTCCACTCATTCACTTTTCTTGCTCTGTCTCTCTTGCTGAGTGAGTGTAAGCAGGTTGTAAAGTCACAGGTCGTCGTTAAATAAGATGTGCTGACGATTGGATTAACTAACCCATCTCCAGTCATGAGGCCAGGCATCATCTCATAATACAACCTGCCAGACTAACTGCTGTTAGCAGAGTAAGAGTACTACTGCAGCTTTAAGTGAACAAACCCACATGTGCAGAGAGGACAGGGGGTCTTTGTACACACAGGGTGGGGTTCAGGAGAACTTCTTTTAATGACATGAACACACACACACACACACACACACACACATGTCCAACACTGAGGCTTTAACATGCTGCAGCCCCAACCCAGCTACTTATATTACATCTATAAGTATCACTCACAGTCCATGTTTTTACGAGGCGGTGGAAATCAAACATTTAGTACTCTTTACACCTGGTACTTTTGTTGTATTATATATTTATAGATGCAAACTGTCATGAATGTATCAGTTTCTCATTTTCATATCCTGGAGTTAAAAAACAACTTTATGAATCCAGTATTCTTTCTCTTTTTTTTCTCAGTTTTTGGTCTCCACCACCTACTACGTTTACAAGCTCACTGTATATGTCTGTTGGTTGGTGCGGAGCAGATGGAGGACTGGGCTTCTGACCGAAACCAGACGTGCTCACAAATACACAGAAATCTCCCATGCAGATCGTATGTTTTTTGTTCAGAGCACAACAACAGCAACATCAGCTGTTTTGTTCCTCTTCTGCATTTCAAAGTCAATCAGACACTATATAAAACTTCTAACATCCACATCTAGTGTTATCTGTTGTTTATCATGAGGCGCACCGATGAGGATGAATGTTTGCATGTAGCCTAAATGGGTGTATGTCAAGTGATCTTACATCTTGTTCAAATAAGAAAAAAAAAAAAAAGAATAAAAAGGTTTAAAGTAGCAAAACAATACATGGTGAGAAAAGATAATCAACTCCCTTTGGAGCGTGTGGCTGAAAATCAGTTTCTCTGCTGTGTTTTTGCCACAGTCAAACCTGCTCAGTGAGTTAAAGGCAACGGCAGAGCCAGCCCATGTTGGGCTAAATAACCATCCAAACTATAAAATGCTCTTTTAAATCTACACATGTTTTTTACTTCATGAAGTGTCATGTGACCTCTCTTCAGTCCTCTGAGGCTGCGGTAGATAAATCTTGCTGACTCACTGACAGTTGTTCTTGTCTGAAGTTTCAAACTTCTCACCAACCCTCTGTAGTGTGGTTTAGTGTCTATGACACGCTCCGTAACGGAGACCCCCCGGGGGCATTAGAGTCTGCCACTAATACAGTGTCTCCTGTGCTGAGGTTTCTCTTGTTTCTTTTCTTCTCGTTGTGCTTGACCAGAGTCTTAAACGTATTGCACTCATCTCCACAGATGGCAAACACACACAGGGCATCATCACCAGGTGGAAGGATCAGTCGAGACTTCAGAATATGAAGAAGAAGATGATTTGGAGGGAGGTCTTCAAGATAATATTCCATATACTTAACACGTTACTGTGGAAAGTCAAGGGTCTATTGCCTTGTGATGAACTGTTAGTGGAGTCACAGTCCTGGTTTCTAGTTTGAAGTGTTTTCAGGGAAGTCCTGGTTGTGTCCGTGAGTCAAGAGATCATCTAGGTTTACTACTGATATATGAACGTACTGAAGATGTGGCTCAGAGTACTTCCTTCATGGCTGTCTTTGGGAAATATTCCACTGACGACCCATCTAGGTTTGGTTTACACTGTGTGGGGCCCATTTCCTTCAGTGTTCTTAAACTGTCCAGGCCTCCATCAGTGTTGGTGCATCATTTCCATCGGCTGCTGTTGTCGCCTCTGGTTAGAGAGGAGCAGTGACAGAGTGCAGGGTCACAGCCGAAGTCCTTACGGGCAGATCTCGTCACTTGGCTGCCATCTTGGCAGTGGCCCCAAGTAATTATATTGGAATAACAAACTCCGACTGCATCTAAGTGACTTGAGAGTGAGCACTCCAACGTTAGTGGCCATCAGGGACAGGAAGTGCAGACGTAGCACCACCAGTCAAATTCAAGGTTTTGGTGACATTGACCCACAGGTTCTACTCTGCCCGTTTTACAGCTGTGACGTCATTCCACCTTGACAACTGATATAATGGAAACAGTTGTCCCACAGAAATGAAAAGTAGATTTAACAGCAGTGACTTGTTGAAAAGTACCTTCAGTGATTTGTTATTGACCGTGAACAGTGAGTGAATGTTGTTAACCTTTGGCCCCGGTGGATCACCACGACTTCTCAAATAATAAAACGTTTCAGTTTCTAGCATGGAGTTTATTTTTGGTTTGTTTTGGTCATTTCAGCTGTCCATCATGGATCAGGTCGTGTTAACAGCACAATACTGGCTCAATGGAGCTATGCTGAAAAGAAACTCTGTCACGGTAAAAAACAGAAGCTTCTTTCTGAGGCCAGGCCTGTACCTTGCTTTACCCTGCCCCCTGGACCGGACGCACACACACACACACACACACACATTCAAGTCAATGACTGAAGTACAGACTGAATGCCCACCGTTCTCTTCTGCTTGCATGTGGCTTTCTCAAAAAGCTGCCTCTGTGCAGCCTGCTGATTCTGGATAAGGTAAACACTCACTTCCGTCATTATGCCCCCCCCCCCCCCCCCCCCCCCCCCCCCCCCCCCCCCCCCCACCACCCCGGCACCCCCCCACATGTTCACCTCCGCAACAGGAGCTTATTTCAGGAGCACTCTGCCAGGAGAGAGGAGGAATGAAACACTGCCTCTGTCTGAGAGACCAGAGAGCAGGGGTTCACACACAGGACAGCAGCAGCGAGTCGGCTCCATGCTTTGACCCCATGTGACGGATTTATATCCAAGAGTTTATGTTCAAGCATATGACAATCCAGTTATTTTGAATTGCATGGGGAGCCCCTCCCGTGTTCTGAGGATAGCAGTGTCTGTCACTGGTTAGCAGTGGCTGCCCACATCCGTTTCAAAACATGAGTACTTGTGTGGCGAGCCGTAAATGCATCAGTCCAGTCTGATCTGGCTCCTCCATGATGGAACGAGCTCCCCATTGAGATCAGGACAGCAGTCACACGTCTCCTCTGTTTCAGAGTATTTACTTGATTCTTGTTGTTCTGGATCTGTTCCCTGGTGGGGCCACTATTGTTAGTGGTGTTGGACAAATGGCATGCCCTGGCATTTAATGTGCCCCTTATTGTTGACTTTGTAACCTCTTTTAAATTCCCTCATTCTTAAAAAAATGTTACTACATTGCTTACGTAAATAGTCACTGAAATGTCACATATTCAGCCTGCATGGACAACGGCCATTTCAACAAAATCACAAATATGTTGTTTATTGATTTACTTGCTGGCCAGTTTATCTGATGCTGTATTGAGTTTGCTTTGGGACATTAAAAGAAAAGTGTGTACTGTTGTACTGCTGACACTGACTCAAATACCTTCTACCTTCTGCTACATATTACCCTATTGTCACAATATTGACGTCACAGTTTCATTCACTTCATTATTTTCACATTCTGATTAACATAATAACATAAATAATGGGTTTAAAATATCACATCACTGTCACAACATTGAAGTTTAAATCATTTTTCAATCATGTTCCATGTGTCTCTTGAGATCAAATTAGTTCCACTGCAGAGAGATTCCCCTGCTCTGCACCGTCACTGGATCTGTGTTTGTTGAGGTCACTGCATTGGTGCTGGGACCAAAGTAAAAGATCTGAATGCTTCTTTCAGACGGTGTGTGTCATGGAATCAGGTCAAGATTAGCACCATGTGACCATTTAGCCATGGTGAGGACATTCGGTGGGAGTAAACAGACATACGTTTTGTCCGGAGTGGAGATAAAAGTTTTCTCCCAGCCTCTATCTCAGCGTGCATATGTGGGACAGCAGATGCGGCGGGAGATAAGCAGAGACCCGGCGGCACCTACTTTACACAGGACTGTCACTGCGGCTGAGAACTCTGTGGGAAATACATGATAGTGGTGAAAAGGATGTCAGAGGTCAACGGGGGCTGGAAACCTCTGAACAGGCTGAATGTGTTTGTGGATAAGGTGGAGAGCTGCGAACTGTCTCAGAAATCGCACATTCACTCACGGCCACAAAATGAGAGGAAGGCTCAGAACGTGCATTATTAAAGGTGCAGTACGTGAGTTTTTGATCCATACAGATGTTCCTGTGTGTCTGTCCCAGCATACATCTCTCAGTGTGTCTGTCCCAGCATGCATCTCACCCCTACACCTATGTGCTGGACTGTCTCAGGAGGAGTCTTTGCACAGCCTGCACCTTGGATCTTGTGCTTCGGGCCTGTTCCTGCGCTGCCATGATAAATGCCTGAGCTGTCTGTCAGAGCAGTCCTCTCCATATCAGCCACTTCCTCTCTTTGTTTGTGGTACATGTTGTTGAAGGGCTTGTCCTCCCATGATTTTTCCTCTTCCTACTCCTCCTCCTCAACATTATCATTCACTGTCAATGATTTTTACTTAATTTAACTGGATATTTTTATGTGTTTCTATAGAAATATGATCAATGAATGTGACCAGTGTCAGGATTTCTAGCCACAGTTTGTTCCTGCTGCACCCCCGTCTCCTGTTTCCTGACAGGCTGCACAAGAGGCCACTGTGCTCTGTACCGCAGGAGACTTATTGGTGGAGAGCTGACGATTTCTGTTCAGACAGTCGCCCATAAATATGTCACTGATGTGAACTGAGCCAAACAAAGACCATGTAAAGACAGTTTCACATCCCATTAACATTTCCTAAAATAAGGTCAGTACATCTGCAAAGGTTTGAAATTTAATGAATGAAATAAACGTACATTTTTTTATATGTGTGTGTATGTATATATGATGTAGATCTACAAGTGTAAATTGGGTCTCAGTGATCTAGCTCTACAGCTTTAAAAAGTCTATATGGTCTAGATCTAAAGCATATAGAAAGCATATAGAAAGTGTATATGTTTTAGAGCTAGATCATATATACAGTTTATACCCAGTCTGTCCTTGTTCACGATCTTTGACGCTCAATAAAGTTTGGAGTGAGAAGGTTGGCTGGCGGAGACCCGAACCAATCAGAGAACACTTTGCTGCTGCCTCGCAACCACCGACCAATGGCAGGCTCGTGTGTAGGCGCGGATGAACGGGTTTGTTGTCCTCGCCTTGGTGTTTTGCGCCGGTAACGTTTGATTGAGACACTCGGAGCACCCTCAGCCTCCCGGAAGATGAGTCTGGCCCTCAGGTAAACTGCGTGTCTGTCCTCGCTGCTCCGCCTCAGCTCCGCGGGATGCGCCACTTCCCTCCTTCCCCGGCGTTAGCTAGCGTTAGCACGGTTGGAAACTCCTCCGGTGAACGGAGCGTCTGTTTGCTTCTGCTCGCCACAGAGGGGTCACTCTGGGGTCTTCAGCGGGTCTCGTGGCTGCGGTTGAGCTCCGCAGTGTCCTCTCTGTGGACCTGTGCCCCTTATGTCCCTTGAGACCACCGACCGTTCGTTACCCTGGCTGCTAAGATAGCTAGGTGAATGACGTGAGCCCATGTACTGAGTGCTCTTTAAGATCAAGCGATGTGTCCCTGTGTGACCCGGGGACAGGGGGACAGTTGGTGGTTTTTGGTGTAGACCTGGTCGGACTGACGCAGACTGACGCTGACCTGTGTACTTTCAGACCTGAGCTCGCTGCAGACAAAGCCAAACGTCGGAAGAGGAGGGAGCTCACCGAAGACCAGAGACATGAAATCAAAGAAGCGTTCGAGTTGTTTGACACTGACAAAGACAAAGAAATCGATTACCACGAACTCAAGGTGAGCAGCCGAGGACCAGGACTTCTCCATCAGTTCTGTGTGAATTGTGCTAATGTCTCAATAACCTGAGCTGAGACACTGAGTCGTAATGAAGGGGCTGTATTCAGTCATGGGGAAGAGACGGCCTCATTTTCCATATATTGTTGATGACAGGTGGCCATGCGTGCTCTTGGCTTTGAGGTGAAGAAGGTGGACGTTTTGAAGATCCTGAAAGACTACGACCGACAGGGAAACGGAAAAATAACCTTTGAGGATTTCAACGAAGTCGGTAAGTTTGCTTCTATTGCAGCTGAAGCTCCAGATGGAGGTGGAGAGAGATGGGTCAGACACTGAGTGTGAACACCTCGATCTCTCTCCACAGTGACCGACCGCATCCTGGAGCGGGACCCGAAGGAGGAGGTCCTGAAGGCCTTCAAGTTATTCGACGATGACGAGTCAGGAAAGATCAGCCTGAGGAACCTGAGGCGCGTGGCCAGAGAGCTCGGGGAGAACATCAGCGATGAGGAGCTGCGCAGCATGATTGACGAGTTCGACGCGGACGGAGATGGAGAGAGTAAGTGATAGCGACTGGTTTCACTCAAAGAGTGCAACACCTAAATGAGCTGGGAGCCTTTGAATGGTAAATGTCTTTATATGTATAGAGCTCTTCCAGACTGGACGGCCACTCAGTTTGCATTGAGAGCTTCTATGAGCAGCATTTTGCTGTAATGTGAGGTAATTCAGGGTTCAGCCTCTTGCCCAAGGACACTTGGGAAGACTGGGGATCGAACCTCCGACTCCTTAGCGAGTCTCAAACACATATTGAATTTCCCTCAATTAACCTCTGGTCCGTTCACTGTTGGAGATGCGGTAACCCCAGACAGCCACTGGGGGGCAGACACACTGAGTCAAGAACCCAATGACTGGTAATGTGGAGGTTCTACTTACTGGAACCACCACGTGCACCCAGCTCCTCCTGATGGAAACATATAATAATGCTCTTTTCTTTTTCATAAGAACTTTAATTTTAGAGGAAGTGTGTGTTTTAATCTATTTTGAGTTGAATGAGGGGTGTTCGATTCTGAGCATGCAGAGAGGTGCTGCTTTTCCTCTGACACTGAAACCACCGGCACTGAGTAGTCTCTTGATTGACAGAATGAATTTGTCCTCATTTTAAACTCAAGAATGTATTTAGGGTTACTGTGCAGGTTCACTTTGAGGACCATTTGTCTCTTCCTTGGAATTTGTTATCACTGAGCAAAGTAATTTTCTCTCTCTGTGTCTGTGTCCTCCAGTAAACCAGGAGGAGTTCCTGTCCATCATGAATGGAGACTCCTGATGAAGAGGTGATAGAAGCTACAGATGTTGCTTAGGTTTTCAAGATGAACAAGTGTCGATAGTGACTCACGGTGTCTCTGAGTCAGACCTTTACGACGATACTTGAATTATTTCATTAAAAGACTCGATTGTCGGGTCAACATGGACTGCACAGCTCATGATTAGATCACCTGTAGACATAAAGCTGGTCTGTTTTCCACCTTTGACCAACACTGTTGTTGACTTTGACATGTTCACCTCCAAAACTTCTGTGGAAGACCAAGCCCACTTTGATGAATTAGATCCTGTTGTTGCAGGTGAGGACGTTAGGAGACGGATGCTCAGCAACACACATTTCACTATAGACTGGTTCTATGTGCTGTTTACATAACAAATATATTTGAATGTGCTATTTATTTTGTATAAAGTGTTTTGTCCCTTAATCTACAGTTTCTGTCTCTCTATGTTAGTAAAAAACACAAAACTCCATCATCAAGTGTGATTGAAGTTAGTTTGACCTGAGGAGGCTGGACTGTGGAGTGTCTTCAGCTTGGTGATATCAACAAACGTGTGGCTCCATTTCTTTAAATTAATCTTATGTAGGTTTAATGCAGTTGATCTGACTCTGTGGCAGTTTTGTATATGTGATCTTTTTGTGATATTTCTTTTGTCTCTGGTTTTGTGTCTTGAGCTGTTCCCTAACTGCCCACCAGAGGGAGCCAGTCATTCACAACACCGAACAGTGTTGCGTCAGCCTCTGCACTTCATGCTGTGTCTTCTGCCCTTTAAGTCTCCGCCATGAAAGTTACACTCACACAAATCACGGCGAGTTCGACACTTAGTAAATATTTGTGCTTAAGTTCCAGCGTCTGGGCTGACTCACTGGAGAGGGAGAGCAGCCGGGCATTGAATCGGTATGTGCTGCTGCGTTCGAAACACTCACGACGGCAAACGGTGTGACCACATCAGAAGACGGAGGAGATACTTGACTTGCCGGTGATTGAAACCACCATGGACCCGGAGCCCAACAGTATACATGAGAGCAACACTGAGAGATCCCATGTGGCGATGATGTATGTGTCAAAGTGATCGACTGACCACAAACCCCCTTTAGGCGGATCCGGCTGCGCTCCCTGTCATTTGTCTCCCCACAGCCCTTTCCATATTGATACAGATGAAGGCCTCTGGTCGCGAGTTAGTTCAACATGAAAAACATCGGCCAACCTCACTTTTGATCTTCCTCAGCCCCCGTCTGTTGCTCAGATGATGAAGAGGCCCGTGGTTTTCCAACCCAGTTTGCTTTGGTAATAGCTTGAGCCGATCACACAATGACAGAGTGGAGGACCCAGTGGGTTCTCTCCTGTGTAATAGAGTTCTGAAGTACCTCAAGGAGACAAATGAATCTGAAGCAGTAATAAAAGGCTGAGACACACACCCACACACTCACTGCCGGGATTGTGTTACTGAGTATGTGCACCCAGGCTGAAGGTCAGCGCCGATGTTGATTATCACAACCAGCATCGGGCCATCACTACGGGGACAGACATCGTGGCTTGCCCTTGCACTGGCACATGCTCAGCTGTTGGTCCTGGCCTGGACCAGAGCAACACATGCTCCAGAAATAAACCCACCCAGTTCCTCCCCAGTTACAGCCTCAGAGTCGCCCCCCTGTGGTTTCCATCATATGACTGCATGCAGACATACCAAGTCTGACTCGTTGCTAATCACCGTGTGTCGATGAGACTTCTAAAAATACTCCAGTCTGGCGGAGCTAGCCAGGGTCTGATTGCTCTCCGGTCAGGGGTAATAGCAGAGGTTAGCAAGGCTCCACATTTAGAGGGGCTAATGGGACGAGAGCATGTTTGCTGATGTTTTCTGCACAGGTCTAGATTTGACTGTTGACTATTCCTCGAGATGACTACTGAGACATTTGGTGCAGGCAAGCCTGTGAAACCACTTCCTATCAATAAATACCCAGCAGCTGCCAGGAGAGAAGCAAAATGGCATCACAGCACCACAGCTGCAGCCGGAGTCTGACTCTCTGTTGTATGGGACGGTGATGATCTGACACTGAGTAACTGAGGGAGAATGGGCGAGGAAGCATTTGGACTTAAGTTTAAAATAAACTAAAAGTAAATTCTGCAAAATGTACTTAAAGTATCAAAAGTAAGAATGCTAAGACAGCTGTCCTTTAGGGGCCAGCTGTCTTAGCATTAATAAGCTTGATACGTAAATTATTATTTTCTTTTCATGCCACCTCATGGTTCGGCTTCATTACATTACAGCTGGTCCAGAACTACAATCCAAAATGTGACTGCTTCATTCTACCGCTCTGACTCACAGTCGTACGTGCTCCCATGTTTAGAGACTGGGCGCCTTCAACGTGTCTGATCGTGAGATACAAGTCAGTATTCAGCTCTTCATGCCCACCTGTCAGTCATTAGATGAGCTATGCAGGCCATGTGACAACACTTAACCTCTGACCCTGACTCAGACAGGGGAGTGTGGGTGGAGCAGAGAGGGTGATGTGGTGCTGTAGCTTTGATAGTGAGCGGATGCTGGCATCAAGCTCCATTTCTGACTGTGAAGGGCCGACTTCTGTCAGCTCCGGTTGTGTTGATCATGAGAAACAGGTTTAGGGGGATTCTCAGAGTTTATGACACGTGGCAGCTGGACATGTGACACCAGTGTCCAGGTGAGGGCCGTGACCTTTGACTCTTCCCTAAAGAATGACCTCAGCCTCCGTGGCCACCATGAATGGAGCCTCAGTGTAAAATGCCTGGCATCTTAAGCATCCCATCATGTTTTTGATTAACCACTTAATTCTGGTGGATTCTGCTATAAAAGTGAAACATGTATGGTGTCAGTACAACTTTATACTATATTTTAAAACAAATTGTAGCATTGAATCAGTCACAGCTGACTTATGTTTATTTGTTGATTTAAAATGTCATAATTATAATAGACAATATATCATAGGTAAATAGGAAAAGTGGTTACTCACACTCATTCATTATGTTGTTGTTTCATATGCAACAGTAGCAAATGCTAAATTATTACCACTGTAAAACAACTCCACCAACCTGACCTGGAAAATTCACATTCCAGAATGTTATATCCAAGCTAAAGGGACTAAAGGAATAAATATGCCTAAATTAGAATCTGAGAAGTTAAAAGATAAGAAGAGAAGTATTAGTCACTTTATATGACTGTAAATCTCTTTCACATTTACAGTTAAAAGGTACAAAAATAGACAACAGGGAGACAAAGGGTCCACGCAGAGGTTATGGAAGATGTGTCTCTTTCAGTGGGGAGTGATGTTGACAGCAGGAGAGGTGGTGAGGGGGGTGTATTGTGTATGCTAAAGCAACATGTACTATTTACTCGGTTCTTTGTGTGTTAAGCCAAAAGTGGAGCTGTTTCTGATTATTCATATGTGTAACAAATTATTACTGGAGGTGTACAGTGGCAGAACTGGTAAACTCCGGAATTCCCTCCTGGAGGAGGTGTAGGAGGGGAGTAGACACAGACGTGAGGAGGGAATGCCTCTAGACATGCTGTGGACTGCAGGCTATGCGCGGCAGTTGGGTGAGGATGGATTAGTTTACACATGCTCATGGCTTTCACAGAAACTTTATCCCTCGGACATCCCAACTTCACCCAGCCTGCACTGACTGCAGCAGACCTTCCCTCACGCTCATCAGAACAACAAACCCTTCCCACAGAATCTGAAGTATGATTCAAATATATAAGAAATAAATAAATAAATAAACCCACAAACTTTGTGTCTGGGACTCATGCGAGCCCGCGAAAGCAGAGCGAGGCACAGTTTTCGGCCGCTAATAGGCCGTCGGACAAAGAAGGGTGAAGCGAAAAGTGTGGAGCTTGCAGAGAATGTAAAGAGGATGTTTGAGAGACTTTGTGCTTCCAGCAATAACATTTCCAGGGTCGCTCTCCTCACACATCTGGTTCTCTTCAGACTGAGCTTATTGCTTCTGTGATCGCTTATTTATGTTGCTCCGACACCTCGGCCAGCTCCGCCTACACTGTCCAACGCAGGACGGACGCAGGCAACCACACGCACAAACACATACCTGTAAACACTGCAGCACCGACACCCTGAACATACAGGAGCGTCTAAAGAGACCTGGGACACAATCGTCAGCGAAACAGAACGCTTACAAATAAGGAAAATAAAACAGTAAACATTCATCATACTTCCATCATAGTTTTTTTTTTTTCAAGAGTATTGTTGCAGCATAAGCAGTGGTTGCTGTAGATACATTTATACCCTAAGAATTCAGACATGCAGACTAGGGCAGTGTTGTCTCACAGCAGGAGGGGGTCTGGGACTGAGTGAACATGGACCATAAGGCAACTTGATGAACCCCCTGATGGCTGCTATATGAAGTAAATGACATCCGTGGGTTTATGAGCTATTTGGTGAATGGCCGAACATTTGTGTCCTTGTCTACATCATGGTTTCCGTTCAAAGGGAGGAAGAGGAGACTTGTCGTCCATCTTTAAATACCGTCTATGCTGCGGTGGTCCTATGAACTAATTGTTATGGTGAGCATGCAGATCCTTGCAAGAGACTTGATAATAATGTACATCATTGTAATGTTTACCATATTTAACATCTTAGTGTAACTATTCTTGGACTGACAAGTTGGCAACATGTACATCACATTGTATGAATATGCAACGACCCACTTTCATGGAAGAGATTCATAAATGAAACTGTAGAGTTTATGTCAGTGTAGCGAGAGGATGGTTGAAGGTTTGCTTAAGTCTTCAAAGAGACCAACTAAAATTACTTTCCTGACAAATCTACCATGCATCCATTTCAGCCCCTTTCTCTGCCAGCTTCCTGGAGACCACAAAGTAAAGAACAAACACGTTTTTAAAATATTTCTTCCACATCCTGGAGTCTAAATGGAGGGGACAGGAGTCTAAACATCTCATTTTGGGGTGGTGGTGGTGGGGGTGGGGGGGGGGGGGGGGGGGGGGGGGGGGGTGTGAATGAATAGGATGTTATTTCCAGGAGAAGGTGAAGGATGGATGCAAACCAATGGAGGGGAAATTAAAACACATCATTGTAACACACCAGAACATTTTACACATTCCTTCAAGCCTTCGCGCTTGTCTGTGTCTGTGTGTTGCAAGAAGGAAATCATGCCCACAGTTCATATGCGGATTTACACCCCGTCACTCTGTGCTGACTCTGACCTGCTGGTTGGAGCATGAAGCTACTTTTAGTAAAGGAGAAAATCCTCTGCATCATTTCAGCCTAAACGACAACAAGACGAATAAAAAAGGGAAGCCAACTCCTTGTGATCCTCCCGTGGTGGCTGACAGGTTATACATCCTGCACCCTCCTTGTTAATAGATGGGACACAAGATCAAATTCTGGTTTATTTCTCAGTGGTGGTTTCTGTCATTTAAGTAGTTCTTATTAGCAGTTCATAGGTTGAGGGCAGACATAGAGCTCAGATATGTACAAATGTTTTACTGATACAAGACAAAATATACATGTATTAATACACATTAAGCTTGGAAAGTATTCCTTAAGAACCCTACTGTACATATGATAGGCTGGTCACTTTATTGCCATTTTTTTTCATTTACTACAGAATCAGACACCCAGTCTTGAAGTTGACAACCCAGTGTTGCAAACTGGTATTGGCGCCAATATCCCAACAAGACTGGAGCACAACATGGCTGCTGCTCTCAGCGCAGCTCCTGATTGGCGCACAAAGACCCTGGAAGGACTTAATTGTGTTCCCAGTTTGAACACAGCTGTTGTAAGAGGAACAACATGGCCCCTCTCCTGTCATGGGGCTCTCTCCATAACTCACCATCACACTGATGGGCTGGTAACACATTATAAAGGGTTTTCACATTCCTGTCACACTCTTCCCTGGCTGTCTCTGTGTGCTTGTCATTCAGGTGTGTTTGAGGTTCATTCCTGTTTTACATCTGTTTCTCTCTACCTCTTCCTCTCTGCAATAAATCAAGCCTCTAGTTTTTGGTGAAAAAGAAATTTCGACATGAGAATTTCCTCAATCATCAAATGTGTTTTTCTTTCTTTCTTTTGAATGATTCTCTGCTGATATCTGACAGATTCACTGTCATCATCGAAGTCAGCACAGCCTGCCGGCCTCCTTTCTCCCTGCTCTCAGAGCTGACAGGAGCAGACAGCTGAGGGTAATCCTCAGCCAAGCAGATGCTCGGTGTGCTGATATCTAGGACGTGGACGCAGGTTTGATCTCTCTCTCTCTCTCTGAGTGTGTAATGTGTAGAGCCCACGGTCTTCTGGCCAGTAATCCTGGGCTCTTACACCAAGGCCCACAGAGGCCCCGAGTGTCAGCAACACATTTTTCTCTCCTACATACACATGCATACGTGGAAACACACACATATTCCAACACACACACACACTAGCTGCATCACTGACACCTCAGGGCTAAATATACAGCGAGTGACACCGACAGGTGATCGTGCTGTTCCACAGGCGTGCACTCTGCCAGCTCGGACACAGGAGGTCACAGAGTATGAGTGTATACGGCTGTGCGTGTAAGAGAGGTGTGTGTGTGTGTTGATGGGAGGGAGGGGGCGGTGTTTGAGTATCAGGGTCTGATCACTGAACTACCTCTGCTTAGTGCAGAGAGAGCTCATATCCCAACGCACCCCAGTTTTGGGTCCCCCTCTTTCCTAAGCCAGCTGGTCTGGCTTAACGCTACCGCTTCCTTTCTTTTTAATTTATTTTTTAATAGATCATCTTCTTGTTTGACACAAGGGATTGACAGAACGGGCCCACAGCTGGAGCTGCTGGGGAAACTTCCAGGTGAAGGCAGAAGAAAAAGCGCACTGGTGAGTTGATGGTGTACATGGATTCAAAATGTTCAGGTTGACTTAAAAAAACCAGGGGATGTTGGAGAGGAGAGCAACTCCTGGTCTGAAGCTGGCAATGCAGATAGAAACTGAACGCTCGATTGCTGGAAGCAGTTGTAGTATTGCAAAATATCGTGCAACATTTCAACAACTTTTGTTTCTTGACACTCAACAGTTTGATTTCCAAATTTCTATTTTTGGTCTCCACCACCTCCTGGGGAAATATCTGGCTCTTCAGCTGCTAAATGCTCCACTAAGTTCACCAGCTGCTGTCTGACATGGAGCAGGTAGTGGCCAGGGGCTCTTTGTTGACTGACACTGCACCAACAGCAGTGCACTCAAGGCAGTTCAGTTATGAGACTAAAAGCGCTGTAAAAAAAAAAAAAAAAAAAAAAAAAACACAAAAAGGTGGAAATTTGCTGAATAATGTGATCAGTTTAACCCCGTTTAACCCTAAATATTCAACATTCTAACACAGTCAGCCTGGTGTATTTTAGATTAGTTTCCCTTGACCTCTTGGTCCATTTGAACAAAATCCTGTCTTGTTTGATCATTAATCATCATGGTCACCTCTATGCAGACTCCACAGGTGTCTGTTTTTTTTTTTTTTTTTACTGAGGCAGATAAAAGCACCTGACAGTCAAAATCAGTGTAGCGGTTAAAATGTGGCTAAAATGTTCCCGTGAGAAGCTGAAAACGCTGCTCAAGGTTAGTGCCACACTGACAGCAGAACGTATGTATGCAGTCGTTTGATCCATTGTTAACGCTGACCTATTAATGCTGCTGTAAACGTAGAGTTCAAAAGCGTGAACTCCTTACAGACGAGCTGTTAGTATGTATGCGTGGTAGTTGCATGGCTTGGCTATGGTCATCTATTGAAATTATAATTTGGTCAATAAGAAAGTTCCTGAAGTTGTGCTTTACAGAAGCATATTGTCCTTCTGAACACACTGATGTGTACAAGCTTTTTTTCTTTTTTTTGCTATAATTCAAACTGGACAAACTCAAATCTTTTGAGTCGTATTTAGATGTAACATGACAGCACACTTAAAATTGGATTTAATAAATGTTTCAGCTGATGGCACAGCAATCTCTTGCAGTATATCTAATAATTGATATACATTTATACGGAGATATTGATTTATTGACATGTCATGAGAGTAATGTGATTTGGAATAGGAGAGGTAGTTACGTTTATATTTCAAATTAAATTCTGTTTACTATATTTGCAATTTTTTTATTTTAATTGCATCGACAGTGAAGTAATTATTACTTGACCTGGGTAAGATGAGTTTACAGTTCCTTTCCAAAAACAAAACAAAGAACAAAGAGCTGACAAACAGCTGAGAGATGCAAACAGGGAACAGCTGGTGAACTTAGCGGAGCATTTAGCAGCGATCACTGAGAGCACATGGCTGAGACCAAAGACAAAGCTAAAAGAGAGACAGAATACTGGACTTTCCCGAGGTGGACACAAACAACACTGTCCAAGAGTCATCACACTGTCAGACCATATCTGAATTTGACCTGCATGACATTTTGATTTTATTCTATATTCACTAACCCAGACACTACTTTTGATACTTGTGGGTTATACTACAGCACAATTTGGAATGCAGAACTTTATTGGTGTTTGCCTTTTACTTTTAGCTTAGACCTGAATGGTCCTTCCATCAGTGAATTTGTCTAATTACTCTGGTAGCAACACAAATGTGTAGCTCCAGTCAGCCGTTATCAACAGGTTTAGGTTCTAAGTGTTTGGTGGGGAGGTTAAAGTTTGTAAGGGGCCAGAGCAAACATTAAACCAGTGAGTGTCCCTCCCATAGGGACCATGAAACACGTATGTTAGTGTCATGTCAGTCTGGTTCTGTGTGATTGACTTTATTGTCACTACTGTCACTCCTCATATCTCTTAAATACATTATCATAAATAAGGTGTGATTCCTTTATTATGACATTTGAATTTTCTACTTTTTTAAAATATGTACTACAGTAAATACGGACAGGAGGGTGTCACCGCTTGGTGAAGCCCTGTGGTCTGTGGATGTGGGCTCATGGAGTCAGTGATGTAGGTGCAGTTTTCATTGTCTCCACTGAGGGGCAGCAGCGGCCCTGAGCGGAGACACGACCGCCCGAGCCAACAAACAAGAAGCAGAGTAAACAAACCTGTTGAAAACACGAGTTCACGCCGGTTTGGCAACGCGCGCGCAACATTCAATTGTTTCTCAATATGACGTCACTGCCAATGGTGTGTCTCTGAAATGATTTATCTACTTGGATCTGACAGCTTTTACGTATTTTCTTACGTGGGTGTATGTGTGTGTGTGTGTGCGCGCGCGCGCGTGCCTGCTGACGCACAGGTGCTCGCTGAGCAGAGGCGCGCGCTCTGAAGAAGACTCGCTGATGGAGTGAACCGCAGGACGGAGAGACACCGGAGAAAGTGACGGAGGACATACGGGACCGAGAGGTGAGCAGCGGCCACAGCAGGGCCTGCGTGTCCCCTAAAACTGTCTTCTGCATGGCGTGTCTGTGCGCGAGAGAGAGTCAGGGTGGAGGAAAGAGTGTGTGAGAGAGAAGGGATGTGTGTGTGAGAGAGAGAGACAGAGACAGAGAGAGAGAGAGAGAGAGAGCGTGGGGCCACTTGACTGATAAACAACAGGAAACAACACAGAAGCGGTTCTGGTCCCTCAGGTCGGCGGCTCCTCTCTGCTCCTCTCTGCTCCGCTCACCTCCCCACACCCTCCACCCTCTCTTTCGGACCGGGGAACTTCGTCTCCCCCACTCGCGGGTCACTGTAGGCGGCTGTGTTGCGTTTTGCGGTGCGGAGCCCCGGAGCTGAGCTCGGCTGCCCGCCCTCCCTCCGCCGTTCTCCCCGGGGCAGAGAGCGGAGGACCGGTCTGAACTTTTTTCTGCCTCCTGAGGAGCGGAGGCGCGGGTGCGTTACTTTTCTACACCCGGTAAGTGTGAGTAACAGGAGTTCCATGATCTCAGAGGTCCAGAGCGGGCATGCAGCACTGTGGATAACTGGGCATCTCAGGCTCCGCTCTCTGGGAGCAGCAGACTGTGACTGGTCAGTGAATGTTTGACTGACTGGACTGATGGGAATTTGACTCTTTTCCAAATACTTTATGACCAACCAGTAGATTTGGTCTCACAGTTCTGTGGTACAGTAATACAGAGATATGAGGGGAAGTAGGAAAAAAAACCCACATACAGTGTGGTACAGTTCATGGATCAGACTCAAGACCAGGGGCCTCAGTTTGCTGAGGAGGGTGGACACAGTTTTTCTAATTGGTGCAGAGTACTTACAGAAATGTGTAAGCTGTACTGGGGTGTTTTCCAGGTTCAGTACGTCAGAATCACTCAAACCTCAGCAGTTGTTCTCGTTGATACCTGAAGCGACGCGGCCCTGCCAACACAACCTCGATATGACGTTTGACTGGCGTCCTGCGTTTGGGCTCAACCTCTGTTCAGTCTTGTTCCTTGAAGAATGATTGAACTAATCTGCTTCATGTACTTTAATTTTCAAAACTCCACTCATAATGTATTCTGCTGATAATGCTTTTGTTCCATCTGGCTATTAAAACTGCTGAAAGCGGGGAAAATAGCTAAAAGAGTGAACCCGTTATTGTGAAGTCTTATTCTGAGCAATCCTGACAGATCCTCGCTCTGAGTCCAGAGAGCGGCTGTGTCCCACAGCCAGCGCAGTGACGTGAGCTCAGTCACTCATGCTGAACATGTGGTGTTTGAGCCACTAAGTGACTCATTCACTGCTTATAGAGGGGTGTCCCGAACCAGACCACATGGATTAGATCAGGTTACCTGCGTCTAAGACCCTACAAGGGAATTTGAGCAGTAATTTAGCCTCTATTTGTTTTGGTGAGACACTTGATATCACGTTTCTCTGCCTCCTATCACGCATCCAAATATTATACTTTTTAAATTTGAGCAGTTATCTGATAATGCTGATGTTTGCAACTCCGCCGTCAGCATTTGTTCGCGTTGGTGTGCAAACTTGAACGGGGCTTAATTCTGCCCCGGGTGATTTCTGATGTTGCCAGGTGCGTAAGCCATAAGTGCACCAAGTTCAGATGTCTGTTTGACATCAAATCTGACTCTTCTCCATTTGATACACTTCATGCTCCAATTCACAGTAATAAAGGCACTTTACAAACGGGTGTGTGGGGCTGTAGCCTCCAGTCTGGGGGGGGCATGAACAGAGAAGAGCTTATGTGAGAGACTGTACTGTACACTGAATACCTACTGTACTGTATGTATGTTGCTTTCTGTGGCTGAGGTTTTCAGTGATTATCATGTGGTGACACAGCTGACATGATTCCAGCTTCTCCAGTTTGAGGCTCTGACACATTTTTCCAGTCGTACACGAAAGGGAACTGAGTGTTGAGGATGCACTCAGATGACATTTCCTCATGCGGATTGGCCAAGTACAGGCTGAGTGTGATATGAATGAGATGTGTGAAGAGACATGTATTATGCCTTTATGTGTGAGGAAAAATCAGAGTTGACATAATTATTCCTAACATAGATTCCTTTATGTGTGCGTCTGTGTCAGCTGTCTTTTTTCTGGGCTGCCTGTTGAGAACAGCTAATCTCATCAGCTTCACACTTGCCACGTGTTTTGTGTGTTTATGTAAGGGCACAAGACGCTTTCCCCTGTCTTGAGATTGCCTGGTGGACTGTCAAATCTGCAGTTTTACCTGATAATTACTTGGCATGTATTTCAGAAATGATGTGTTCAGGGATCACACATACACGTTTAAAACTGTTGTTTAATGTGCTACGGTGACAGTGTAGTCGAATCCACACACCAGGCAGTGATTTAAAAAAAAGAAGCAAAGAAAACGTTTAATTTCAAGTGCATTCAGAAAATTTGGGTCTCAATGTCCTTGAATGCACCACAGGCAAAGTTTTCCACATCATCCACATTTGCACCTGCATCATTACACAAGCACAAGGTAATTTTGGAAAAAAAAGAAGTATCACTTTGATGGATTACTTTCTCTAAGCAAGTTTCAAGTCTCTACAAGTGCCCAAATTTCTCCCACTCCTGGCTGTTCATTGTTGCTGGGACTGGATTAAGCACCAATTCAGGGGTGTAGGGAATATGAAGCATGCAATCATAAGATAAGTGATCTGCTGCTGATAAATGTCCCAGGTGATGTCACCTGAGGCTACAATCACACCAACGTGGTTCAGCTTTAAATCACACCACTGATGATACGTTCAGGCCTGGCATGCACGCTACTGTGGAATCCTCAATCATCGCAAAAATGAAGGTTAGAAATGCAGACATGATGCAGTAACCTGCTCTCGTTTGATCCTGCAGGGTTGTTATCAGTGCTCTGCCCAACTACCACGAAACAATACCAATAAATAGAGCAGTGTTCTTTATTGATACCAACATGTCCACAGTTATTACAACATATGTCATGGTCTAGATTTTGATGTAGCCTGAGTGAGTATCACTTTTGAGTTTGTTGAAACAAATATAAATATATAAATATATAAACATTAAAAATGATTAAATAATAAAAACAAGTGTTAAAACAACTGTCTTTGCCCTGTAATGATGAATGAATAACTGTAGAGTGGTGTCTGTCGATTTATTTAAATCCATTTGTAAAATGCGTGATCATAACATACATCGAGACCTTTGACCAAGCTATTTGTACATTAATTTAACCTCTATACTCTTGTTGCTAGTTTTTGCACCTGATGGATCCTGAAAGACGCCCTAATCCTTAGTCTGGTGTGTTGGAATTCACTTGCAAATAATTTGTTAATCTGTGCCTTTGTTTGTGTCGCTGTTGTGTAAAAGAGTCATTATAATTACATGTATGGTCATTTTACAGCTTTCCCTGATTTTTAAATTGAGGTTTAAGTGCAGTCGCAGGTAACTGTCCCCTGTACAGTAGGAGGCAGTGATGGAGTGAATCAAACTCACAGCTGTCCTTCCATCTCCTGCCTGTCAGCCTTACTCCCTCCCCCACCCCCTCCCTGGCACTCTGACACCGTGTGACAGGAATACCACCGCCACACGCCCACTGTTCGCTGTTTCATGCAGGTCAACATCACTGACCCTGACCCAAACCGAGTGCATTTACCCAGATTCAGCTGTGCTCGTTAGATTCTTTACAAGATTTCACACAGTCGGTCCTGTACAAAATAAACGTAACTAACCAACAGTACATTAATTATTAATTGGCCTGGGCCTCCCATGTTGTAAATTACAGTTAAATGAATCATTATATAGTTTGGACACAGACAGGAAGTAAAGGTGTAACTCTGACTTTTACTGTGACAAGTTTTTCTGACTGGTTCTAAGAATGAAAATAAATCATTTCAGCCCCACATAAAGGAGTTAACAATAACTTTCAATGAAAGTTTAATGCTGCTTAGATATAAGCAAAGATACAGGGGAGCATTCTGCTTCCAGCCAGAATTTCTCAGCATTTAATACTTTAAAACTGAGAATTTTCACAGTTTGTTTTTGTTAGTTTTACATAAGCAAAGTATCTAGGAGTACTCCGCTACTGACACACACACACACACACACACACACACAGTCAAACTCGGCCTCGATCCGAGGTTCTGCATGTTGGAAAATAATTGGCAAGTCCGAGAGAAAGAAATGGGAGCAGCTGAGGACGGCGTGAGATGGCTGATTTCCATCCTTTCCTCGGCTCAACAGTCGCTCCCTCTGTCTGTGAACCAGAATCCAGTCGTATTGTTGTTTGGGGTAAAAAGTTCATTCTTTTATTTTTGGAGTCCTTCTGTTTTACACGGCATCTAAATATAGCAGGGCAGTTTGTGTGTGTGTGTGTGGGGGGGGTGGGGGGTGTATGCTGTCATCCTGGACAAGATCAAACTCTGCATTAAATCACTTCTACAGTTACAGTGCACACACATACACTCACTCACGGATTCTGAGAGTTAAATGCGATGTTTCCCTTAATGTCCCACGTCTCCTTTTGGCCCAGAATTCTCCTTTACTACAACATGCTGAGTGTGCTGTCGTCTGCGAGCTCTAAATTTAAACTGCGTTGGTCCTTGTGCTGTTTTCCTGAAGAGAGGCTCAGAGCCGGCGTGACTCAAGCTGCAGATATTCATGTTAGGCTCTCAGGCTGGCATGTTGCTGCTCGCTGCGCACGGTTTTGATGGTATCATTTCTCTCCGCTTAATCAGAGTGGTTTGCTGTGGCAAAACACGTCAATTATCCTCCGATGACAGAGGCTGTCGGATCATATTCACACATTCCTCATGTCAAAGATGTGGATGGAAAAATAATTGAGGAGAAGGGACAATGCATGAATGATCGATCCGTTGGATTTATCATCGCACAAAAATACACCTCACTATTTCTCTAGAGCAAAATGTTTGTTTTGCGAGAGTTCAGTTTGTCAGCATATACAAATTAGAAGCTTGACACTGAACAGTTAACCTTTTGTGAAACAATCGTATGCAAAGAATACTTTTTTAATTCTACGGTTTCTTCCTGATATAAGTTTATATCACAAAATACAGTAGGGATGGCAGTGGGGGAACCTGTCATCCAATTTCATAGTTTTTGGATAAAGGAGTGTCACAGACTCGAGGGATCATATACACTCATTGTTTATAGTAATTATGTTTTATGTAGACCTGCGAAATTAACATGGAGCCAAATCCAGTGGGACCATTGGTTTTTCAGCACACTGTTGAGATGGAGCTCACCACAGTTAAGGTCATTTTCCCTCTATGTCCTTCTGAACTGTGTTAGTGTGACCATGGGAGACATAAGAAGACTGCAGCCTGGTCTCTGGTTCGTACACACAGAGCCAACTCTGGTCACTGGAAATGAACCTGCAGCACAGGTGCACATGTCACATGATGCAGAATACCCAATGGCTGTTGCTGAAATGTCCACATTCGATCATAATGAAGAGTATCAGGGCAAAGCCTTGCATCTCATTCTATCGACTGACTGATCTTTTCTTTGTGTTTTCTATCCTGGAGCTCGGCTCTGCCACACAGCTTTTGCTCCCAGGTTAGAGACCACACCCAGTTTTTTATTGCGTGTGGTGGTGATAAATGGTAAATGTATCTGGGCAACGACACACACGCAAGCCTTAATATCCCATCACCATAACATTGTAGTTGCACAAACAGTGGGCTGTTCTGTATTTTTTTTAGTGTACCAATAAATTAAGTTCATAAAAATCTTCCTTTTAAACCAGTATGTAAATGTGACAAATAAGGTTCCCATAGGTTCCCAGCCTGTGAGTGTTTTGGGGCCACCAAAATCCTAGGGCCGGCCCTGAAGATGATCATTGACGCAGTGAGAAAATCAGTTTGTTGCCGCCCTTGTTTGTTGCATTTATAATCATGATAAGATCGATAATAATGAGATTAATTAAGAGATGAGCGAGATAATGTGACGCTGCAACCTTTGAAGACTTTGACTGACATAAATGGAGAACCGCATTAAATTTCTCCCCTTTGTTCAGAGAGCACACCTTCACCATCCTCTTACGCCTTCACAAATCCCAGTTTTATTCTTCGCGTCATCCCGGTGCCTGGAGGCTGGCACCTCCTGAAAGGGAGCATGCCTTTGCTTTTTTTTTTTCTTTTGCCCTGCTGTGATGGCGGTGGATGGCTGCCAAGAAAACCTGTCGTGTGTGTTTGTGTTTGTGTGCGACTGTCTCAGCGTGTGTGAACATCCAGTTAACTCGGTGACCCAAGCTCCTAAGCCGCACTTTAGGAGTGAGACGCGGGTCACATGGCACACACACACATACACACACACTGCATGTGCTGATAGCCCTGCACATGTCTTCCCTGACAGCATCACACATCATCTCCCACCTCTGTGCCCCGTCATTAATAATTCAAATCATTGTTCTGTTTATGGTGTGTTTGTTTAATTTGGCAAGCGTGACACTGCAGTGCTTCCAAGTTTGCACGTATGTTTGTCTCCCGGTCTGTACGGCATAAAAGAAGAACTTCAGAGAGACAGGAGTGCATGCCCGGTCGGATGCGGCCCAGAGAGCCACAGTCCCACCTTTTTCATTGAGTTGTTGTTGGCATACGGCCTGGGGTTCGGCATGTACAGGAAGCATGGAGGGCAGCGAGTCTGTACAAGAGCGGCGATCAGACGCAGCTAAGTCGAGTACCAGGGTTTGTATGGGTTGGTTGGACTGAGCAGCTTCAGCAGCAAGTGTGGTGAGGCCAGACCAAAAACGCGTGGGTCAGTCACCAGCTGTACTTACAGTAGTTATATAAAAACAACAATCCCAAAAATGGATCTCCACATATTACACATCTATCTGTCCGTACCACCCGCACTGCAAGTGTTGGTCTTTTAGTCTCTGGCAGACTTTTTCTTCCTTGTTGTAAATGGTGTAATTCTGTTGATGTGCTCTGTTGCACATATTTATCTGTCCCTCTGTTTTGGTTTAGGTACTTACATATTGTGAGTTAATGGCAGAGGGGTTGCACCTCGATGAGCCCCACAAGGAAAGCTGTGATTTGTCAATATAGGATATACAAATATATGTTTTATATGGAAGGACATTTTTAAAACTCAGGTAGAGTTTGGATGAGCTGTTTTTCATCCATTGTGTGTGGGAACATGGATTTCGACTAACTGATAACTGAACTGCTTGTGACCCTTTCCTCTGTCCCCATATCACTGTAAATGACTTTTATATCCAGTGCAGTAACCCCCTGAGGAAGCTGGGTGTTGGGTGTGTCGGGGGGATCCAGCAGCAGTGAATGGACGGGTGCAAACAGACAATATGTTGCCTGTCTGTGCGTGCATGGCAGCTGAACATTTCTTCCCAGCATGCAATACTACCCACACGCAGTCCCTTTTTTGTAATTAGTCTCAGTGTTCATACATGTTTGTGTCTGTATTTTTTGTTTTGAAGTCTTTTGTTGTATTTATTGCCCTGGAAATGGTTAGATGTTTACACGGCATGTCTTCAGATGCGGCTCAACTGGTTCATCCTCTTTCTCTTGACTGGGAGTGATGCATTTGAAATGATTTTTTTAACCATAATGATTAAATTGTTTTGTGTTTTTTTCCCCCCCACAAGACCCAGCCAGCAGTTTGGGATTGACAGTGAGAAATCTTGAGGACCTGGGAGTGAAACAGCGAAGCCAGAGGAGGAGCCGTTTCTGAAAAAAAGAGGAAAAGCAGGAAAAATAACGAAGATGGGGAGAAAAAAGATTCAGATAGCCCGGATAATGGATGAACGGAACCGACATGTAAGCATATGAAAGGCTTTCACCTTTGTGATGTAACAGTAGTTCAACATCCAATACTTTACAGGCACAGCAGCCAGTGGAGGTCGGACCTGTGAAATCACGGAGCACAAAACATTCTCAAAACAGACTCCGCCACACTGGAACACAATAGCAGCCACATACAGACGCACTACAGTTCCTCAAACTGGTGATATCATGTCATATGATCCTCACAAGCTGTCTGACTCCCAGTCATGGGGCTCTGTGTGAGCCTGCATTCAACATGTAAGACCCTTCAGCTCAATTCAAAGAATATGACACCTGAGTAAAACACACACACACACTGAAAGTCCTGGCTGGGGGAGTGGCTCCTCTCTTCCTGTTATGACAGGAAATGCAGGCACATATGCTTCCTGACCCCTGGAGCCGAGCAGCACTGACCCCTTCACAGCCCCCCTTTAGACCATATGATGGCAGAGCAACATGCCAGTGTGTGTGACTGAGTGCATCTTCAAAGGAACGCACCAGTGCTGGATGAAGCTGGTCTGTCACGATGTTATATTCCAGGTTTAATGTTATAATCATAGCTGTGGCTGTGGTTGTAAAACTGGTCTTTGTATGCAGATAGACCGGTTGTCCAAATGATGAAAGATGATGAGATGAAACAACCCGACCAGGAAGGTGCAGCCGTTCAGAGTATAATAAAAGGCTATTAAAACTATTTAAGTAAGAAAGTAAGAGCAGTGCAGCTACAGCCGCGCGTGACTGACCTGACCACGCCCTCTCCGTCTAGGTCACATTCACCAAGCGCAAGTTTGGTCTGATGAAGAAAGCGTACGAGCTGAGCGTCCTGTGCGACTGTGAGATCGCGCTCATCATCTTCAACAGCACCAACAAGCTGTTCCAGTACGCCAGCACCGACATGGACAAAGTTCTGCTCAAGTACACCGAGTACAACGAGCCCCACGAGAGCAGGACCAACTCAGACATCGTGGATGTAAGAAACACACACACACACACACACACACACACACACACACACACACATTTACATGTAATGGCATGGAACCTATAATTAGCTCATTGACTGAAAGAATGATGAGCCATCAGATAAGTGCCTCAGGGCATTTCTCAAGTAATGATTTATTAAACATCAATGTAAACTTTATATGTTTGAAAGGGAATATGTTCTTATCTGTGATATTCAGGTGATTTAAAGAAGCTCCATGATGGATCATGGGAGTTTTTCCTCCACTGTGCTGCTCATTGGGGAACTGTTGGGTTTTCACTACATGAAACGTTTCTTGTGGAGGAGCCTCCCAGTATCAAAACTGCTGTGATAGATTTAGCTAAACTAATGAATTCACTTCTTCAGAATAACGCATAATAAATTTGAGCAGGCTATAAAGACCACTGAAGGGACTGTGCAGCAGATGCTTGTCAGGCACTTTTGTGTGTGTGTGTGCTATCACCAGGACACAGCTACACAGTATGTACTAGATTTTACCATGTTCTGCTTTGACTTATGTGAGAACACAATGGCAAGTGCGTTCCTCTGCAGACACATGCCGACACTCTTTGAACACCCACATGCACAAACACACTGTGGATGTTTACGAAGCACAACCATGTCAACAAGGTTAAACCTAAGCTGTCAAAAGTCAGAGAGGAGGCAGGAGCCCGTCACCTCTGTGCTGGGATGTGAGCCGGATTTCTTTTCATCTCCGTCATGGCACATTGATCAAGAATGATGTGGAATGTAAATAGACAAAAGGTTCAAATGTGTGTTATTGATTACAGTGACATTTTAAATTGTTTGGGTCCGTAGATATTTTTCTTGAAATTAGTCGCCAACGTTCCTCCTGGGCCATATCCGTAATATAAAAAATCCTGTGCACTCTTTTCTCAGAGGGCTCCGAATGTCTCACATCGAGAGGCGATCTGACGCTCTTTGACTGAAGTTTTGTGCTTTGTTAACACTGCATCAGGCTTGATGGGATTTGCTCGTCGTCATTTTCAGAGCAGGGTCAGTACTGCCCCAGTCGACTGACCCCTGGTCATAGGGCTCTTGGGCCCAGCTCATCTTTTGGTGAGTTCTGAACATATCAGGACGTCTCTGCGTCGACGGCACTATATTAAGAACAAGGGAGGAGGTAGCTGCCGTGAGTCCATGTGTTTCCTCCGTGTTCACATGTGTGTGTACCTGAGCCTTTCTCTCCACGCGGCCCACCACATGGCCTCATGGCCAGCCCCAACAGAACCAGTCTTTTAGGATCTGTAATCCTCTGTAATCTGCAACAATCCTGTTTGGCTCATTACTGTAATCTGCCCGGGCAGCCGCCTCATCTCTGCTCCCTGTGTCCACTTAGACCACTGTGCAGCTTCCTGTCCCTTGGTCTCTGTCACCCTCCCACCACTCTCTTGTTGGGTTCGCCCATCTGAGGGAGGAGAGTGTTGATCACTATTTCATTATCTTATTTCCCACACACAGTTTTTGTGTCCATCCATGCAGCCCAAATGCTTCCCACCTTGGACAGCTTCTGTTATTCTATTAAATATTAAATGAATGGTTAAATTGCTACAGAGCTTATTAGCAACTGATCAATTTAGGCTCAAAGTTCAAAAGCCACTGCTTATGATTCAAGAAATCAAGGAAGTGTGTGGATGAGATCATCTCAGCAGCCAGGCCAGAAAACACAGTGGCTCTGGTCACAGTGTTCTCCCTGAATCTGCCCAAGCCTGAAGGAAAGCTAACAGAGCTTGACCCGACAGCTGGCTTTCATGGGTTTTTTCCCCTCTGAACCAAATGTGAGCACGACAAACTGCGTGTGTTACAGTCCCTAACACACATGGCTATCACTTACTCCTTATTTTCCCTGATTACTGACCTGTGTCGTGGAAATAATCGACTTACAGTTGAGAAAGCTGCTCAGATCATGTGACGTACATCATGTGACATACCTCACACTCCACAGTCATCTATAATGCACTTCTTTCTTTTAATTCTGATGTTCAGATGTTTGTGGTTGAAGGTCAAGGTCACACACCCCCCCCCCCCCCCCCCCCCCCCCCCCCCTCTCCCCCCCCCCCCCCATTGTGTCTGCACTGTAAATACAAAATCTCCGGAATGCTTTGAGGAAATCCTTTCAGCTGTGCTACGTATGTTCACTTGGACTCACAGATTAACTCATTCAATTTGGTGGTCAAACACCAAAGAGCAAAGTCACAGTGGCCTCACAAAGCCTTTGTGGATGCCAGCAAAGT